>CM054823.1:16096885-16696885 GCA_028984105.1 Lavandula angustifolia
CCCATCTATTTTTATTTTAAAGTATTTTATAGATGGGGTATATCTCACCAAGATAGCTAAAGAAAAAAAATTATGTATTGTGATCCAGATTCGAAATCAATACGTATCTCGCTTCATATCAATAAATTTATAAAAACATGTAAAAAGTCAAAAATACCAATTAAACTACATGTAATCGATGGATCTAGCAAGGAGAAAGGGAAAGAAAGGAGAAAAAGCTTTGCGTTTGACCATTTGTTGAGACCAAACCTTTGTGTTGAAGGAGTAGAGACCCAGCCACTGCATTAGCTTTTCCTAAAGTTATTAAAGCAATCTTTATTTTTTGAAGAGGGTATGTTGGGATTCTCAATTTCTAGCTTTTCTACTTCATTTACATGATTTTATTTAAAATACATATAATTCATTACATGCTTCATTTTTTTTCCTTTCCCATTAGTACCACTTCCTAGATCTGATCCAATTAAAACCTAGATTAATTTATGATATATTTTGATGCTAATTTTTTAAATTTTTTTTTAAAAAAAAAAATGTGTATTCATTCTAGTACATTAAAACTCAGTATTCTACATGGAAATGTATGAAACACGAGGCATGACAGGAATATATAATAAACAGTTACCTCACAAACCCCAGCTTGGTTTGTGAATTGATCTGGAGATTTCAATTATAAAAATAGGTTAATTAATTAATTAAATAAGAGGGAGAATGTTGACAAAAACAGTGAATTTTGAGTGTGAGTGGTCGTTCCCAAGTTTGATTCTTCCTGCCAATGCTTAACCATAATGTAATTATTCTTGCCCTCTGTCTTTCTTTACAATTTCATCTTTGGATTTTAGTTCTTGATTTTTGGCGACTACAGAATATTCTTGCCTCCATAAAAGCCCACAACTTTCTATGTCCAATTCCTTTTTATATATATAAATATTGTATTGGCTAGCTACATATAATATGATGTTTTTTTTTTTTTTTTTTTTATGGGGGTATATTGGGGGTTGCAAATGTAGAAGGAAAAAGTGAATTGTTATTGTCAACAAGAGGTATGTTTGTATCTTCATTTGTCTTTTTACTACAACTTTAATTTGTTATTACATGAATCTTGAAGTTAGGCACATATTGGATACTAAAGTTGATCTTTGGACTTTGAAAAGTATTTACTAGTTTCAAGGATTGCATTTTGTCTCCAACTATTTGTATTCATCACTTGTCTCAAATTACTTCCAAGTGATTTACTTTTAAAATTGTCCTAGCCAAGAATTTGGAATGGAATATATGTCTTGTAAAGTAGACTTGTAGCAAATTCAAAACTTTTAAGGAGGAGGAAAATACGGTATTCCTCACAAGCTATATTTATGCAGTATGTTTATCTTTTAAAGAAACTTGAAAATTGTAAAATTAATGGAATTTGTAAGCAATCTCTTCCCTAGATATAGGATCTAATTTATAAATCCACATGCTTTATATGAAAGTAGTTGAAATACCTAAAGGGAAACCCCAATTAAGTGCCATTACTTGTCACACATTTTTAGGTTATATTAAAATTGAAAAGCAGCCAATATGAAATTAACTAAATTTAAGTTTTTCAACAAGGGAGATTCGTAATTGCTACTACTAAAAATACAAACAAAATTTATAAATTTATAATTATGCTAGAAGACATTTGATAGATTTGTTTAGGTAAATTCACTTCTAGATAGCTCGTACATAAAGTGTTGTCAAAATTCAAATGTAAAATATTTTATGTCACGAAAATACTCACTTCACCATTTATTCACATGTATACGTAAATATGATTTTTTTAATGTAAATATGAATTAACATTAGATATTAGGGCTAATAAGATTAATTATAAAATCAAATTTTGTATGATACTTCTCTCCCAAATCATTACGATATGGAGAGTCAATTAGGAGCAGAAGACTGAGAAAGCGATGTAAAAAAAGCTAGTAATGTTGCTTCAAAGCACTCTAAAAAGGTAAGTCTCAAAAACATTCAAAGCAAAGCATCCACCCCCCACCAAAATTGTCATTAATTTTATCTACACAATCACCCTTTTTCGAGTCTCACAAGGTTTTAAAACTGCGGTAGTTTCTACGTACAGAATATAAAACATTTATTGACTATTAAACTAACTACAGTGATAAACTTGAATCGAAATGATGAGATTCAAACTTATGATAACTAATAAGACAACTAACTATACCACTATATAATTTTCATAAGGATTGAATCATCTTTCTATTTATTTTGTCTTTAAGGAGCTACAATAGTTGAATGTTGATTCAAGTACCTTGAAAGGACTAAAGGAACTGTGATTTATTTTGTCTTTTCTCTCCTTAAAACATCTGGCAAAGCAAAATGATTTCCCTCATTGGCATATAAAGAGGGTAAAAAACGTAAGCATTAGGCCCAAGGAAGACTTACAGCCCAATGCTGCACTATTGGGCTATAAGGACCATAGTTGGGCCTAACTACATAAGATTATTTATCTCAAATACTATTAATTTGGCCTATTGTAGTTTTTTTCACATTCATTTACCAATAATCATATATCAACAATAAAATCAAAGAAAAAATAGTACTAGTATAAAATTGAGTTTGGGCCTAATTAATACGATACTCTTCATCCATCTACGATTAATTTAGCCCATCATAGTTGGTATTTTATTTCACTTTAATTTACAATTAATCACGTAAGATCAAGATTTAAAAAAGTAGAGATTTTGAAGGAAAAAAAACTATACTTGTTTAATTAACAATTGAAGATATGACTTCCTCGATCCCTTAAATTGCTTCATTGCCGGAAAAATTCAATAGATACTTGTTTTGAGATGTCTACGTGGATGACCAAGTCAACATTCCGATGATTAAAATAATTTGCGATCGAAGCTTGCCTCTCAAATTGAAATTATAATTAACTAATGCAAAAGCTAGTCATATTAAACTTATAAATTCAAACTATATAGAGAGAAAGATATTGAGGTTCAAATGCGAACAACTTGTTAGCGTGTGAATGTGCTGACGGATTGGATGGTCGTTTTTTTATTTTTTAATTTAAATCACCGAACTACACTTATAGTAAGTATTGTTCTTAAAGGCTAATTAAGTAACTTTGCATTTAAATAAAGATATTGATAATCTAAGTAATCATATTCATAACCACATCTTCATTTATGCTTCCGATATTTCTTATATAAATTTAACAACCGCTTTGTAAAATTCTTCTCCTTAAATTTCTCTCTTCCTTAATTCGTAAGAGATTTCGTTGTAATCTTCATATTAAATAATGGTTTATTCAATTATATTGTTTTGATGATTTAAGATATGATTAGAAACATAAGGATTTGAACAAGGTTTTATAAGTGCGCCCGTAGGTAATTAATATAAGTACATTTTATAAAAAATATGAAGTGCATTATGCAAATGAAGACGGCTTAGCCTCGTTAATTATTTTTAATAATTTTTTTTATTATTACTTTTAATTATATATTTGTTGTAAAAATAAGATTATATACTATAATTAAACTAAACATGTTAATGTTGGAGTAAAGTATAAATTGTGAAGTAACTAAATAAGTTAAATAGACTATATTCTAGATTTATATACAAATAAATATCAAAACTCAAAGTAGTACGAAAATAAGCATCACAAAAATTTCCTAAACTAAGATAATAAACAACCTAAAATCGCTAAGTTTCAACATATATTAATTATATTTTGAATATATTCTCCGATAAGTTTTTTCTCTCCCTTTTTTCATTCGTATACATATAATAAAATTAATATAATCTAACAATAATGTGTTTTTTTTTAAAGCCGACTTTTAAGCCCTTAAAACTCCGAGCTCTTATAGTAACCCCAAAGCCCATAGAGCCTCGTGGATTTTTTAAAGGCTTTTAGGCCCAATACACCTTCGGGCTTCACTTGTGAGCCCAATCCAACCCTTTTTTTGGCTACCCCCTGGCTCGGCCCACTCTGAGACTGACTCATTTTTGCCTTCAGGCTCTACCTACTTGGTATGTACATTGGGCACAGCTAGTACTAGTATACTCACCAAATACAAATGTTATAAGTATATTTCACGAGTATTATAATTGTATTTCGTAACAATATAAGTGTAGTTTGTAAGTATTACAAACTCCGCACTTATATTACTTGCAAAACTACACTTATATTTCTTATGAATCGCACTCATAATAATTACGAAGCCGCACTTAAAATATTGGTATCTCTTGATTATACCAAGATTTGGTGACTATACTATATCCTGCAGGAGGGGGATAAAACCTAAGGGCGCATACCGGGTTTAAAAATCATCGCGTCATTCGAACGCTCACATTTTGGGGTTTGGAAATGCTTGCAAAGTGCAATTATATTTGTTACAAAGTTCACTTATAATTCTTACGACTCCATTCGTGGGTGAAGGGATGAAAATCTCCGGATTTTGAACAAAAATAATGATATCTGCGTAGGAATATATGGGGAGATTTGATTAGTGGTGATTGTTGGGTGATGATTCTATCCTCGGCACTATTTCACTCAATGGGAAAATGATTCTCGTCTTCTATATCAACCAAGCTCGGTAGCCTACATGTGCTTCCAACTGTTGGAGAAGATTTGAAGATCCCAAACCCTATCTCGATTGGTGAACCATTCCGTTGTATATGTTGTTTGTCTCGAGGTTTCGCAGCGCAGAGAGACACTAGCCCGGGTCAAGGCGCGTGAGCTTATCCGCCTCAAAGACCAGTGTAGAAGACTCAAATGATACTGGGACTGCTAGGAGAGATATCGAGATGAGCGCTCCCTGAACCAACGCCAGAGTAGTTCACCTGTGGACTCGAGCAGCCGATCTTCAAGAGAACTTATCTCAACTTGTCTATCTATCGAATACAAGGTCGACTCAAGATCGGGGTACAAAGTCTTCTGGGACCCGTCAGGAATCTTTTGAAAGACAATCAACATCATTATGTATATACGAGGATGAGAGAAGTCGCCTTCAGCTTGTCTCGAAGTCTCGTGTTTGTCTCAACAAACTCTATCCGCCTCGACAAATGACAAAACATACACATAGCCATCCTACCTACTAAAGTCGCAAGTCAACACTTTCCGAAAAGGAGGAAAAGGCACTATTACCTACGCCAAAAGAGCCGTTGCTACCAAAAAGAGAGAGAGAAGAAGATCGTCTCCAACCGATCTTTCTCAATCTCTTCTCTATAAATAGAGGGATCATTCAAGATTTGAAGTTCACGAGAACACGAGAGAAGAGAATTCACGAGCTAAAACGAAGAAACGAACACACACACACGAACATTCAAACGAGCGAATTCCAAAAGCCTAAGTCTTCCGCAAGAATCGAAAGAGTTATCTCCGACGAAAGACTACCTCTAAGCTCGTAAAGGGAACCAAGTCAACCGACAATAAAGCCATCTAGTATCCAAGCGACGTGGACACGAATCTATAGCTAAACCCTCAATTTGCTCGTCGCTCTAGAAGCTACATTCTTGTTCCCATCCCTCTAACCCTAAGCTCAACCGATATATCCATAGCTTAGATGAAGGAGTTCACTTTTGAACCCAATCCTTATTGTATAAGGACTCCTTCACTGCTGAGAAGTTTGTCAAACACTTTAAGTTTTGATAAGTATTGTAAACCGGGACTTGCTCAAGATAATCCCCAAGCCACGCTTGCCCCGCGTCACATTATGCCGATCGAGACTAACCCAAGCATAATAAATAGCCTCGATCTATCGACCAAATGGACGTAGGATTGTTGATATCCCAACCACTTTAAAAATCTCTCGTGTCGCTTACTTACGTTCTTTTATCATTACATTGATTTTACCGTGATACCGAACATCTTACTTAAAATCAATTAACCGTCTCAAGATATCGAACTTCTTACCTACCGAACCGAGACTTAAAACGCTTTTCTCATAAAAACTGATTTGGGGCTTACACTATTCCGCGTACGAACTCTTGCTAATCGATACTGAATTCTCGACCTAGTCTTTAGCGGATCTCAGCCGATCGATTCTTTTACCCCTTTAACACGATCTCGAATAATGCAGTCTGGTCCGAATCATTTCGAGACGGCATCTTCCCGAATAGGACCGTTTCGTGTTCGAATTTGAGAAATTTGGATTCAAGTGTATTCACCCCCTCCCCCTCGCACCCGAACTCACTCTCTGGACCAACAATTGGTATCGAGTAGGAGTTCCTTAAGGCTACTCTCGTACTTTGAGACCGGTCTATTCGAATGGATCCGGAGGAAAACGCTTTTCATCGCATATCACTCTACATTCATATCATTATTCTTCATGGCTGATATGTCGTGTATAAGAATGGTACCCATGTTCTCGGGAGAATTATGGGAGTATGGCGCGAGTCGAATGGAAGCAGCATCCGACATCCCTCCATTTACAAGATGATTGAAGTGCTTGAAGATGGACCTATCGCTCCCATGATCGATAGCGTCGTAACTCAAGACCAAGGGAGGAGGAATGGTGGAATGGAAGAAGATCCTTAAAGGCGTAAGTCTCTTCACTCCCGAAGAGAAGAAGCTTCACAATCAGGACAGAGTCGCCGGGGAATGCCATACTAACCACTCTTAGCGATTCTTATCTTGGCGGGGTTCGGGAATGCAAATCCGCTAAAGAACTCGGGATGCTCTGGGCCGCTACCGAGTCGAGGGACTCAAAGATTAAAGCGAATAAACTAGCGCTAGAACTCCAAAAGCTGGAAAGCTTGTCTCTCACGCCGGTGACAAAATCAAAGATTCGAACGCCGGATTACCCAATCTGATGAACTTCAATCAACTGGTCAGGAAAGACATTCAAGCAACCGCAGAAATGAATCTAAAGATACGAGGGCAACGCCGGACTGACACCGGACACCTTTTGCAACTCTATTGCGACATCTCTGATTTAGATGTTGTCTCTCCCACCATATCTTTTGGTAATTACAGTGCAAAGGAGTTTGAGTTCGACAGACCTCAAAGAAAGCCGAGAGTCAAAGGCCGGCACAAAGATCGACCATGCTTTCAAAGTGAATAGCAAAGACAAAGATCTCCCGTGACGAGCAAGACGACGAGTAAGATCGAGCCTTCACTCAATGATCTACAAGAAGGAAGTCTCGCCAAAAGTATGCGCCCGTCGCTATTGTAAAGTATCGGAAGGAGAAAGAGAGGCGTAGAAAGCTGACTAAAGCATACCGAGA
This sequence comes from Lavandula angustifolia, assembly GCA_028984105.1. Lineage (NCBI taxonomy): Eukaryota > Viridiplantae > Streptophyta > Magnoliopsida > Lamiales > Lamiaceae > Lavandula > Lavandula angustifolia. Next base: position 16,104,098 of record CM054823.1, read on the forward strand.
CACAAAAGGTAAGTGAGAATATACACCAAAACGCTCCCCGACTCATAATATTCTAAATGCAGAAAAGAAAGATGACTCAAAGACCCTCAAGGGATAGTGCAACCAAAGAAGAAAAAGTCATCACTTGCTACAATCTCGCAAAAAGCCGGGACATTATCAATATGATTGTCCTGAGCTCACTAGTGCTGAACGCGTAGCACGTAAGGCAAGGAGAGAGAAATTCGCCCAGAAAAGACAATCCTACATAGCTGGCGAAATCTCAGACGACTCAGAAGAGGTCGACTCCTTTACGGGATTCATCTCGACGATGAAGCAACCATGGCCTTTTTGAGGTAAGATAAGCGATAAATCGACCGAAATGTGCATGATGGCAAGCGAAAAGGATGAGGTAAATTCTCATGAACCGTCCAACTCCTCTTCACACTTGCACACACGACAATCTGTTTGAGTGCGGATAGGAATTTGGACATCACGACCGCCTATGAAGATCTACTAGATGAACAAATTCGGATGAGTCTCTACTTCAAAGAAGACTCTTCGGGAGTTGGATACCCCGAAAGTGGAGAATCGAGAGACTTTCTCAGGGAGAGTCGGGTTACCTGAGGCCGAAGGACTTGTGGTTGAGACTCGTGGAGGAGATAAACTCTCATGGCCAAGTCTCAAAGATCAAGAAGATCGGATTTCAGTTTTGACCAACGACTTTGACCTCGAAAAGATATCGAATCGAGTCCCAGCCATTAAGCAAAATGCCGGGACTTCGGATCAAACATGATGTACCTTGAAGAAAAGTGATGATGTCTCGAGGAATCGATGATCGAGAGGTACATGGGCGCCGAAAAGAAATTGAGGCTATGCTAGCAAGCAACAAGCCAAAGCACCGCAAGGAAGGACTTGGATTCAGCCAGGGAGCTTCCTCGTGCATGCATGACACTCGCGGAAGGACGGCTGGCTGCGATAGGTTTGTTCGAGGAAAGACCATCAATGCCGATATACCTTGAACCCCTCGCAAAGAACAAACAAAAGATGAGCACCTCATCCTACTCAAGCAGATTCGACAACAAGATCAAGGCCAAAGTACCCCGGTTCGGTCAAGGGGAACCAAGATAAATCAAAATTGGCCGATCGAGATGGATCTCCAAAACCGGCACACATCCATTTCAAGATGGGTCATATTATTATGATCCTATAGTCGAAGAGGTTCCAAAAGTCGAAAAGGAAACAGAAGCCGCACGTACAAAAGGCAAAAGGCGTTCCGAAGATTAGGACTCTTGAACCTTAGAAGCCTCGTGAAGTCACCTATGACCAGTCCAAAGTGGTCGATATAAGTTGACTTCTAGTGGAAAGAAGATGTCCAAAACCACCAGGGTTGTTAGACGATTTGGGTTATTAAAACTAACACCTAAGGACCCAAAATCAAAAATAAAGGGTACCGAATATAATTCGCTTTGCAGGTGCGCAGAGACCCATGGTATGTGGACAACGGATGCTCAAGACATATGCACATACCAAAGGAGTCTGCATCAAGAATTATATCATCAAGAAGGACCCGGAGATTGAGTTCGGAGACAATGCAAAAGGCTATACTAGAGGATATGGAACACTCAAGATTGAACCGCCAAAGTTCCCAAGAGTATCATATGTTGAAGGACTTCAGCATAACCTTCTCTCTCCGTTAGTCAATTTTGTGATAACTCAAATAGAGTGGTATTTGATGCCGGTTTCGTGATGTTATTGATAAATCTACAGTGGAAAACAAGTGTTATCGAGTTCGCCAGAAAGAACATATATGTTGCCGATCGGAACTCACCTGAACCCGAAGCTTGTCCTGGTGGCGGAGAACGATAATCGAACGGGGTGGCTATGGCATAGAAGACTCAGCCATCTCAACTTCAAGACGCTCAACAAACTAGCAAGAGACACTTCTAGCAAGGGACCGCCGAATGAAATATTCAAGCAAAGACACTCAGGTGAAGCATGTCTCGAAGGGAAAGCAAACAAAGAATCAAAATCCAACAGCTTCCATCTCCTTCCACCGATGGAATCCTTCAAAGCTACATATGGATTTGTTCGGTCCAGCCTCCCCGATGACGATCGTAGGCGGGAAATATGCATTAGTGGTCATAGATGACTACTCGCTACACATGGATCATATTCATGGCCAACAAGTCCGACGTCAAACAGAGTTACCAATGCTTCTAAAAAGGCTCGGTGTCGAGAAGAACACCAAGATCGAGAAAATACGTTCGCACGGAGGAACCGAGTTCCTTAATTCCATGGTAGAGGAGTTCTCAAGATGTAAGGAATAGAAGCATGAGACATTGGTCGCCCGCACACCTCAAAGCAAAATGGAGTTGCTGAACGAAAGAACAGTAACTCTCAAAGAAGCAATAGAACTCTACTCGCAGTTCAGGACTCCCATCCAAATTCCGAGGCGTATAACGGATATGCGTGTTACACTCGTGAATAGATCTCTACCGACAAAAGCAAGATAAGAGGACACCATATGAACTATGGAACGGCAGAAGCCTTCTCTATCTTATTTCCATATCTTTGGTTGTTCATGCTTTATCCACAATAATGGGAAAGATTAGCAAGACTTTTGATAGCAAGTCGATCGTGGAGTATTCTTAGGATACTCCCGGGTCAAGAAAGCTTTCGAGTATTCAACTATCTGACTCTTTGCGTGGAGGAAAGCCCTCATGTTGTTTTTAACGAGTTTGCTCAAGACGAGAGCAATAACTCAAATTCGAATCGAGGACATCGTAGACGCCTACAGGATCTAAGCTTAAAGGACAAACTCCGAAAAGATCCAAATATGTTGGGATGATGATTCGGACGAAGAAACTCAAGACAAATCTATTGAATCTCAACCAGCAGAGCAAGGTGATTTGAGCGATTGATTCTCCCAACAGTAATCAATCCCGTGTAACTCAGTCGATGAAGAAACCCAAGAGGTAACCGAGACCACTCACTCGAGAGTAACAACTCAAGGGGAACATCTATTAATGTTCCCGAGCCGAATGCCCCTCAACCCGGTGACTCAGCAGATCATACTCTTATCACTAAAATTCTTCAATCTCGTAATAGTACAACCCAAATACCTAACTCACCTATTATCTGTGTTGAACAAATTTCGGATAAAGAGTTGAAACTTCGTAGATCGTGGCTCGATGCTCACACCGCCGATCTAATCATCGGAGATCCCTCGCCTAATGTCAAGACAAGATCCAGATTCTGTCAAGGAGAAAGCGCATTATTTTCCTCGCTTCTTGTCTCCGAAGAGCCTCGGACCATTGAGGATGCATTAAAGGATGCCGATCGATCATAGCTATGCAGAGGAGCTGAATCGGTTCACGAGAAACGAAGTGTGGGAGCTTGTAGGATGGCCCTCGACATCAACATGTCATTGGAACCAAATGGGTCTTCAAAAACAAGCGAGATGAAAACAACGTTATAGTAAGGAACAAAGCAAGGCTCGTGGCTAAAGGCTACTGTCAGGGTGAAGGAATAGATTTTGGAGGCAATTAGACTATTCCTAGCCTACGCAACACATCAAAGATTCGAGTTTATCAAATGGATGTGAAGTCTGCGTTCCCGAATGGCGTGCCGAAAGAAGAAGTCTATGTGGAACAACCGCCCGGCTTTCAATGAGGACATCAAGTATATAGACTCGTAAAGGCTCAGATGAGTTAAAACAAGCACCTGTGGCTTGGTACGATACACCGTCTCGAAGTTTCTTCTTGAAAGGTTGTTCGTAAAGGCACAAGAGACCGCACTCTATTCAAAGATTTGAATCGGGAAGAAGACTTATTACTTGTGCGGATCTACGTGGATGACATCATATTCGGATCAAAGAATGTCATCATGTGTCAACAATTTGAAAAAGATGATGAAGGATAAGTTCGATATGTCAATGATGGGAGAAATGAACTACTTCCTTGGTTTTCAAGTCAAGCAATCCGAAAAGGGAACGTTCATCAACCAAGGCAAATACACTCGAGACCTCATCAAAAGATTCGGCCGCACATCCGGCAAATCTATCAAGATCCCGATGAATACGAATATGAAGATAGATCTTGATAAAGAGGGAGTATCGCAGAGACCAAACCGAATATCGTGCTATAATTGGTTCATTATTATATTTAACGCTACACGCCCCGACATAACTTATGCCGTAGGTGTCCGTGCTCGATTTCGTGTGAATCCGAGCGAGCCATATGGACTCAAAGAAAGAAGATTCTCCGTATCTCCGAGGAACACCCGATACGGGTTTATGGTATCCAAATGATGATAATATTGAACTAACTGGCTATTCGATGCTAACTATCCAGATGTAGAATCGACCGAAAATCAACTTCGTGAACATGTCGCTCCTTAGCGCCAAAGAGTCGATCTCATGGTTTTCAAAGAAACGAAGACTCGGAGCTACGTCGACTAACGAAGCCGAATACATGGCCGCCTAAGTTGTTGCGCCCAAATCCTTTGGCCGAGACAAAGCAATGAGAGACTATGACGTCATTCGTAATGAAGTGCCGATCTTCTCGCGATAGTACCGGTGCCATTGCAATCACTCGAAATCTCGTACTACATGAGATGCAAGCACGTGGACATCGACATCACTTCATTCGTGACCATGTCGAAAAGAAGGATATCGTGGATGGAAAAGATCCATACCGACAATCAACGGGCCGATATACCGACCAAACCTCTAGCCGAATCCAGATTCATAGAACTTTCGGTAGAGCTAGGTTCTGTTGGATCCTACCGACCCGGTCGCACGAAGGTTTTAGGAGAGGACCATTTTAGTAAGGGGAATGTTCACTCGCATCGAATATATTCAGGACATAGAGATTCGAAACCATCTACACGAGGTACTATGGCGAACATAACTCTAGATGCCCCTCATAACATGGAGGACATTCTTGCAAAAGGCCGTGTCAGTGCGAACCAGCTCATGGAATTCGATGCGTGCGACCTAGACTATCATGGATGAGATCTTCGCATCTCTACGGGAGTCCTGGGTCCGAGAAGTTTCTATCGAGGAAGCCAACGTTCTTCCTTCCTCGACAGTGGCCGAGATATACCTCAATTCGTACTCCATCTCTTGAGACATCATTGGGAGGTTCGAACTTACTCCATCAACAATGCTTCCTAACCGCCAAACGTATATCTATCAAGGGAGCATCAAGAACAACTTTTGACTTGCCATCCGAAGGAATCAGCACCAAATAGGCTACAAATGACGACTTAGTAGACGAGTACCTATCTATATTCTCGCGGAAAGCCAACAACCTTCGAGCCGCTTTTCCCAAAAACGCCATGCTACCACAATACGAGCCTTGGCTTACATTGTCACTCACCGACAAGCCAAGCCGGCTCATTCGATCAGTCTCCGACCTAAGATTCAATTAATGATGGCAATATACGATGGCGCTAAGATCAATCGGGATGATTTCTTCATCCGAGAATTCATGATCCAAGCGGCCAAGTTTGACAAGTCCACACGCATCCCGAGCGCGGAGGGGGGAAACTACTGTATGGGCCGAAGCTCTCGGAATGATTGAAGACCACCGCGTGGTTCCGGACCAAGTCACCTTTGATGATAAAGAGTACTTCAATGTGAAAAAGGTGCGCTTCCACAACCATTCTCGCTTTGCCCTTCGCCAGATAGTGGTCAGTCCCCAAGCTCAACAGACTAAGCCTCAGGACGCCGCACCTTCAAAGAAGAGAACACCTCCAAAGAAAATATCTAAGGCACCGGCTAAGAAACTCAAGAAAGCCATCCCGGACGTGCCTACCGAATCCGATGTATCTCCCGAAACTCCTGCCGAACGGGCTACTCAAAGAACCTATTCACCTTTGCGGCTAATAAATGAGCCGAGTCTTCTCGAGAAGACTCAATCGGTGAGAAGAAGGGAGTCTCCACCGAAGAATCAATAGAGATGGAACAAGGGGAGGCTACCGAGCTCACAGTGAAGAAATTCAACGCCTAGACGCGCCCCCTCACGGTTCCTCCACTCAAGTATGCCACCCGCCGAACATCGACGTCTCCAATCGACTTGGAATCCGAGACGGCGTCCGAAGAAGAAACAATCGTGATGGAAGCGTCGGTGATTCTATCCAGAGCATCCCGAGAAATTCTTCAACCGATTCCGAGCTTGCCGACTACTCTCGATTTGATGCTCATTGCAAAATCGGCCAAGACTCCCCATGTTGCTGCGACATCGGGAGTGGCCTCGTCTTACAACGCTTAGTTCTCCACTTTTCCCCGTCGCCAGCTTCATGAAGAAGAACCGAGAATGAGGGAACAAATAGGCTATTCGAGCCCGAAGACCTCACCTCAATGGAAAATTTGAGGGCCGCAATGCCGGCAATGGTACATGATCGACAACTTGCCTCAGCCCAAGACCCTCGGATGGGTCGACCATGACGACCCACCTGAGTGATTCAAGCCCCGGAAAGCCCGATGAGGGAAATCCCCGGGACAAGGATAAACATACTCGAAGAAGCTCGCGTCCGCTCAATATCTTTGGACTCGCTGGGTCGACGGGCCGGTACCTCAAGATCCACGTAGCCCGCTCGCCTCTTGTTGACGTCCGCATTCGGGTAGCGCCCGGCCCGCATCGTCGACGTTCCAAGTATGTGGCGAGGGCGCAAAAGCCAAGGCACTCGTAACCGTGCCCTCGCCAAGGCAGCCCACAAAGTGTGGAAGAAGACTGCTTGAAGCCACCGCTACCGGGAGCTTCGGGGCCGAAATCCTCTATGTCCCAATCGCCCGCCCCGATGTCTCCGCCATTGTCACTCCAAGCACCGGCTCGAGCCAGACGAAATTTGATGATCGGCTCAGATCTTCCAGAAGGACAAGCTCACTTCTTGCAGAGTTCAAGGCATCTTTGTCTACTCATTCTCGAGTCCTTCGTTGAACAAGCCCAAGCCACGTAAATCAAACTTGAAAACATTCGGCTTGGTCGTGGAAGATAAGATCTCCGAAAGGCCGAAAGAGTTCAAGGAAGCGGCTGACCTCTCACACCAAGAGCATAAGGAAGATCTCGCCACCGAGAGGAACGAGCCGCATGAGTGCTCGACTAAGATCAATGACCGTCTTGATGATCCGTCAACCTCTTACAAAAGTCCGGAAAGGTCGGGCACTAATCCCTACCCCGGCCTACATATTGATGATGCCAAAAAGGGGGAAGGAAAGATAAAGGATACTCAAGCAAAGAAAGAAGAGTACCGAGAAGCCGACCCCCACCAAAACCGAAAAATCTAAGGGTACAAAGAACCTCGGAAGAAGACTCGACCGAGTGGATGCCGGCTCAATTCACTCGTGAGATGGGAAAATTCAAAGATTGAGTTCATCAAACGTTATTATTTCCGGAGATTCCGGCCGAACAAGTCTAGAGTCAAGCTTATGCCGAATGGATGATGCTTAACGAAGAGGATCTCTACATCCACTTATATAATGCCATTTCGTAAGGGAAAGAGATTCGATTCCCGACCCACAATCATTCCACCTCCAAGAAGAATGGATGACTCAATTCATGTTGCGACTATTGAAGCCGAAGTGAAGGACGCCGCCGATCAAAGATTCTTACAAGATGATAACCCAAATGGGACTTCGCGGAATACTTGAAGCCGAGAAAGACCACGTACCGAATGTATGGTGTGCCACCGCCCGAGACACAATCGCAAGGATTCATGGACCGGATTCAGCAGCTTAGGCGCCCATAGTCTTAAGTATTCTCTCTTCATAGTCTAGCAAGATTTGTAATGTACTAAACCGACTCACTCTTATATATACAAATCTTCTTTTCGCTCGACAACAACTTGTTGTCTAAATAGCCGTGTTTGTCCTATGTTTTAACACTCGTGATCACTAAAGTGATTACCGACACACACTCATTTCTACCTTTTATTACTTGTCGGCTTATTTGCTTTGATTAGATTCCCGCTAGTCTAGTTTCTATGTAATGGGGGAAATTATTTTTGCCCTCGTTTTTCGCAGTCTAGAATCGATGGAACATCTCCTCCGATCTTACTTGTAAAATTGTAAGGAGATTTGTTTCTGCCTTTAGTGTTAGCATAGATGATAGGTTTTGCATCATCAAATAGGGGAAATTGTTGGGTGATGATTCTATCCTCAAGACCAAGCTTTCACTCGAGTGGGAAATGATTCCGTCTTTCTATATCGAACCAAGCTCGTGAGCCTTATGTGCTCCGAACCGTTGAGAAGATTTGAAGATCCCAAAACCCTATCTCGATTGGTGAACCATTCCGTTGTATATGTTGTTTGTCTCCGAGGTTTCGACTCAGTAGACACTCTGCTCCGGTCAAGGCGCCGCAGCTTATCCGCCTCAAGACCGGTGTAGAAGACTCAGCATACTGACTCAGCAGGAGCAAGATACCGAGAGAGTCGATGAACCGAACTCACAGAGTAGTTCACTGGACTCGAAGCCGATCTTCGTAGACTTATCTCACTGTCTATCTACCGAATACAAGGTCGACTCAAGCATCGGCAGATAGTCTTCGGGACTCGAATCTTTTGAAAGACAATCGCATTGTCATATACGAGGATGAGAGAAGTCAGCTTCAGCTTGTCTCAAAGTCTGTGCTGTCTCAACCGCTCTATCTGCCTCGACAAATGACAAACATACACGTGTCATCCTATCTACTAAAGCTGCAAGTCAACACTTTCCGGAAAAGGAGGAAAAGGCACTGTTACCTACGCCAAAGAGCCGTTTGCTACCAAAAAGAGAGAGAGAGAAGAAGATCGTCTCCAACGGATCTTTCTCAATCTCTTCTCTATAAATAGAGGGATCATTCAAGATTTGAAGTTCACGAGAACACGAGAGAAGAGAGTTCACGAGCTAACGACGAAACCAACACACACACGAACATTCAAACGAGCGAATTCCAAAAGCCTAAGTCTTCCGCAAGAATCGTAAGAGTTATCTCCGGTGAAAGACTACCTCTAAGCTCGTAAGGGAACCAAGCTGAACCGACAATAAAGCATCTAGTATCCAAGCGACGTGACACGAACTTATAGCTAAACCTCAGCTGTTCGTCGCTCTAGAAGCTACATTCTTGTTCCCATCCCTCTAACCCTAAGCTCAACCGATATATCCATAGCTTAGACGAAGGAGTTCACTTTTGAAACCAATCCTTATCAGATAAGGACTCCTTCACTGTTGGAGAAGTTTGTCAAACACTTTAAGTTTGATAGTATTGTAAACCGGGACTTGCTCGCGATAATCCCCAAGCCACGGCTTTGTCCTGTGCACAAGCTGACTAAGACTAACTCAGTATAATAAATAGCCTCCCGATCTATCGGGACAGTGGACGTAGGATTGTTGATATCCGAACCACTTTAAAAATCTCTGTGTCGTTTACTTACGTTCTTTTTACCGTTACATTGATTTTACCGTGCATACTGAACATCTTACTTAAAATCGATTAACTGTCTCGAAGATACCGAACTTCTTACCTACCGAATCGAGACTTAAAACGTTTCTCATAAAAACCGATTTGGGCCTACACTATTCCGCGCACCGAACTCTTGCCGATCGATACCGAATTCCGACCTAGTCGCTAGCGCATCTCGCTCGAGTCGACTTTTACCCTATAACACGATTCGTAATGTTGTCTGGTTCCGCCTGAATCATTTCAGTACGGCATCTTCCTGAATAGGATTGTTCGTGTTCGAATTTGAAAAATTTGGATTCAGGTGTATTCACCCCCCTCCCCCTCTACACCTGAACTCACTCTCGGGACCAACAGTGATTTTTTTGGATAGATTTGGGTTTGGAAATGCTTGCAAACTGCAACAATATATATATATGGGGAGGAGATTCACATGTGAATAGACATTTAGAGTGTGAGCGTGTGAACAAATTTTAGCCTTTGATCTTGTTGATTGAATGGTCTGGTTTTATTTTTATATTAAAATTTCCAAAGTGCACTTTATAGTGTATTGCTATTGCACCGAAAGGATAATTAAGTAATAATACATTTAATTATAGATTTTCATAACCGCAAACATTGATATTCTTCCCGTTATTTTCCTTATTTCTCTATACATTTAACAATTGCTTCGCTCTGTAAAATATCTTCCTTAATTTGTGAGAGGTTTCATTAATCTTCTTCATATTAAATCAATGGTCTTTTATTAGGTAAATTTTGCATTTATCATTTTTCATTATTTTGGGTTTTTCCTTTTCTGATGATTTAAAATATCATTTGAATGAGGGATAAACAAGTGAATCTCATAATTTTCTAATTGCGTACCCATAATAATTAAAAAATGTAGTTCAAATCAATTTAAAGTGCAGCTTAATATCAATTAATAGCACATGGTTACTGTAAATTATGTGTTTGGTTTGGAGGAGGGCTATTCTGGTAGATGCTGAATTTCATAAGAACAAATGGCGTGTTTTCATTTGCGAAAAAAGAAAATATTTGGAAACAAAAAACAAAGAATAATGCGTATATGAGAGAGAATGAATGATTTGTGGGATTTTTTCATGGATAGATTTGTGTTTTCAATTAGATAAGATAAAAGTAGTAGAAGCATGTTGCGTAGGGTTTTTCAATTTATTTGTCTTATAAGTGCAATTTATTAATTTAAAACTCAAACAAAATCTAAAAATCGTTGATTTATAAAATTAAATGGTTAGAATTTGTTCACTCATTTGTTCACCAGAACCGCTCCCCATAAATATAAATATAAATATATAGGGATTGGTTCATGTGAGAACACCCTCTTAGCGTGTAAAAATAAGAACAAATCCTAAACATTTAATTTAACAAATGAGCGATCCAGATTTAATTTTAAATTAAAAATAGCGAATAGCACTTTACAGAAAAATCAATTGCACACAAAGGAAAATTTGACATGTTCTTATAATTGATAAGATTTTATAAACTGCATCTTTCCACTAATCTAATTATTATTACAAATCTATCCAAAGATATTACCACTAATTAAATCTTAATTCATATTCTTAAGCCATGATCTCGAATTTTTTTTGTTCTAAATCCTTAGAAAGTTACGCCGGTAATTCCTACGCCATGATCTCAATCTTTTTTGTTCTAAATCTTTAGAAAGTTATGCCGGTAATTGATTTGGATTGCATTTTGAGAATTTAGGGGGTGGACTTTTAAGTGATTTGGATTGCACTTTGAGAATTTAGGAGATGCACTTTTAATTGATTTGGGCTGCACTTTAAAAATTTAGGAGATGCACTTTTAATCGATTTGGACTGCACTTTGAATAATCATACGATGCATTCTTAAAAGTTTGAGATTGAAAAATTATGAGTTGCATTTAGAAAATAAATGGATTGCACTTTGATTAATCATGGACTGCACTTTGATAAATCATGAACTGCACTTTTAGTGTTTTTGGATTGCACTTTTTAAATTAATGAGATGTACTTTGAATTTATTTGGAATGCACTTTGATTTATTATAGAATACACTTCGAATTAAACTACACTTTGATTTAGTATGAATAGCACTTTCTATTTTTAATGCACTTATATATTAATTTCTAATACACTTTAAATTAGCACTTGAATAAAACATATGAACACAAAGATCATATCTTAAATCATTAAAAAAATAAAATAACAATTAGAAGTTTACCTGATGAACAAACCATAAGCAATTGTTAAATGCGTAAAGAAATATCAGCGTAAATGAATGTGGTTATGAAAGTAATATGAGCGTAAATGAAGAAAGATGCGGTTATGGAAATAATATGAATTATTTAAATTATAAATATCTTTATCTAAATGTAAAATTACCTAATTAGCTTTTAAGTGCAAAAGCAATAAACTGTAAGTGCACTTCGAGCTATATATTTGTCCACACGTCACATGCTATTCACATTTCAACCTCCTATATATATATGTGGAGGTTCAAATGTGAACAGCCTGTTATCATGTGAACGTGTGAACACTGCACTTTAAAGGCAAAGATACTGGATTTTAAAGTACATTACTTAAAGTGTAATACATTTGTCTTTAAGTTACGTAAATTGCAGTATTAAAGTACAGTATATTTATGCACTTTAAAGGAAAATATACTACATTTTAAAGTGCAAGACTTAAAGTGCAAGACATTTATCTTTGTGCAAGACGTAAAAGGCATATATTTACCTTAAAAGTGTAATACGTTTGTCTTTAAAGTACAGGTTCACACGTTCACACACATAGGGTCGTTCACACGGGAACCACTTCCTATATATATTTTACCAAAACCCATAAAATATACAGTACTAAAATCAAGGAATTAAATTGACAAATAAGGCATTTCTACTATTAGCCAAATAGTAGAAATGAAAAGCATATTTAGTCTATAACTAAATAAAAACACAAATATAGTCATTTTGTCCTCATCCAATGATTGGATGAGGACTAGCGGTGAATTTGTGCCATCAACAATTTCGTCTCATTTTTAACGCATAGGGCTGATGGGGGGGCCGAATGGGGGTGTCCATCGGCCCTCCATCGACCGAGAGAAAAAAAGACCGAGCAAGTCCATCGGTCGAGCCACTTGAATCTGCACTATTATATATCAGGTGTGAGGGCTAAAGGGGGGTGTCCATCGGCCCTTCATCGGTCGAGAGAAACAAGGCAGAGCAAGTCCATCAGCCGAGCCACTTGAATTTGTAGAGGCAATTTCTGGGGCCGAGGGCTGATGTCTGGCCGAAGGGGGGTGTCCATCAGCCCTCCATCGGCCGAGAGAAAAACAAAAGTCGAGCAATTATCGGGGCCGATGGGGCCGAATCTGCCCTAGGCTCTCCATCGGCCCACGCTCCCTTTCTTCGATATAAGCTTCGACCCGACACATGGAAGGCTTTATCTCGCAAAAGTGCAAGAAGGGCCGATGGAGGGCCAATGAGAGGTGCAGTTTCATTTCGCTTTTTCACGCCGAAATGACTAGTCGGATATGATACATATGCATGCGGTTCGGTGCCGATGGAAGGCCGATCGAGGGCCGATTGGTGGTGCGGTTCAATTCAGCTTTTTCCGCTGAAATGACTAGTCGGCCTTGATTTTCATATGGGCGTGTTGCGTGGTCGATGAAGGGCCGAGGTGTACTTTGTAGAATGATTGATTGGGCAATCGGGATCACGGAAAAATTTTACGTAGAATTTGATTATAAGAATGAGGAACTCTATGCATGATCATTCACCGTTAAAATTCCTCAATTTCACTTCTACTCTTCTCAATTCCTCACATCTATTTGAAAAATATGGCCGATTTTCGATCGATTATTGTGAAGTTGAACGGCGAATTCGATGATGAGTCAAATTATGTCACGGCCATGAGTTCATGGTTTACATTCCTTCAAACATTATTTCTCTTGTATATCTCCGACAAAGCATTGATCGGTGGCTCGAGTGCTTATTCCCTTCCGTTTAACTACTTCATTTACTATACTCGTCGCTTCCCGACGAACCGGCGGGATGATGAAGGCCATTATGGGTCATGATATTGATCTTATGCGTTTGTGCTCTATCGACGTAGAGCTGGTTGTGTTTCTTTTGTATCCTCAAGTGAAAAATCCTTAATTTTTTGTCCCCAACCTGAATCAATTACTCGAAGATATTTCTAATTTCGGAGGTCCTAATTGGTTTACGGGGCAAGGAAGCGGAAGTAATGCTGGCGTTCGGGCTCCCCAAAGGAATGTTCATGTGGAGACAGATTCAGATCGTGAGGCGGATTTGGACTCATCATCTGATGATGATGAGGATCAAGATATTCCTCCCGCCTTGATTAATTGTTCGTTACAAAATTTTGCTGCATGGATTCGGAGAGAGGGTAGCGTGAGTCAACTTATGTCTTTGCTTGTTCCAATCAATCGTCTGCCAACGATCGACAAGATTGTATAAGACAACACAGAAGCAGCAAGCAACTGACTACTTCCTATTGTTCCCCTTGATGTATCTGATTCAGTAGTAGCACGGAACCTGAATAATATTGTAGACGAAACTTTGCGTGAAGGATTGATGTTCAGCTCAAAAGACGAACATTTATGCTGTTGTCACTCAATTCCATTTGGAAAACGGTGCGCATTTCAGAGTGCAACGTTCGAGTGGTTCCCGATTGGAATATTTATGCAAAAGATGTGTTGATTGTCCATTCCTGCTGCGGGCATACTTTAGAGGGGAAAAATATTGGGAGGTGACTAAATGGGTTGTGGACCACAATTGTACAATTGATTTACCCGGGCTTGGCGAACGAAATGTACGTTCGAAGGTTGTAGCAGCTTATATAGCTCGTAGAATGCGCTGTCGGAGCAAGTTAATGAAACCGGCTGATATTCAGGCGGATCTATTGCATAAGTTTGGAATACAAGCAACCTACGGGGTGGCTCTCCGAGCGCAACGCAGCTATTTCGATGATTTACGGTGGACATGTAGATTCCTTCAGCAAACTGCCTCAATATCTGTATTTCTTGGAACAAACAAATCTGGGCACTTATATGGATCTTGATGTTGGTGAGGATGGTCGTTTCCGACATTTATTTTTGGCTCTTAGTGTATCGCGTGCCCCTTGGTTAGCCAACCTCCGGAAGGTTATTGTGGTGGACGAGACACACTTGAAAGGGAGAAATAAGGGAATATTATTCGTCGCTGGTACTTTTGATGCGAATGAGCAAATATTCCTACTCGCTTTTTGTGTAGGTCCGATTGAAAATGATGTTTCGTGGAAGTGGTTTATGATGCGACGGAGAGCGGCATTTCCAATGGATGACAGTTTAGTGATTGTTTCAAACCAACATAAAAGCATAGCGATTGCGGTAAGAGATGTTTTTCCAGATGCACAACACGGCCTTTGTTACTACAATCCCTCGAATAAGCTTGCGAGACACGGTGATTGGGTCATTCAGTCGTTCTATCAAGCAATTTTTATGCTTAGTTATTCATGAACGCTATCCATCTGGGAAAATCGGCTTTTTACGAAAAGTTGATGGAAATCGGATCGAGAAGTGGTCCGGACCGTTCAATAAAGGTCGTCGTTACGCCATCGACATCAAGTGCTACCGAGTCAATAAATTCTCGATCGTTGGGAGGCTAGACGACTTCCAATTCTTGCTATGCTCGAGGCAATCCGCCATATGATAGAGTCGTGGTTCGATATACGACGAGTAAAAGCAAATTCCAAAAACAATCTACTGACAGAGGCTTCTAAGTTGAGGATGTAGAACGAAGTTGATATGGCTCGGAGGTTTACGATTACGCATGTGACTAATGACAAATACAAGGTCGACAAAGATGACTTCAACACTACCTCAGACACGATCAAATCAGCAGTCTACGCACTCCAACTGGAGGTACCAGCCATCAAGACTCTTCTATCCTCAGCAGATGATGCCAAAAAGGGGGAAGGAAGAGCGAAGGAGGTGTTGACTGAGTCAATCGTGAGGGAGCATCTCAAGGGGG
Organism: Lavandula angustifolia; assembly: GCA_028984105.1. Lineage (NCBI taxonomy): Eukaryota > Viridiplantae > Streptophyta > Magnoliopsida > Lamiales > Lamiaceae > Lavandula > Lavandula angustifolia. The sequence goes on from CM054823.1 coordinate 16,119,549, forward strand.
AAAGTTCAACGCAGGCTGGAACAAGTTCGGTCCCCACTCCCTCAGTCAAAATCCCTTCAGTTGTCCAAGTTCCATCAGAGGCTCAGCCCTTTGAGCCTCAGCAGACAGCGCAGGCCGGAGGATCGGGTGAAGGATCTTCGGCCCAGGCGCATATCGAAGATGTGACCAAATTTATCGAAGGCTCAGATCATGAAGAAGAGCCTCTGCCAACTCAAATGCCTGGGAAGGAGAAAGCTACTGAGAGCACTCCTCCTCCTTCTCCGTCGCCCAAATTCAAATCTCGAGAAGAGCTGGAGGAACACGATAAAAGGGTGGCTCAACAATTCAGTAGATCGATGGATTATGAGCCGAGAATGGAGGAAGAAGCTCAGAAGAAGAAGAAGAAGAAGAAGAAGAAGAAGAAGAAGAAGAAGAAGAAGAAGAAGAAGAAGAAGAAGAAGAAGAAGAAGAAGAAGAAGAAGAAGAAGAAGAAGAGGGTCCCAATGTCCAGAACGTCAAAGAGTCAGGCGAAATTGATCATGGCTCAGCGGAAGAAAGCACAATCTGCTCCAGAGCCTACTGAACATTTTGACAGGGACAACCTGCCCCTTGCTCATCGGCTGAAAAATCTTCCAAAACTTACAGCTGAGCAGGAAGCAGAGGACAAGGCGACTTGGGATGCAGTGCACCAAGGACTGAACCTCAGAACCAAAGACAAACGAGTTGCGTAGCCGAGAGAGAAGATGTTAGGTGATGATTCGAGTCCCCAAAGAACAAAGACAAAATGATGGGAAATGATTCATCTTCTCGGTTGATAAATAATTCAGTAGCCCTTGTGCTCACGAAAAGTATCGAAGATTTGAGGATCCCAAAACCCTATCTTGATTGATGAACCATTCGGCTTGTAATCTGCTTTGGTGTCGTCTCTCGAGGATTCGATTCAAGCGACACTTCGCATCCGGTTCAGCGCCATAGATTATCCGCCTCACACTGCAAGTAGAAGACTCGGTGATATCGGACTCGCAGAGCAAGATATCGAAAGGAGTCGTGGAACCGAACTCGGTAGGAGTAGTTCATTGTACTCGTAGCTGATCTTCGTAGAGCCAACTCAGCCAGAGTATGCTACCGAATCGAGATCGACTCAACAACGGCCGGACGCTCTTCCGACCGTCGATTCTCTAAAGTCAAATCAGCAGAGTCAATACGAGGAAGAGAGAAGTCGCCCGATCTCCTTGAAGTCTGTTCTGTCTCAACCACTTTCTGAACCTCGACCAATGACAAGCAGCCACTTGTCCTACATCTGTTAAAGCTGCAAGTCAACAACTTTCCAGAAATAGAGGGAAAGGACACTGCTACCATACTTCGAAAGAGCCGTTAGCTACCCAAAAGAGAGAGACAAAGGATCGTCGTCTCCAACGGATCTATCACAATCTCTGCTCTATAAATAGAGGGATGAAATCAAATTGAAGCTCACCTCCGCACACCTAGAACGCAAGAAACCAAGAACACACAGAGCATTCAAAAAAGCAACTCGAAAACGCCTAAGTCTTCTGCAAGAAGTTAGAAGAAACAATCTCTGGCGAAAGACTACATTTCTGCTCATAGGGAACCAAGCTGAATTAGAATTATATAGCCTCTAGTATCCAAGCGACGATACACGAACCCAAAGCTTATACTCAGCTGTTCGTCGCTCTAGAAGTTAATCTCTTGTTCCCTATCCCTCTAACCTAAGCTCAACCGTTTAAATCTATAGCTTAGACGAAGGAGTTCACTTCTGAAGTAATCCTTATTGTGAAGGACTCCTTCACTGTTGGAGAGTTTTTCAAACACTTAGTTTGATAACCTTGTAAACTGAGACTTGCTGAGTATAAATCTCAAGATCAGTGTTTGTCAGTGTACAAACCGACTGAGACTATCTCAGTATAATACATAGCCTCCTGATCTTTCGGGACAGTGGACGTAGGATTATTGGATCCGAACCGTTTTAAAAATCTCTCGTGTTCTCGTGTTCTATATTTTACCGTTGCATTGATTTACCGTTCATACTGAAAAATATCTTTCAAAATCATTCAACCGAAGTTTCAAAGAAACATAATCGACTTCACTAATCTATCAAACCGTTATGATAAAAACGTTTTCCCTAACTCAACCGAATTTGGGCCTACACATTTCCGCACTCATCAACTCCGTCCGAACGATACCGAATTCCGACTCTAAGTCGCCCAGCGTGTCTCGCAGAGTCGGGCCACTCGCCACATGATTCGAACAAGGTTATCCGGTCCGCCGAACTCGTTCACTACGACATTCTCCTGAAAAGGACTGTTCATGTTTTAAAGTTGAGAAATCGGTTTTCAGGTGAATTTACCCCCCCCCCCTACACCTGAACGTGCTCTCGGGACCAACAATTGGTATCAGAGCGGGAGTTCTTTAAGACTCTTGTTATTCTGAAACTGGTCTACTTGAACGGATCCGGAAAATGTTTTCACTGCATATCATTCTTCATTCATATCATTATCTATCATGTCTGATATGTCAAGAATCAGGATTGTACTAATGTTCTCAGTAGAGAACTATGGTGTATGGCGGGTCAGAATGGAGGCTCATCTGACCTCTCTCCACTATAGCATGACAGAGGTTCTAGAGGACGGACCTATCATTCCTATGGTCGATAGCGTTGTTGCTCAGGATCCAGCACAAGGAGGAGGGATGGTGACCGGGAAGAAGATCCGCAAAGACATAAGTCTCTTCACTCCCGAGGAGAAGAAGCTTCACAACTTAGACCGCATCGCCAGAAACGCCATACTGACCACTCTGAGCGATTCTTATCTCGGAAGAGTTCAGGACTGTAAGTCCGCAAAAGAACTCGGGATGCTCTGGCGCTATCGAGTCTGGGGACTCGTAAGATCAAAGCGAACAAACTCGCGCCTGGAACTTCGTAAGCCGGAGAGATTGCCCCTCATGCTCGGTGACACCATTGAAGATCTTAACGTCGATTCACGGATCCGATGAACTCTATCAATGGGCTGGGAAAGACATTCTCCAACTGAGAAATGAATCTCAAGATTTTGAGGGCATTGCCAGACGGTCACTGGACTCCCTTTGCTACTTTATTGCGTCATTTTGATTTAGATATTGTTACTCCTGACCATATCTTTTCAGAACTTAAAGCGGAGGAGTTCGAGTTTGGCTTACCTCAAAGGAAGCAGCGAGCTGAACCTGACACTCAAATCGACCATGCTTTCAAAGCATCGGTCAGACAACAACTCCCGGTGTCTAGCAAGGCGTAACCTTCACTCAAATGACATACAAGAAGGAAATCTAGCCAAGAAGTACGCGCTGCTTGCCGTGAAATATCAGAAGGAAAAGGAGAGGCGCAGAAAGCTCTCAAGAGTCGTCTGAGACTCTAAGGGTAAGAATGAATATACACCTAAGCGCACTCCTGACTCGCATACTTCTGAATGCAGGAAACAAGAGGACTCAGCTCAGTCGAAAGACAACGAGAGCAAAGAAGAAAGAGTCACAACCTACTACAACTGCAAGAAGCCAGGACACTATCAGTATGAATGTCTTGAGCTCAGCACTGCTGAAAGAGCAGCACGCAAAGCAAGAAGGGAGAAGTTCATCATGAAGCGACAAGCATACATTGTCTGTGAACTCTCAGACGGCTCAGATGAAGTCGATTCCTTCATGGATTCATCACACAATGAAGTATCTTTCATGGCCATAGAGCTTGAAGCTGAAGAAGATGCTGAAAAGTGTCTCATGGCAGGAGAAGAGGATGAGGTAAACTCTCATGCACCATTTAGTTCCTCTTCACACTGCACACACGATACTATTTCAGGTGCAGATGAGAATCTGGACATCGCGATCGCATACGAAGAACTACTCGACGAGCAGATTCAGATGAGCCTGCAGCTCAGTAAGACTCTTCAGGAGTTAGATACCCTGAAAGCAGAAAATCAGAGACTTTCTCAGGAGTCGAAGGACTTGTGTTGAGACTCAGGGAGGAGATAAACTCTCTGATGGCCAAGTCTCAAAGATCAAGATCAGATCTCGCATTGACCAAAGACTTGACTCGTAAAGATACTCGAACCGAGTCTCACCAAGCAAGAGTTGTCAGGACTTCAGACCGAGCATGAACTGCTGAAGAAGAGTGATGATGTCTGGAGGAACTTGATGACAGAGCGGTACATGGGCGCTAAAAAGAAGCTTGAAGCTATGCTAGCAAGCAACAAGCCCAAGCATTGCAAGGAGGGATTTGGATTCAGCCATGGAGCCTCCTCATCTGCCCCCGTACGCATAGAAGACCGGCTTGCTGATAGGTTAGTTCAAGGGGAGACCATCAATGCAGACATACTGAACCCCCTAGCCAAGAACAAACCTAAGATGAAGGCACCTCATCCTAGTTATCAGCAATCTGACAAGAAGATCAGCACAAGATCACCCCAGCTCAGTCAAGGGGAACTAGCAAAGCAAAATGGGCTGATCAGTATGGACCTCCGCAGCTGACTCATCCAGCTCAATTTATGTCATATTACTATGATCCTATATTCAGGAGAGGATCCAAAAGTCAAAAGATGAAGAAGAAAGCCGTACAGAAGGCAAAGGTCAGCTGTCCACCTACTCAGAAGACAAGGACTCCTGAACCTGAAAAGCCTCAGAAATCAACATCGACCAGTCCAGTGGTCAGATATATTGACAAAAGTGGAAAGAAACTGTCTGAGACCACCAGGGTCCTAAGACAAATATGGGTTTCCAAAAACTAACATCTAAGGACCCAAAATCAAAAACAAAGGGTACCTAAACATAATTCTGTTTTGCAGGTGCACAAGGACCCTTGGTATGTGGAGAACGGATGCTCAAGACACATGACGTACCAAAAGGACTTGCTGAAGAATTATACTACTGAAGAAAGACCCCGAATCGAGTTTGGAGACAACGCAAAGGCCGTACTGCAGGCTACGGAACACTCGCATTGGAACAAAGAATGCTCCAAGAGTATCATATGTTGAAGGACTTCGGTATAATCTTCTCTCTCGTTAGTCAATTTTGTGATAACACGAATAGAGTGATTTTTTACGCCGGTTTCGTGATGTCATTGATAAATCTACAGGAAAACAAGTTATCGTGGTTCGCGCAAAATGAATATCTATGTAGTGGATCGGAACTCAACGAACCCGAAGCTTGTTTGTTGGGCGAAGAATGACAAGCAACGGGATGGCTCGGCACGTAAGACTCAGCCATCTCAACTTCAAGACGCTCAACAAATTAGCTAGAAACACTCTAGCAAGAGGACCGCCGAATGAAGTATTCAAAGAAAGACACTCGGTGTGAAGGAAGTATGCCGAAGGGAAAGCAAACAAGGAATCAAAATCCACTGTTCCATCTCCTTCCACTGATGGAATCCTTCACCGCTATATATGGATTTGTTCGGTCTAGTCTCTCCAGTGACGATCAGAGGCAAGAAGTATGCATTAGTGGTCATTGATGACTACTCGCGCTACAAATGGGTCATATTTATTGCCAACAAGTCTGACATCAAAATAGAGTTACCAAGGCTTCTGAAAAGGCTCAGTGACGAGAAGAACACTAAGATCGTCAAGATACGTTTAGACAGAGGAACTGAGTTCCTGAATTTCATGGTGGAGGAGTTCTGTAAAGTAAAAGGAATAGAGCAAGAGACGTCGCCGCGCGTACACCTCAACAAAATGGGGTTGTTGAGTGAAAGAATCGAACACTCAAAGAAGCATCAAGAACCCTGCTCGCAGACTCAGGACTCCCAACCAAATTCTGGGCAGAAGCTACTGATACTGCATGTTATACTCAGAACCGATCTCTACTGACAAAGCAGCATAAGAAGACACCATATGAACTATGGAACGACAGGAAGCCTTCTTTATCTTATTTCCATATATTTGGGTGTTCGTGCTTTATCCACAATAATGGGAAAGATCAGCGAAGACTTTTGATAGCAAGTCGGATCGGGGAGTGTTCTTAGGATACTCCCCGGGTCGCCAAAAGCTTTCGAGTCTTTAACTATCTGGACTCTTTGCGTGGAGGAAAGCCCTCATGTTGTTTTTAATGACTTTGCTACTGAAAACAGGAGCAGAAACTCTAAACCTGAATCTGAGGACATCAATAAGCAGCTACAGGATCTGAGCTTAAAAGATAAAGTTGAAAAGATCTAGCTATGTTGGGATGATGATTCGGATGAAGAAACCGAAGACAAGTCTATCGAATCTCGGCCAAAGAATAGAAGTAGCCGAACATATTGAGTCTCCCGAACGTAGTCAATCCCGGTGTAACTCAGGTCGATGAAGAAACCCCAGTGGTAACTGAGACCTCTACTGAGAATAATAATTCAGGGGGAACTAATGATGTTCCTGAGCTAAATGCCCCTGAACCTGGTGACTAAGTAGATCAAAGTCTTGTAACTGAATTGCTTCAATCTCAGAATAGTACAACTGAAATGCCTAACTCACCTACTATCTGTGTTGACCGAATTTTTGATGAAGAGTTGAAACATCGTAGATCGTGGTTGGACGGTCACACTTCTGATTTGATTATTGGAGATCCTTCAGCAAGCGTAAAGACAAGATCCAGATTCCGTCAGGGAGAAAGCGCCTTATATTCCTGCTTCTTGTCTACTGAAGAACCTCGATCGCCTGAGGACGCACCGAAAGATGCCGATTGGATCATAGCCATGCAGAGGAGCCGAATCGGTTCACGAGAAATGATGTTTGGGAGCTTGTTGACAGACCTCAGCATCAACATGTGATCGGAACCAAATGGGTCTTCAAGAACAAGCGAGATGAAAACTACGTCATAGTAAGGAACAAAGCAAGACTCGTGGCAAAAAGGCTACCGTCTGTCAAGGGATAGATTTCGACGAAACGTCCGCTTCGGTTGCAAGATTGGAGGCAATCGAGACTATTCCTAGCCAACGCAACACATCAAAGATTCGTGAGTGTATCAAATGGATGTGAAATCGCTTTCCCGAACGGCGCATCGAAAGAAGAAGTCTATGTGGAACAGCCTCCCGGCTTTCGAACAGGGACATCAAGTTTATGAGACTCGTAAAGGCTCAGTATGGGTTAAAACAAGCACCCGTGGCTTGGTACGATACCTGTCCGAGTTTCTTCTTCGTAAAGGTTTTCGAAGGGCACAAGTAGACCGCACATTATTCAAGCATTCGACCCGGAAGACGACATCTTACTTGTGCGGATCTACGTAGATGACATCATCTTCGGTTCGAAGAACGTCATCATGTGTCGGCCAGCTTGAGAAAATGATGAAGGACAAGTTCGAGATGTCAATGATGGGAGAGAGAAACTATTTCCTCGGTTTTCAAGTTAAACAATCCGAAAAGGGAATGTTCATCAATCAAGGCAAATACACTCGAGACCTCATCAAGAGATTCGGTTGCACATCCGCAAAAACCAATCAAGATCCCGATGAACACGAACATGAAAATTGATCTTGATAAAGAGGGAGTATCAAGAGACCTAACCGAATTTCGTGCTATAATGTGGTTCTTTATTATACTTAACATGCCTACTCCTCCCGACATAACTTATGCCGTAGGTGTGCTGCGCTCGATTTCGAGGGATTCGAAGCAGAGTCACATGGACTCAAAGCAAAGAAGATTCTCCGCTATCTCGCAGGAACACCCGACATGGGTTTATGATATCCAATTGATGATAATATTGAACTAACTGGTTATTCTGGTGCTGACTATGCAGGATGTAGAATTGACCGAAAGTCAACTTCTGGAACATGTCAGTTCCTTGGCAGTAAGCTGATCTCATGGTTTTCAAAGAAATAGCATTCAGTAGCGACGTCAACTACTGAAGCTGAATACATGGCTGCCGGAAGTTGCAGCGCCCAAATCCTTTGGCTGAGACAGCAGCTACGCAACTATGACGTCATTCAGAATGAAGTGCCAATTTTCTACGACAGTACCAGTGCCATTGCAATCACTCAGAATCCTGTACTTCATACGAGATGCAAGCACGTGGACATCGACACCACTTTCATCGTGACCATGTCGAAAAGAAGGATATCAGGATGGAAAAGATCCATACTGACCATCAAAGGGCTAATATACTGACTAAGCCTCTAGCTGAAGCCAGATTCAGAGAACTTTCAGTAGAGCTAGGTCTACTAGACCCTACTGAGTCTAGTTACTAAGTGGATTCAGGAGAGGATCATTCAGTAAGGGGGAATGTTCACTCTCAGTACTGAATAAAAATAGTACGTAGAGACTCAGCAACCATCTACACGAGGTATCAGTTAACTACAATGTTCAGCTGACAGATTACAAAAATGACAGGAAACGTCGTATATGCTCCGGTTGATATGCAAGAGATCCTTGAGAAGGATCGAGTCTGGTGTTAACCAGCTATGGAGTACGATTCCTGCGACTTGGACTATATGGAAGAGATTTTCTTCGCCCTCTGGGAGATAAGGCTTGAAGGATTCTTGACGAGGAAGCCGACGTTCTTCCTGCCGCGTCAAGTTGTAGACGGAGACATCTGAGGCCGCTTCATCGTTCACTCAGTAAGCAACCCCTCGTGTACAGCTATCGAGGTCAAACAGATGTCTATCCGTGAAGCTCTCCAGAAAAACTTCAACCTGCCAAACGAAGGATTCACCACCATCGCTTATAAGGATGATTTGATGGATGAATACCTGACGGAATTCTGTGGGAAGCCGACGACTTTCAGAGCTGCATTTCCCAAAAATGCCATGCTCCCACAATACCGAGCTCTAGCCTACGTCGTGACTCAGTTGCTGACGAGTCAGGCTGGCTCCTTCGATCAAGTCTCTAGGCCAAAGATTCACCCAATGATGGCCATACATGACAGAGCAAAGATAAATTGGACAGAATTCTTCCTTAAAGAATTCATGACGCAGTTAGCCAAGTTTGACAAGACAACCAGACGACTGAGCGTCAAAGGGAAGCTTCTGTATGGTCTGAAGCTTTCCGTAATGATCGAAGATTTCTGCAAATTGGATAGCATCACCTTCGCTGACAAGCAGTACTTCAATGTGAAGAAAGTTCGATTTCAGAACAGGGCAGCGGCCCTTCAGCAGATAGGGTCAGGGCCCGCTAACCCTAGGACCGGAACTCAGAAGACCTCCAGACCCACTAAGAAGAGGTCCCCTCCAAAATCAACTCCTAAGACACCAACCAAGAAGCTGAAGAAAGTTAGTGAGGTTGTGCCGGAGGCGAGCCTCGAGGCCGTGATTGCTTGAGCCTCCTCTCGCAACCGAGGGGATGAGCCTCGAGTCATCCGAACATACACGATCCGGAGAAGGCCGCCTCCACTAAAGCGTGAAGAACCAGTGGACCAAGGGGTCCAAGCTGAAGAGATCCAAACTCTAGAGAGCCCCTTGGATGTTCCACCTCTAAGCAGTATACCCTCTGTTGAGAAACTGGCGTCTCCTATTGAAGTAGAGGATTCGGAGACCGCCTCAGAATCTGAGTCAATCGGGATGGAGGCTTCTGCTCTCAAATCTAGAGCCTCCCGAGAGATATCTGAAGTAATTCCGGAGATCGCCAGCCACAATGACCTTGTACTACTTGCAAGGTAGGCGAGGCTCCATATGCTAATAAGATTCCAGGAGTGGCATAACCTGAAGAGACTCATCATTCACCACTCCTGCGAACAACTTCACGAAGAGGAGCTGCTGATCAGGGGGAAGATTGGCTACTCAGAGCCATCTGACCTCGGAACGCTCGAAGACCTCGAGGGCGCCGATGCTCGCAATCTTTGAATGATAGACAACCTGCTTTCAAAGATTCGCTCCCTCGGATGGGTCCGACCCCGATGGTCGTGGCCCACCCCGTGATTCAGCCCCGAGAAGCCTCGATGAGGGAACTCAACCGGCCAAGGATGTTCCTACATCAACTGCCGAACCGTCGCTCGGCATCCTTGGACCGGGCGGCTCGGTGGCCGGGTACTTCAAGGCAAGGATCCTTCTCGGCTCCTTCTTGAGTCTGCTTTCAAAGTAGCGCCCGGCCCAAGAGCCGACGATCAAAGTCGCTGCCGTGGCGTTGAAGAATCAAGGCATACAAAACCGTCTACTCGCCCGCACCGTCCACAAAACGTGGAGGCAAACCACCAAGCTCGAGTGCGAGACTCCGGGGACTCGTAACTACAATTCAATCAACTCTAGTCCCTGACTTCTCCAGCATTCTGACGAATGCACTTGCTACACAGAAAGCTGACTTTGAAGAACAGCTGAAGACGATTCAGGCAGGCCAAGCCCAATTGCTGAATGACTACAAGGCCACTCAGACTGCTCACACTGAATCCGTCACTGCCATCTCGCAAGCCGCCGACCTTAGACTGCAGAATATTCAGAAGGCGATTGAAGAGAAGGTGGAGAAACAGCTAAAAGAATTCCAAGCAGCAGCTGATCTCTCTCACAAGAAGTACAACACTCAGCTCACAAATGAGAGAAACGAGTTGCATGAAAAGCTGACCAAGCTGCACAATACACTGGATGATCTCTTTGATGCTTACAAAAGCTTGGTCAGAAAGGTGTCAGTTCCACCCCCTACCCGATTTGCTGATGCCAAAAAGGGGGAAGGAATAATTGAAAAAGGAGCTAAGGAACTGATACTGAAAGCTCCGAAGAGAGCAAGGACAGTGGCAGGGGCGACTCAGACTCTGACATCTGTCCCCACTGGACCTACTCAGACTGGCGAGGCCCAGGGTGTCTCGGCGAGCCAGGAGCCGTAGTGCCCGCCGAGATCGGCCCCAAGTGGCTCAGGAGCCAAGGAAGTCGCGACTCATGCAACTCAAACACCCTCTGATATTATTAAAGAGGTTGCTGAGTACACCGACGAGGAGTCAGAAGAGGATGAAGCTCCTCTACCTCCTCCAGTTGCCGGGAAAGGCAAAAAGGTACTGAAGCTTCCTACCCCTCCCTCCAAGAAGAAAGGACCCAGGAGGTACATTACTTCGGAGGAAGAAGCTCAGATAGCTGCCGATGAGAAATTGGCAAGGGAAATAGCTGAAGCTGCGAACAAGCCGAAGAAGAAGCCTGCTAAAGACAAGACAAAGGCTTCAGCTGGAGGCAAAAAGGCTGGATCTAGGCTGCCTCCTAGAACACTGAAGCTCAGCGATGAAGCTGACAAAGAAAAGGAGAAGCAGCAGCAGCACCAGCAGCAGCAGTCTACAAGGCAGCAGGGTACATCTAAAGAAAAATTATCCACACCTGCTGACTTTGAAGAAGAACAGCCTCACAAGCCCTCCTATATTGCCTCGAAGGCACAAGAGCAAGAAATGGATGAGATTTGGGCTCAGATGGAGAGGTACTTGTACAGAGGAGAAGAGGCCAGACAGATTGAAGCAGCCAGAGAGAGGATAAGGCTTGTTGACCTCAAAGCTCTTAGGCTGAAGGCTGAACAAGAAGTGAGTCATAGGATCCCTAAGAAGGCTGACATTCCTTACAGATACAGGAAGTGCAGGAAGCCTACTGATCTCAAGACTCACAGATGGCCAAGAGTGGATGAGTGGATGCCGTGGGAAGTCACTCAGAGGTGGGAAGCGCTGAAAGCTGAATTCATCAAGAGGAACTATTTTTGGAGGTTCTGGGCTGAAAAGCATTAGTCAGTGGCCTTTGCTGAATGGGTAATGAGAGCAGACTTAGAGATGTATGCCAGACTTTAGAAGGCTGTCAAGGACAAAGTTGATGTCAGAGTGCCAGCTCCCGTAATCCCGCGCCCCCACCGAGACTAGACGGATCTGTTCACTATGGAGTGATAGAGAAAGAAGTGAAGGACGCTGCTGAAGCCAAATTCTTAGATGAAGAAGATCCAGCTGACTTCGCTGAGATACTGAAGCTGAGGAAGGTCACTTACAGGATGTATGGACTGTCGCTTCCTGAAACACAATCAAAGGACTTCAAAGACAGGATCAAGCAGTTCAGATGACTATCTTGCTTCTTTATCTCCTTGTATCTTTCCTTTCTTAGTATAGCAGATGATGTATTTGTACTGAATTGCTTGCATATATAAAACATCTCTGTTTTGGCTTTGACAATTCCTTATTGTCTGAATAGCCTTGTTTGTTTATGCTCAACACTCAGAATCACTGAAGTGATTACTGACTCACACACTCACTGTTGTTATTTATTGTCAGTCTTTGCTTAGCTAGATTCTGATAGACTGCTTAGTGTTTGGGGGAAAATGTTGTTAGAAAGGGGGAAAATGATGATTAGATTCTGTATAGGTTCTATCATTTCTGCCCTGATCCCCTCAGTAGTCTAGGACTTGAAGAACAACTCCACTGATCCTACTTGTAATATTTGTAAGGAGCTCTGTTTCGGATAAGTCATTGTGTTAGGTTGTTAGGTTTTGGCACCATCAAATAGGGGGGAAATGTTGGGTGATGATTCAGTCCCCAGCAACAACACAAAATGATGGGAAATGATTCAGTCTTCTCAGTTGATAAATAATTCAGTAGCCTTGTGCTCTGAAAAAGTACTGAAGATTTGAGGATCCTAAAACCCTATCTTGATTGATGAACCATTCAGTTGTAATCTGTTTTGGGTTCGTCTCTAAGGATTCAGACTCAGTAGACACTCTGCATCCGGTTCGGGCGCCGATAGATTATACGCCTCGGCACTGAAGTAGAAGACTCAGTGCTTCTTGGACTCGGCGGGAGCAAGATATCGAAAGGAGTCGGTGGGCCCGAACTCAGCAGGAGTAGTTCATTGTACTCAGAGCTGATCTTCAGTAGAGCCAACTCAGCAGGAGTATGCCACTAAATCAGAGATCATACTCAGCAACGGCTAGACAGTCTTCTGACTGTCAGATTCTCTAAAGTCAAATCAGCAGAGTTAATACGAGGAAGAGAGAAGTCAGCTTCAGATCTCCTTGAAGTCTGTTCTGTCTCAGCCACTTTCTGAACCTCGACCAATGACAAGCAGCCACCTGTCCTACATCTGTTAAAGCTGCAAGTCAACAACTTTCCAGAAATGGAGGGAAAGGACACTGCTACCATACTTCGAAAGAGCCGTTAGCTACCCAAAAGAGAGAGACAAAGGATCGTCGTCTCCAACGGATCTATCATCATCTCTACTCTATAAATAGAGGGATGAAATCAAATTGAAGCTCACCTTCACACACCTAGAACGCAAGAAACTAAGAACACACATAGCATTCAAAAGAGCAACTCGAAAACTCCTAAGTCTTCCGCAAGAAGTTAGAAGAAACAATCTCTGGCGAAAGACTACATTTCTGCTCATAGGGAACCAAGTTGAATTAGAATTATATAGCCTCTAGTATCCAAGCGACGATACACGAACCCAAAGCTTATACTCAGCTGTTCGTCGCTCTAGAAGCCAATCTCTTGTTCCCTATCCCTCTAACCTAAGCTCAACTATTTTAATCTATAGCTTGGATGAAGGAGTTCACTTCTGAAGTAATCCTTATTGTAAAGGACTCCTTCACTGTTGGAGAGTTTTTCAAACACTTAGTTTGATAACCTTGTAAACTGAGACTTGCTTAGTATAAATCTCAAGACCAGTGTTTGTCCAGTGTACTAACCGACTGAGACTATCTCAGTATAATACATAGCCTCCTGATCTTTCGGGACAGTGGACGTAGGATTGTTGGATCCGAACCACTTTAAAAATCTCTGTGTTCTGTGTTCTTTATTTTACTGTTGCATTGATTTACTGTTCATACTGAAAAATATCTTTCAAAATCATTCAACTGAGTTTCAGCAAACATAATTGACTGCACTAATGAGACCAACATCCGGAGCAACGACGCCAAGAGTTTGGAGGATATCTTGTTTTCCTAACTCACCTGAATTTGGGCCTACACATTTCCGCACTACTGAACTCTGTCTGAACGATACTGAATTCTGACTCTAAGTCAGCTAGCAGGTCTCAGTAGAGTCAGTCACTCTGCCACACGATTCAGAATAGCTTATATGGTCTGTTGAACTCGTTCAGTACGATATTCTCCTGAAAAGGACTGTTCGTGTTTTTAAGTTGAGAAATCGGTTTTCAGGTGTATTCACCCCCCCCCCCCCCCTCTACACCTGAACGTGCTCTCGGGACCAACAGAAGAAGAGGCAGGCTGATCTGGCTAAGATCATAGAACTCACTAAACAAACAGCCAGAGAGCATATCCTCAATCACAACAAGCAGATTCCTAGGACTTCCAAGTTCTTCCGGCGTGGTGCTCTGAAGCCTCATCTGAAGAAGACTCCCCACCGCCGTGTCGACAAATGGATCTCGTGGAATCTGAACGAAGAGCGGGAGGAGCTGAAGGACGACTTCATCAAAGCCTTCTATGTATGGCAATGATATCCTTCTGAATGGCGGCGGTCGATCTCTTTGATCAGTTTCTATTTCACCATGACCCCAACTTCAGAGCCCAGATAAAGCTCTTACTATTCAAGGAGAAGCTGTCATTTACTAATCCTGCCTACCGCCCGCTGAAGCCTCCCATGACCACCCAAGGCATTATCTGCACCAAGGAGATCGAAGAGGAAGTAGAGACAGCTGCTCGTCGCAATAATCTGGATCTTTTGACGACAAATGATCTCATCCCCATCCAAGAACTCAGAGAAAGAATCTACAAATCTTGCGGATTGGATGCTCCTGCTGCTAAGTCTGCTGATTTCAAAGCGAAGATCAAGAAGTTCAGACGCTAGTAGTGTTCTTTGTATCTTCTGATATATAGCATAGACTGTTGTAATCACTACCATATCTATATATATCAGTTTTTGCTTAGTCAGACAACTACTCATTGTCTTAAGGCTGTGTTTTTCTTTGCTTGACACACACTGATCACTGAAGTGATCTAACACACACTCACATAACCAGTTTCTTCTGATGTGCCTATCTTTTATCTGCTGATAAACCTTGCTATCATTGTTCAGTATTTACTGAATCCTCTTGGGTTAGTAGTTTAGTACTTAGTGGTTTTGGCATCATCAATTAGGGGGAAATTGTTGGGTTATGAGTCAGTGGTCACTTAGATCATTGCTAAAGGGGTACTTTGAGCTGACATCAGTAGTTCATGTACTTAGGACTTATTGTTGTATTTCGGTAATGGGGGAAATTGTAGTGATTTATCGCTATAGAATTGAAGATCCCAAAACATGTCATGTACCCATAGTGTGTTTTCAGACTTGATGATGTAATAGACTAGACTATTCTTATATTCTTGTTTGTTTTGTCTAAGTCATGTAAGGGGTATTTGTTGGTCGGAACTTCAGTAGGAAGTTAAATTCTAGAACCCCGTGTCATCAGTTTGTAAGAGCTCGTGTCCTTCATGTCTCCAGCTGACTTTTCTCAGTAGAAGATTCCCGTCAGCTGACCTCTGTTTAAGACACAGTTTAATGAGCTCATTACCTTCAGAGTCACCAGCTGACCATTATCAGTAGAAGACATCTATCAGCCGACTCAGATGAAGAAGTCAGTATGTTCGATCCAGATCTACTGAATCCGACAGGAAATGACTGCCCAACTATTATTGTCATTCAAAAGTCAGCAGAGTATCATACGAGGATAAGTGAGAGTCAACTCAGATGAAGACTGATGTCTGCAAGTCTCACCTACCACAAATCTCAACCAGTGAGAAGCAAACAAAGCCTTACCTGCTCTGACACTAAAGCTGCTCTCATGTACAGAAGCCAACCACTCTGCGGCGCTACTTCAAAAACTTATGGCCGTTTTCCTTGGAAGTTTGTGACATGTGGCATCATCCTCTCCAACAGATACATGTCTGGGCTACGACTATAAATAGAGAAGAGTTTCCAAGCTCAATGCACGGGACATCAAAGGGAATACACGCTCTTAATACTCAAACTCTCTAGCGTATTCAAGTCGATCCAGCGAAGAACTTGCTTAGTTGAATATCCGTAGTTCTTCTCACTAGAGATTGTTTAGTTCCCTCTTCTCTATCTAAGCTCAACTATTATATCCATACCTTAGAACCTTCGAAGGAGTTCACTTTCTGCGAACTCCTTCATTGTTGGAGAAAAATCCCCTCCCCTTCAAACTTCGGTTTGATTTGTGAAGTCGCTAAGGACTATAACTTAGAAGGGTCGGTCTAGCGCACAAATTCCTTGCTGAGGCTTGCTCAGATTAAACAACAAAAACTCATGTTCTGCAGGAACGTGGACCTAGGATGTTGCGTATCCGAACCACGTTAAAAATTGCTTGTGTTGTTTACTGTTTTATTGCATCGTTCTCAAATGACTTACAAACTCATACTTTGCATAAAACGTATTTAAAAGTGCACCAGCCAAAACTGATTTGGTTTGCGAAAACACGTTTTAAAAAGAGACGAAGTCAATCGGGCCCCACACTTATCCGCACTGAACTCTCCGACTGAGCTCTTAATACTGACAAAAGTCAGTAGGAAGGACTCAGTAGCTGAGACACTCTGACCCGCGATCAGAAGGTTCCTATTTGGCATTGTTCATCAGTCGCACTCTACAGCTCAGCTGTCCTTCGCATTTGAGGAAAAACTTGTACTCACGTGTATTCACCCCCCCCCCCTCTACATCTGACACTCGTCTCCGGACCAACAGATTGATTAAGCCATCGGCCCCCTTCGGCCCCAAAATTTATTGACCCAAGGAGTTATCTTGGCCGGGCTGAGAGAACACTCCAATCTGAAACAAGGTCGAGGCCGATGGATGGCTTAACTTATCGGCCCTTGGTCATGGGGAAATGGTGTTGATTAGCTAAAGGACTTCTCTCTGCCGTGCCGAGAGGATCATGCCACATCCAAAGAGGCCGAGGACGATGGAGGGCTTAACCTATCGGCCCTCGGCCGTGGTGAAATTTGTGTTGATTAGCCGAAGGAGTTCTCTCGGCCGGGCCGAGAGGATCATGCCACATCCATAGGGGCCGAGGCCGATGGATTGCTTAGCTTGTCGGCCCTCCATCATCCCTCGTCTGTGTGGAAATGGTGTTCCGAGGGATCCGGGCCGAGAGGATACACTCACGAACAATGTGGGGCTGAGGTCGTTGGAGGGCTTCACCCATCGGCCCTCGTCTGTGGGAATGTTTTTAGCAATTATCATTAGAAAGCATCTATGTAAATTTGAATAATATTAGTATTTGGCTAATTAAAAAACAACTGTATTAGAATAATGTCAGTTTGCAGCTAAAATAGTCTAACAATCTAGTCTTCGGTGTAGCATTGCTCGAAACATTTACAGGCCATCCACTCCCGATAGACTCTGATGTTGGTTATCCGGCTACCCCAATTGGGTGTAGTCCATCCTATGATTAGACGCTCGATTGTCATACATGTATATGGTGTTGGGATTTTGTATACTGGAAGCAAGTTTTATGCTTGTATATAATGTGTTTTATCCTTACCAATATTTTATTCTCCTATCTGATAAATATATATTTGCATATGTAATCCTTTATCGTGTACAAAAGTTAGATTTGTGTAGTGTGTCGGGTATCACATAAGACTACACAAATTGGTTGAACTGACAAGATATAAACAATTATCACAGCTGAGACAACTTAAGGATAAGTTGTCGGTTTAAGCTGCAGTTTAGATAAGAAGTGGCTTGTCTTGGCTGCTTGTCTTTACTGGTACACTTAAGATGGTGTATTGATGGATCACAGTGAGATGTGTTCTCCTGACTGACCTTAGTGGAGAACCATGATCTCGGTGACTTAGCTGATCTTAAGCTTGGTAAGACTTCAGCTGAGCACATTTGGCTATCTATCACTTTGACCTACTATGGTGAACGTCATCGCGACCGGATCTACGTATATTGGGTGTTAGTAATCATTTGTGGCTCAGGCTGGTTGTCTGTATCATGCAACCGTATCCTAGTAAAAAGGGTTGATAATATCCCCTGAGGAACTCGTCAGGATTAGCACATTAAACCCCGCTGGTTGATTAAGTTCAGGTGTGTTAATAAGGTCGAGTGGTACTACTCAGGGATATAATAAGATGTCAATTAATTTAGGCTATCAGTGAGCTTAATTAATTAACGGATATTTATATCTTAAATACGGAGATCGATTAAGTATAAAATACAAGCACATGCTCAAGTTGGGATAAAGGGGTAAGTCAGCACGGATTCTCTTGTAGAATGAATCTGTGTTTATTAATTAATTTTGCTCTGGGCTGAGGATAAATAATTAATTAATTTGAGGCCCGACTTTATTTCTTGTATTGGATCCCTAGTCTGGCCCAATTAGCTGCCCAATATTTATTCTGCTCTCTTGGAATTATTATTAATAGATTAATGTATTTATACATTATTTAATAATATAGAAATTATTTATCTTAAATTAATTGGCTGGGCCAATTAATTGATATATAAGTGACCCAGTTATCATTAATTATATTATGGGCTGAATATTAATTTATTGGAAGCCCATTAGCAATATAATTATTAATGGGCCACAATTATAATATAATGTTATATAGATTATATTATAAATACCCATGCTTAGGAAACAATTGATGATTAACGACATTCAAGAGTGAAAAACGTGTGTGAGAGCAGTTAAAAATAATTCCTCTCAGATCTCTGTCAACACGGAGGAGCGGAAGGGCCGGGACACAGATCAGAAGATCTGTCATACGAGCAACAATTAGAGTTGCGACAACATACGAAGGAGGAAGGTATCGATTCCTCACCTCTATTTTCCTTCATATGGACCACAACTCTTCGAGCCCTTTTGCTTGAACTGGACATCCTGCGGCATCAGGACTAACTGGGGACTCCACGTTCTCGGATGCGATAGATTGAACTTATTCATCATCCAATAACTAGAAGCCTATTAAAATAATTTACAAATATTTTTAAAATAATATTCAAACCTAAAAAATTAAGAATTTAAAATACGTACATCTAGCAAACGTACGATCAGTTTGCGGAGCGGCCTTAGATTTTATTTCCTCAACTCAAATATTTGCTCGCATCCACGCTGGTTAAGTGAGTCATAGAACTCCAACGTCCAAGTCTCGATACACAATCGGACTGCGACCCAATGGGAGGCGGCCAACACCGGGAAAATGACCTATAACTTATTCAAATTAGTACTTAACAAATATTTTTAAAGTGATGAACCTGAAATGACAAAATAGTATAACTTACGAATTTCGCAGTGCACCACGGCGTCTTCGAGATGCCAATTCCCTGATCCACTCTAAACACGGCCTCGAGCAAACCCGAATTAGGGATTTAACCTTCATAGTTCATATCGAATCATTCATGAAACTCATTATCGGGTTCATAGAGTTTTGAATTCCAAGCGTCCGCTAAAGCGGTCTGTAAAAAAACAAACACATTGTCAGGAGAATTATAGTTAAAAAAACACACACATTCAAAAAATGTGACTATACTTACAAAAACTGTCGAGGCCGCTATGACGGTGTAGCGTGAAGAGTAGCCAACATATCACGGTGTTTTTCCTCAACCCTCTGTCGGGGGAAGGATACGTACACATCAATCATTGTTTGCCCCATGCCGTACCTTGTATCCAATATGTTCTTGAAAAATATGTGCGAAAGCTCATGCTGCGAAACCATAACCTGGCAGAAGAACTAGTGAACAGGAACTCCTCAAAATTTTGCCTCAATACATCACCGGCATCAACCATGTATGGAGCTCCGCTAGGATTGTATCGTCGGCTTACTATGGGCTGCAAATATCATGTATTAATAAAATATTATAAAAAAAAACCTTCAAATCATGTTTGTACCTCAGTGCTTTGTTCAATTCTCTGCTCCGGCGGTTGGGTTTCATATAGTCGTTGTACATGCTCCGTATCAAATAAGTCAAAAACGGTCGACTCATGTAGTTGCATTTTAGACAAACACGCATGGTCAAATGAAAAAACACAAGTTCAATTTTAATAATTACCACCCAAAATTAAAATACTTATACAGGCGGTGGGTCGCGTGGAGCAGAACAAGGGAGTGGCTCCCAACGTCTAGGGACCCAAACATCTCTCTCCTCATACATGATATGATGCCCCTGATCAATGCCCCGAGAAACCCTTCGATCAGCCACATTCCAAGGATCTGCATCGGGATTCGACGTGTATTCCACATCCTCTTGTGATTGTCCTGCATCTTGATCCCACCTCGGCCACTGATGTACAGTGACCATCCTCCCCCACGGTGTGTTTCCTCGTCCAAACGGTGACCACTGTACTCTATGTTCTACGACTGCAAACTCGTGGAAGTGGATCATCTGCCTTTACCATTGCCCTTGCCGGCTCGAAACACATTTTTTAGCAACTTCCCCACTTTTTTGAAGAAGCGATTCTCGCGCTTGTTCCACCAAGCATCCACTTTCTTCAACAAATCATCCTCGCGCTGGTCGAACCGTTCATCTATAGTCCGGATGATTCCTTCATACGTGGACACAGTGGAATCTTCATCCCCACGATGCTCGGATGACTCTCCCTCCGTCGGTGCGCGTTTCTTCTTTGATTTTTTCTTCTGTGCTGCCGGCGCCGGAGCCTGTACACTGCCATCCTCATCAACTCGCCTCGGTTGTACGGGGGTCGGTGTAGGAAATGATACACTGACCGGATTATCTTCAATCACCCTTCTCCAGTATTCCGTTAGCTGCTCCTCGGCAGTAGGCGTGAGAGTCTCATGGGGAGGTGTCTGCATCTGTTCCAAAAAATTTAATCACAAGTTATAATACACTCTTATAATTTTAATAAATATTTAAAATGTTATTTATCGGTGATGCGAAGAAACTGATCCACTCCGTATTTGGTGGCGTCATAAATACCGACTTAATACAACGGGGCATAACTCCATCATTCACAAGGCGGACACATAGTCGGGCCAAATCTGGTATCGCCTCGTATGCCCAAATCTACAATACGATTAAAGATCATGACAAATATAAATTTGTCGATAAAAAATAAATTGAAACAATTAAATATCGATTCGTACCTGAAGGGCCCAAACTGGCCCATACATATTGTATTTCGATTTCATTACATCCACTCGCTTCGGTGCAAAGCTCATGTAGTGGAGGAGGACATTGTACGTTTAGGATCCCCATAGAAAAGCGTTCCATGCGTCTAAATCATCTGCCAAGACCCACACCCAGGTCTCAACCTTCTTCGTCTCGGCAGGTGCAAAGAAAAAAGACATAAATGCCAATACATTGGCCACCTTCAGATGATCGTCTTCAGAGAGGTAACCGAGCTTGTCATTTTTCCACATATTCAGCAAATCCCTTGTTTTTACTGATTTTCCTTCTGTCAGCCTCATGTATACTTCAGACTCTACGGGCTCGCGAGCTGCCTCGGATCAAAAGAAGAGGCGCCGAAAAATAATCCAGTCACGAGTGCATACTCCAACTGCGAAAATCTAAGCTCTCGTTCAGATATGTGAAAACGAACATCCCCGGGCGGTGTCTACACCTCATAGCACATGAGCTGATGTAAGGCCAAAACGAAACTTTTTCCCTTCCTCCAGCTCAGCAAATGTCCAAACTGTCTGTTTCTAAACCGCGGAACTAAGTTATCCCCCCCCCCTGGTCTCGAAAGAGTATTCTTAATCATTTCGGGTAAACTATCTCTCCAATATGTCGTGACTTTAGTGGTTTTTTCTCTAACCGGCAGTCGGATATAATCGGGCGACAGGTTGTACAAAAATAGAAATAATTATTTAAGACGGCCGAGCCGAGGGGATCCAAGAAAAATAACGGCTTTAATTAGTAAAGTAGATCGCCGAAGGAGGGCCGAGGGTGGGCCGAAGATGGGGTCGAAGGACCGAAAGCCAGCCCGAGCCGAGGGACTTTGCACGATTCAGCCGAAGGAAGGGCCGATTGAGTATACTTTCCTTCGGCCCTCCATCGGCCGCGGTTGCAAAGATTTACTTCTGCTCTGCCATCGGCCCTGCCTTCAGCCCTCCGTCGGCCCCGGTCGCATATATCACCAATTGTCTAATTCCGACCGAATAAATCACAAATTCGTCATAGAATCTCAATTAATATAGTCTATAAACTCATGTAATCTAAGTCCGACTGGCAATTCGACACAATTCACACGGTTTTCATCGCGGGAAAAATATAAACTCAATTTTGATTAGCAATTTTCGAAATTCATCATGAATTGAACATATGAATCTCAAATTTAACATAAATTTACCACAACTAATGATCAATTCAATCGAAATTTACAAAAATTATTGTAGAAAATACATGTTCATCGCCGGACGACATGGCGGCAGTGTCAGAGGTGGAAACTTGTCGGTAGTGACTAGGCGATCATCGGAGGTCCTCGGCGGTCGTTCATCGGCGTCCTCAGCGGTCCTCGGCGGTAGTACAGTGTTGTCGTGGTTGTTCTCAACTTCGGCCCTTGGATCTAATTTCTCTCGCTCGGCCGAAATAATTGGGATCGTTACACATAACTGAACAATAATTGAGGGCCGATGGGAGGGCCAAAGGAGGGCCGATCACCATCGACCCTTGACTTTGTGATTGTTCTACTTTCAAGGCCGAAATATGGCCGATGGTTGGGCCTAAACAAATACGAACCCGATCGGCCCTGAAAATTAATCAACAAATTATTCCATCGACCCTCATCGGCCTTCGATTTGTCCATCGCCCCTTCTGACATCTTGTCTCACATGATTGGTTGTCATCGTCCAAATAAGACAAAATGGCTATATATATACTCTCTCCGTCCCTATTTTATATGTCCATTTGCTTTTTCATATAGATTAAGAAAAAATTTAATTATACAAAAGTTAAATAAATGTTGGTATTAGAATTTGAGTAAATTAAAATAAATTACTAAAAAGTTAATGTCATTATTGTATTTGCTATTATAGAATGGATAAAATAATATTTTTCTATATTATCATATTAATTAGATCTATTGAAGTTGGTGAAAGATTTAATTACATAAAAAAAATTGCGAATAAACATAAAGATTTGAAACAAATGAAAAAGGAAAATAGACATATATATTTAGGTGGGAATATATTTTAGAATAGTCTAAGACTACTTTTTTTTTTTTTTTTTTTTTTGAGTTTTTTTGCTAAGTGAGTTGACAAATTATATGAGTTAGCTAGGCTACTCAAAAATTTAAATTCTTTTCGAGATTCCCATTAATTCCAATTCACGAGATCGAAAACAAAATTAAATAAAACGTCAAGAAATATATCCAAAACCAATAAATATCCATATGCCTCTCCCTCACAGCCACAACGCTCCGGCCTTCTTCAGCAACGGAGTCAACTCGCCCGTGATATGACTCGCCATGATCCGATCCAACCCGCCGAACCACCGTCCACCCATAAACACCACCGGCAGCTCCACCGCCCCGTCCGCCGCCCGGAGCGCGCCGACCACTTCCTCCTCGAACCTCTCGTCCACCTCGTACACGGCGGGGTTGGCGCCCAGCCCCTGGAGCAGTAGCCGCACCACGTAGCCCATGCAGCAGCCCTTCCTCGCCAGCACTATCACCGCGCTCTCCTCCACCATCCTCTTCACCTCGTCGCGGGCAGTCCGGGTCGGACCCGAACCCGGTTTCGGATCGATCAGGGCTGTCGGAAAATGGATGCCGTACGGAATTGCTTCTTGCATTGTCTGAACTCTGAACTGAACTGCAGTTCTTTTTTTTCCTTTCTTCTTTTTTCTTTCTTCGTGGAGAAGCGTGTGCTACGTGTGCTGTGTGTGGCTATATTTATATTATACGTATATTATATATATGCGGAGAGAGAGATAGGGACGGAGGAGAGAGAGAAGAAGGAGAGGTTTGTTAGAAAGTGGAGCGTCAAAATGCGGTTGCACGTTTGTTATGCGTCATAAACGGGTGGCTTTGTCATGAGATACGTCATAGCGTTTGTTTCCACACAAGATTCTAAAAATGCATACGTCACCTAGTCGGTCTAAATTATTTACTATTTATTTTTATTTTCTTTTATTATTAAAATACTCGCTTGAAAACACGAATGTTCTAAAATCTCAATACATCGTGCCTATACATGTTGGATATTCTGAACAATATAATACTCCCTCCGTTCCATTATTAATGTTCCATTTGTCTTTTTTGATTGTCCCATTATTTATGTCTTATACTCCCTCCGTCCCGTTATTTATGGCTCACTTTCCCGAAAGGGGTGTCCCATTATTTGTGACCAGTTTCCTAATTTGGTAAAAAATTACTCCTACTCTATCATCTTCTCTCTCCTATTTTATTACATTCTCTCTCCTACTTTATCATCTTTCTCTCATACTTTCTTATTATCTTACTCATCTTCTCTCTCATACTTTATCATCTACTCTCTCTCATACTTTATCATCTACTCTCTTAATTCCCGTGCCGAAATCAATTGAGCCACAAATATTGGGACGGAGGGAGTACCAAATAAGGAAATAAATGAGTGAACCACAATTAATCTAAGCAAGTGGACTCCACCCCTTTATACTTTTACACCACAATTTTACATATTTACCTACATTATCTTAATAACCGTGTTCAGTCCCAATAAGACATTAATAATGAGATAGGGGAGTATTTGGTTACTCTAGTAATATTAGTTCACGCTGCATTGCGTTTCTAATAAAAAAATATAAAATTAATTATTTTATACTTTAAATTTCGTGTTCATGTGATGTGACTTAAATTTTCTAGATAATACCGTATCTAGCGTCCATTAAATGTTGTACCCGTATCGTGTTTTGTGTGATCGTGCAACCTGTGGTATCAGAAAATTTTGAAGAGGAGGTTAATTGGTCCCAATTCAAAATACTTAGCCATCTCCAACCGAATACTCTATTTTTAACATCATTTTTCAGTTTCTGTCATATCAAATAGTAATCTCACTTCAACCCACAACCTCAAATTCATCTTCAAAAAAAATATTCTCCATATATTCCATTTCATACTACTTACTACTTTTTCTATTTTTACAACAATACATATATATTTCTCAATATTATACATTAGACCCACAACAATTTCAAAAAATAATTATATATGAAATATTTTTTATTATGTAACTAAAAATAAATAAATAAATAAATGAAAATTACTTGTGCATTAAATAATACTCCCTCCGTCCCGTTCGACATGGCTTAATAGGTTTGGGGCACGGTTATTAAGAATAGTGAGTAGTTGTGTGTAAAGTGGTATAAAGTGGTGGAACCCATTAGAATTTATTAGAGTATTATTTTAGTTAGTGGCCAAGTCAAGTGGGACAATGAAAAAGAGGAAAGAAGTCATGTCGGGCGGGACGGAGGGAGTATAAAATTACATAACATGATAAAATAAAATTACAATAAAAAAGATAAATCCATGCACATTCTTTAGTAGCCAATGAAGATTAGTATTCAATCTTCGGAATTGGTATACTCCGCCCACAAATGAACAATTAATGCATTTCGAAGTTCAAAATGACCATTTTGATCTCCTATGTTATTGTAACGACGGACATAATCATTCATTGATTCCCGTTCATTCGACGAGAGATTTGGCTGTGGAGTAGTCTCTATTGTAGCTTCAATTGGAGCGGTAAGATCACGTTCATCTTCCACGATCATGTTATGTAGAATTATACATGCATACATTATGTCCTTTAAATATTTAATGTAACATGTAACCTCTTTATTGTTTTAAGTTATTGTTCTAAGTTATTGTTTTAAGTTATTGTTCTTAATGTAACATGCAACCTCTTTTCAAATATTTAATTTTCTTATAATTATTATTACTATTTATACTTTGCCACATAATAAGCTCGGAACCGCTGGAATTAATCATCGTAGAGATTATAATTAATTATGCTTAATATATTAATAATGAGACTAGATCATGCAATTAAAGACATAAACATATTTATGAAATTTTAATTAGCATTCATTTCCATTTAATACACGTGCCTCTTCTTTCTTTGATTTTTCAAGGTTAGATTGGATCATTTCATTTTTCAATTAAATGAAAATTTCCATTTAAGAAACAACCCATTAAATTTCCAATACACGATTTTTCAAGGTTGATTGAATCATTTCTTTTTTCAATTAAATGAAAAATTCCATTTAAGAAAGAACCAATTACATTTTCAATACACGTGGCCTTTCTTCTTCCTTCTCCTTCCTCCTTCCTCTGCTTTCTTCTCCAGACGCGATTTCTTCTTTGTTATTTCTTCTTTCTTCTTTTTCTCCAACCAGCGACCATTTCCAGCAGAAGGGCTGATCTGCAATTTTCAAAAGGGCTGATCTGCAATTTTCACAAGTATAAACCATTTTTCCAGTTCATGAACAGTTAACACTAAAAATCCAGTTCTTGGAGAGAGAAAATGAAAATCTTGTTATTTTGCAGTTGTAAATCGGGTTGGGTTGGTCTTGATTTTGAACTGCAAATCCTCAATATAGGTCCGGTTGGAGATGCTCTTAAAACAACATTCATCGACGGCGTTTAGAAATCTAAATTAAATATAATTACAAATTTACTTAAATTATATTCTTTCTGTTCCATTTTATTTATTTATTTTCTTTTTGATGCGATTATTAGACGGATTAATTTTATATAATAAAAGTATAAGACTCATATAATTAATTAATTATTTAAAATTTATTTGTACAATAAAGATGTTCTGACTAGTATAATTATTTAACTATTTAGAATCTATTTAAATTAATAAAGGAATAAAACTAATATCCTTATTTAGAGCTAAACAGCTCAAAAATTCTCCTTATTTATGCAATCTATCAATATTTTGAAATGGTAGGAACACTGATCTTTCTTCTACTATCATGAAGAAAAAAAATTTATTTCTCCATATAATTTAATATTCTCTGTCCTACCAAACTTATTTTTTTCCTTTTCAAAATGTCCTATAACTAACTACCCTTTCCATAATGGCAAAGAAATAACTACTACTTGTACGTATAATTTAATGACAGAGTAGATTACTGATGAAGGGATTATTTACGTTAATAGATAAAAATCCAAAAAAAATTAATTTGTCGATATATTGAATACAAGGCCACCCACTTTTTATTAATTTGAATTAAATAACAAATGAAGTACATTGAGTTGGGGAAGGTTCCTTTTATGCTAGGGGTGGGAGCACAGCACCTCCCACTCCTGGATTTTGACAAGTGTAAATTCATCTCCCAACTCAACTCTCTCACATCGTAGATGAATTTCACAATTACACTTGTCAAAATCTGAGGGTGGGAGGTGCTGCTCCCACCCTAGCATAAAACAAATCGTTGGGGAATGGTGATACTACGTCACGGTTTAAATGTGATGACACCTACGTTTACGGTGCAATACTACTCCACAACAACCTGATCGCTCATCATCATGAACAATAACACGTCATAAACTAGTAAAAATCCCACGACATGTTCCGTGGGAATACCAACTATATTATATGTTGTCTTATATTTATAACGGGAATCGAATATTAGATTAAATTATAGATAAATATATGTAGAAGTGGGAATACCAACTATACTACATGTTGTCAGTTGATAAATATGATTATATGCTAAAATAAAATTAAAATAGTGTATGTTAAATCCATAATAAAATTACTCCCTTCGTCCCGCCCGACTTATCTTGTTTATTTTCAGTAGGGAGATTAATATGAATGGTGGTTGTGTGTAGATGAGTGGGTGATTATGTGTAAAGAGGTAGACCTACAAAGAAAAAATAGGAGTTTGTGTGGTAATTATTTTCCATTTTAAAAAACAAGACAAGTCATGCGAGACAATTCGAAAAGAAAAACAAGACAAGTAAGCGGATAGGAGAGTATTATTTTTTAATTAAAAATTATTAAATTAACTTTTAATTAGTAAAATCTAAAAAATGAAGTATAATTCAATTAATAGGTCGGTTTGACACAGTGGCCCGATAATCCATAAAAGATTAGATTGAGCTACATTTTAGCTAGTCGACTTGAATTATGGGTTGAGTCGCCCAACCCAATTTTATGTGATGGCTTCCAAAATTGGACTGGTAGCACTGCCTAAAAACTTTGATACTTCTAGGTAAAACGTATCATTATTTAAAAACGATATTACTGAGCATAATAAATTTAATGACCAGAACTTTCTTTTGTTGTAAGAAAATTACTCTATCAATTTCGTTTGACTTATCTTGTCTTGTTTTTTTTTTTATCCCATTTGAGTAGTTTTATTTTTTAAAATAAAAAATAATTATTATACAAACTCTCAATTTTTCTTTGTGGTACTTACTTCTTTACACATAATCACTCATTCATTTTAGTCTCCATACATAAAAGAAACAAGATAAGTCGGTAGGGACAAAGTGAGTATAATATTATGCTAAAAAATAGGAGGATTATGATATTTAAGACAACATTATTAACAAAAAGTCAATTCAATAGCCATTTTGATTAAAATATTCACAATATCGGAAAATACTAAATTACCTTTAGTATTTTTTTTGTTTTTTGTTTTTTTTTTCGACTTGGCGAGGATCAGGACAACCTAAAAAGGAAAATAAGATGTCAAATGGGACGGAGGGAGTATTTTTATTCTCTTCCAAATGGGGTCTCAAAAAGTAGCTTAATGTTTATTTGAGACTGTTTTTTGCATATCCCATTTCTTTCAGACACGAGTTGGTCTCTTCTGAGGTCGACCTTATGCAAGGTTAGATAGAATTCCGATTTAATACTTTGATCAAACGTACAGATTCAGATCTATTTACCCATTATCTAATCGGTGATTTTAAAACACTCATGACTTTAAATGAGGTCGACCTCATATTGTGGAAGTACAAAATAATTCAGACGTAAGCTTTATTCAATAAATGTGTACTTTAGGATAGTACAAACTTTATATATGGAAGGAAAATATAAATATTAGTAGTTGGCATTAAAAGTAAAAAACTAAAGCACGAGTAAATAATCACATTTTCACACTTTATCATAAGAAGTAGTTGGAAACTTTTACTTCCAATCTTTTAGGTAGTGTTCGAACAGCTTATTAAGTTGTTTCCGAGTTTTTCTATCGCACGAACACTTTTTTTAATAGTTGAAACGTATGCTTCTGCTTTTTGTTGCTTAAAATAAGTCAGATTATACAGAAGTCCCTAAGCTGGTCAAATGGTATTTTTTAAAAGCAGAAATTAAAAAAATAAAAAAAGCTTATGAAAGTGTTTGCAAAACAGTTTTCTTTAAAATTAAGCTGCTTTTTTTTCTAATATTGCAAACAATAACAACTTTTATTTAATAACTTTAAACAACTTTAAGCATAAACTATTAAAAATTGCTTATAAAAGCTATTCCAAACACTACTGAATCACACTCAAATAGTAGATCCCTTCTTGTTATATTTCGATCTCTTTTCTTAGTTATATACTTGGGAATTTTGAAAATATCATTAGTACATGTTATAGTTAATCATAAGATATATTTATATTTAAATAACTATTTATGTGGGGTTATGAACTTGACTTTTCTAATTCAGAATACGTATGAAAAGACTGCTATGAGGCTATGACGTAACAAATAATTGTAGGGTTGTTTTTCCTTAATATATTAAATTAAATTCCATGCATTATCCTCTTTGGTATTAAATTAAACAGCTTGGGAATCTTTATGTAGCATGTTAAGGGGTGGACCATACTTTAATTTCTTACAGTGCATGCCTATTTTATATGCCAATTTAAATAATAATATAAAAATTAGATAAATATTAATATTAGAATTTAAATAAATTTAAATAAATTATTAAAAAATTAATGTGTTAATTATGTTTATTATTATAAACCATACTTTAATTTCTTACAGTGCAGGCCTATTTTATATGCCAATTTAAATAATAATATGAAAATTAGATAAATACTAATATTATAATTTAAATAAATTTAAATAAATTATTAAAAAATTAATGTGTTGATTATGTTAATTATTATAAAAATTAGATAAAATAGTCTTTTCATATTATCATATTAATTAGATTTATTAAAATTTGTGAAATATTTAATTAAAAAAATTATTAATAAATATATAAATTTAGAAGCATTTAAAAAAAGAAAGTAGATATATAAATTTAAAACAAAAGAAGTATTATAATCTTATTTTGTAATTTAAATGTAACGCGGAATTATATAATGTTTTTTGTAACTCAGGTTGTTGGAGAGTGCAAGTTATACTCGAAAATCATTACTATTTAATTTTAGTTTGAGGTTGAATTCAAAATTAGGATTTTATAATACTTCCTTTATTTCATTTAAATAGTCCACTTTTTTCGACGTAATTTTTAAAGAGAGTAATTCATGTATGTAGAACTATGTAAATTTATGGGTTCATAAAAAGTTTGTAAAAATTTGATAAAAAAATTCAACAACTTTAATGAGCTAATAAAAAAGGGATATTAGACTTTTTCAATGAGATCGAAGGAGTAATTGTTATAAATTATACTCCCTCCATCCCACATGAAACATCCCATACAAATGTCCTATTTTTTAAAAAGAAAATAAATCTATCTCACAAAAAATCACTTTTTTTGGGTCCATTTCTTTAAACACACAAAAATTCACTGCATAAATTACCGTACCGAAAAGAAATAGTACATTTTATTTGGGATGGAGAGAATAATTAACTCCAGTATCCCCAAATTTTCGTCTTATTATACGAAAATCGAATTTAACTAGTACATCACATTTGCTTAATCTATTTTTCGACCACTTGCGTGAAATCATTTCACGTATTTTATTAGTGAATTAAAGGAATAGAAAATCATGAATTTATATTATATTTGACACTCAAGGATTCAGATTTGGATAAGTTTTTAGGATTAATAATATGAAAAGTCAAATACTCTATTCATTCCATAAATAGGGATAAATACAATAAACCCCCTCAACTATTCAAGTTTTTCATTTTGCCCCCTAAACTATGAAAAGTTACATTTTGCCCCCTCAACTATTGAATACGTTGCGGAGAGCAACATTCCGGCCAAAATTCCAGCCATACATACAAATTCAAGTATTTAAGGAGAAAATCTCTAAGGATGAAATTCAAAAAATACGACGACTTGTATACAACAAATATTACATGCACACTTTGAATTCAGTGGTAAAGGAGGAAGCAAAATAGGAGCCTTAGCCCCTAACGACCTGTTGGGGATCACTTGTCCCAATTATGGTGGACCACTTGGTGGCCCACCAATCACGCGGCGCCACGCGTGCATTGGTGGGCCACCTTTTTACAACTCAAATATTTATTTATTGGTAACATGACCCACCAATGCACGCGTGACACCGCGTGATTGGTGGGCCACTGAGTAGGGCTGTTATCGAACCGGGTCGAGCCGAGCTTTGTACAGGCTCGGCTCGATTAGCCCATTTTTGCTCAGGCTCGAGCTCGGGCTCGAGCTCGATACGAGCTTTATATTCGGGTTCGAGCTCGGCTCGATAAAAAATCATGGTATTCGAGCTCGATTCGAAAGCTCGATTTCGGTATCGAGCTCGATTCGAAAGCTCGATAAAATTAAGAAAATAATATTTTTTAATTTTTTAATTTAGGATCGAAAGCTCGAATTCGGTACCGAAAGCTCGAATTCGGTACCGAAAGCTCGAATTCGGTACCTGTTGGTCCCGTGAGTGAGTTCAGGTGTAGAGGGGGGGGGTGAATACACCCGAATCTAAATTTCTCAACTTTCGAACACGAATGACCCTATTCGGGAAGGTGCCGTATCGAATAGTTCAAACAGACTGCATAACCGTTCCGAATCGTGTTAAAGGCTAAAAGAGTACCGACTCACCGAGATATGCTAACCGACTAGGTCGAATTCGCATCGATCGGTGAGAGTTCGGGTGCGGAATTGTGTAGGCCCAAATCAGCTTTTAATGAGGAAAACGTTTTATGCAAGTCTCGGTTCAAGTAGATAAGAAGTTCGAATATCGAGACATTTAAATCGATTTTAAATATGATGTTCAAGTATGCACAAGAAACCAATGAAACAAGAAGTAAACGACACGTATATTTTTAAAGTGGTTCGGATATCAACAATCCTACGTCCACTGTCCCGATAGATCGAGGAGGTTATTTATTATACTCGAGTTAGTCTCGCCGCCTGTTGTACATCGGACAAAGCCGTGGCTTGGGGATTATACTGAGCAAGTCCCAGCCATACAATTCTATCAAACTTTAACTGTTTGACAAACTTCTCCAACAATGAAGGAGTCCTTATACAATAAGGATTGGGTTCAAATGTGAACTCCTTCGTCTAAGCTATGGATATAACAAGTGAGCTTAGGGTTAGAGGGATAAGGAACGAGAATGTAGCTATCTAGAGCGACGAACAACCGAGGTTAAGCTATAGGTTCGTGTTAGTCGCTTGGATACTAGAAGCTTATGTCGGTTCAGCCTTGGTTCCTTTTGAGCCGTATGTAGTCTTTCACGGAGATAACTCGGTTGATTCTTGCGGAAGACTTAGTCGTTAATTTCGCTCGTTTGAATGCTCTGCGTTTCTTGCTTCTATTGCACTAGGTTCTTTTTGTGTATATGTGTGTTTCAAATCTTGAATGATCCCTCTATTTATGAGAGTGGAGAGAAGAATAGATCCGTTGGAGACGATCTTCTTCTTTTTCCCTCTTTTGTGGTAGCAAACGGCTCTTTTGTGTAGGTAACGGTGTACTTTCCCACCTTTTACGGAAATATGTTGACCGTAGCTTTAGTAGGTGAGACGACACGTGTATGCTTGTCATTTGTCGAGGTGGATGTGGTGGTTGAGACAGTAACAAACTTCGAGGTAACCGAAGTTGACTTCTCTCTTCCTCGTACTTGACAATACCGATAGCTTATCAAAAGATTCGGACAGCTTCAAGATCGTCGGCCGGTGCTGAGTCCCGATTTTGTATTCGGTAGATAGACAATGAGAAGGGTCTACCGAAAATCAGCCTCCGAGTCCAGTGAACTACTCTCGCCGAGTTCGGTTCAACCGACTCTCTCGCATATCGCTCCCGCCGAGTCCAAGATTCACCGAGTCTTCTACACCGGTGCCGAGGCCGATGAGCTACCGAGCGCCTTGACCGGAGCAGAGTGTCTACCGAGTCCGAAACCTCGGAGACAAATACGAATACAAAGGAATGGTTCACCAATCAGATAGGGTTTTGGGATCTTCAAATCTTCTCAACAGTCAGAGCACGAGGCTACTGAGCGTGATTCAGTATAGAAGATAGAATCATTTCCCACAAGTATGATCACGCTGAGGATTGAATCATCACCCAACAATTTCTCCCTATTTGATGATGCCAAAATGTAACGCCCCTAAATTTTCAATATAAAATGCATTTCATATATATTCATGCATGTTATCAAGTGTTTTAGTTCTGTAAGTCGCGCCTTAGAAATTAAAATAAAAATTAAAGCATTTATATTATTTTTCGTTAAATTATTTTTGTTGTGTAAATTTATTTTTAATTTTAAATGTGTTTGTTTATATCATATTATGATCATTTTTTTTATTTAATTATTTAGAAATCATGTTAGAATTATTAGGCAAGAATAATAATTATGTATTTTTGATTTCCTAAATCTACTAGGATTCAAGAAATGAAATAATATTTTATATTATATTAAGATATTAGGAAATAATTTGAAATTATATTTTGTGAATAAAATATATATTATATTTGTGATATAGATGTTTTAGGAAAAAAATCTAGTTATGGTTATCCATATCCTAATTTAAGAAGGATTGAATCTCTTATATGGTAAGTAATAGAATAAATTCTATATAAAAGATATATGGACGAAAATAAATATGGATAAAATATATTTGATACATTATAGGATTAGGGATATTTAAATAATGATTTCTAGGCCTATAAATACCCCTTAGTCGCTCATAATATAGCATCCCATAAAATTTTCAAAATTTTGTCAGCACACGTACGAACTGTTTCAAGAATTATTTACACATCTTCCCGACATTATATCTTCGTGAACATTTAGAGTCATCTTACACGTTATGTCTAGTATACTCATTTATTTTTGTATAATTTTCCAAGCATGCTAAGTATTTGTTTAAAATTGTTCTTCGTAACCTGCCAGTTTCTGACAGCATGTTCATGATCTTGAAAAGAAAATTATTTTTCATGTTTTCTTTACATTGTTTTCGATCATGATGAATATTAATATGATATAATACATGTTAGGTCATTCATGTTAAAAATTAGAATTTTTAGGATATGTTTACTAATTATTTGTTAATTTGTTTCTTGATGTATCAGAATCTTTTATCAACATGCATGTAGATTGAAAAACAAAATGTTTCATGTTACAATTAAATGAATTCTTAAATTATGATAAGTTTTATTATGATGATATAAGCAATATGTTGTTTATGTTAGAGGTCTATAATTTTTAGGACAATATTTTTATGATTTAATTAATTTATTTCATGAATTGTCGAATTACTAAATGCATGAATGAATTGTCAATAGAAGTAAGATTGTGCTTAATATATCGCATGTTAATAAGTTGATTATCTATAATATAGATTATTTGATTATTATGAAATATGTACATTTATGAGTTATATGAATTATTGATGCATACATAACATTCTTTGAATAAGTCATTAAGATAACTTTTCATGTTAGGATTGGCGCGCAAGACTTAAACATTGATATCCATAGTTTTTCATTCAAAGTCACGGTTAAGGTGGGGAATGTTACGTTTATCTTTATTATATATTATATTCGATATTTCATGTTTTGACGACAGGCTTGTAAGAAAGTGGTCTATGTGGCCAATACACATTGTGGTCTGTGTGGCCAGTACAAGTTCATGTGGTCTGTGTGGCCAATTCAAGTTCATGTGGTCTGTGTGGCCAATACAAGTTCAAGTGGTCTGTGTGGCCAATACAAGTTCATGTGGTCTGTGTGGCCAATACAAGTTCATGTGGTCTGTGTGGCCAAATTATAAGTTCATGTTACATGATCTAGTTACTCATGTTTATGTTTGATATAATCTATAGTTTGGATATACGTGTGTTTTCCCACTGAGTAGTCGTACTCATCCCTATTATTTTAACATTTTTCAGGAAATGGCTCGGCCGATGCGTAGAGGTGTTGGTGGTGATGGTCACACGAAGGAGAATTTATGAACTTATTATTGCATTAAACTATTTTTATCATGAACTTTGCATTTTATTTTCGAGAATTAGTTGTCATAGTTATTTTTATTTAAGACTTCCGCTGAGCATGAAAATGACCTAAGTTTGCAACGTTTCTATTGAATAAAAATGTTTCGAAAGAATTAAGATATGCATGATAAGTATGAAGTAGCGTCCCTAGTTAAGTTATGAAAATTGGGGCGTTACACAAAACCTATCATCTATGTCCTATCAACTATGCTAAACACTAACTTACTCAGAAACAGAGCTCCGTACAAATATTACAAGTAGGATCAGTGGAGTTGTCTGGTAAGTGCTAGACTACTGAGGGAGACAGAGCAGAACAATTTCCCCCTTTACAATAATTCCCCCCATGCAACAATTTCCCCTAAAGAGAAATAGTAACTGAAAGTCTAGTCTATCAGAGATCTAACCGAGCAAAAACTGACAAGTAAATAAACAAAGTGTGTGTGTGTCAGTAATCACTTCAGTGATTCTGAGTGTTAAAACATAAAGCAAACACGGCCGTATAGACAACAAGTAGTTGTCGAGCCAAAAGCGTATTGTATAAATATAAGAGAAATTCAAGATGTATAAAATCTTGCTATGCTAAGAGAATGAGCTAAAGATCTAAGGAGGAGGGCCACCGTACTTCTTGATTCTCGTCCATGAACTCTTGAGTCCGATCTTCGGGGAGCGGCACTCCATACATCCCGTATGTGATCTTCCTTAGCTTCGTAAATTCCCGCAAAATCGCAGTGCTCATCTTCGCAAGTTCTTTCTTCGCCGCTGCATGCTTCACTTCGCCTTCAATCGTACCAAAGTGTACCGAGTCATCCTGTCTTCTCGGTGGAGGTATGATTCCGGGTCCCGAATACCGACTTCTATACCTTCGGATATGGCTTTGTCGAGGTATGGGTAGAGTTCAGGTTCAGACGCGAACATCCATTCCATGTAGGCTTCAATCCTTGTCCTGTTGGACCGTAACCTCCAAAAATAGTTCCTCTTGATGAACTCAATTTTCGCATTTTCCCATCTTTGATTGAGCCGAGCCGGTATCCATTCATCTCGTTCTTGGCCATCTTTGAAATTTCAGTGTCACCGGCTTCCCGAATTTCCTCGTATCCGTATGGAATATCGCCTTTAGAAGACACTCTCACTGGCCTCCTCTTCGTCTTTTTCATCGTAGCTTCAAGGTCTCGCCTTCCAAATTCTATCTCCGGCAACTGAATCGTCTTGCCTCCTCGCCTCGTATAGATATCTCGTTCATCGATCAAATATGGCTTCGATTTCATCTCCTTGTGTATCGGTGGCTTGCCGAGGGGCTTCTTCCGATTCAACAGGGGTACTAGATCTAGATTTGGACGTACCCTCGCCTTTCGCACTCTTCCGCCGCTCGCTCCTTTTCCTTTTCTCTGTCCTCTTCATCCGTTATGATGAGCTTTCTTGGAGGCAGCCTAGCGGTTTTCTTTCCTCCTCTCGATGGGGCTTTAGTCTTTCCTTTAGCGAGCTTAGACTTTGGCTTGTTAGCCGCTTCGGCCTCTCGCAATTTCTCCGGCCGCCTTCTCATCTGCAGCCTATTTGGGCTTCCTCCTCGCCAGATATGTACCTTAATCGCTTTGCCGGAGGGGTTGGAATTTTAAGCTTTTGTTTGCCCTTGCCTTCTTGAACCGGTGGTGGAAGAGGAGCCTCTTCTTCTTCCGAGTCCTCCACCGCTCGTTCAACGTACTCAAAGAACCTCCTTAATAATGTCTTTGGTAGTCCGGGTTGCCCGAGTAGTCTGCCGGGGTCCTCGAGCCACTTGGGCCGGTTTCACCGTGCTCGCAGCCCGAAACACCCCGGGCCTTACCCGAGTCCGAGTCCGAAGTTTTCTCGAGTTCCTTCGCAGGCTGTCCCCTTCGTAGTCTAGAAGGTTTAGTGGGAGTCGCCTTCTCGGTACTCTTTTTCTTTCCTTCACTTCCTTCACTTTCTTTCTCGCATTCCTTCTTCTTTCCTTCCCCCTTTTTGGCATCATCAAGTACAGTAGGGGTTGGGATGAGTACCTTTTTCTCTAGCTTCTGATAAACAGTGGACAAGTCGTCTAGTCTGTTATTCACTTTCTCCAATGCTAGATGCAGCTCGTTCCTCTCAGATATGAGTGTGTCCTTGTATGCTGTATGAGAGAGAGCGGCTTCTGACTTTAGTTCAGCTAGTTTCTCACCGATCTTGTCCTCCACGACCAGTTGAATGAGGTCTAGTCTGTTCTCCGTGGCCTGGGCTTGCTCGATGAATGACTCAGTATGAGCGGACAAGGCGTTCTGAAATTGTTCAAGGAGCTTGGCCTGTCCCTCCTGAATTGTCCTTGGCTGAGTCTGAAACTGCTGTTGCTGCTGGGCCAATGCTTCAGATATGAGAGCAGAGACATCAGGGGCATCTGATGTAGAGATGCTGGATTTCAGCCCCTGAAGCTCAGAGTGGGTGGCCATTGCAGACTTCTTCCACACCTTGTGGACTGCCTTCGCCAATTCCCGATTTTTAACTCCTTGTGCAGCTAGAGCTTTGGCAACTGAACGGGATTTCTTAGCAGATGGGCTGGGCGCTACCTCGTATGTTGACTGGAGCAGGAGCTGAGCAGGCTCTGCTGAGGACGAGACACCAGCCGAAGGCTTCTCGTGCCCAAGGATACCGAGTGGTGCCGCTTCTTCGCATGGGTATCCTTGTCCCGTGGATGTCCCTCATCGGCTTTCCGTGGCTCGAATCATCAGGGGGGGTCCTCGACCGTCGTGGTCGACCCATCCGAGGGCGGCGAGCCACCGCTTGGCGTCAATCGGCCAATGATTGCAAGCATGGCCGCCCTTAGATTCTCCATCGTATTGAGGTTCTCGTGCTCGAATAGCCTATCTCCTCACGCAATCTCGGTTCTTCCAAGTGTAGTCGCCGACAGGAGTAGTGTAGAACAAGGCGTTGAAGCGAGGCCACTCCCGAAAGCGTAGGATCATATGGAGCCTTGCCGACTTGGCTAGGACGAGCAAATCCGAATGGTCGGCAAGCTCTAGAATGAACCGGATGATCTCTCGGGAAGCTCTAGAGACAATAACTGCCGCTTCCATCCCGAGAGTCTCTTCGCAGACGCAGAATCCGACTCGATGCCAACGAAGTCGGTCTCGTAGTCGGCAGTGGGCGATCGCCGAGCGGAGGCACGAGAGAGGGCTATCCGTGACGCTTGGACTTCTTCGCTTTGGGCTTCGTAGCCTCTCCCCTGTTCCTCTTGAACTTGTTCCTCGCTGGAGACGGCTTTCTCCACCGACTTGGTCTTCTCGGATGAGGAAGACTCATCTACCAACCGTAGTGGCCGAATAGGAGTTGGTTCGTAGCCACTTCGTAGTAGTCTCGGGTTCAAGCAGGTGTATCCGGTATGGCCTTCCTCGGCCTCTTGGCTGGTGCCTTAGGTGATTTTGCCGTAGGTGTCCTTTTCTTAGGAGTCGCTCGCCGGGGCTTAGATGGCCGAAGCTTCGCGGCCGGCCCCGAACCAATCTGTGCGGGGCCGCGGACTTGTTGTGAAAGCGGATTTTCTTCACATTAAAATATTCCTTGTCGGCATATGTGATCCGCTCGCCTTCGCAGAAATCCTCGATCATGACCGACAATTTAAGTCCGTAGAGAAGCTTTCCTTTTGCGGTCGGTGTTCGCGTAGCTTTGTCGAACTTGGCCGCCCGAGCCATGAATTCGCGAACAAAGAAGTCGGTCCAATTGACTTTCACGCAGTCATAAATCGCCATCATCATATGGATCTTGGGTCGGGAGACCTGATCGAAAGAGCCAGCCTGGCTCGTCAACAGTTGAGTGACGATGTACGCCGTAGCTCCGAACTGCGATAGCATTACATTCTTTGGAAATGATGCTCAAGGGTTGTGGGCTTGCCACGTAAAACGGAGAGGTATGTGTCGGCAGGTCGTCATTGTACCCCAAGGTGCCGACACCTTCGGACAGGAGGTTGAAGCTCTTCTTCGCCGCTTGTTTAATAGACATCTGCTTCAGTATCTTCGATGCGTCGTCAATGGTGTTAACAGCGAACCTCGCCAGAATGTCTCCTCCAACTGAGTCGGAGTTCAGATACAGTTCCGCCACTTGTCGAGGAAGGAAGAAGGTCGGCTTCCTCGATAGAAACTCCTCAAGTCCAGATTTCCTCAGATATGTGAAGATCTCGTCCATGTACTCGAGCTCGCACGCGTCGAACTCCATGACTGGTTCGCACCAGATACGGCCCTTGCTGAGGATTTCCTCTAACTTGTCGGGAGAATTGACAGATAGACCAGCCATAGTACCGTTACAAGAAATGAATCGCATCTAGTTTCTTGGATAGAGCAGTGCTTTACAATGCGATACTGAAAAATACATTAACAGATATAAGCATACCAATAGATAAAATTCGAGATAGGATTGAGAATGAAGTTGCAAGTAAGGATTGCGTATGCAGATCTCGGATTTTTCGGAATTTGAAAGTTATGAAGTATGCTAATGGCGGTTTCAAAGATATGATCGAATATATATATCAACTATGAAGATGAATGGTTTTCGATCGAAGGCTGAATTTAAACTTGCTTTATGATATGGACGGTTAAGATTAGAAGTTATAAAATAGGCAATGATCACGAAAGTCGCCTAAGTCAAAGCCAGTTGTAAAATAGCCTAAGTAGTAACTGCGAAAAGACATGCATTAAATGCGTGCAGAGTTCAGCAAGCTTATGTATGGAATGTCGTGCATTAAATGTGAGCCGTTAATAATAAAGACAAACTAAAAAATATTAATGTCATGCTGAATCTTTGTCATAAATGCAAAGTACTGTTGTATTAAATTACTACTGAGTAGAGATACGCAAACCTGTCAGCTGAACATAGTAGTCAGCTGATACCTCGTGTAGATGGTTTCTGTCTCTTCGTACTGAATGTATCAGTACTGAGAGTGAACATTCCCCCTTACTGAAATGTCTCTCTCCTGAAACCTCTTACTGACTGGGGTCAGTAGGGTCCAACAGACCTAGCTCTACTGAAAGTTCTCCGAATCGGATTCGCCTAGAGGCTACGTCGCATATCGCCCGTTGCTTGTCGGCATGGATCTTCTCCATCCCGATATCCTTTTTCTCGACATGGTCACGAATGAAGTGATGTCTGATGTCCACGTGCTTGCATCTCGTGTGAAGTACAGGGTTCTGAGTGATTGTAATAGCACTGGTACTGTCGCAGAAAATCGGCACTTCATTCTGAATGACGTCATAGTCTCTCAGCTGCTGTCTCAGCCAAAGGATCTGGGCGCAACAACTTCCAGCAGCCATGTATTCATCTTCGTAGTCGACGTGGCCACCGAGTGCTTGTTTCTTTGAAAACCATGAGATCGGCCTTTGCCGCCAAGGAACCGACATGTTCCCGAAGTTGATTTTCGGTCTATTCTACATCCCGCATAGTCGCATCGTAATAACCGCTTAGTTCAATATTATCATCAGCTGGATACCACAAACCCATGTCGGTGTTCCTCGTAGATAGCGGAGAATCTTCTTTGTTGAGTCCATATGACTCGCTTGGGATTCGCCCGAAATCGAGCACGACACCTACAAAGATAAGTTATGTCGGGACGAGTAGCCGTTAGATATAATAAAGAACCAATTATAGCACGGTATTCGGTTTGGTCTACCGATACTCCATCTTTATCAAGATCTATCTTCATATTCGTGTTCATCGGGATCTTGATTGATTTGCCGATGTGCGTACCGAATCTTTTGATGAGGTCTCGAGTGTATTTGCCTTGGTTGATGAACGTTCCCTTTTCAGATTGCTTGACTTGAAAACCAAGGAAGTAGTTCATTTCACTCATCATCGACATCTCGAACTTATCCTTCATCATCTTTTCAAATTGCTGACACATGATGACATTCTTTGATCCGAATATAATGTCATCCTCGTAGATCCGCACAAGTAATAAGTCTTCTTCCGTCGAATGCTGAATAGAGTGCGGCTCATCGTGCCTTTCAAAACCTTTCCAAGAAGAAACTCAGACAGGGTATCGTACCAAGCCCTGGGTGCTTGTTTTAACCCGTATAGAGCCTTTCTGAGCCTATATACTTGATGTCCCTGCTGAAAGCCGGG
The DNA here is from genome assembly GCA_028984105.1 of Lavandula angustifolia. NCBI lineage: Eukaryota > Viridiplantae > Streptophyta > Magnoliopsida > Lamiales > Lamiaceae > Lavandula > Lavandula angustifolia. Next base: position 16,160,753 of record CM054823.1, read on the forward strand.
CGGTTGTTCCACATAGACTTCTTCTTTTAGCACGCCATTCAGGAACGCAGACTTCACATCCATTTGATAAACTCTGAATCGTTGATGTGTTGCGTAGGCCAGGAATAGTCTGATTGCCTCCAATCTTGCAACTGGAGCGAACGTCTCATCGAAATCTATCCCTTCGGCTTGATAGTAGCCTTTAGCCACGAGTCTTGCTTTGTTCCTTACTATAACGTTGTTTTCATCTCGCTTGTTTTTGAAGACCCATTTAGTTCCAATAACGTGTTGATGCCGGGTCTGTCTACAAGCTCCCATACTTCGTTTCTCGTGAACCGATTCAGCCTCCTCCCGCATAGCAATGATCCGGGCCAAGATCTTTCAGTGCATCCTCAATGGTCTCGAGGCTCTTCGGAGACAAGAAGCGGGAAAATAATGCGCTTTCTCCTTGACGTAATCCGGATCTTGTCTTGATATTTGCTGAAGGATCTCCAATGATTAAATCAAGCGGGTGAGCATCGAGCCACGATCTACGATGTTTCAACTCTTCATCTCGAAACTTGTTCAACACGGATAGTAGGTGAGTTAGGCATTTCGGTTGTACTATTCCGAGATTGAAGTAATTCAAGAACAAGAGTATGGTCTACTCGAGTCACCGGGTTCGGGGCATTCAGCTCGGGAACATTACTAGACGTTCCCCCCGAGGTGTTGCTCTCGGTAGTGTTGGTCTCAGCATACCTCAACGGTTTCTTCATCGACCCGAGTTACCCGGGATTGATTCTGTCGGGAAAATCAACTGCTCAGCTACTTGCTCGGCGGGTTGAGATTCGAGAGATTTGTCTTCGGTTTCTTCATCCGAATCATCATCCCAACATAGCCGGATCTTTTCGCATTTGTCTTTTAAGCTTAGATCCCGTAGCCGCTTACCGATGTCCTCGTATTCGAATTTGAGTTATTGCTCCTGTCTTCGTAGCAAACTCGTTAAAAACAACATGAGGGCTTTCCTCCACGCAAAGAGTCCGATAGTTGAATACTCGAAAGCTTTGTCGACCCGAGAGTATCCTAAGAATACTCCCCGATCCGACTTGCTATCAAAAGTCTTCAACGATCTTTCCCATTATTGTGAATAAAGTATGAACAACCAAAAATATGGAAATAAGATAGAGATGGCTTCTGCCGTTCCATAGTTCATATGGTGTCCGCTTATCTTTGCTTTGTCGGTAGAGATCTATTCCGAGTATAACATGATGTATCCGTTTCTTCCGCCTGAATTTGGTTGGGAGTCCCGAGTCTGCGAGTAGAGTCCTAGCCGCCTCTTTTAGAGTTCTCGTTCTTTCATTCGAGCAACTCCATTCTCGCCGAGGTGTGCGTGCGGTGAAGTCTCATGCTCTATTCCTTCGCTGCGTAACTCCTTTACCATGAAATTAAGGAACTCAGTTCCTGCGTCCGAACGTATTTTTCTCGATCTTGGTGTTCTTCTCGACACCGAGCTTTTTCGAAGCGTTGGTAACTCTGTTTTGACGTCGACTTGTTGGCAATGAATATGACCCATGTGTAGCGCGAGTAGTCATCTATGACCACTAATGCATATTTTCTCGCCTCGATCGTCACCGGGGAGACTGGACCGAACAAATCCATATGTAGTACTGAAGGATTCCATCCGTGGAAGGCGATGGAACCGGAGGATTTTGATTCCTTGTTTGCTTTCCCTTCGTATATACTTCACACCGAGTGTCTTTGCTTGAATACTTCATTCGGCGGTCCCCTTGCTAGAGTGTCTCTTGCAAGCTTGTTGAGCGTCTTAAAGTTGAGATGGCTGAGTCTTCTGTGCCATAGCCATCCCGTGCGGTTGTCATTCTTCGCCAATAAGCAAGCTTCAGGTTCAACTGAGTTCCAGTCAGCTACATATATGTTCTTTTGCGCGAACCTCGATAACACTGTTTTCCCCAGTGGATTTATCAATAACATCACGTAAAACCAGATTCAAATATCACTCTATTTGAGTTATCACAAAATTGACTAACAGAGAGAAGATTATGTTGAAGTCCTTCAACATATGATACTCTTGGAACGTTGGCGGTTGTGTTCCATATCCTCTGGTATAGCCTTTTGCATTGTCTCCGAACTCAATCCCGGGTCCTTCTTCGGTGATATAATTCTTGGTAGACTCCTTTGGTATGTCATGTGTCTTGAGCATCCGTCGTCCACATACCATGGGTCTTTACGCACCTCATCCTCTTCGCCCGCCATCATGCACATTTCGGTTGATTCATCTCGCTTCATGCTCTAAGGCCATGAAAGCCGCTTCATCGTCGATGAATCCATAAAGGAGTCGATCTCTTCCGAGTCGTCCGAGATTTCGCCAGCTATGTAGGATTGTCTTTTCGGGCGAATTTCTCTCTCCTTGCCTTGCGTGCTTGCGCGTTCAAGCACTACTGAGCTCGGGGACAATCATACCGATAATGTCCCGGCTTCTTGCGGTTGTAGCAAGTGATGACTTTTTCTTCTTTGGTTGCACTATCCCTTGAGGGTGCCGAGTCATCTTTCTTTCGCATTCGTAAGATTGAGTATCAGGAGCGCGTTTAGGTGTATATTCCGACTTACCTTTCGTTTCCCGATAGGCTTTAGTCACTTTTCTGCATCGCTCCTTCTCCTTCTGATACTTTACAGCGAGCAGCGCATACTTCTGAGCTAAACTTCCTTCTTGTAGGTCAGTGAGTGAAGGCTCGCCTTACTCGTCGTCTTGCTCGTAGCGGGAGATGCTGTGCCGACCGTAGCTTTGAAAGCATGGTCAATCTTCGTATCAGCTTCAGCTCTCAGCTTTCTTTGAGGTCTGTCGAACTCATACTCCTCTGCCTGTAATTCTGAAAAGATATGGTCAGGAGACACAGCGTCTAAATCGAATGTCGCAATAAAGTGGCAAAAGGTGTCCAAGTGTCCGTCCGGCGGTGCCCTCGAATCTTGGATTCATCTCTCGATTCTGTCGAATGTCTTTCCCACCCATTGATAGAATTCATCGATTGGTAAATCGACGTTTAGATCTTCGATTTTGTCCCCGGGCATGAGAGACAAGCTTTCCAGCTTTTGGAGTTCCAAGACTAATTTGTTGGCTTTAATCTTCCGAGTCCCTCGACTCAGGTAGCGCAAGAGCATCCCGCAGTTCTTTAGCAAGCCTTGCATTCCGAACCCCCGCAAAGATAAGAATCACTAAGGGTGGTTAGTATAACATTCCCGGCGACTCGGTCTAGATTGTGAAGCTTCTTCTCTTCGGGAGTGAAGAGACTTCGTCTTTGGGGATCTTCTTCCCGGTCCACCATTCCTCCTCCTTAAGCTTGGTCCCGAGTCACGACACTATCAATCATAGGAACGATAGGTCCATCTTCAAGCACTTCGCCATATCATGCATGGAGGGATGTCGATGAGCTTCCATCCCGACTCGCCATACTCCGTAGTTCTCCACCGAGAACATAGGTACCATCCTTATACCCGACATATCAGCCATGAAGAATAATGATATGAATGTAGAGTGATATGCGAGTGAAAAACGCTTTCCCTCGGATCCGTTCGAATAGACCAGCCTCAAAGATAACAAGAGTCAAAGAACCCGGCTCGATACCAATTGTTGGTCCCGTGAGTGAGTTCGGGTGTAGAGGGGGGGGGTGAATACACTGAATCCAAATTTCTCAACTTTCGAACACGAACAATCCTATTCGGGAAGGTGCCGTGCTGAAATAGTTCAAGCAGGCACTGCATAACCGTTCCGAATCGTGTTAAAGGCTAAACGAGTACCGACTCGCCCGAGATCTCGCTAACCGACTAGGTCGAATTCGGTATCGATCGGTGAGAGTTCGGTGTGCGGAATTGTGTAGGCCCAAATCGTTTTAATGAGGAAAATGTTTTATGCAAGTCTCGGTTCGGTAGATAAGAAGTTCGAATACCGAGACAGCTTAAATCGATTTTAAATATGATGTTCGGTATGCACAGTAAAACCAATGAAACAAGTAAGTAAACGACACGTATATTTTTAAAGTGGTTCGGATATCAACAATCCTACGTCCACTGTCCCGATAGATCGAGAGGCTATTTATTATACCGAGTTAGTCTCGGTCCACTTGTACATTGGACAAAGCCGTGGCTTGGGGATTATACTCGAGCAAGTCCCGGTTTACAATTCTATCAAACTTTAAGTGTTTGACAAACTTCTCCAACAATGAAGGAGTCCTTATACAATAAGGATTGGGTTCAAATGTGAACTCCTTCGTCTAAGCTATGGATATAACAAGTGAGCTTAGGGTTAGAGGGATAAGGAACGAGAATGTAGCTATCTAGAGCGACGAACAGCTGAGGGTTAAGTTATAGGTTCGTGTTAGTCGCTTGGATACTAGAAGCTTATGTCGGTTCAGCTTGGTTCCTTTTGAGCTGTATGTAGTCTTTCGCCGGAGATAACTCGGTTGATTCTTGCGGAAGACTTAGTCGTTAATTTCGCTCGTTTGAATGCTCTGTGCATTTCTTGCTTCTATTGCACTAGGTTCTTTTTGTGTATATGTGTGTTTCAAATCTTGAATGATCCCTCTATTTATAGAGTGGAGAGAAGAATAGATCCGTTGGAGACGATCTTCTTCTTTTTCCCTCTTTTGTGGTAGCAAACGGCTCTTTTGTGTAGGTAACAGTGTACTTTCCCACCTTTTACGGAAATATGTTGACTGTAGCTTTAGTAGGTGAGACGACACGTGTATGCTTGTCATTTGTCGAGGTGGATGTGGTGGTTGAGACAGAACAAACTTCGAGGCAACTGAAGTTGACTTCTCTCTTCCTCGTACTTGACAATACTGATAGCTTATCAAAAGATTCAGACAGTTCAGAAGACTGTCAGCCGGTGCTGAGTCTGATTTTGTATTCAGTAGATAGACAGCTGAGAAGGGTCTACTGAAAATCAGCTCTGAGTCCAGTGAACTACTCTCGCCGAGTTCGGTTCAACCGACTCTCTCGGATATCTTGCTCCCGCCGAGTCCAAGGTATTCACCGAGTCTTCTACACCGGTGCCGAGGCCGATGAGCTACCGAGCGCCTTGACCAGAGCAGAGTGTCTACTGAGTTTGAAACCTCAGAGACAAATACGAATATAAAGGAATGGTTCACCAATCAGATAGGGTTTTGGGATCTTCAAATCTTCTCAACAGTCAGAGCACGAGGCTACTGAGCGTGATTCAGTATAGAAGATAGAATCATTTCCCACAAGTATGATCATGCTGAGGATTGAATCATCACCCAACAGTACCCAAAATCTAAAGTAATTTAATCGAGCCGGGCTCGCGAGCTTTCGAACCGAATATTGCAATATTCGAATTCGGCTCGATTAATTATCGAATATCAATATGAGGCTCGAGCTCGATATTATCGAATTTTAGCCGAGCCTTATCGAGCTCGAGCCCGAGCTATTCGATAAAAGCTCGATTCGATAACAGCCCTACCACTGAGTGGTCCACCATTTCTAGGGCAGAAGATCTGGATTGCTAACGACCATGGCGATGATCACACTAGCTGTTGTATTACTTTCATCTCTTAGCTACATATACTCGGGAAAAGAACGAGAGGAGAGACATAGAAGAGGGAGAGAGAAAGCCCTAGCTGTGATATATACTATAAATTCTTGAAATATAGTTTATGGTTTTTTCATGAGATTATTCTTAAATTTGTTTGTGGCCGGAATGTTGGCCGGAATGTTGTGCTCTACAACGAATTTAATAATTGAGGGGGCAAAGTGCAACGAATTCAACAATTAAGGGGGCAAAATGCAACTTTTAATAATTTAGGGGGCAAAGTGAAAAACTTCGATAGTTGAGGCGGTTTAGTGTATTTATCCCCCATAAATATATATATACTAGCGCAGCTTATGGCCTGCGCTCGCGCGGGTTGTGATTCTCGCACTCGTTTGTATAATAAGCTATGTGTTGGAGTTGTGATTCTGCACTGTTTGTATAATAAGCTATGTGCTATGCGCTTTGATAGAGCTATATTTTGATAGTATTGGACAATAAAAATTGAGATACTATGATTGTATACAGTAGTGAGATATGTTTGGCTTTTACATAACAAATTGAAACCGAAACACAATATATTAAGGCTGGGAATTATGATGATCTTCACCCATACTTAGTTTCTTGGTTTTTTCTATTTGTCTTTTAAACCAAGACAAGCAGTTTTCATCTTTATTTATCAATGAGAAAAACCCACACAAAAAAAGGTCATGCAAACTTTATAATCATTCCTCTTTCATGCATCTAGGGGTGTAAGTGGTTCCGGTCTGAACCACGAAACCGATGGAACCGAACCGAACCAAATCGAAAAATGCGGTTCGGTTCGGTTTCGTGGTTCGGTTTGGTTTATATTTTCCGAAACCGTTTACAATCGGTTCGGTTCACTGTTCCAAAGGTTTAGAAACCGCTCAAACCGAACCGAACCAATGGAACCAAATGAAATATAAAGATTTTTGTTAATACTACATACTACTTACTTACTAGGTAATATACTAATATGTGATTACTAGGGGTATAGTAGGTAATTGATACATATGTAAATATGTAATTAAAAAAATTGAAAAAGAGATGTTAATACTACTATTACACTAGGGCAGTAGGGCACGCCGCACAACTGAGTCCTGACTACACCACTCTTCTGTCTTCTCAATTCTCATTTCCATCTTCTTTCTCATTTCTCAATTCATTTTCAATACTATTTTCACTTTTTCTACCAAAACGTAAAAATTGAACAAGTCCTCCATCCGTAGGAATTTTTTTTGGGAGTTCTTAATTCATCCGTTTACGTGGAGTCATGAAGTTGTTTCATTTTGCTACTGCCGATGTGGATTGTGGAGTCATGAATTTGTTTCCCCTAGTTGGAGATTAACTATTGTAGTTATGTTTAGTATATTTATATTTTGTTAATATTTTGGAGTTGTCGTGCTTGGATTTCATTCACGTTAAGCATGTATGAAATATTATGGTTCAAAAAAATCTATTTAGGATTTAAAAAGGTAGAACCGATGAACCGAACCGAACCGAACCATTTCTAAGCGGTTCGGTTCGGTTCGGTTCCAAAAGTAAAGTACACTTTAAACCGAATCGAACCAAACCACTTTCATATGTTCGGTTCGGTTCCTAAATTGTACTAAAAACCGAACCGAACCGAACCTTTACACCCCTACATGCATCTAGCAAAAATCTATTCTTGTTTGGAGAGATTAAGAAGAAACTTGACAAAAATACAATAGAACAATGAAAACAGCATGCAGACATGACTAATCAACACAAGCACTAGAATGTTGAAATGATAATTCTAGAGTTGTCCTTCTTTACCCTTTCCAACATACAAGATTGAAGGAAATGGAAAATGGAAGCTGTGATAGCCCATTCGGTTCATTTGTTTTTTCCAGATTTTTTGTGTGTTGGGAATGATGCATTTGTTGGGATATTAATACGATTGAGATGAACAACAAAATGAAGATAAATATGTTTAGTTGTCATATTATATTTATTACTTTTATGATAAACATAACATTCATTCGAATGTAATCTCAAAATTACTTTCATATTATTAAAATGTATATAATTCTCTCAATCTTTCTTTTTTATTTTCTAGAGCAAGTATCTTTTAAATTAATTTTATGTAATAAGGCAACAATAATTTTTTCCCTTTCACTATACAAGCAGTTGGTGGCCTAAAGTAGAGCAAGCACTCAGAAGGAAGCCCATCTCTTCCTGCTCGACCGCTCTCCAGTAATAAGACAAATTACACTCTCCAGTAACAAGACAAGTTACACTTTTCCTGTAATATGATTGATCACACAGAAGGGAAGACCGCAAAGGAAAAACTAGATTCACTCAACACAAACCTGGTAATATGTCTCCACTGATTTGCTTAAGCTGTGATGAACAACAAACCCGACTACAACCAGCTTTTCATTAAAAGTTGCATAAAATGCAAATCCACTATCATCTTCCATATTTTTTAAGGCCAGTATATGCATATCAACTTGCATTGCCCAAATTATGCTGCTAAAAAATTCAAACAGATTTTGAATGCTCTATGGGCCAAGGACATAACTTATTTCATGGAAACTGAATCACTTCATACATAAAGCGGTGTAGCAAGAAGCTTAAGCATAATCTGTGGAATTTATTCATTTATCTGAAGAACATATAAGACTACTTGAGTATCCAAAACTCGACAGGAAAACAAATTAAACAGGTACTAACCATCAACGGCGTGCTGGTGATGGCGGTATCGCGGTGTGGCGTGTGGTGGGGGATGGGGTGGGGTGGGGTGAGGGGGGCGAGACTGCGAGATAGAGGTCGGTGAAAGACGGCTTTGCAATAGTTGGTCTGCGGAATGAACCTCGGCCGTATACGCCAAACGCTAATATCTTCACATGTAAGGGCGATGGCGAAAGCGTTAATATTTCGTGATGCAGGGGCATTTCTGGTAGTTCATGCCACTGCTTCACACCCAAAACAAAAGGAAGGGAACTACGTCTCAGTGAAACTTGGAGATGGAAGTCTTCTTTCGTTTCTCGACGGTGAAGTAAGACCAAGCTCATGAGCTTATTATCCTAGGTCGGAACAAGTTGATAGACCAAATACAGTGGTTCTAAAGAAGACTGCGTTGATTGTTTCAAAATACATATATTGAAGTTAGAAAATATATTGAACATACCGTGCCAACAATAACTTGCAACTTACTGTTACTCCACCTATGACATCATATCACAAAGATAAACAAGCTAAGTCAGCCATACCACGGAATAAATAAACACCAAATTAGACAGAATTTGGGAAATAGTGTCAAAGACTAAATCCCAAACGACCTTATAATGCTCAATTTCAACAACTAAGAAAATGGATTCCAGCTAAGACTTTCTTCGTGAGGAACACTGCATCAGCAAAATCCAAACTAAAGTATACAGAAGTAAGACCTACGGTAAAAAGGTATGCCCTGCTGCCACCAGAACTCACTATAGACTATTGAACAAATTCTGGAAGCACTTATTCATTTCGTAGTCCAGATTCCTAAGTAATAACCAACACGCATCAAACCATCTATGTTATTCAGCAGCAATTCATCATGTTGTTGCTGTACTAGATTACACAACATGAGATTGTCCTAAATCTGAAAAAAAAAAAAATTTTAAAAAAAATCTAAACCCCAAGATAAATTAGGCCTAGCAGCAGAATTTTGCACACTCAATACAAATGTATTGCTTTTAAAAGCCTTCTAACATGAACAAGAAAATTGAGAACCAGGACCTCATATGAACTTTCTCACGGGCATGGACATCCATATCTGCATGATAATAATCAGCCCGGTGATTCCCCTGTCGTGCAGTTCTTTTGCAACCTATAATTTCTGGAGGATTAATAAAGTGCAGAATTAACAACTAAAGAACACATGACTGGAAAAATATTTAGAAAAATGCTAAAATGAACTTATCCAACCATACTCTTATCCAATCCTGGTTGTTTATGGCATGCTAGCAGTAGGCAGTGAAGATGTTCACTAAAACAAAACACATGACTTTCAGAATTCAAATTACAAGAAATATGCATAATCTGTTACCAATACAGTTCCTCTGTCCAGACTTCATCTCAAATAATAAGCCCTAGGAACTAAAGAAACCTATTGATCATAAATTAGTTCCGGATGAGTAATGTATTGGGCTAGAAGCTCCTATGGAGCAAAGTAATATACAAAAAAGCAGCAAATCAGATAATTCCAATTAAATGCTTCCAGATATTTACTAATGCCCCCAACCTATGCTCCCCAGCCATCCTGTACAGACAGGACAGGTTCACCAATTAAATAATAAATATCGTCAGTTCCTCACCAAGCAATTTAGATAAAGTAGAGTGCAATGATCATTCATGAGCAATCAGGATCGACCCGTCACAGCATAAAAGATAAGGGGAATTTGCAGTAGTAGCCACACAGTAGAAACCGAAAAACATTTATAGCCCACCACTAAAACAAAACACAAGTATAGCCATTTTGTCTTATACGGCGCAGGGCCGATGGGGGGCCCGATGGCCCCCATCGGCCCTTAGGAAAAAAGCCGAACCCTCCCCATCTGCCGAGCCTGATAACTTGATGTGATGAAAATATTTGCTTTGAGGGCCGAAGGAAGGCCGAAAGGGTGATGTCCATCGGCCCTAACCGACATCGGTCGAGAGGAGAAAGGCCGAAGGCCGAACATCCCCTAGGCCGAGCCACGTTTGTGATGGCCGAAGTAGGGCCGAATGTGGTTATCCGTCGGCCCTCCATCCTTTCTTCGAGACGGGATTCGACACAGCATTCGACAAGACACATGCATGACTTTTTCTGCAAACGTACAGTAGGGCCGATGGGGGGCCGATGATGGGCCGATGGAGGGCCGATCGAAGACATGTGGGAGGTGAAGTTTCAATTCAGCTTTATCTGCTGAAATGACTAGTCGGATATGACAGTCACATGCACGTTAATAAGGGCCGATGGGGGGCCGATGGGGAAATGACTACACGAATCCGATTCTCACGTGAAAATTGACTGAAAATTTTCTTATAAGACGTAGAATGACTGATTTGGTTGAATCAACGAAAAATTTCCTCATTTCACTTCCACTCTTCTCAATTCTTCACATCAACTTCATAGAAATGGCCGATTATCGATCAATTATTGTGAAATTGAACGGTGAATTCGATGCAGAGTCGAATTATGTTGGTGGCAATGAGTTCATGGTTTACATTCCTTCAAACAATATTTCGGTCGAATATCTTCGACAAAGTATTGATCGGTGGCTCAGTGCTTATTCCCTTCCGTTCAACTACTTCATTTACTATACTGCTGCTTCCCGACGAACCGACAGGATGATGAAGGCCATTCTGGGTCATGATACTGATCTTCTGCGGCTGTGCTCTATCGACGTAGAGCCGGTTGTGTTTGTTGTGTATCCTGAAGTGCAAAATCCTCAATTTGGTATCCCGAACCAAAATCAAATTTTCCGAAGATAATTTTAATTTCGGGGGTCCTAATTGGTTTACGGGGCAAGGAAGTAGAAGTAATGATGGCGGACGGTCTCCCCAAAGGAATGTTGTTGTGGAGACGGATTCAGATGATGAGGCGGATTTAGACTCATCATCATCTGATGATGAGGATGAAGATATTCCTTCTGCCTTGATTAATTGTTCGTTACAAGATTTTGCTGCATGGATTCGGAGGGAGGGTGGCGTAAGTCAACTTATGTCGTTGCTAGTTCCAGTTAATCATTCTCGAACAAATAACGAGACTGTATACGAGAACATAGAAGCAGCAAGCAACTGGCTACTTCCTATTGTTCCCATTGATGTTGTCGATTCATAAGCGGCGCGGAACTTGAACACTGTTGTAGACGGAAGTTTGCGGGCAGGATTGATGTTCAGCTCGAAAGACGAACTTTATGGTGTTGTTGCTCTATTCCATTTGAAAAACGGTGCAGATTTTAGAGTGCAACGTTCGAGTGCTTCCCGCTTGGAATATTTGTGCAGAAGAAGTGTTGATTGTCCATTCGAGCTACGGGATGTTGTAGAGGTCAGACGTGTTGGGAGGTTAGTAAATAGGTTGCGGAGCACAATTGTACAACTGATTTATCCGGGCTAGGCGAACGAAATGTGAGGTCGAAGGCTGTAACTGCATATATAGCCCGTAAATTGCGCCGTCAAAGCAAGTTAATGAAACCGGCTGATATTCAGGCCGATCTGTTGGATAAATTTGGAATACAAGCAACGTACGGGGTGGCCCTCCGAGCGCGCAACGCAGCAATTTCGATGATTTACGGCGGACATGCTGATTCATTCAGCAAACTCCCTAAATATCTGCATTTGTTGGAACTAACTAATCCGGGAACTTATACGGATCTTGATGTTGGTGAGGATGGTCCTTTCCGACATCTATTTATGGCGCTTGGTGTATCGCGAGCCCCTTGGTTAACCAACCTCCGGAAGGTTATTGTGGTGGACGGTACCCATTTGAAAGGGAGAAACAAGGGAATATTATTCGTCGCAGCTACTTTTGATGCGAACGAGCAAATATTCCCACTCGCTTTTGGTGTAAGTCCCATTGAAAATGATGTTTCATGAACGTGGTTTATGATGCGACTGAGAGCCGCATTTCCAACGGATGACAGTTTAGTGATTGTTTCAGACCAACATAAAAGCATAGCGAATGCGGTAAGTGTGGTTTTCCCAGAAGCACAACACGGACTTTGTTACTACCATCTATCGAATAAGCTTGCGAGGCACGGTGAGTGGGTAATCCGGTCGTTCTATCGAGCTGCTTATGCTTATCGGTCGACAGAGTTCCATGACGCCATGAACGCCATCCCTCGGGGGAAACCAGGAATTTACAAAAAGTTGATGGAAATCGGATCGGAGAAATGGTCGAGACTTTTCAGTAAAGGTCGTCGTTACAGTCTACTTACATCTAATTATGCAGAATCAATAAATTCTCGATTATTAGAGGCTAGACAACTTCCAATTCTTGCTATGCTCATGGTTCGATCAACGACGAGTAAAAGCAATTTCAAGAAACAATCCATTGACTGAGGCTTTGAGTTGAGGATGCGGAATGAAGTTGAGTTGGCACGGAGGTTTACGGTTACCCAGGTGACTTCTAATAAATACAAGGTCGACGAAGGTGACCGACAGTGGAGGGTAAATCTTGAAGACGAAATGTGTGAATCTGGCAATTCGACCTTTTGCCGTGTAGTCATGTTGTTGTCGTTTTGTATCATCGTCGAGAGAATTTATATAATCATATTAATGATTATTATACGACGGCGACGTGGAAGGCAATATATGCCGGTGTAGTTAATCCGTTACCTCCTCGGAATGAGTGGGGTGTCCCACCGGAAATAGAGGACATTGTTGTTCTTCCACCAATGATTATGCGTCAAGCCGGACGTCCGAGAAATAGCCGTCGACCTTCCGGAGCTGAAGGTGAAGGATTATAAAAGGAAGAAATCGATACCTCCTCCTTCGTATGTTGTCGCGGCTTTGATTGTTGCTCCTGTGTCAGGATCTTCTGATCTGTGTCCCGGCCTTTTTCTCCCTCTGGGTGGTCAGAGAACTGAAGAAAATAAAAATATCGTCTCTCTCTCTCTTACTCACGATCGGCGTGTGTAATCTGTTTCTGAAAAGAATACTGATATATATAGGCTTCAAAAGCAAATATAATATTAATATATTTGTAGCCCATTAATTTAATTATATTCCAATGGGCTTCCACATAATTAGCCCATAATATAATTAATTACTCCACTGGGCTACTAATATTTATCAATTAATTGGCCCAGCCAATTAATTCCAGATAAATAACATTATTAAATAGTGTAAAAATACATTAATCCATTAATAATGAATTCTGAGAGACAATAAATTACTAGGCAACTAATTGGGCCAGATCAGGGATCCAATACAAGAAATAAAGCAGGGCCTCCAATTAATTAATTATCAATGCTCAGCCCAGAGCAAAATTAATTAATTAACACAGATTCATTCCACTATAGAATACATGCTGACTTACCCCTTTATCCCAAATTGAGCAAGTGCTTGTATTTTAGACTTAATCAATCTCCGTATTTAAGATAGAAATATCCGTTAATTAATTAAGTCCATCGACGAACTTAAATTAATTAACATCTTATATTCCTGAGCAGTACCACTCGACCTTATTAACACACCTGAACTTAATCAACCGGCCGGGTTTAGTGTGCTAATCCTTTCAAGTTCCTCAAGGGATATTATCAACCCATTTTACTAGGATACGGATGCAAGATACAGACAATCAGCCTGAGTCACAAATAACTACTAACACCCAAGATACGTAGATCCAGTCGCGATGACGTTCACCATAGTAGGTCAAAGTGATAGATAGCCAAATGCACTCAGTGAAGTCTTACCAAGCTTAAGACCGGCAAAAAGTCACCGAGATCTTGGTTTTCCACTAAGGTCGCTTAGGAAAACACATCTCACCGTGATCCATCAATACACCACCTTAAGTGTACCAAGAAAGACAAACAACTAAGACAAGCCACTTCTTATCTAAACTGCAGGCTTAAACCGACAACTTCATCCTTAAGTTGTCTCAATGTTAACTTGTTTATATCTTGTCAATTCAACCAATTTGTGTTGTCTTCTGTGATACCCGACACACCACACAAATCTAACTTTTATACAAGATAAAGGATAACATGTGCAAATATACATATTTATCAGATAGGAGAATAAAACAGTGGTAAGGACAAAAACACATTGTATACAAGCATAAAAAGTGCTTCCAGTATACAAAATCCCAACAATTCTCCCACTTATACTAAAGTAAACTTTTAGTATACAATGTGTCATTCTAGGTACAAACTAGTACCCAACTATATCTCAGCTATCTAGGTACAAACTAGTACCCAGCTATATCTTAGCTATCTATCCTATCTATCACTGCATCTTCTCCCACTTATACAAAAGTTTCTGTAGTCCTAAGTGGGGGGCATCTCTACCATCCCTAAGCCACGAACATGCTTCTCGTAAGCCGGGAGTGGTAAGCTCTTCGTGAAAGGATTAGCTAGGTTGACTTCGGTTCCAATTTTGTCAATCACCACGTCACCTCGATTTACGAATACTCGTATAATGTGGTACTTCCGGTCTATGTGTTTAAACGCCTTGTGAGATCTAGGTTCCTTAGAATTTGTCACTGCACCCGCATGATCACAATAAATCGTGATCGCCTTAGGCAAATTCTGAACAATATCAAGATCTTGGAGAAAATTCTTGAGCCATACGCTCTTTCGAGGCTTCCGAAGCGCCCACATACTCTGCTTCCATAGTTGAGTCCGCAATGCATTTCTGCTTTGCACTCCTCCATGAAATGGCTCCACCTCCCAAGGTAAACACATAACCCGAGGTAGACTTCTACACGTCTCTGTCAGCCTAGAAATCTGATTCTGTATAACCCAAAGACACTAGACTATCTGACTGGTAAACAAGCCTATAATCTCTAGTCCGTTTAAGGTACTTGAGAATATGCTTGACCGCAGTCCGATGTTCCTTTCCGTGGTTAGGATCGATATCTTGAGACCATGCATACAGCATGTGAGATATCTGCTCTCGTACAAAGCATCGCATAAATGAGGCTACCGACAGCGGAAGCATATGGTACTAGCCTCATACTTTATATCTCTTCAGGCATTTTAGGGCACTGATTCTTGGATAGAAAAATGCCATGTCTGAAAGGTACTGAACCTCTCTTGGACTTTTTGCATGCTAAAACGAGTAATAACAGTGTCAATTTAGGGCACTTGTGACAAGCTTAACATCCTTTTCTGGCGATCTCGGATAACCTTGATCCTAAGGATGTAAGCAGCTTCACCTAAGTCCTTCATTTGAAACTGCTCGGATAACCACGTCTTTACGTCTGATAACACTTCAACATTGTTGCAAATGAGAAGGATGTCATCTACGTAAAATGCAAGAAACACCACTGATCCGTTAGCATAAATACGGTACACACACCTCGTTAGGACATGATACAAATTCATAGGATTTGACTACCTTGTCGAAAACGCTGGTGCTATAACCGGAAAGCTTGCTTAAGTCCATGAATAGACTTCTTAAGCTTCCATACTAGATGCTCTTCGCCCTCCTTCACATAAGCATCTGGCTGTTTCATGTAGATGTCCCTACCTTTTTCAAGGTGACCGTTTAAGAATGCGGTTTTGACATACATTTGCCAGATCTCTAGGTTCATGTGAGCTGATATGACAAGGAGAATCGAATGGACTTGATCATTGCTAGTGCGAGAAGGTCTCTTCGTAATCGATACCTTCTTTCTGGGTAAAACCCTTCGCCACTAGCCTGGCCTTAAACGCCATGATCTCTCCATACGGTCCTCTCTCTTTCTCTTGTATACCCACTTACTACCAATATCATTGCAGCCCTCAGGTAGTTCAGTGATCTCGTATACATCCATATCAGTTATGGACTCAAATTCCGAGTCCATGGTGATTCTCCATGAATCTGCATCTACATCTCCCACTGCTTCGTTGTAAGTCCAGGGATCCACGGTATCTTGTGCATCTGCCGGGAGATGATCAAACGTCTCCCCAGTGAACATATACCGATCAGGTGTAAATATCACCATCCCATTACGTCGAATGTCGACGCCGTGTTAACAGATTGTGCGCTTACTCGTGGAGTACTATCTTGCACAACCGGGCGTTCAAGTGGAACTCGACCACCTTGTAATTCCTCAAGGATGATGTCGACTCGAGATTTCCCGGTTACTAATGTAATCTTCTTCTAAGAACCGAGCGTTAGGGCTAACAACGATCTTCTGTTCTTTAGGATCATAACAGTATCCACCCTTCGTTTCCTTCGGATACCCTATGAACATATCTTCTGAACGTGATTCCAATTTGTCGGCCTGCCTATTTAGCACATAAGCAGGGATAACCCCAAATCCTTAAGTGGTGCATACTGGGTTTGTGCCCGCTCCACAACTCAAAAGGGATCTTTTGAACCGACTTGGAATGCACACGGTTCAGCAAGTATGCTGCAGTCTCTAGGGCATATCCCCAAAAGGAAACTGACAAAGTTGCATAACTCATCATCGACCGAACCATCTCTAAGAGATTTCGGTTCCTTCTTTCCGACACACCATTCTGGCGAGGCGTGCCTGTCTTGCGTCACCGGGATGTAATCCCACATTCTCGTCAAGTAGTCCTTGAACTCGTTGGGCGGTATTCCCCACCACGATCGATCATAGTGTTTTGATTTCTTTACCTAGCTTCTTCTCCACTTCGCCTTGAATTCCTTAAAGGTTTCAAAGCAATCCAACTTGTGGTGCAGAAGGTAAACATATCCATACCTCGAGTAATCGTCAATAAATTTGACGAAGTACTCATACCCTCCACGAGCATGTGTAGACATAGACCCACACAAGTCAAAATGTATCAAACTTAATACTTCTGTGGATCTATAACCTTTTGCCTTGAAAGGCCTAGTCATCATCTTTCCTTCCAAACAGGTTTCGTAAGTTGGAAATGGTTCAATCTTGGAGAGACTCCAATGATCCATATTCCACCAACTTCTGAGTCCTGTTAAGATTGATGTGACCTAGTCTTAAGTGCCACAGATAAGTTTGGTTTACCTTAGAAGACTTTTTCCTCTTCTTAGGATTTGATGATGAGAAAACAATATTAACAGAATTACACGATTTATAAGTATATAAAGATCCGTTTAATGGTCCACCACAGATAAAATCATCGTCTTTCATGATAGAAACTTCACTATCAAAACTTGATTTATAACCATCCATGGTGCAGAGTTTTGAAACAAAAATAATGTTTCGCCTAAACTCAGGCACATATTAAACATCTTTAAGTACTAAAAACAGAACTATCAAAAGATAGATTTAAATTTCCAATGGCAATTGCAGGAACTTTCGATCCATTGCCCATTGAGACTACCACCTCGCCATTGCTCAATTACCTTTTCTGCAAGAAACCTTGCAAGGTGTAACAAACATGATCACTTGCCCCCGAATCCACTACCCATTCGTGGGTAGAAGAGGAAACCAGAACAGTTTCAGTTACAAGAGCGACTCGCGTCTCTTTCTGTTTTGCCTTGACATCTGGATAATAACTCTTCGAGTGTCCTTTCTTACCATAATTGAAGAACCTTCCTTTCTTCTTTGGCATTCGCATGCCGCCGATAAGGACCGTCGTCTTACTCCCACTGCTCTTCTTGAATTGTCCACCCTTTCTGCTCTTTTTCTGGTTTCCGCCTTTCGGAGGATTCCTTGAACTACTAGTGATATTTAAGACTTGAGCACTCTTGCCCTTTTCTATAACCTCTTTGACCGCTACCAAAGATTTGAGTAACATACTCATAGTAAACTCATTCTTAGATATAGCGGTCCTACAACAGAAGTTCTTATAGAACCTTTGTAGAGCATTTATTGGGAAGGTAAGATATCTCTTCCACTTTGTAAAATTATTTAAACCCGTTAGGGCTTGGTTGGTGAGACTGTTTAGAAACTCGAAAATTATTTGAACAAACATATCTGAAAAATATAATAAAAGCATGTAAGAAAGTTATATTTGCACATAATTCGTAATTAACCATCATTGTAACCTTTTGAAAAACCAATGATGTTAAATACTCGAATAGCCCTAGAGATCACACTCGCAAGCCACTCAGGTGGACGTTTACTCGTGTACCCCTAGACCAAGCTATATACCTAGCTCTTTAATTTCAATCCACGCCTAGGTTCTTAAGACGAATGAAATTAATAATCCGATATCTCTGGGACCATGTCACTATTAAAACGCGGGAAGGGACTTCTCGGGAAGTTGTACTGCGGTGACATCTAAGCTTTGACCATTAATTTGACCGAATTAACATCAAATTCTCGAAATTGGCATACTTACGCGAACCATACCGCTTTCAATTTGATTTAATTAGCCATCTTATTTAATTATTATCTGCTAGAGTACTCGTGTTTACTAGGCACGCAAGCCACTCAGGTGGACGTTTACGGCTTTGCTCCCACTACTCAATAATATTTAAATATTATATTAGAAAACCCATCTCACAAAACTCGTGGTTCAAAAATACAAGCAAGCCACTCAGGTGGACGTTTACTCATATAATTGTTCCACTTTTGTGTAGGGTCCAATTAATGGAGGTCCGATTAAGTGTTTAATATCCAAATTAATGGAATCTAATTAAACATCTAATTTAAAATTGCTTAGTCTTTTTATTCAAAAGGTTTGTTTTGAATCATGCATATCCACATAATTCCTAAAGCATGCAATTTCTAAGCGCACATAATAAAACGTGCTCGTGAAAAATAAAAACATGCTTTTAAAAACGATATAAATCCTATTTACATGTTTTTCTAAGCGCAATTAATCACATAATCGCATGCTAAAGCATAAGTAAAAATAAATACGCAAATAGGAAATTTAAAACGTCGTTATCGGGCTTTAAAACACGTAATCCCTAACTATTACATTGCCCGATCAAAATACAGATCTTCGAAATCTTGAAAAACTTCGAATCTGGAAACCGCATCGAAAACTCGCTTTGAAAACTGTGGCCGCCACATCATCGTGGTCGTCGCCACATGGCGCATACGTGGAACACACGTGACGGTGAGTCGGCGGCAGTGGCCGACGTGGCGCGCCACGCGCCTTCGCTCTTCTCCACAAAACAACGCCGCCGCCGCCGATTTTCAGGCCGGTTCCCGCCCGTCTGTCTTCACATAGAGGAGCGTCGGACGATCACGAACAGGGAACCGGCTTCACAGCGACGATACGTCGCCCGTGGCGGCGCAAATCTGCGCTCGGCTTAGCGGCGATCGCTGCGCGCCGCCGCCCTTCCCCGGCCGTCCTGAGCCCACCTCCTTCTTCTCCAGTCACGTCCGACGTCCCCAGACGTCGGATCCGTGAAGAATGGCCGGCGCCGGTCCTGCAAACACGGTAAAAACGCGCTGCCCGTCGCCGTCGTTTTGCCGCCCAAAATCCGTCCTCTCCGAGCCGCGATTCGATCAATTGAAAGAGGGAAAACGTAATTGGAACACTCACAACCACCGGGTAACGGATTCCGGCCGAGATTAGTTCCTCAATTTCCAGAATTTCAAACGATTCGCCGGAACGAATTCATAACGAGCAGCCTACTTCAGACGTCAATTCCGATCGCATCCGGGATCGGATAATCCTTTACAACCTATCGATGCGAAGCTCGTAAGACGAGGATTCCACAGGTTCAAGACGATCGGAAATCGGACACATAACCCGCCGGGAATCGCCGCCGCAAAATGCGGCAGAACCCTAGCCGAACTAGGGTTTTCTTCCAATTTGGGGATTTCTGGACAGCACGACCACTTCTCCTTTCCGACGCAATTTCGGACACACCGTAAATCGGAATGGGTCGTGCGACCTATCCAGACGAAGCTAACGAGACGACGAACAAAACCATCTACATTGATCGGCCGAACAATGTAGAACGCGCCGCCACGCGCCGTCTCAAGTCGGCGGTCGTGTTCTGCCAATTTCTAGGGTTTCGCCTTTTCCGTCTTTCTGCGCGTCGCGCCTCGATTTTCGTGCAACCCGGACCAAAAATAGTACAATAACAGTGCAATCACATAACACATTGGTCCTATAAACTACTCGTGGATTTTTTCACGAGAAAAACAGTACAATGGGGTCAAAACTGTGGCTTGCAGGCCGCCCCAAACACGAAAATTAACCCGATAACGACGGAAATAAAACCTAATCATACATCTAACAGCAACAATCAGAGCCTAAACCAGGCTCTGATACCAATTGAAGGATTATAAAAGGAAGAAATCGATACCTCCTCCTTCGTATGTTGTCGCGACTTTGATTGTTGCTCCTGTGTCAGGATCTTCTGATCTGTGTCCCGGCCTTTTTCTTCCTCTGGGTGGTCAGAGAACTGAAGAAAATAAAAATATCGTCTCTCTCTCTTACTCACGATCGGCGTGTGTAATCTGTTTCTGAACAGAATACTGATATATATAGGCTTCAAAAGCCAATATAATATTAATATATTTGTAGTCCATTAATTTAATTATATTCCAATGGGCTTCCACATAATTAGCCCATAATATAATTAATTAATCCATCACTACTAATATTTATCAATTAATTGGCCCACCAATTAATTCCGTATAAATAACATTATTAAATAGTGTAAAAATACATTAATCCATTAATAATGAATTCCGAGAGACAATAAATTACTAGGCAACTAATTGGGCCGGATCGTGGATCCAATACAAGAAATAAAAGCGGGCCTCCAATTAATTAATTATCCATGCTCAGCCCAGAGCAAAATTAATTAATTAACACAGATTCATTCCACTAGAGAATACATGCTGACTTACCACTTTATCCCAAATTGAGCAAGTGCTTGTATTTTAGACTTAATCAATCTCCGTATTTAAGATAGAAATATCCGTTAATTCATTAAGTCCACTGATAGCTTAAATTAATTAACATCTTATATTCTTGAGCAGTACCACTCGACCTTATTAACACACCTGAACTTAATCAACCGACCGGGTTTAGTGTGCTAATCCTTTCGAGTTCCTCAGGGGATACTATCAACCCATTTTAATAGGATACGGATGCAAGATACAGACAATCAGCCTGAGTCACAAATAACTACTAACACCCAAGATACGTAGATCTAGTCGCGATGACGTTCACCATTGTAGGTCAAAGTGATAGATAGCCAAATGCACTCACCGAAGTCTTACCAAGCTTAAGACCAAAGAAAGTCACCGAGATCTTGGTTTTCCACTAAGGTCGGTTAGGAAAACACATCTCACCGTGATCCATCAATACACCACCTTAAGTGTACCAAGAAAGACAAGCGGCCTAAGACAAGCCACTTCTTATCTAAACTGCAGCTTAAACCGACAACTTCATCCTTAAGTTGTCTCACCATGTTAACTCGTTTATATCTTGTCGGTTCAACCAATTTGTGTTGTCTTCCGTGATACCCGACACACCACACAAATCTAACTTTTATACAAGATAAAGGATAACATGTGCAAATATACATATTTATCAGATAGGAGAATAAAACAGTGGTAAGGACAAAAACACATTGTATACAAGCATAAAAAGTGCTTCCAGTATAAAAAATCCCAACAGAAGGCAGTACATCAAGAATTCGCCGTCGAAAAAAATGTGGTAATTGTGGAGATGAAGGTCACACAAGGCGGAGATGCCCCAATGTTGGAACGACAAATAACGAGTGAAGTGGCGTTGTTCTCTTTTTTGCCAATATATTGTACTCGACTGATATTCGGCCCTCGGCTGATATTCGTCCCTTGGCCCCCGGCCCTCGGCCCTCGGCTGATATTCGGCCATCGGCCCTCGGCCCTTGGTTGATATTCGACACTCGGTTGATATTCGGCCCTCGGTTGATATTCGGCACTTGGCTGATATTCGGCCCTTGGCCCTCGGCCCTCGGTGTTGACTCGGCCCTCAGCCCTTGGCCCTCGTCCCTCGGCCCTCGGCTGATCTTCGGCCCTCAGCCCTCGGCCCTCTGTCCTTAGCGTCTCGGCCCTCGGCCAGGAAGAAGAATATCGACCCTCAGCCGAGAAGAACAATATCGACCGAGAGCAAATTGTTCGAAAGCATAAATATAATTGTTATATAATTGTTCGAAAGCGTAAATATAATTGTTCGAAAGCGTAAAAATAATTGTTCGACAGCGATAATTGATATAAAAATTAATTGTTACATAATTAATTGTTACAAAATTAATTGTTACAAAATACATTCATTTATTCGTCGGAATGAGTGGTTTCGTAGTAGCATTGTTCGAAGCATTTCCACGCCATCCACTCCCGATATCTTCTGATGTTGGTCTTCTGATTACCCCATTTGGGTGTAGGGTATCCACTGATGAGTCTCTCGATTGCCATACATGTAAATGGCCACAGCTGTTAGAATCTGGTTGCTTGAACTGTTCTGTCTGCGGCATCAAGACGAGTTGGGGACTCCGCCAGCCCGGATGCTTCAAGTTGAACTTATTTGTCATCCAATAACTAGAAGCCTATTGAAAGAAAGTTAGTAGCTCGTACCTTTACATCTAGTCTAATGAAAATTAAGTATTTCAGATACTTACATCTAGCAATCGTCTGATGAGCTTTCGGAGCGGCTTCAGATTTTGTTTTCTCACTTCAAATATATGTGGGTCGGCCTTTTTGTTTTCTCCTCAAAACATCACCGGCATCTACAATGTATGGAACTCCAGAAGGATTATCTCGTGGAGTCACTAAGGGTTGTAAAATGAAAATATGATGTATTAATTAAATAATTAAAAATAAATCTTAAAATCAAGTTAGTACCGGAGCTTGGCTTTCTTCAATTCTCTGTTCCGGAGCTTGACTTTCATACATTTGTCGTACATCCTCCGTATCAAAGAACTCGGAACCGATAAACTGTTGTTGCTGTATTTATGACAAACACACATAAAGAAATGAAAAAAATATAATTAAGTAACAATCGTCAAATACCTGTACAGGCGGTGGCTCATCTCGAGGAAGTGGCTCCCAACGTCTAGGGACCCAAACATCTCTCTCCTCGTACATGTTATGTCGGCCCTGATCAAATCCCCGGTGAACCATTCGAGCCACCGCATCCCACGGATTTGCATCGCCAAGCGCCGTGCAATCCTCATCTTCCTGTGGCTGATCTTCTCTTTCATTCCAGCTCGGCCACTGATGTACTGTAACAATCCTCCCCTGCGGTGCGGATGTTTCCTCTACCGGATTGTCCTCAACATCCTCCCCTTCCCAATCCTCCAAACTAAAGGATGTGGATCCTCTGCTCGTACCGTTGCTCTTGCCCTTGCCGAACACTTTTTCGATCAGTTTTCCAACTTTACCGAATTTTTTTTCCCGCAGCTTCCACCGCTCATCCACTTTCTTTAACATCTCTTCCTCGCGCTTTTTGAAGCGTTCTTCTAATGTCCGCAAGGCTCAGTCGTAAGTAGGAACAGACGAATCTTGATCCGGACGCTGACGGGATGACTCTACCTCAACCGGTGCGCGTTTCTTCTTTGATTTTTTCTTTTGTGCAGGGAGCGCCGGAGTTTCTACACTGCCCAGCTTCATCGACTCGCCTAGGCCGTATGGGGACCGGTCTCGAAACGTCACAAGCAATCGGATCATCTCCATTCACCCTTCTCCAATATTCCGTAAGTTGCTCCTCCGGAGTAGGCATCAGAGTCTCAAGGGGAGGTGTCTGCATCTGTTAAAAAAAATGTAATCACAAGTTACAATACACTCTTCTACTTGTAAAATAAAAAAATATTTACTTAAAATTTTATTTACCGGTGTGGCGAAGAAACTAATTCACTCTGTATCTGGTGGCGTAGTGTAAACCCACTTAATACAACGGGGCATACCTCCGGTGTTGACTAGGCAGACACACAGCCGACCCAAATCTGGTATCGCCTCATATGCCCAAATCTAAAATACAAGAACACCATTAAACATCATGACTATTATAAAATTGTCGAAAAATAATTAAATATTTATTCGTACCTGAAGGGCCCAAACTGGCCCATAAATATTATATTTCGATTTCAACGTCTCCATTCGCTTCGGTACGAAGCTCATGTAATGGAGGAGGGCATTGTAGGTGTAGGATCCCCATGCAAACGCGTTCCACGCGTCTAAATCATCTGCCAGTACCCACATCCAGGTCTCCACCATCTTCGTCTCGGCAGCAGCGAAGAAAAACACATTAGTGCCAGGACATTGGCCACCTTCAGATGCTCATCTTCGGAGAGCTCACGGAGCTTATCACTTTTCCACGCTTGTGAGCTCGCCTCCGGTTATCGGGGTTTCCACCGTGAGGCTCATGTATACCGTCGACTCTCCGGGCTCGCGAGGTGGATTCGTATCAAATTCAGAGGGACCGAAAAATAATCCTATCACCAATGCATATTCCAACTGGGAAAATCGGAGCTCTCGCCCGGATATGTGAAAACGAGCCTCCCCGGCCGGTGCCTGCACCTCGTAGCACATCAACTGATGCAATGCTATTACCGAACTTTTTCCTTTCCTCGAGCTCAAAAGGTGCCCAAACTGTCCCTCTCTAAACCGCCGGACTAAGTTATTACCCCCCACCTCGAAAGTGCAGTCTTAATCAGTTTCGGTAATGAATCTTCTCAGTATGTAGTCACTTTTAATGTCTTCTCTCTAATCGGGAGTCGGATGTAATCGGGCTGTCAGTCGAAAAAAATAAATTTTAGGGCGAAAAAATGGCCGAGTTCACGGCCGAAGGACGGGCCGAAAGAAGGGCCGATGAAGGGCCGAAGGAAGGGCCGAATGAAGGGCCGAAGCCAGGGCCGAAGGGAGGGCCGATGTAGCTTAACCGCCATCGGCCCCCCTTCGGCCCTTCATCGGCTTTGGATGCAAAATGCGATTATCGAATCGAATCCAATACAATGCCGAATTAAACGAACTACTACCCAATTCAATTCACAATACTCAATTTCCACACAATTCAACCAAAAAAACAACATCAATTCGACAAATTTCACAAAAATTGGACATTACGACGAATCCGATTTCTACCCAAAAAATCGACAAAAATACGAAATTTCACAGCAATGGCATACTATAGCAAACAATTCGACACCCAAATCGACAAATTTCGATAACAAATCAAGAAAAAAAAATAAAAGGGACGAGATCGGGAACCTGATCGGCGTCCATGGCTGTTCGGCGCTCGTTGCTCGGCGTTGGTTGCTCGGCTGTGGATCGGCGGCGGCGGTCGATCGGCGGCGGGGCTGGATCGGCGGCGGTTGTTCGATTGTGGATATGCGTCGGCCACTAGCCGCTTCTTTTTTGTGATAAAGGCCGAAGGAAAAAAATAACGATAGCAAATACGTGTCTTCAATTATTTTCGGGGCCGATGGGGAGCACTTGTTTTCGGCCCTCAGTAAATCGGCCGTTACACTCGGGGCCGAAATGAAAGTCGATACGAGGGCCGATGAATATCGGCCACACTGTTTGTCCATCGGCCCTCCATCGGCCCTAATAATGCCTATCGGCCCCCCATCGGCCCTTGCTCGATCAGTGCGCCTAATAAGACAAAATGGCTACATTTGTGTTTTTTATAACTAAATGGCTAAAATTGATTTTTTTTCTTGTTTGGCTAGCTGGAGGAATTTCTACTAAAAGATATCACATACCTGTTCACACTCTTTCCGAGAAAAGCAATATACTATCCCCGATTCATTATTTGGATAAGATGTTTGTATATACTCAGCTATTTCATCAACCACTGACCTTGCAAGAGATGATTTTTCTCGTACCTATGAAGCATTTTAGATTATTATAAACTGAAGGTGCACATCACAAGTGAATATCAATATGTAATTCAGTTCACCTAAAAATACTAGGAGAAGAGAAAGAATGAAAGCAATCACTGAGCTAACAAACTTGACGCATTTTGGAATATGTAGGTGTAAGTAGTTCCGCTCCGAACCGAACTAAACCGAAAAATGTGGTTCGGTTCGGCTTCGTGGTTTGGTTCGATTTATTTTTTTAGGAACCGTTTAGATTCGGTTCGGTTCGCGGTTTCAAGAATTTTTGAACGGTTCAAATCGAACCGAACAATATCCTATTTTTTAATTTAATATTTGTCTTTCTTATATGAGAATATTATTGGATTTTTAGATATTAGATTTAAGTTAAAATCAATTCTAATCTATACAAAGGAAGAGAAAGGAATAACAACTCTATACTTATGAGTTCGAACGAGTTCCTCTAAACTATTATTCTTGCATTATTTAGAATTTAAAAAATAAATAAAAATATATAAAGGTGAGCCGATGAACTGAACCGAACCAAACCATTTATAAGCGGTTCGGTTCGGTTCGGTTCCGATATTTAAAAACATATCGAACCGAACCGAACCGAATTATTTTTATGTGTTTGGTTCGATTCTTGAAATACATAAAAAACCGAACCGAAACGTTACACCCCTAGACTAGCATATCAATCAGATCTTCTTGTACTTTCTTTGTTGCGGTGGCCTAGAAACAAGACCAATTGCTATAGCCATCAAATATATTCAAGTAGTTACTTTCAATTTCTGCTGTGAAGGATGCATGTCAAATAAATAGTATGACGTACGGTCAAGGCAACCATGGGAACATCAGGAAACTGAGTCTTTAATATACCAAGATTCCGGTAGTCTGGACGAAAATCATGACCCCATTGACCACAGCAATGTCCTCCTAATATATCAATATACCCTATTTGACTATTACAACTACAAAATTATCCAACTTTACAAAAACTATCCACTATATACCCAAATTTACTAAAATACCCCCACTTTTTTACTTCTCTCACCTAAAAGTGTCAGACCATGATCGGACCGTGATCGGACATGTCGATGTGTCCGATCGATCGGACATGCCCGATCATGATCGGCCTTGTGATAGGGCATGACCGATCATGCCTTGTGATAGGGCATGACCGATCATGCCCACTATTCTTGTGATAGGGCTTTGTGATCGGCCCTTGGTCGGGCGTATCCGACCAGTCGGACCCTGATCGGGCCCTCTGTTCATGTGATCGGACCATCCCATAGTAGGGGTATTTTCGTCTTCTTAGATATATAGTGTAGTTAAATATAAGAATAGAGTATAAATGTGTTTGTCTTTTTCCAGATGAACATTTCACCACCGGACTCTAGAAATAATATGTGTGTCAGATATCAGCAAGAAATTAACTATAAGTGTAGTCCTTCCAAATGAAACAGTGAATTATTGGGGTCAAAAGAACAATAATAAAAAATGTAAGCTACGTCCAAATGCTTATTTTTCTTCCAATATACTCCCTCCGTCCCATTATTAGTGACGTCTTTCTTTTCGGCACGGTAATTAAGAAAATATGTAATAAAGTAGAATAGAGGAGTAGATAATAAAGTAGGAGAGAGGGATGAGTGTAATAATGAGAGAGTAGGAGAGAGAAGATGATAAAGTAGGAGAGAGAAATGAGTTAATAATGAGAGTAGATATAAAGTAAGAGAGATAAAATGATAAAGTATGAAAGAGGGTGTTAACTTTTTACTAATTTAGGGCGTTGCCACTAATAGCGGGACGTCCAAATTAGGAAAGGTGACCACTAATAATGGAACGGAGGGAGTATTGTTTTTTTTTGTTTTTTGTTGGGGGCGGGGTTTAAATCACAAAGGGGCATTTTCACTATTAGCCAAATAGTAAACATTAAAACACAAATGTAGCCAATCACTAAAACAAAACACAAAAGTAGCCATTTTGTCTTTATCCGGCTGAGGGCCGATGGGAGGGCCGATGGAGGGCCTATGGAGTCCATCGGCCCTAAAGAAAAAAATCAGAATAATTACCAGGGCCGAGGGCCGATCGAGGGCCGATCATCGGCCCTCAACATATTAAAAAAAAAAATTTAAGAGGGCATCGGCTCTGAAAAAAAAAAAAAAAAAAAAAGAGAGGTGAAGCGGAGGGCCATCGGCCCTCAAAAAAAAAATTAAATTTTTGGGGCCATCGGCCCTAAAAAAAAATTCAAATTCAAAAAAAATTCAAATATTTAAGTTTTAAATATATATATTCAAAATTATTAAATTTATTATATTAAGTTTTATAAAATATATTTTTTATATAAATATTTTTATAAATGTATTATATATTTATATTTAATTGAATATTTTCGAATATCGAATCGAATATCATAATTTTGTATTCGTATTTGAATACTAATCGAATCGAATCAAATATTTATATTCGAACTTGAATATTAAAAATTCAAATACGAATATCAATATTCGAATAGAAATACCGAAGGGGGAGTTCATCGGCCCCCATCGGCCCTCCCCGATGGAGGGCCTATGAACTCCCCCCATCGGCCCTCCCATAGGCCCTCCGCCGATGGAGGGCCTATGGACTCCCCCCATCGGCCCTCCCATCGGCCCTACGCCGGATAAAGACAAAATGGCTACTTTTGTGTTTTGTTTTAGAATTGGGCTACATTTGTATTTTTTTTTTCGTTTTGGCCACCAGCGTGTATTCCCACAATCACAAAATACAGGCAATCTAAGCCTACTTAGCTACAACGGATGATGACACCTACAAATGCAGACCTACATGAGATTGATTAAAACACTGAAAATGGAAAATCAAGTCCACGGGTTTCTTTTATGATGAGGTGGGACTACTTACACCCTTTTCTCATTTTTTGACATCTATCATTTTTTAGAGATTGAGTTCTCCTACCTAACTCCTCTGGTTCTTCGTCTTCCAGAAACTCACAAAAGCAAGATTGCGAAGGAGGGGAGAAGGAGATTCTGATCGGAGGAGAATGCGAGGAGATGGTGGTGTAGAGAGAGAAAGAGGACGGCATTGCGAAGGAGATGATGATGCGGCTTCATCGTCTTCTTCGACTCGACTCAAATGTAGTCAAATATATGGAATTAATAATTAGGGTTTTAAAAATGGGAGTGTAGCAGATGATCAGTGGTTGGTACAACAAGTTTTGGATGAAGAAAGACATTTGTCAAAAAATGAGAAGGGGGTGTAGGTAGTCCCACTCCTAGCATAAAAGAAACCAGTCTACGGAATCACACGGGAGCATGTGCATCAAGAACACTTTTTTCAACATGTTCGAGAAATATTGTTCTAAACTCAAAATGTTATAGTGAGTATAACAAGAAGAAGACATCATCATAATTGATTATCGTTTTAAGGAAGTTGATTAAATACATTACTAAAAAGGAACACATAAAAAAATAATGCATAATGTACAGAAAAATAACGCGAAATACCCCAACAAAAGGGATTAATTTTGGAGGAATGATCAAAGGAAACACCGGGAAAACATCATAGTTTAAAATCAAACTGAAAATCACCTTGAATATCCTGAAGCTCCATTTCAACGCCTAGAAGCTCCGTTAAAATTTCTTAATTTGTTCCCATCTCCCTTGTACGTCACTACTACTTTTCCTGAATTGACGAGCCAAATTCTAATCACGCTAAAAATCGAAAAAATTATCTGCTTCACCGCAAAACTTTTGCTGCTCAAGAAAAGGAGGTGAAATTGAAGAGCGCATTGGGCCATAGAAAAATACCAGGCCGGGTCAGGTCTAATTTGTTGGGCTATAAACTTAAAGCCCAGAAATTCCCCAAACGTTGGCCAGGCTGATCTAATACGAGCCTAGCAGACTACTTCCCGCTGATCTAATTCGTTTCTTCGACACCATACTCAATTTTGTCTTGGCATGCTATGAGATGAACAAGATGTTCTGCTGGCTATCTTATACCACTAATATGCGCAAAAACCGCACCAATAACAGTGCAGGGTCGTATAATCTCATAACTGACCAATGCCACTTCCCTCATTCAAACAAAATACAGATACACATTCTCATTGTCTAATCGACTCGATTTCAGAGTATAAACTCTGATATTATTGTGCCACAAATCATAATCAGACAGTATAAACTCAAATGTAAATGGTCGTATAAAAAAGTCTCTTCTGTTGCCTCCACACCATACCTAATGAACTGAAAAACTTATGTCAAATAAACAATGTTGAAGTCCTGCTGGCTATCACATTTCATTGATTACAGACAAAGCATGGTCGTATATCTATTCGAACAAAATAAAGACCGTATCAAACAAACACATTCTCATAGTCTAATCAACTCAATGTCGAGTATTGTTCATATATTTTGTAATTATTGTGCCACAAATCATAATCAGGCAGCATAAACTCAAATGTAAAGGGTCAAAGATCGCATAATCTGAGCTCGAACGCATAACAGAATCAAATCAAAGGTAAAGGCAAGAGCAGAGGAGTTCAGTAAGATTCTAACCCGGTCACCACGAGCAACAAACAATCACCCTACTTTCGAAACAACAAAATTCTTGGAGGTTAAGGTCTCAATCACAAAACGGTTGTAGCACTCTGTGCTATATTGCAATTCTAATAGATAGAATATATTGTAATAATTCCCAGAACTTGTAAACCGAACACAATTCAATGGAGCAGAACAAGAACAAAAGAGCAGAAACGATGAAGAGAGAAAGAGAGAAAAGAGAACGAGAGAATTTAATTATCAAAAGCCTATCGTATATGTCTCAATGAAGCCTTATTTATAGGCGAAATCCCTAACCTATATACTTAATATAAACTAAATAATAAAGGAAAGTAATCAAAACTAATACTAACACTTAAAACTAATAAAGGAAATAACACGTCGGTAGCCTATCTTCCTTCTTGAGCAATCTCAGTCATTCATTGAATCAACGGTGTGGATAGTTCTTCTAACGCGTCGAAATAGATCTCTTCTTTCTTGACAAGTTCAGAAGCCATTTTCTCCTCTTTACTAATTTCTTCCTCCGTAGCCCTAACTCTATAATTCGCCTCTTCTCCTTCTTCCCTTCTTCCATCTTCCTCCATTGTTTGGGGTGTGACAATACCCCCTCCATTTATGGAACCTTGTCCCCAAGGTTGGATTGTGGGGTGAAACTTTTTCAGGTGATTTGCTTCGACCCAAGATTCCATTTTCCTTGTTGATCCCATTCTATCAAATACGACTGAATAACTCTCCCCTTCTTTGTTGTTTTGCTTCTCTTTCCTTTTACTGCAGGAGACAGAACAATTCTACCATCGTCGGTTAGATCTGGGAGGTCAGCTGACGGGAGCCTTTTCCGATCTAAGGACCGCTTCAACAAGGAGACATGAAAAACCGGCCATATTTTTGAGTCTGGTGGAAGGTCTAAGCGGTAAGTAACTTCTCCTATTTTCTCCGTAATAGTGTAGGGACCATAATAGCGTGGTGCGAGTTTCTGATTTTTCCGAAGTACTACACTGCTCTGTCTGAACGGTTGTAGCTTAAGATAGACTTTTTCTCCTACTTGGAATTGTCTGTCGATTCTCCTTAGATTAGCATATTTGGTCATTCTTGTCTGAGCTTTCAACAAATTCTCTTGGAGTGTTTGTTGTATTCTCAGTCTATCTTCTGCGAATTCCAAGCTATCTTGAGAGTCTGATTGTGGATACGGCCCTATAGAGAACATAGGGGGGTCATATCCATAGAGAGCTTTAAAATGTGACATTCTTATGCTTGAATGGAAATTGGTATTATACCAATATTCGGCCAAGGCTAACCACTTGTGCCATTGCTTCAAACTGTGTCTCACCATACACCTTAAATAGGTTTCTAGACATTGATTAACCCTTTCGGTTGTCCATCGATCGTGGATGGTAAGTCAAGTCATATCTAATTGAACTCCCATAAGCTTAAAAGCTCAGCCAAAACACACTAGTAAAGATTGGATCTGCATCGGTGACAATGCTAAGTGGTTGACCATGTAGCTTAACTACATGGTCCAAAAAGATCTGTGCAATAGAAATTGTTGTATAAGGATGGCTTAAGCCTATAAAATGACTATATTTGGTAAACCTGTCTACTATCACCATAATCACTGTTCTACCTTGAGATTTTGGTAATCCCTCCACAAAATCCATTGATACATGAGTCCATGCTTGTGTGGGAATGGCTAGAGGTTGTAACAAACCCGGGCTAGGACACCTTTCAGATTTACTTTCAAAGCAAACAGAACATGTTCTAACCCATTCACTGAATTCCTGTTTCATTCCCTTCCAAACAAAATATTTCTTAACTCTTTGATAGGTTCCTTCTTCACCTGAATGTCCCCCTACTGCTGAATCATGAAATTCCTTGATAATATCCCTTCTGAGATCTTCTTGTTTTCCCACCACTAGGGGTGTAACGGTTCGGTTCGGTTCGGTTTTTTATGTAGTTTTAGGAACCGAACCAAACACATAGAAATGGTTCGGTTCGGTTCGGTTCAATGAGTTTTTAAATATCGGAACCGAACCGAACCGCTTATAAATGGTTTGGTTCGGTTCGGTTCATCGGTTTACCTTTTTATTTTTTTTATTTTTTTTAAATCCTAAATAATGCAAGAATAATTGTTTATAGGATGTTACTCGTTCCAAACTCATAAGTATAGAGTTGTTACTCCTTTCTCTTCTTTTGTATAGATTAAAATTGATATTAACTTAAATCTAATATCTAAATTCAATAATATTCTTATATAATAAAGACAAATATTAAATAAAAAAATTAAAAAATAGGATATTGGTTCGGTTCGGTTCGAACCGTTTAAAAATTCTTGAAACCGCGAACCGAACCGAATGTAAACGGCTTCTAAAAAAAACCGAACCAAACCGCAAAACCGAACCGAACCATATTTTTCGGTTTGGTTCGGTTCGGTCCGATCGGTTTCGCGGTTCGGACCGGAACCACTTACACCCCTACCCACCACTAATCTTCCTTGC
The DNA here is from genome assembly GCA_028984105.1 of Lavandula angustifolia. NCBI lineage: Eukaryota > Viridiplantae > Streptophyta > Magnoliopsida > Lamiales > Lamiaceae > Lavandula > Lavandula angustifolia. The sequence goes on from CM054823.1 coordinate 16,193,698, forward strand.
TTCCTTAATAAGTCTCCAGAGTAAGAATATTCTGGATAATTAGTGGAATCCACAGCTTTGGCTGCTATAATAGTAGCCAGATTAGCATCATTGACATAACTGTCTGTCAATCTTTTTACCCACAAGGGTACTGCACTAGTGATAGCTAGACATTGATTTGAATCCCTTCTGGAAAGAGCATCTGCGGCTATATTCTCTTTTCCTTTTTATAATGTATTGAATAATCAAAGCCTAGTAGTTTAGGAATCCACTTTTGTAGAAGAGGAGTGGTAATTTTCTGATCCAACAAGTATTTCAAAGCTTGTAGATCAGTTTTAATTATAAAATGATTTCCTTGCAAATAGCCTCTCCATTTCTGCACAGCCATTAAAATGGCCAAGAACTCCTTTTCATAAATAGATAGGGTCTGATGTTTGTGATTCAATACTTTGCTAAGGTAAGCTATTGGCCTTCCTTCTTGCATAAGTACAGCTCCAATTCCTGTTCCACAAGCATCTATCTCAAGGATGAAATCCTTAGTGAAGTCTGGCAAAGCTAAGACAGGTGCTGTGACCATAGCTTCCTTAAGCCTCTGAAAAGCTCCTTCTGCTTCTGTACTCCATTCAAAAGCTCCCTTCTTCAGTAAATTTGTAAGAAGCCTGCTTATAACACCATATCCCTTAATGAATTTCCTATAGTATCCAGTTAAGCCTAAAAATCCTCTTAGACCCTTTAGATTAATAGGTACCTTCCACTCTAACATTGCTGCAATCTTTTCAGGATCAGTGGCTACCCCATTTTGTGAGATTATATGTCCCAGATATGATATAGATTTCTGTCCAAATGCACATTTGCTCATCTTAGCAAAGAGCTTTTGTTTCCTTAGGATTTCCAGAACTCCTTTTACATGCTGCATATGCAATTCCCATGTTCTGCTATATACCAATATATCATCAAAGAATACCAGAACACTCTTCCTTAATTTTCCCTCAAATATCTGATTCATTAAAGACTGAAAAGTAGCAGGTGCATTGCATAATCCAAAAGGCATCACTAGGTACTCATAGTGACCATTGTGAGTCCTAAATGCAGTGAGGTGTACTGAATCTGGATCCATAAGGATTTGGAAATATCCTGATCTCAAATCAATCTTGCTAAAAAATTTAGCTCCATGTAATTCATCCAGCAATTCATCAATTATAGGTATAGGGTAATCATGTTTGACAGATAAGCTATTTAAATACCTATAATCCACACACATCCTCCAAGTCCCATCTTTTTTCTTTACCAGTAATACAGGTGAAGAAAATGGACTTTTACTAGCAGTATCTCTCCCCGATTTTAATAACTCGATACGGCCTTTTCAATTTCAACCTTTCCGAGCATGAGATACCCTGTAAGGGTATTGCCGCTTTGGTGAACTACCAGTGTCAAAGACTATTTTGTGTTCTATGCCCCTACTAGGTGGTAATCCAATAGGTGTTTCAAACACATCTTGATAAGAGTCCAAGAGGGCCTTCACAAGAGGGTTATTCCGACTCAATCCATCCTCCATAGCCATTAAAAGAAATCCTTCAACCGTGGAAGGATGCCTGCGTAATAGTTGATATAAGTCTGCTGCAGTATTAGGTGGGGGGGATTCCTCTTCCTTTAGTTGTACTAATATACACCCTTTCTCCTTTATGAATTACCGAAAAGAACCTTTCATCATAATCAAGTATAATAGGGGACCCTTCCTTCAACCAATCACTACCTAAAAAGAGATCATAACCTGCGCATTGGGAGTAGTCCGATATCATATACAAACTCGTGGTCTTGCATTCTCCATTTAAAGCCTTTCGGTTTCTCGTTACTAATCATAGTACTTCCATTGGCTATCATAACACTCGTGGGCATAGTCGTTTTAGCTTCCCTTCCAAACCGATTAGCCAATTCAAATTTAAAAAACTTAATGAGTCGCCATGTCTAATAAAATCCTCAACTTCTTTCCATCGGCCTCTCCCATTAATCTCATTATGCTCCTTCCGCATTTTTCCTCCATTGATCCAAGAGTCACCATAGCCATACCAAATTCTTCTTTTGCATCACCAAATTCCTCATCTCCTGACTCTACCTCCATATTATTTAGAAATTCTCCTTGTTCTTCCACTGACATTACCATGAAATTGATTTTGGCCTTACACCTATGACCTGGAGTAAACTGCTCCTCGCAATTATAACATAATCCTTTAGCTCTCCTCCGATCCATTTCCCTGGAGTTAATAATTTGAATCCCGATTTAGGGTTCTGTTGAGTTTTCGGTGGGGGTTTGGAATAAGATTTGGCTTCAGATCTTCTGTTCTGACTAGGGTAGTTCATTCCCTTTGTGAATTCCTTGAGTTTTCTCATAAGTGACTCATTTAAGTGTACTTGTTGCCTACCCAAGTGGATAGCCGAATCCAGGGAATTAGGATTCATCATGTCCAGTCCAGCTTGTATATCCTTCTCTAATCCACTCACAAATGCAGCCACCCAATACTCCTCATCAAACTCACCACACTTACTGTGCACTATAAAAGCCTTAAGTTCTTCAAATCTGTACACATATTCTTCATAAGTCCCCGTGTGTTTCAATTTGTGTAACTCTCCAATAGCCTTGTTGGCTTGCGGATCCCGAAATCTAGTGGAGATCATACGTACAAACCGTGCCCATATTAATTCTTCCCCTTTCAATGGTAGGTTATCATACCACTCTGTGGCCTTTCCTTCAAAGTGCATAGAAGCAAAAACCACCTTTTGTTCTTCCCGGAATCATCACCATAGAAAAATAACCGTCGCATCTCATCGCCCAAGATCTAGATTTAGTTCCATCAAATTTTGGGAAATTAATCTTAGCAACAGTAGGTAGTACTCCGGTTCCATTACCTGAATCATAATTTCTTGATCCGTTTCCTCTACTAGTTCCTCCCATTGAATTGTAGAAATTCGTATGTAAATTATTCCCCATCTTGCCGCCACTGCCTAGTAACGAAGGCCTTGAATCTTCCTGGAATTTAGGTACTTCCAGATAACTACCTCCAGCCGCCTTGGAATTTTCCATATAAACAGATCCGGTTCCTTCTTCAATTCCTTTACCATGTAGCTTGAAACCCGGAGGGGAACGAGGGTTTGTTCTTGGTAAAGGATTTGCGTAATGCGGTGTAGATGGTCTACCCCCTGTCGTCCCTTGTTTGTATCCATAATTCAGTTGAGACTCCACAAGTTCCATCCGGTCAGATAACTGATTGATCACACCTGAAAGATTATTAGTTAAGTTTCTTGTATTCATTGCCAACTGTTGCTTCATATTAGTGTTGAGTAATTCCACTAATTTTTGAGTTTTCTCATCCAATTCCACAGGTTGAATAACGGGTTCTTCTGATTCCAACTGCCCGTCCTCTTGAATGGGAAACAGCCCGGAAGCAGCCATGGAAAGCTGCTCTGATACCACTGTAGCACTCTGTGCTATATTGTAATTCTAATAGATAGAATATATTGTAATAATTCCCATAACTTGTAAACCGAACACAATTCAATGGAGCAGAACAAGAACAAAAGAGCAGAACCAATGAAGAGAGAAAGAGAGAAAAGAGAACGAGAGAATTTAATTATCAAAAGCCTATCGTATATGTCTCAATGAAGCCTTATTTATAGGCGAAATCCCTAACCTATATACTTAATATAAACTAAATAATAAAGGAAAGTAATCAAAACTAATACTAATACTTAAAACTAATAAAGGAAATAACACGTCGGCAGCCTATCTTCCTTCTTGAGCAATCTCAGTCATTCATTGAATCAACAGTGTGGATAGTTCTTCTAACGCGTCGAAATAGATCTCTTCTTTCTTGACAAGTTCAGAAGCCATTTTCTCCTCTTTACTAATTTCTTCCTCCGTAGCCCTAATTCTATAATTCGCCTCTTCTCCTTCTTCCTTTCTTCCATCTTCCTCCACCATTGTTTGGGGTGTGACAATACCCCTCCATTTATGGAACCTTGTCCCCAAGGTTGGATTGTGGGGTGAAACTTTTTCACTATATACCCAAATTATCTAAAATACTTCCACTTTTTCACTTTTCTCACATGAAAAGTGTCAGGTTCATGATCGGACAGTGGTCAGTCGGTCGGATCATGTCCGACCGTGATCGGATCATGATCGGACTATGATCGGACCGTGATCGGACCGTGATCGGACCATGTCAGATGTGTCCGACCGTAATCGGACAGTGCCCGATCGGTTGGACCATGATCGGACTATCCGGTCGGACAATGATATTTTTAAAATAGTTATTTTTTTTCAAAACAGATTGACTTTATTGAAAAAATAGGGATATTTTAGTCTATTTGAATATATGACATAGTTAAATATAAAAATTGGGTAGAAATGCATTTGACTTTTACCAAATGATATTTCACTGCCGGACTCATAATTAATTTATTTGTGGATAATTGCATCCGAGCATTTTTCCTCCGTCGAAAGCCGAAGCAGAAATTTCATTTTTCGGATCTTAAAGCGAAGATACAGCAAGCGAAATCTCCTCTTCTCCTCCATCGAAACGGTGGCTAACGGCGGCGCGTGTGGTGGTTGTGGCGGCGGCGGCGGTTTTTCTGCAGGTGGATGGCAAGAAGCAACAAGTACACCTCCCTCAACTTCAATGGAATTTTCGAGAAAAAGCTGAGCAACGGCAACAAATCCGCCACCAACACCCCATCCGCTAAATCAATTCAGAGCAAAACTGTTTTGTCAAACTCGCGGATCCATGGCCATATGCTCGTTTTGACCCGACCCACGCCCAAACCCGTCTCCATCCCTCAGAAATCGGAAATCAAGGAGCAGATCTCTTCCGCTTCTCCTTCGCCGCCGCCGTCCTCAGATCCGATCAAAGTCGGTTCCGAATCGGATTCGATTTCTCTCCGCCCGCAGGGTCGGACTGGATCCGCTCCTGTGCTGAGTACGTCGCCCTTGCCTTCTCCGGTGTCGCCGCTGCCGTCGAAGTTCGTACCGCCGCATCTCAGGCCGGGGTTTGTGGGGAAAGAGGAGAAGCCTGGGCCGGAGCTTGTGAAGGGCGGATTTAAGGCTAAGCCGGAATTCAGAGGGAATAGACCGGGTCAGATCCAGGATCCGCTTAATTACGAGGGTAGGCCGAAATCTGGAGGCGGGTATGACCCGATAAGGAGAGGCCGTGAGCTATCGGATATGAACCGTCCCGGTTCAAGTGGATGATGGTATAATTTTTTACTTGCATAGTTGAATATATATATATATAGCTATCGGATATGAACCGTCCCGGTTCAAGTGGATGATGGTATAATTTTTTACTTGCATAGTTGAATATATATATATATATATATATATATATATATATATATTTCCCAATTTATGTTTTGGTTGATTGGAGTTTGTTTTTGTGATTCTTGGTTATTATGCGGTTATTTTCTGGTTAATTTAGAACTTTGAATTATGATCTGTTTTGCTGTTTTTTTTCTGTTATTGGTGAGGAAGATTTTAATTGGTGTATTAGGGCAATCCATATAGAGAGAGAGAGATCTTGTGAAAGTTGGCCTTCAGTTTTAATGCCTATTTGTAAAGAAAAATTTAGGGCAATGTATATACTAAGAATCTAAGATTTTAGTTGGAGTATTTATTTGTGGTACTAGTTTTTTATGCTTTTGGCTTTTCTTGGTTACACCTAGTACGTAACGCTCTTCCTTGATGGAGTGTTAAAATCAGTATGCTGATCATGTTGTTGGTTTTCTTTTAGTGTGTTGTGATTGTGGGCAAAGCATCTGAATTCATGCTTGTATGCCGATCAATTTGATCAACTAATAACTGGTTTCGGCTTTTCTCGGAATGAGATTGGGCGAAAGGGGAAGTAAGTTTGATTAGTATAGTGTTTGGATTCCGTCTTTATACCGATGATCATAATAGATCCAGCCTATTCTGGTTATGGATGGATGAATAATAATGCTCATGTTATTTGATGGTATGATTAGCAAGTTTTTAGGCGGAAACTTGTGAATTACTGTTCCATTAGTCTATAACCCCCTTCATATGGAAGCTTTTTTATTTGAAATTTTTGAATAATGGGCATATTTGGTTTCTTTTGAGGTGTTTTTTGTTAGCTTTACGTTAATGAAATGTATATTAGCATTAACCTCATCGTCTACTAATGTTTATATTCTACCGACAAGTGCAGATTGCTCAATTGGCTTACGCGGATACTTGATCTCTTACTGAAGTTCGGCCCTCACTATAATCAGCTGGTTGCAGAATGATGCAAGCCTTTCCTTATTGGAAGATGGCTTGGTTTGAGGCTTGATCTCCATTTTATATTCTAGCTTCTTTTTTCTTTTCATTTCATCATAGATAGCTATTGTCAATAACAAAGAATGACGATTTGTGCTACTGTGTTTGTTGTGAAACTATTTGGAGAGAATTATGCCTCCTTCCAATCTCTACTGAAACAGCCTACTTTCATATGATTGCATTTCTCTTGTCAACTCACTCACTTTGTTCCTATATTTTCTATGGAGCATTCTATGTACCGTTTGTCGTTTGCGTGTATTGAATGGTTTGCCACTTACTCTCTAGAATCTGGTATGCATTTATTTAAGGGGATGTGCAAAAATGTACAAATCAAACTCTTAAATGCAAAAATGTACATGATTTTTCATAAATGCAAAAATGTACATATATATTATTTTAGACTTATAAAGAAGTCTACAACCTAGCGCAAAACTTTACTCTCTCTTCTCTTACTTTTTGCATATAAGTGATAGGTGATGTACTTGAATTATTCTCTCTCTTTCTCTACGTCACAATCATCTTTAATTTCTCTCTCTCTCTTTACCTAATATAAAATGCATGCATGCAAGAATCCCAAAGATGAAATTCATACGTACACGAAATTTGTCCTAAACATGCATGCATGAAATACGAAATTTGTCCTAAACATGCATGCCGAAATTTATCATGCGAAATTTATATTACGAAATGCAAAATATTACGAAATTTATATTACGTAATAAATATATTTATATTACGTCAAATTTATTTTACGTAATAAACAGATGTATATTACGTAATAAACAGATTTATCATGCGAAATTAGAATTACGTAATAAACAGATTTATCATGCAAAATTTATATTACGTAATAAATAGATTTATATTACGTAATAAACAAATTTATATTACGTCAAATTTATTTTACGAAATTAATATAAACATGCATGCGTAATGTTCGAAATGCATGCATTCAATAAACATGCAGAATATAACGTGAAGCTAATAAACACGCATTCATTATTTATATGTTACGTGAAGCTAATAAACATGCAGAATATTATTTTACGTGAAGCTAATAAACATGCAGAATATTTATAAGTTACGTGAAGCTAATAAACATGCTAATAAACATACGTCAATTTATATGTTAATAAACATGTTAATAAACATGCTAATAAACATACATCAATTTATCATGCAGAATATTTATATGTTTACGTCAATTTATGCAAGTAACCTAATGCAAGCAAAATATTACGTGGCAACATTCACGTGAACTAGTAACTAGTAACCTATATGTTCGAAATGCAAGCAAAATATTACGTCAAGCTAATAAACATGCATTCAGATTTATATTACAATCAAATGTCCGAAATCAGCAAAATGTCCGAAATATTAAATATGAGCAAATATCCAAAATATTAAACATGCACCAAAGTCATCATCGAAATTCCCAAATAATTACGGGATACAGCTCTCCCACATCAAAGCCGCCATCCTCTTTCGGTACTCGACTAACGTGGTGTGCCGAGTCATCATTGTCGGTGTCGGATATCCGAATAGCAGCTTCTCCACGTACATGGATGCATAAACGCCGCAATTGATGTGGTCAAACTGAGTGAAGTGGGGGCCGGGGCCTAGAATAACCGGACAGTCATGGCTAAAAGGACACTGACGCTGTCCATACTTGTGCTCCCATACGCCTGTATGCTCAAGAAGCTTGTACAAGAATTTGGTCAACGGTACAAGCGTTCCAATTCTTGTAGGGCCGTAATCCGCGTTACCTCTATGCCAAAGTGAGTCATATAACTCAACCTTCCAATCGTCGAGGCAGATACGGATTCTTACCCAGTGGTCCGCAGGAACGAGGCACACTGCTATGACCTATACAATATAATAAAATTTGTAAGACAACGTATTTCAAAGTGTTTTGGAGTTTCTCGAAACTTACATAGCTAGCCCATCGCCATCTTGTGGCTGTGTCAATTAGCCCCTCTGGGGGAGTCCACCAAGTAAAATCCGAATACGGATCGAAGCTTCCAGTCTCTGGGTTGCGGCAGTTATCTAGCCACTCTTGTATGAGTGTGACCTAAATCATGTGTAGTGTTAAGAAATTTTATTGGAGAGCTAACTTAGATCCACAACTTATATTATCTAATAAAACAATATACTTACAAAGAAATCAGTATCAACCAAAATTGTTGATACTGGATTCACGTCCGGGAGCAAGCCTTCCCCCTTCCCCAGAAGCCGTCTCATTGAAGTTAACCAAAGGTCAATCATCTACACAAAATCATAGTTAAACAATGTTAGAAATCATCTAAATTTGTACAGTATAGAAACATAAATGTACCTTCGAGTCCATCATAACCCTGACATTTTCGACCTGGGTGAAGAAACTCTGGTGCAACACGAAGAGAGACTTCGGAACCCTAATATACGCCAACACATCCCCCTCACGCCACTCGTTATACCGTTGGAAAGTTTTTTCAATATACACATCCAAGTCATCCGTGAGATCCACCACGGTTTGTTTCTTCGGCCGTCCCCTTCCCAGCTTGGCGGGTGCCTTACCCTTGTCAGGTGCCCTCTCAAACTGGGTGGCTAGCGGATGTACAAAGCCCTCTGGATATTGAACTCGTTAGGGCGAGACTCTTAAGATATGGCTTAAGTCTGGCTCCATTATAGGAATATGGGGTTCATCGAATGGCCTTGGTGGACTATTCTGATCCTGCAATTAATTTATAAAAAAATGTTATTCCTCGGTAATTTATATAGTTTAGAGAATGTAATATGGAGTAATATGTTATAAGACAGAGTATTAAGTTCAAAACTTACCACATCGTCATCCCACTGAGCATTTGATTCATCCTAGTGTGCAGTTGAGTGTCTGGAACCCTCGGGCTCTGGCTGGGTCTGGGGCTCAACTCGGTGCGAGGAGGAGTGGCGGGACGGCTCGGGCTGGGGCTCAACTCGGTGCGAGGAGGAGTGGCGGGAAGCCGATGGCTCAACTCGGTGCGAGGAGGAGTGGTGGGACGCCTGGGGCTCAACTCGATGCGAGGAGGAGTGGCGGGAAGCCGATGGCTCAACTCGGTGCGAGGAGGAGTAGCGGGAAGCCTGGGGCTCAACTCGGTGGGAGGAGGAGTGGCGGGAAGCCTCGGGCTGGGTTCGGTGCGACGTCGAGTGTCTTGAACGCTCGGCCTCTGCTCAGTGCGACGTCGAGTGTCTCGAACCTTCGGAAGAGGCTCGGTGTGAGGTTGACCCTGTCTTCAACCCCATGCTATTCAACACTCCCTTCAAATAACTCTTCAATTTTGGGAGGACACTTTTCTCCACGTCTTTCGCACATTTCTTCCTAAACTCGACTTCATTCCAATTTGGAGGAAAATTGGAGGCACTCCGTCGACCTCTGGGCCGCATCTCAGGAGAAGAATCTGAATCGTTATCTTCCACATTCGTTTTCCCTTTTGTACGGGTGGATCGTCGCGTATTCCTTGGTGGTGATAAAGGAGGGGACGCTTCTCTTGCTCTACCACGTGGCCGGGGGATACCCATGTCCCTCGCAGCCTCAGATCCAAACAACACCATCTGAGGCCGACGGTATTGTACCCCAAGTGCTTGGCCGATTTAGGTGCTCATATACCAAAGTGATTCCTGTTCACATTCAGTGACTACCAGTGGGTAACATTCCACATTATCGTCGAAGAAGCCACGGAATTGACCTTTCCGTAGGGGGAAGTACCACCTTAACATGCGGGGGATGGCATCTGCATTGACTATGCTCCCGGCAAGGGCCCCAAGTTGGGGGATAGCTTCGAATGCCCAAACCTGCAATAAATTAGTGTCGTTAATTAGTGATACTTGAAGTATGAAGTTTGATTCACGAAGTATGACGTTTTATTAACGAAGTAAGAAGATTAATTTTCTTCAGTTCAGAACTCTAATAAATAAAAATGGTACCTGTATAGTCCATATGGGCTCCGCAAAATGGTAGCTGTTTCCGCACGCCCTTGTTCCTACTGGTATATGCTGCTTATAGTGCATTAATGCTTGGTATGCATATGCACCCATGGAAATGTACTCCACCTATCAAGATCATCTACAAGCACCCTGTTGGGAATTAGGTTCACTATGATAGATTTGAAGATCCCAAAACCCTAGCTGGATGATGAGCTTTCGATATTGTTATAGCTTAACCGAGTTCACCGTGTTAGGAACTCAGTAGACTAGCTAAGTTCAACAGCTGTGCATTCAGTAGAAGACTCAGTAAATACTAGACTCAGTAGGAGCAGAATACTGAAAGGAGTCAGTCGAACCGAACTCAGGCAGGAGTAGTTCACTGTACTCAGAGTTGATCTTCGGAAAGCGGACTCGGCAGGTTATCTACCGAATCAAGATCGGACTCAAAGAACGGTCGGTCGGTTACTTTAACTAACCATGGACTTCGAAGAACAATTCGGTAGAGTTGTCCGAGGTCGTACATCCGAGAAGTCAGCTTCAGTATCACCTTGAAGTCTGAATAGGTCTCAACCACTCTCTGTACTTCGACTAATGACAAGCAGCCAGCTGGCAGAGTCTCCGACATAAAGCTGCAAGTCAACCACTTTCATTAAAGTTAGTGTACTCTACAGAATTCAAATAAAGCCGTTTGCTACCCCATAAAGTGACACTTGGCATCGTCCTCTCCAACGGACATATGCCTAGGTCACCTCTATAAATAGAGAAGAGTCTTCACGCAGAGCAGGTGTGAGGTCAGTCATGACGATGATGGAGACATCCAAGGAACCGAGCTCAACCGAACAAACACTCTAGAAGATTCAAGCCATATCCAGAGAAGAACTTAATCTTTCATAGATATATTCTTATAGTTCTTCTCTCTAGAGTTCTATCTCATTCCTTATCTAATCTAAGCTGATCTTATTGTAATATCCATAGCTTAGACGAAGGAGTTCATATTTGAAATTGTTCCTTATTGTAAAATGACTCCTTCATAGTTGGAGAGTTTGTCAAACACTTTAGTTTGATAACTGTGTAAACCTGGACTTGCTCAGTATAATCCCCAAGCCGTAGTTTGTCCTGTGTACAAGCTGACTGAGACTATCTCAGTATAATAAATAGCCTCCTGATCTTTTCAGGACAGTGGAGTAGGATCGTTTGATATCCGAACCACTTTAAAAACTGTGTTGATTTATTGTCGCTCTGCTTAATTGTTCACTTGCATAAAACTGATTTTAAATCAAATAGCATAAAAACGGTGTTTTCAGACTTAGACGAATATTCTTTTGGGCCTACTCTTCCGCACTCGAAACCTGATACTGAACTACTGTTCTACTGACTGATTTTAGTAGACCGTACTCAGTAGAAGGATTCTCTGCCCACGCGTTCGCCAGCATCGATTTAGCAAGATCGACCGTCGCCCCTCGTTCTTGAACTTTGACTCAGGTGTATTCCACATCTGAAGACTCGTCTACTCTCGGGACCAACAATTGGTATCAGAGCGCACGGTGTTCTTCTGATCAAAGCGCACAGTGTTTTTTCTAATCAAACCACACGATGTACTTCTGATCAAAGTGCATGGTGTTCTTCTGATAAGAGCTCTAGTCTAACTGAACTGATCCTGAAAAACCGTTTTCTCAGCATGCGCATATTGCATAATCTTCATAGCATCCTATACCATGTTCTTAATGTTAGATAATTCAGGTATAAGGACTTTGAATAGATCTTAATGGCCGAGCGACTACCGAAGGACAGAAAAGCTCCGATCAGCTGGCTGATAGGTTTGTCCAAGGGGGGAACTCGACACGCGTAATCCACAACCCCTCAAACAAGGAATGAACGAGAAGATGTAAACACCTCAGCCCGGCTATCAAAGGAAGATCCAAGGTTCAAGCCCCAAAACACCCGGGATCCAACTCGGGGGAACCAAGAGGTCGAAAAGGCCTACGGATCGATCCTCGGTGTCTATCAATTAGATCTGTAGTGTCCAAGATTTCAGAGCATGTTCTTATCTTTCAACACTCACACACGCTTCACTGATATATCTATGTGTCTCGTAATTATGTGCCACTTGCCTAGGGGGAAGTTGTCAGACTTATGTCTTATGGTTTAGGGGATTTGGTATCATGATTAAAAGGGGGAACTGTGTTGATTAGATTAGTAGTTGCATGTAGGAAGTTTTTAGGAGAAGTTTGTAGAAGTTTTGGCATCATCAAATAGGGGAAAATTGTTGGGAATTAGGTTCACTATGATAGATTTGAAGATCCCAAAACCCTAGCTGGATGATGAGCTTTCGATATTGTTATAGCTTAACCGAGTTCACCGTGTTAGGAACTCAGTAGACTAGCTAAGTTCAACAGCTGTGCATTCAGTAGAAGACTCAGTAAATACTAGACTCAGTAGGAGCAGAATACTGAAAGGAGTCAGTCGAACTGAACTCAGCAGGAGTAGTTCACTGTACTCAGAGTTGATCTTTAGTAAAGCAGACTTAGCAGAAGTTATCTATCGAATCAAGATCGGACTCAGGCAACGGTCGGTCGGTTACTTTAACCGACCATGGACTTCGAAGAACAATTCGAAGAGAGTTGTCCGAGGTCGTACATCCGAGAAGTCGGCTTCGGTATCACCTTGAAGTTTGAATAGGTCTCAACCACTCTCGTACCTCGACTAATGACAAGCAGCCAGCTGACAGAGTCTCCGACATAAAGCTGCAAGTCAACCACTTTCATTAAAGTTAGTAGACTCTACAGAATTCAAATAAAGCCATTTGCTACCCCATAGAGTGACACTTGGCATCGTCCTCTCCAACGGACATATGCATAGGTCACCTCTATAAATAGAGAAGAGTCTTCACGCAGAGCAGAAGGTGTGAGGTCAATCATGACGATGATGGACACATCCAAGGAACCGAGCTCAACCGAACAAACACTCTAGAAGATTCAAGCCATATCCGAGAAAGAACTTAATCTTTCATAGATATATTCTTATAGTTCTTCTCTCTAGAGTTCTATCTCGTTCCTTATCTAATCTAAGCTGATCTTATTGTAATATCCATAGCTTAGACGAAGGAGTTCATATTTGAAATTGTTCCTTATTGTAAAAGGACTCCTTCATAGTTGGAGAGTTTGTCAAACACTTTAGTTTGATAACTGTGTAAACTGGGACTTGCTCAGTATAATCCCCAAGCCGCAGTTTGTCCTGTACAAGCCGACGAGACTATCTCAGTATAATAAGTAGCCTCCTGATCTTTTCAGAACAGTGGACGTAGGATCGTTTGATATCCAAACCACTTTAAAAACTGTGTTGATTTATTGTCGCTCTGCTTAATTGTTCACTTGCATAAAACTGACTTTAAATCAAATAGCATAAAAACGGTGTTTTCAGACTTAGACGAATATTCTTTTGGGCATACTCTTCCGCACTCGAAACCTAATACTGAACTACTTGTTCTCGGCCCGAATTCGAGAGACCGTACTCGCAGAAGGATTCTCTCGCCCACGCGTTCAGCCAGCATCGATTCAGCGATCGACCGTCGCGCTTCGTTCTTGAACTTTGACTCAAGTGTATTCCACACCTGAAGGCTCGTCTACTCTCGGGACCAACACACCCAAACGAACTCGTCCACCAACCTGAGCTTCGGTACACCCATAACCATCAAGTAAAGCATTAGAATATTTGCCACCTTGATGTAATCTAATGCCGATGCATCTTCGGCCATCTGGTTCTTAAACACGGCACGCAACTCCTCCACACTAGGCCTTTTCTCATCACAAAAGAGAGACCGCACCGCAATGCATGATGCATCATGGTCAGCAGTAGGGTCGAAGGATGAAGAGCCCATGCACAAGCCGGATACTAGTGCAAACTCGGGGGGACCAAATGAAATGAGTCCACCGCTGATTTGGAACCACATGCAGTCGTCCGACGCATCGTCTATAGTCACCTCGCGACACATCAATTGATGGATAGCCTTACTAGCAGTCCATCCACCCTTCCACGACATGATGTGTCCAAACGGACTTGACCTACAAAAGTGATCCACCAGTTCCTGCCCACCTACGGCAAGCAATGTCGCTCTAATATCCCCTATAACGAAATCCTTCCAATGTGTGTTCAAAGTTGGATAGACGTTCCTGCATTCGTACCTAACCCATCTCCAGTTACCCTAAAAGAGTTTATAATTAATTATTAAGATAAATTAAGCTTTTAAACAACGTTAGCACTACATAAATACATGTTCACACTTCATCATAAACCGTTACATTAATATACGAAGTATTATGCGAAGAAAGATAAAATTCAGAACATAGTATAACCCAAAAAAATGTAATATTTACTATTGCTACACTATAAATTTTTTGATCGGACAGATTCCAAGTTACATATTGTGATTTTTCATGAACCACGAACTAGTATTACAAATTCAATATGAAAAACCTAGTTTTTTGAAATAAACACCAATACGAGACGATATGAACACGAAAAAATAATGAAATCACACAATTGACCGTTAAAGAAAATTTTGATACATACTATGAATTCGTGTTTTTACAATTATCTTAGCACTACTAAAATAAATCAAATTACTCCGTTCTATACGTAAATGGAATAACTACAATATAATCATAGTTATACCGTGCGTTAACTTTTTTATGTTATTATGATATAATAGGTAATCTCATATGTATCTATATATCTACAAAACTAGCCAACTAATAAGGTACATGCCAACTAAACGAAAACTAGCCAACTAAATTGGTGAAACCCTAAATTGCTGAAACCCTAAATTGGTAAAACCCTAAATTAAACTATCGAAAATCCCAAAACTAAATTGCTGAAATTGCTAAAACCCTAATTGCTGAAATCCTAAATTGTTGAACCCTAAATTGGTAAAACCCTAAATTGCTGAAACCATAAATTAAACTATCGAAAATCCCTAACTTAAATTGCTGAAATTGCTAAAACCCTAATTGCTGAAATCCGAAATTGCTGAAACCCTAAATTGGTAAAACCCTAAATTAAACTATCGAAAATTCCAAAACTAAATAGCTGAAATTGCTAAAACCCTAGTTGCTGAAATCCTAAATTGCTGAAACCCTAAATTGGTAAAACCCTTAATTGCTGAAACCCTAAATTAAACTATCGAAAATCCCTAAATTAAATTGCTGAAATTGCTAAAACCCTAATTGCTGAAATCCTAAATAACTCAAACCCTAAATTGGTAAAACCCTAAATTAAACTATCAAAAATCCCAAAACTAAATTGCTGAAATTGCTAAAACCATAATTGCTGAAATCCTAAATTGGTGAAACCCTAAATTGCTGAAACCCTAAATTAAACTATCGAAAATCCCTAAATTAAATTGTTGAAATTGCTGAAACCTTAATTGCTGATACCCTAAATTGGTGAAACCCTAAATTGCTAAAACCCTAAATTAAACTATCGAAAATCCCTAAATTAAATTGTTGAAATTGCTGAAACCCTAATTGCTGAAACCCTAAATTGCTGAAACCCTAAATTGACGAAACATACTTACAATTCGGTCCAGTTGTTCCCTAAACCCTAAATTGAACAAATTTACGAAATTCCCTAAGAACTTGACAAAACATACTACGAAATTGACGAAACATACTAAATTTACGAAATTAACGAAACATACCACCTTAACGAAATTCACGAAACATACCACCTTAACGAAATTGACGAAACACACCACCTTAACTAAATTCACGAAATTCACGAAATGTACGAAATTCCCTAAACTCGGTGGACAAATTTCCTAAATTCCCTAAATTAAATTGAAGAAATTGACGAAATTCCATAAACTCGGTGGACAATTTCCCTAAATTAAGGTACATTCGGTTGTTCCCTAAATTAAATTGAAACAATTCCCTAAATTAAATTCGGTCCGGTTGTTCCCTAAATTAAATTGAAAAAATTCCCTAAATTAAATTGAACAAATTTCCTAAATTCCCTAAACTCGGTGGACAATTTAAGAAATTCCCTAAACTCGGTGGAGAATATAAATCGGTTCTAAAATTCCTATTTCGTATATCTTCAAAATATTTTTAAACGAAATCTTCAAAATATATCAATTGCACACAAGATATATCTTCATAAACCAAAATATATAGACCTAAAATAAAACTAACATGTCCATTGTTAGGATCGAATTCCATTGAAGCCTTTTAGTCAAAGATGGAGAAGAGATGTGAAGTGAGATGAACAAGATCGGAAATGGAGTGTCAACAAGAATACATGAGGTGTGAAGAAGGCGAGAAGAGATGTGAAGAACTCTGTATTTATTTTCGTCTGCCACAGTCAAATGCCAATTTCCCATATATTCATTTCAGTAGGCTTTGACTACTTTTAAGATAGCTTCCAAATTATACACTATTTACGGTGCAGGTAAATAATTGGTGCAGATTCAAAAAATAAATAATATTATATAGACTATATAGGATAATATTGTATTTAACCTTACCCATAATATATATAATAATATTGAATCCTATTTAGTTTCGAAATTGTATAATATATACGATAATCTTGAATTTTTTTCGAAATTGGATAATACATAGGATGATCTTGAATATTTTTCGAAATTGGATAATGTTTTAAGTAAGAATAATTACTTATCTATATATTCTCGTGAAAGTGAAAGTAAACCCTAAAGCATACTAATAGTAAGATTCTGATTTCTGACCCTTAGAGAATATGCACAGAAAGGGACGACCATATGCGTACGAGAGAGAGAGAGAGAGAGAGAGAGAGAGAGAGAGAGAGAGAGAGAGAGAGAGAGAGAGAGAGAGACAACGAGAAAGGGACTGATTTATAGAGAGACAGCGAGAGAGCCAGAGGGCTTCAGCGAGAGAGAGTGAGTGAGAAAGAGATAACGATCTCTTCATCACCGACAGAGAGAGACAACAGATACAGTTTCACATGCATAGGGTTTTCAAAGTTTAATAACGTTAATATTTTCGAGAATGGATACTGGTACTATGGTTTAATACTCTGGATAAACAAGATACGTCTCTGGTTCGATTCCTATTGGCGCTTATATTTCATTTTGTTTTGTTTATTCTACAGTTATCTTCTACAAATAAAAAGGTTATAATTTGTTTGAGAATTTGAAATGGCACAGTGGTAGGTTTCTTTCGAAATAATATCGAGGTCGTGGGTTCGAATTGTCTTCAGCGCAAATGTAGTGTTATTATTTTTTTTGTCTTCAGCGCAAATCAACGGTTCAGATTTGAAGTCGTAATTTTTTTTTTGTATATAAACATGTCTTCTCGAAATAAACAACCGACACAAACCTGCACACACACCTGCACACACTCTGCACACACACCAGCACACACACTGCACACATACTGAGTGTGAATGCTACTTTTTTGTACATTTATGCATTTTTGGAAATCGATGTATATTTTTGTATTTAACAACTTTGAAATGTATAAAGTTGACATTCCACTCTTTATTTAATTACACATAAATGATTTTGATGATTCTAAAAACTTTCAATGTGGAAAAATTGCCAAATCTGACACTGTTAACCTTTAAATATTATGTAGGAGCTTTTTTCTACTTTCTTTTTTAACAAAAAAATAAATAAATTTTGTATTCCCTACCGTAAGATAATATTTTAAATCATATATATTCTGATATTTTCTTCATTAAATAATTATGAATACATATATATAAGTATTATTTATGGATTAAATTATTAATAGGTTTCATTACTATATTTTATGTATTAAATGTATTAAAAATTTATTTAAATACTTGCGAATATCGTATTGAATATCGTAATTTTATATTCGTATTTGAATATTAATAAAATTCAATTGAATATGTATATTTGAATTCAAATATAAAATTTTTGAATACAAATATTGAATTTTAAATATGAATATTGAATCGAGCAAAAATATTTGAATCATTTTACATCCCTATGAAAGAGTCAAACTTGGGACCTAAATAGTCACAAGACGATAATATTTTATTTTTATTCTATTTATATATATGGTGTGGCTCTGGTGAAAATACATACTTAACGTGAGAACTGCGAATCATACATAATCTTTCTATAATTTATACATAGACCTTATATAGTGTTGGGTGATGATTCTATCCTCAACAATGTTGGAAAATAGTGGGAAATGACTCAGTCTTATGTGTTGAAGTTTACTCAGTAGCCATGTGCTCTGAATGAGTCTGTGAAGATTTGAAGATCCCAAAACCCTATATTGATTGGTGAATCATTACGTTGTAATCTGTTTTGTCTCTGAGGTTTCAGACTCAGCAGACACTCTGCTCTGGTTCAGGCACTCAATGGATTATCTGCCTCAGCACCAGAAGTAGAAGACTCAGTGATACTGGCCTCGGCGGGAGCGAGATATGCGAAAGGAGTTAGTGGAACCGAACTCGGCGAGGTAGTTCATCGAACTCGGAGCTGATCTTCAGTAGAGCCGACTCAGCAGGAGCATGCTATTGAATCAAGAGATTATACTCGGCAACGGCCGACAGTCTTCTGACGTCAGGATCTTTAAAAGTCAAACCAGCAGAGTCAATACGAGGAAGAGAGAAGTCGGCTCAGATCTCCTTGAAGTCCGGTACTCGTCTCAACCACCTTCTGAACCTCGGCCAATGATAAGCAGCCACGTATCCTATATCTACTAAAGCTGCAAGTCAACAACTTTCCAGAAATGGAGGGAAAGGACACTGCCACCATACTTCAAAAGAGCCGTTAGCTACCCAAAAGAGAGAGACAAAGGATCGTCGTCTCCAACGGATCTATCCTAATCTCTTCTCTATAAATAGAGGGATAAATCAAATTTGAAGCTCACCAAACCTTCGCATACACGAGAGAACACACAGAGCATTCAATCTCCGGCGAAAGACTATATTTCTGCTCTTAGGGAACCAAGCTGAACCGATTAATACAGCCTCTAGTATCCAAACGACGTTACACGAACCCAAAGCTTACACTCAGTTGTTCGTCATTCTAGAAGCCACATCCTTGTTCCCTATCCCTCTAACCTAAGCTCAACAGAATATGTCCATAGCTTAGACGAAGGAGTTCACTTCTGAACTGATCCTTATTGTAAAGGACTCCTTCACTGTTGGAGAGTTTTTCAAACACTTAGTTTGATAACCTTGTAAACTGAGACTTGCTCAGTATAAATCTCAAGACCAGTGTTTGTCCAGCTACAAACCAACTGAGACTATCTCAGTATAATACATAGTTTCCTGATCTTTCGGGACAGTGGAGGTAGGATTGTTGTGTCCGAACCACTTTAAAAATCTTTGTGTCTTGTGTTCTGTTTTTACTGTTGCATTGATTTACTATTCATACTGAAAATATTCTTTAAATCATTCAACTGAGTTTCAGCAAACTTAATAGACTGCACTAATCTACTAAAACTGTTTTGATAAAAACGTTTTCCTAACTCAACTGAATTTGGGCCTACACTATTCCGCAATATTGAACTCTATCTGAACGATACTGAATTCTGACTCTAAGTCAGCTAGCAGGTCTCAGTAGAGTCAGTCACTCTGCCACACGATTCAGAACAGCTTTTCTGGTCTGCTGAACTTGTTCAATACGACACTATCCTGAAAAGGACTGTTCATGTTTAAGTTGAGAAATCAATTTTCAGGTGTATTCACCCCCCCCCCCCTCTACACCTGAACATACTCTCGGGACCAACAATTGGTATCAGAGCAGGAGTTCTATAAGACTCTTGTTATTGCGAAATTGGTCTACTTGAACGGATACGGAAAACGTTTTCACTGCATATCATTCTTCATTTATATCATTATTCATCATGTCTGATATGTCAGGGATAAGGATGGTACCCATGTTCTCGGTGAGAACTATGGCGTATGGCGGGTCGAGATGGAAGCACATCCGACCTCCCTTCACGATAGCATGACAGAGGTTCTGGAGGACGGACCTATAATTCCTATGATCGATAGCGTCGTAGCTCAGGATCCAGCAGATGGAGGAGGAATGGTGACCGGGAAGAAGATCCCCAAGGACAGAAGTCTCTTAACCCCTGAGGAGAATAAGCTTCACAACTTAGACCGCATCGCCAGAAACGCCATACTGACCACCCTGAGTGATTCCTATCTCGGAAGGGTTCGGGGCCGTAAGTCCGCAAAAGAACTCCCGGGATGCTCTAGCGCTGCGAGTCGGGGGGACTTAGAAGATCAAAGCAAATAAACTTGTGGCTGGAACTTCGGAAGCCGGGAGAGGTTGTCTCTCATGCCTCGGTGACACCATTGAAGATCTCAACGTCGATTTACAAATCGATGAACTCTATCAACGGGCCGGGAAAGACATTCTCCAACCGAGAGATGAATCTCAAGATTTTGAGGGCACTACCAGACGGAAACTGGAACCCCCTTTGCTACTTTATTACGTCATTCTGATTTAGATATTGTTACTCCTGACCATATCTTTTCGAACTTAAGGCAGAGGAGTTCGAGTTTGTCTTACCTCAAAGAAAGAAGCGAGCTGAAGCTGACACCCAAGTCGACCATGCCTTTAAAGCATCAGTCAGCACAGCAGCTCCAGCGTCCAGCAAGGCTGAACCTTCACTCAATGATATACAAGAAGGAAATCTAGCCAAGAAATACGCACTGCTAGCCGTAAAGTATCAGAAGGAGGAGAGGCGCAGAAAAGTGACTAAAGCCCTCAGAGAATCCAATGGTAAGTCTGAATATACGCCTAAGCGCACTCCTGACACGCATACTTCTGAATGTAGGAAACAAGAAGACTCAGCTCAGTCGAAAGACAATGAGAGCAAGGAAGAAAGAGTCACAACCTGGTATAATTGCAAGAAGCCAGGACATTATCGGTATGACTTTCTCGAGCTCAAGACTGCTTGAAAAGAGCAAGGCCGCAAAGCAAGAAGGGAGAAGTTCATCAAGAAGAGACAAGCATACATTCTTTGGTGAACTCTCGGAGCGACTCCGATGAAGTCGATTCCTTCATGGATTCATCTGACGATGAAGCAGCTTTCATGGCCTTAGAGCTTGAAGCTGAAGAAGATACTGAAAAGTATCTTATGGCAGGAGAAGAGGATGAGGTAAACTCTCATGAACCATTTAATTCCTCTTCACATTGCACACACGACACTCTTTCAGGTGCAGACGAGAATCTGGACGTCGCGATCACATATGAAGAACTACTCGACGAGCAGATTTAGATGAGTTTGCAGCTCAGTAAGACTCTTCAGGAATTGGATACCCTGAAAGTGGAGAATCGGAGACTTTCTCAGGAGAGTCAGGTTGCTACTGAGTCAGAAGGACTTGTGTTGAGACTCAGGGAGGGGATAAACTCTTTGATGGCCAAGTCTCAGCATCAAGAAGATCAGATCTCAGTTTTGACCAAAGACTTGACTCAGAAAGATACTGAACTGAGTCTACTGAAGCAAGAGTTGTCAGGACTTTAGACCGAGCATGAAATGCTAAAGAAAAGTGATGATGTCTGGAGGAACCTGATGACAGAGCGTTACATGGGCGCTGAAAAGAAGCTAGAGGCTATGCTAGCAAGCAACAAGCCCAAGCACTGCAAGGAGGGACTTGGATTCAGCCAGGGAGCCTCCTCATCTGCCCCCGTACGCTCGGAAAACCAGCTAGCTGATAGGTTTGTTCAAGGGGAGACCATCAATGCAGACATACTGAACCCCCAAGCTAAGAACAAACAGAAGATGAAGGCACCTCATCCAAGTCATCAACACTCTGACAAGAAGATCAGCACCAGATAACCCTAGTTCAGTCAAGGGGGAACCAGCAAAGCAAAATGGGCTGATCAGTATGGACCTCCACAGCTGACTCATCCAGCTTAGTATGGGTCATATTACTATGATCATATAGTCAGGAGAGGATCCAAAAGTCAGAAGAAGAAGAAGAAAGTCGTGCAGAAGGCAAAAGTCAGCAGTCCACCCACTCAGAAGATCAGGACTCCTGAACCTGAAAAGCCTAAGAAGTCAGCAGCGACCAGTCCAGTGGTCAAATATGTTGACAAAAGTGGAAAGAAATTGTCTGAGTCCACCAGGGTCGTAAGACAGATATGGGTTACCAAAACTAACATCTAAGGACCCAAAATCAAAAATAAAGGGTACCTAAATATAATTCTGTTTTGCAGGTTCACAAGGACCCTTGGTATGTAGACAGCGGATGCTCAAGACATATGACGTACCAAAAGGACTTGCTGAAGAATTATACTACTGAAGAAGGACTCCGAATCTAGTTTGGAGACAACGCAAAAGGCTACACCAGAGGCTATGGAACACTCAGCATTGGAACAGTAACAATTCCAAGAGTATCATATGTTGAAGGAGTTCAGCATAATCTTCTCTCTGTTAGTCAATTTTTTGATAACTCGAATAGAGTGATTTTTTACGCTGGTTTCTATGATGTTATTGATAAATCTATAGGGAAAACAGTGTTATCAGGTTCAGCAAAGACACTCAGTGTGAAGTATGCCTGAAGGGAAAGCAAACAAGGAATCAAAATCACTCTTGTTCCATCTCCTTCCACTGATGGAATCCTTCAGCTGCTACATATGGATTTGTTCGGTCCAGTCTCTCCAGTGACGATCAAAGGCAAGAAGTATGCATTAGTGGTCATTGATGACTACTCGCGCTACACATAGGTCATATTTATTGCCAACAAGTCTGACGTCAAAACAGAGTTACCAAGGCTTCTGAAAAGGCTCAGTGTCGAAAAGAACACGAAGATCGTCAAGATAAGTTCAGACAGAGGAACTGAGTTCCTGAATTTCATGGTGGAGGAGTTCTGCAAAGCAGAAGGCATAAAGCATGAGACGTCTGCCGAGCATAAAGCATGAGACGCTACGCCGCGCGCACGCCTCAACAAAATGGGGTTGCTGAGAGGAAGAATCGAACACTCAAAGAAGCAGCAAGAAGCCCTGCTCGCAGACTCGAGGACTCCCAACCAAATTAGGCGGAAGCTACTGATATTGCATGTTACACTCAGAACCGATCTTTACTGACAAAGCAGCATAAGAAGACACCATATGAACTATGGAACGGTAGGAAGCATTCTCTATCTTATTTCCATATTTTTGGGTGTTCGTGCTTTATTCACAATAATGGGAAAGATCAGTGAAGACTTTTGATAGCAAGTCAGATCAGGGAGTGTTCTTAGGATACTCCCGGGTCAAGCAAAGCTTTCAGAGTCTTTAACTATCGGACTCTTTGCATGGAGGAAAGCCCTCATGTTGTTTTTAAAGAGTTTGCTACTTAAGACAGGAGCAGAAACTCTAAACCTGAATCTGAGGACATCAGTAAGCAGCTACATGATTTGAGCTTAAAAGATAAAGTCGAAAAGATCCAGCTATGTTGGGATGATGATTCAGATGAGGAAACTGAAGACAAGTCTACTGAATCTCAACCAGCAGTAGAAGTAGCTGAACAGTTGACTCTCATGAATAGAGTCAATCCCAGGTAACTTCAGGTCGATGAAGAAACCCCGGTGGTAACCGAGACTTCTACGAGAATAATAATTCAGGGGGAACTAATGATGTTCCTGTGCTAAATGCCCCTGAACCTGGTGACTCAGTAGATCACACTCTTGTAACTAAATTGCTTCAATCTCATAATAGTACAACTGAAATGCCTAACTCATCTACTATTTGTGTTGAACAAATTTCAGATGAAGAGTTGAAACATCGTAGATCGTGGTCGGATGCTCACACTTCGACTTAATTATTGGAGATCCTTCGAGCAAGAGTAAAGACAAGATCCGGATCTCGTCGGGGAGAAAGCGCCTTATATTCACGCTTCTTGTCTGCTGAAGAACCTCGGTCCGATTGAGGACGCACCGAAGGATGTTGGCCGGATCATAGCCATGCGGGAGGAGCTGAATCAGTTCACGAGAAACGAAGTTTCGGAGCTTGTTGATAGACCCCGGCATTAACATGTGATCGGAACCAAATGGGTCTTCAAGAACAAGCGAGATGAAAACAATGTCATAGTAAGGAATAAAGCAAGACTCGTGGCAAAAGGCTACTGTCAAGCTGAAGGGATAGATTTCGATGAAACGTTCGCTCCAGTTGCAAGATTGGAGGCAATCAGACTATTCTTAGCCTACGCAACACATCAAAGATTCAGAGTATATCAAATGAATGTGAAGTCTGCTTTCCTGAATGGCGTACTGAAAGAAGAAGTCTATGTGGAACAACCTCCCGACTTTCAGCAGGGACATCAAGTTTACAGACTCATAAAAGACTCTGTATGGGTTAAAACAAGCACCGAGGGCTTGGTACGATACCCTATCTGAGTTTCTTCTTCAGAAAGGTTTTGAGAAAGGCACAGTAGACCGCACATTATTCAATATTCGACTGGAAGACGACCTATTACTCGTGCATATCTACGTAGATGACATTATCTTCGGATCAAAGAACGTCATCATGTGTTAAAAATTCGAGAGAATGATGAAGGATAAATTCAAGATGTTAATGATGGGAGAAATGAACTATTTCCTCGGCTTTCAAGTTAAACAATCTGAGAAGGGAACATTCATCAATTAAGGCAAATACACTCGAGACCTCATCAAGAGATTCGGTTGCACATCCGGCAAACCAATCAAGATCTCGATGAACACGAAAATGAAAATTGATCTTGATAAAGAGGGAGTATCAGTAGACCAAACTGAATTTTGTGCTATAATTGGTTCTTTATTATACTTAACAACTACTCGTCCTGACATAACTTATGCGAATCCGAAGCAGAGTCACATGGACTCAGCAAAGAAGATTCTCTACTATCTCAGAGGAACACCTGACATGGGTTTATGGTATCCAGCTGATGATAATATTGAACTGACTGGTTATTCTGATGCTGACTATGCAGGATGTAGAATTGACCGAAAGTCAACTTCTGGAACGTGTCAGTTCCTTGGCAGTAAGATGATCTCATGGTTCTCAAAGAAACAGCATTCAGCAGCGACGTCAACTACTAAAGCTGAATACATGGCTGCCAGAAGTTGCTGCACCCAAATCCTTTAGCTGAGACAGCAGCTACGCGACTATGACGTCATTCAGAATGAAGTGCCGATCTTCTGGGACAGTACCAGTGCCATTGCAATCACTCAGAATCCTATACTTCATACGAGATGCAAGCACGTGGACATCAGACACCACTTCATTCGTGACTATGTCGAAAAGAAGGATATCAAGATGGAAAAGATCCATACTGACCATCAAAAGGCTGATATACTGACCAAGCCTCTAGCTGAACCTAGATTCAGAGAAATTTCAGTAGAGCTAGGTCTGCTGGACACTACTGACTCCAGTCAGTAAGAGGATTCAGGAGAGGAGCATTCAGTAAGGGGGAATGTTCACTCTCAGTACTGAGTAAAATCAGTACGTAGAGACTCAGCAACCATCTACACGAAGTATCAGCTGACTACGATGTTCAGCTGATAGGTTTGCGTATCTCTACTCAGTAGCCTATAGAACAACTATGTGCATTTATGAATCAGATTTAGCATCGTATTCATGCCTTAGAAAATGTCATTTAATTTTAACAAACTACATTTAATACACGACATTCTATGTAAAAGCATGTTGAACTCTGCAACGCATTAAATGCAAGTTCGTATCAAGTTACTACTTAGGCTATATACAACTGGCTTTTGACTTAGGCGGCTAATATGATCATTACCTATTTTATAAAACTTAATCTTAGCCGTCCATCTCAAAAAGAGCGTTCAAACTGACCATTGATCTTTTAACTGTTTATCTTTTCTAAGATATATATAAGCGTTCAAATGTTTGAAACCGCTATTTCATCTCTACAAATATCTTAAGTACCCTAGATTTTCTGAGACTATCTCTTGCTTCGTTACCAAAAATTATATCCTTTAAAACCTCTCAGAAAATCCTTTGATTATTAAGATGACATGAACTCGTGTAGATACTCCCTCTGATATGAAAGAGATCCTCGAGAAGGATCGCGTCTAGTGCGAGCCTATGATGGAATTTGACGCGTGTGATCTCGACTACATGGAGGAGATTTTCTACGCACTTCGCGAAACCGGTTTGGAGGGATTCTTGACAAGGAAGCCATCCTTCTTCCTTCCGTGCCAGGTGGATGAAGCCTACCTGAACTCAGAGTCCGTTAACGGGGACATCAGATGCCGCTTTGTTATCCACTCAGTAGGCGACCCCGCCCGATATGAATCGATTATCAAGCAGATGTTCATCCGAGTAGCTCTACAGAAAAGCTTCAATCTGCCAAATGAAGGACTCAGCACCGTCGCATACAAAGACGATCTGATGGATGAGTACCTTACTGAGTTCTGCAGAAAGCCAACTGTATTCAGAGCCGCCTTTCCCAAGAACGCAATGCTCCCTCAGTACAGAGCATTGGCGTATATAGTGACTCAGCTTCTGACGAGTCAAGCAGACTCATTTGACCAAGTGTCAAAGCCCAAGCTACAGATGATGATGGCCATCTATGACCGAGCCAAGATTAATTGGACGGAATTCTTTTTGAAGGAGTTCATGATGCAGTCGGCTAAGTTCGACAAAATATCCAAGCGACTGAGCGTCAAAGGCAAACTCCTCTATGGCCTGAAGCTCTCCATCATGATAGAAGATTTCTGTGGATCTGAGAGCATAACTTTTGCTGACAAATCCTACTTCAATCCGAAGAAAGTTAGGTTCCAGAACAGGGCAGCGGCCCTTCAGCAGATTGGCTCAGGGCCCGCTGACTCAAGGACCGGGACTCAGCAGACCTCCACGCCTACGAAGAAGAGGTCCCCTCCTAAATCAACGCTTAAGGCACCAACCAAAAGACTGAAGAAGGTCAGCGAGGTTGCGCCTATTGAGACTGAGGCGGAGCCAGAGGTCGTAATTGCTGAGCCGCCTCTCCAGCTGAGAGACAAGCCAGAGCCTTCTGAGAAGACTCAATCAGTGGAGAAGGCTGTCTCCACTGAACATGGAGTAACCGTGGACCAAGGGGTCCAAGCTGAAGATATCCAGGCTGAAGAAGTTCAGACCTTGGAGAGCCCCTTGGACGTCCCACCACTTAGCAGCATCCCGTCTGTTGAGAAACAGGCGTCTCCAATTGAAGTTGAAGATTCGGAGACAGCCTCAGAGTCAGAATCTGTCGGGATGGAGGCTACAACTCTCAAATCTAGAGCCTCCCGAGAGATTGCTGAATTTATACCAGAATCCCGCCACCCCCACAGAGACTAGATGGATCCATCCACTATGGTGTCATAGAGAAAGAAGTGAAGGACGCTGCTGAAGCCAAATTTCTTGATGAAGAAGACCCGGCGGACTTTCTTTGAGATCTTGAAGCCGAGAAAGATCACATATCGCATGTATGGAGTGCCTCTTCCTGAAACTCAATCTCAAGATTTCAAAGACAGGATCAAGCAGTTCAAATGATTCTTGCTTCTGTATTCTCCTTGTATCTTTCTTTCTTTCTTTTGTCTAGCAGAGATGTATCTATACTGAATTTCTCATATATATATATATACAACTTCTCTATTTGGCTTTGACAATTCCTTATTGTCTGAATAGCCGTGTTTGTTTATGCTTAACACTCAGAATCACTGAAGTGATTACTGACTCACTCACTCACTGTTGTTATTTACTGTCAGTTGTTGCTTAGCTAGATTCTGGTAGATTGCATAGTTGGGGGAAAATGTTGTTAAGACAGGGGGAAAATGTTGATTAGACTCTGTATAAGTTCTGACTTTCTGCCCTGATCCCCTCAGTAGTATAGGACTGGAAGAACAACTCCACTGATCCTACTTATAATATTTTGTAAGGAGCTCTGTTTCTAACAAGTCATAGTGTTAGGTTGATAGGTTATTAGGTTTTGGCATCATCAAATAGGGGGGAAATGTTGGGTGATGATTCTATCCTCAGCAATGTTGGAAAATAGTGGGAAATGACTCAGTCTTCTGTGTTGAACTTTACTCAGTAGCCATGTGCTCCGAATGAGTACCGTGAAGATTTGAAGATCCCAAAACCCTA
Organism: Lavandula angustifolia; assembly: GCA_028984105.1. NCBI lineage: Eukaryota > Viridiplantae > Streptophyta > Magnoliopsida > Lamiales > Lamiaceae > Lavandula > Lavandula angustifolia. The sequence continues at coordinate 16,222,008 of CM054823.1, forward strand.
TATTGATTGGTGAACCATTACGTTGTAATCAGTATTGTCTCCGAGGTTTCGGACTCGGCGAGACACTCTGCTTGGTTCGAGCACTCAATGGATTATCTGCCTCAGCACAAGAAGTAGAAGACTCGGTGATCTTGGACTCGGCGGGAGCAATATGCGAAAGGAGTCGGTGGGCCCGAACTCGGCGAGAGTAGTTCACCGAACTCGAGTTGATCTTCGATAGAGCTCGTTGGGATTTTGTATACTTGGAAGCACTTTTATGCTTGTATACAATGTGTTTTTGTCCTTACCACTGTTTTATTCTCCTATCCGATAAATATGTATATTTGCACATGTTATCCTTTATCTTGTATAAAAGTTAGATTTGTGTGGTGTGTCGGGTATCACGTGAAGACAACACAAATTGGTTGAACCGACAAGATATAAACGGTTAACACGTAGAGACAACTTAAGGATGAAGTTGTCGGTTTAAGCTGCAGCTTTAGATAAGAAGTGGCTTGTCTTAGTTGCTTGTCTTTCTTCGGTACACTTAAGGTGGTGTATTGAAGGATCACGGTGAGATGTGTTCTCCTAACCGACCTTAGTGGAGAACCAAGATCTCGGTGACTTAGCTGATCTTAAGCTTGGTAAGACTTCGGTGAGTGCATTTGGCTATCTATCACTTTGACCTACTATGGTGAACGTCCAATGAGCGACCGGATCTACGTATCTTGGGTGTTAGTAGTCATTTGTGGCTCAGGTGGTTGTCCGTATCTTGCGGCCGTATCCCGGGAATGGGTTGATAATATCCCCCGAGGAACTCGAAAGGATTAGCACACTAAACCCTACGGTTGATTAAGTTCGGGTGTGTTAATAAGGTCGAGTGGTACTACTCGGGAATACAAGATGTTAATTAATTTAAGCGATCGGTAAGCTTAATTAATTAATGGATATTTCTATCTTAAATACGGAGATCGATTAAGTCTAAAATACAAGCCCTTGCTCAAATTGGGATAAAGGGGTAAGTCGGCACGGATTCTCTAGTGGAATGAATCGTGTTAATTAATTAATTTTGCTTCTGGCTGAGCATGGATAATTAATTAATTGGAGGCCCACTTTATTTCTTGTATTGGATCCCCGATCGCCCAATTAGTTGCCTAGTAATTTATTATCGCTCGAAATTCATTATTAATGGATTAATGTATTTTACATTATTTAATAATGTTATTTATCCGGAATTAATTGGATGGGCCAATTAATTGATAAATATTAGTAGCCCAATAAATTAATTAATTATATTATGGGTCGATTTAATAGAAGCCCATTGGATTATAATTAAATTAATGGGTACAAAATATATTAATATTATATAGGTTTTTGAAGCCTATATATATTAGTATTCTGTTCAGAACAGAATACAGAGATTCATAAAATTATTCACGCCAGGCGTGATTTATGAGAGAGAGATAAATTTATTTTCTTCAGATCTCTGACCACCCAGAGGGAGAAAAAGGCCGGGACACAGATCAGAAGATCTGACACAGGAGCAACAATCGGAGCCGCGACAACACACCAGGAGGAAGGTAGCCTTACTGTAAACCCTATTATTCCTTCAATTGGTATCAGAGCCAGGTTTAGGCTCTGATTGTTGCATAATTAGTTTTTATTCCGTCGTTATCGGGCTTATTTTCGTGTTTGGGGCGGCCTGCGAGCCATTGTTTTGACCCCGATGTAATGTTTTTCTCGTGAGAAAATCCACGAGTAGTTGATAGGATCAATGTGCTATGTGATTGTACTGTTTGTTGTACTGTAATTGGTCCGATTGGCACGAAAATCGAGGCGCGACGGAGCGGAAGGGCGAAAACCTAGTTTCTGGCAGAACACGACCGCCGACTTGCGACAGCGCGTGAAGGCGCGTGCTACAGTATCCTTCCGATCCGTTCAGATAAGTTTGTTCGTCTTCTCGTTAGCTTCGTCTGGATAGGTCACACGACCCATTCCGATTTCTGGTTTGTCCGGAATAGCGTCGGAAAGGAGAAGTGGTCGTGCTGTCCAGAAATTCCCAAATTGGCCAGGAAACCCTAGTTTTCTAGGGTTCCGCCGCATTTTGCGGCAGCGATTCCCGGCGGTTCCGGGGTCGGATTTACGATAGGCTTGGACCTATGGAATCCTCGTGTTATGAGCTTCGCGTTGATAGGTCGTATGGGATCATCCGATCCCGTATGCGACCGGAATTGACGTCTGAAGTAGGCTGCTCGTTATGAATTCGTTCCGGCGAATCGTTTGAAATTCGGGAAATTGAGGAACTAATCTCGGCCGGAATCCGTTACCCGGTGGTCGTGAGTATTCCAATTACGTTTCCCCTCTTTCAATTGATCGAATCGTGGCTCGGAAACGAAGAATTAAGGCGGCGGCGGGGAGGCGCGATTTATTGCGCAATTCCGTCGTCGCGTGGAAATCGCCGGCCCGTTTCGCACGTTCGACGTGCCGGAGGAAGTCGGGGGTGGCGAGGACGGTGGCGGAACTCCGGGCTTGGCCGGGAAGGCGCGGCGCGCGCGTCGCTGCGTGCGGCCGCGGCCGCTGGCCGCCATCACTGGCGCCCATTCCGCGGCGCTGCGCGCGCGTTCAGCGCGGCGCCGGCTGTCGGGAGGTGGCGGCGCGGGTCGGCGAGGCGGCAATTGTCGGCGACGAGGTTGCGCCGCCGCGGCGGCGCGCGCGTTTTTCCGGCGTGATTTTTGTTGAAGAAGACGCCGACGTGGCGCGCCACGTCGGCCACCTGATTGTGGCGCATGCGTGTGCGCCACGTGTACCGCCACGTGGCGGACCCCCGATGACGTGGCGATGACGGTTCGATGCGGTTATCGCAGCTTTCCAGATTCGAAGATTTTCAAGATTTCGAAGATCTGTATTTTGTTCGGGCAATGTAATAGTTAGGAATTACGTGTTTTAAAGCCCGATAACGATTTTAAATTTCCTATTTGCGTATTTATTTTTAATTATGCTTTAGCATGCGATTATGCAATTGCGCCTAGAAAAGCATGTAAATAGGATTTATGTCGTTGCTAAAGCATGTTTTATTTTTCGCGAGCACGTTTTATTATATGCGCTTAGAAATTCCATGCTTTAGGAATTATGTGATATGCATAATTCGTTACAAACCTTTTGAATAAAAAGACTAAGCAATTTAAATTAAATGTTTAATTAGATTCCATTAATTTGGATATTAAACACTTAATTGGACCTCCATTAATTGGACCCTACACAAAAGTGGAACAATTATATGAGTAAACGTCCACCTGAGTGGCTTGCTTGTATTTTTTGAACCACGAGTTTTGTGAGATGGGTTTTCTAATATAATATTTAATTATTATTGAGTAGTGGGAGCGAAGCCGTAAATGTCCACCTGAGTGGCTTGCGTGCCTAGTAAACACGAGTACTCTAGCAGATAATAATTAAATAAGATGGCTAATTAAATCAAATTGAAAGCGGTATGGTTCGCGTAAGTATGCCAATTTCGAGAATTTGATGTTAATTCGGTCAAATTAATGGTCAAAGCTTAGATGTCACCGCAGGTACAACTTCCTGAGAAGTCCCTTCCCGCGTTTTAATAGTGACATGGTCCAGAGATATTGGATTATTAATTCCATTCGTCTTAAGAACCTAGGCGTGGATTGGAATTAAAGAGCTAGGTATATAGCTTGGTCTAGGGGTACACGAGTAAACGTCCACCTGAGTGGCTTGCGAGTGTGATCTTTAGGGCTATTCGAGTATTTAACGTCATTGGTTTTTCAAAAGGTTACAATGATTGTTAATTACGAATTATGTGCAAATATTAATTTTATACGTGCTTTTAATTTATATTTTTTCGTATATGCCTGTCGAAAAACTTTAATTTCGAGTTCCTAAACAAGCTCACCAACCAAACCCTAACGGGTTTACAATTTTAAATAATTTTACAAAGTGGAAGAGATATCTTACCTTCCCAATAAATGCTCTGCAAAGGTTCTATAAGAACTTCTTTTTTTAGGACCGCTATGTCTAAGAACGAGTTTAGTATGAGTATGTTACTCAAATCTTTGGTAGCGGTCAAAGAGGTTATAGAAAAGGGCAAGAGTGCTCAAGTCTTGAATATCCCTAGTAGTTCAAGGAATCCTCCGAAATGCGGAAACCGAAAAAAGAACGAGAAAGGGTGGACATTTCAAGAAGAGCGATGGGAGTAAGAAGACGGTCCTTACCGGCGACATGCAAATGTCAAAGGAGAAAGGAAGGTTCTTCAAGAATGGTAAGAAAGGACACCGGAAGAATTATAATCCGGATGTCAAGGCAAAACGAAAAGAGACGCGAGTCGCTCTTGTAACTGAAACTGTTCGGGTTTCCTCTTCTACCCATGAATGGGTAGTGGGTTCGGGGGCAACTGTTCATGTTTGTTACACCTTGCAAGGTTTCTTGCCGAAAAGGTAATTGAGCAATGGCGAGGTGGTAGTCTCAATGGGCAATGGATTGAAAGTTCCTGCAATTGCCATTGGAGATTTAAATCTATCTTTTGATAGTTCTGTTTTAGTACTTAAAGATGTTTAATATGTGCTTGAGTTTAGGCGAAACATTATTTCTGTTTCAAAACTCTGCACCATGGATGGTTATAAATCAAGTTTTGATAGTGAAGTTTCTATCATGAAAGACGATGATTTTATGCCGTGGTGGACCATTAAACGGATCTTTATATACTATTACTTGTAAACCGCGTAGTTCTGTTAATATTGCTTCCTCATCATCAAATCCTAAGAAGAGGAAAGAGTCTTCTAAGGTAAACCAAACTTATCTATGGCACTTAAGACTAGGTCACATCAATCTTAACAGGACTCGAGGTTGGTGGAATATGGATCATTGGAGTTTCTCCAAGATTGAACCGTTTCCAACTTGTGAAACCCGTTTGGAAGGAAAGATGATGACTAGGCCTTTGAAGGCAAAGGGTTATAGAGCCACGAAGCATTAAGTTTGATACATTCCGACTTGTGTGGGTCTATGTCTACACAAGCTCGTGGAGGGTATGAGTACTTCGTCAAATTTACCGACGATTACTCGAGGTATGGATATGTTTACCTTCTTCGCCACAAGTTGGATTGCTTTGAAACCTTTAAGGAATTCAAGGCAGAAGTGGAGAAGAAGCTAGGTAAAGAAATTAAAACACTACGATCTAATCGTGGTGGGGAATACCTGTCCAACGAGTTCAAGGACTACTTGACAGAATGTGGGATTACATCCCAGCTGACATCATCGGGCACGCCTCAGCAGAATGGTGTGTCGAGAGAAGGAACCGAAGTCTCTTAGAGATGGTTCGGTCGATGATGAGTTATGCAACTTTGCCGTTTTCTTTTGGGGATATGCCCTAGAGACGCAACATACTTGTCGAATCGTGTGTCTTCCAAGTCGGTACAAAAGATCCCTTTCGAGTTGTGGAGAGGGCACAAACCTAGTATGCACCACTTAAGGATTTGGGGTTATCCTGCTTATGTGCTGAATAGGCAGGCCGACAAATTGGAATCACGTTCAGAAGTGATGTTGTTCATAGGGCATCCGAAGAAAACGAAGAGTGGATACTTTTATGATCCTAAAAGAACGAAAGATCGTTGTTAGCCCTAACGCTCGGTTCTTAGAAGAGGATTACACTAGTAACCATAAATCTCGAGTCGACATCATCCTTGAAGAATTACAAGGTGGTCGAGTTCCACTTGAACAGCCGGTAGTGCAAGATAGTACTTCACGAGTAACCGCACAACTGTTAACACAGGCTCCTAACACCGTTCGACGTAGTGGGAGGGTGATATTTACACCTGATCGGTATGTTCACTAGGGAGACGTTTGATTATCTCCCGGCGGATGAACAAGATATCGTGGATCCCTGGACTTACAACGAAGCGAATGGGAGATGTAGATGCACCATGGACTCGAAATTTGAGTCCATAACTGATATGGATGTATACGAGATCACTGAACTACCTGAGGGCTGCAATGCTATTGGTAGTAAGTGAGTATACAAGAGAAAGAGAGAGCACCGAATGAAGAGATCATGGCGTTTAAGGCCAGGCTAGTGGCGAAGGGTTTTACCCAGAAAGAAGGTATCGATTATGAAGACACCTTCTCGCCTGTAGCAATGATCAAGTCCATTCTGATTCTCCTTGCCATATCAGCTCACATGAACCTAGATGTCTGGCAAATGTATGTCAAAACCGCATTCCTAAACGGTCACCTTGAAAAAGGTAGGGACATCTACATGAAGCAGCCAGATGGTTATGTGAATGAGGGCGAAGAGCATCTAGTTTGGAAGCTTAAGAAGTCTATTCATGGACTTAAGCAAGATTTCCGGTTATGGCAACAGCGTTTTCGACGAGGTAGTCAAATCCTATGGATTTGTATCCTGTCCTAACGAGGTGTGTGTAACGTATTTGTGTTAACGGATCAGTGGTGTTTCTTGCATTTTACGTAGATGACATCCTTCGCATTAGCAATAATGTTGAAGTGTTATCGAGCGTAAAGACGTGGTTATCCGGCAAAGCTTTCAAATGAAGGACTTAGGTGAAGCCGCTTATATCCTTGGGATCAATGTTATTCGAGAACGCCGGAAGAAGGATGTTAAGCTTGTCACAAGTGTCCTACATTGACAACCGTTATTGCTCGTTTTAGCATGCAAACTGCCAAGATAGGTTCAGTACCTTTCAGACATGGCATTTTTCTATCCAAGAATCAGTGCCCTAAAAACGCCTGAAGAGATAGAAAGTATGAGGCTAGTACCATATGCTTCCGCTGTCGGTAGCCTCATGTATGCGATGCTTTGTACGAGAGCAGATATCTCACATGTTGTATGCATGGTCTCAAGATATCAGTCTAACCCTGGAAAGGAACACTGGATTGCGGTCAACCATATTCTCAAGTACCTTAAACGGACTAGAGATTATAGGCTTGTTTACCAGTCAGACACTCTAGTGTCTTTGGGTTATACAGAATCGGATTTCTAGGCTGACAGAGACGAGTAGAAGTCTACCTCGGGTTATGTGTTTATCTTGGGAGGTGGAGCCATTTCATGGAGGAGTGCAAAGCAGAAATGCATTGCGGACTCAACCATGGAAGCAGAGTATGTGGCTACTTCAGAAGCCTCGAAAGAGGCAAGATGGCTCAAGAATTTTCTCCAAGATCTTGATATTGTTCAGGAATTTGCCTAAGGCGATCACGATTTATTGTGATCATGCGGGTGCAGTGACAAATTCTAAGGAACCTAGATCTCACAAGGCGTTTAAACACATAGACCGGAAGTACCACATTATATGAGTATTCGTAAATCGAGGTGACGTGGTGATTGACAAAATTGGAACCGAAGTCAACCTAGCTAATCCTTTCACGAAGAGCTTACCACTCCCGGCGTACGAGAAGCATGTTCGTGGCTTAGGGATGGTAGAGATGCCCCCCACTTAGGACTACAGAAACTTTTGTATAAGTGGGAGAAGATGTCGTGATAGATAGGATAGATAGCTAAGATATAGCTGGGTACTAGTATGCACCACTTAAGGGCCTGATGTCTGGCCGTTGCTGAGTCTGATCTATGATTCGAGTTGTGGAGAGGGCACAAACCTAGTATTTCAGTATAATACATAGCTTCCTGATCTTTCAGGACAGTGGACGTAGGATTGTTGTGTCCGAACCACTTTAAAAATCTCTGTGTCTTGTGTTCTGTTTTTACTGTTGCATTGATTTACTGTTCATACTGAAAATATTCTTTAAATCATTTAACTGAGTTTCAGTAAACTTGATAGACTGCACTAATCTACTGAAACTATTTTGATAAAAACGTTTTCCTAACTCGACTGAATTTGGGCCTACACTATTCCGGACTATTGAACTCTATTTGAACGATACTGAATTCTGACTCTAAGTCAGCTAGCAGGTCTCAGTAGAGTCAGTCACTCTGCCACACGATTCAAAACATCTTGTCTGGTCTGCTGAACTTGTTCAGTACGACACTATCCTGAAAAGGACTGTTCGTGTTTAAGTTGAGAAATCGGTTTTCAGGTGTATTCACCCCCCCTACACCTGAACGTACTCTCGGGACCAACATATAGTTTATTTCAAAAAAAATCTATAATTTTATATTTTTTGTCTTCTTCATAAAACATATAAGCATTATGCAAATTGTAAAATTATAAGTTTTTTGCGTAAAAAAATATAAGGACTATGCATAAAACATATAATGATTATGTGTTTTTCGTAGTTTTCATGTTAAATATTGGTTCTCACATGATCCACTCCCCATATATATATAGGAAATGGATCATATGAGATCCTAATCTCAAAAGAGATACGAGAACCGATCTCGTCCCTCCATTTCGTAAATCTAAGGTTATCATTTTATCCCCAAAAGCATTTAAAATTAAAGAAAAAAGGAATAATTCACCTCATTAAGGGCAAATATGTAATCTTTCTCATTTCTTTTCAACCCCTGATTTTTTGCCCGTTTCATAATCGAAGGAATCTCAGCGGAAACACAGAAGTTCCCAAACCTCATCTCAGCGGAAAGAAAGTCTCTCAATTTCAAATCGACCAATCGGAAGTCGATTATTTCTTATGGGTTTCGCAGTTCTATGTTTCTTGCGTGATTTAAGCTATTTTCCGGGTCGATTTATCCTGATTATTGCCGATTTTGAAGATTGATTTCTGCACATTTTTCGGTTTTTTACAGATTTTGCTGCGAAGGTAAGATTTACCTATGGTTTTGGTCTCTTTTGTAGTTCGATATTTGTGGAATCATTTCTTGGGTTCAAATTCTTGAAGGTCGATTTCATTTCAGCGATTTTTTGTATAGATTTCTAGATTTATAGGGTAGAAGTTGTTTTTCATTCTCAGCGGAAAGAAAGTCTCTCGATTTCAAATCGACGAATCTGAAGTCGATTATTTTTCGTGGGTTTCGAAGTTCTATGTTTCTTGCGTGATTTAAGCTCATTTTCCGGGTCGATTATTGCCAATTTTGAAGATTTATTTCTGCATATTTTTCGGTTTTTTCTAGATTTTGCTGTGAACGTAAGAATTACTTATGGTTTTGGAAAAATTGTAGTTCGATATTTGTGGAATGATTTGTTGGGTTCCAATTCTTTATGCTCTTTCTCATTTTATGCGATTTTTTTAGAGATTTCTGGTTTTATAGGGTAGAAGCCCTTTTTTTGGGATTAGCTTTTCTGTACTGGATCATGAGATATATGTATCGATGAAGTATTGTTGTTCTGTTCTCGGATTCACTATTCCCATTTCATTTGTCTACGTAAATACAATGTTCATGCATATGTATTTTTTAGTTTATGCTGATACTGTGTAACATTCATGCATGCAGTTTGTTGAATGGCTGAATCGTTACAGTCAATTGTGTCTCTTGAATCCGATGAATCCATTTACATTCCTGATTGCGCGGCCGAATTGAAACCGTATGTTGGACAGAAATTTGATACTCTTGATGCGGCCGAAACTTTCTATAGAGACTACGGAGGTTTGTGCGGTTTCGATATCCGTAAGTGGTCGATAAAACGTCATGGGGATGGGTCTATCATGCGTAGATATTTGGTGTGCAGTAGAGAAGGGGAGAAATTCATGGATGTTGATAATGTTAATTCGAAAAGAACAAAGCGAATTGTTGGCACTGAACCATTTAATTATTGGCACTAATTTGTATTAACTGATTCGCCTTAAGTTTTTATGCAGACCTTAGTTTTTATGCATATGACCGTTTATTTTAATGCATGTGTTTTATGACTTTCATGCATATGTATTTTAGTTCTCATGTTTAACCTTTATGGTACTGATTATGTTAAAGGTTTTATATTTCATGTATACCGTATTGTGTTTTCATGCTTATGATATGTATTTTTTTGCATATGTCTTTTTAATGTACAGGTGTGTTTATATATCTGCATAGTCCCCATTTTTGATTTGCATAAAAAACAAGTTATATATGCATAATTTATAATACTTTAATATACCAAAAGAAGTGTTCGACTAAATTTCTTCAACTACTGTATCCTTAAAAAACATAAGCACGAAAATAAGTTCTAAGTTTTTCATCCCAAATTGTCCCAACCAAAGAGTTGCACAACCCAACATTCTTAACTATCAAGCATTTCTTTCACACATTCTTTAGAATTAAGTTCATTCTCATCGACATGACCAACCGCCTCTTGTTCAACCGTCTCCTTCATTTTTTGGCCTTTGCACTTTTCATTGAAGATTTATTCCGGCAAGGCATTCGGCTTGTAACCTAGATATTCAAAATCATCAGCATAATACCGAAATAATTTGTCAATGTTAAGATGAACATTTAATAAGCGTCGTATATATATTGTACCGCCGCCTTTGAACTCCCTTCACCCTTATTTTCGGAATGGGTATCTACCTCATCTTCCTCGTTATCAGAGCCCCCCTTAAAAAATTTTGAATTCCAAGTTAAACGTCATGAATTCTATAAGCATGTATATATAATTCGGTGTGCATAATTTTTAAACTACATATGCAATAACTACTTATATATAATACATGAAGGGGTTCTAAATATGTAAATTGAAACATATATTTTCGTGCTTATGCAATTCATAATTTATGCATACACAGATAAGAGTTTATGCATACCCTGGAAACACATTTTCCAGAAGATCAAACTAACCTGGCCTGCAACTGTATCACCAACTATGTCTTGAACATATATTTTCATGCTTTTGCAATTTATATTTTATGCTTACACAGAATAAAGTTTATGCATATCATGGAAACAGATTTTCCAGAAGACCAAACTAACCTGGCATGCAACAGTATCACCAGATATGTCTGAAACATGTATTTTCGTGCTTATGCAATTCATAATTTATGCATACACTGATTAAAGTTTATGCTAACCTTGGAAACACATTTTCCAGAAGATCAAACTAACATGGCCTGCAACTGTATCACCAACTATGTCTTGAACATATATTTTCGTGCTTATGCAATTTATATTTTGTGCTTACACAGAATAAAGTTTATGCATATCATGGAAACATATTTTCCAGAAGACCAAACTAACCTGACCTGCAACAGTATCACCAGATATGTTTGAAACATGTATTTTCGTGCTTATGCAATTCATAATTTATGCATACACAGATTAAAGTTTATGCATACCTTGGAAACACATTTTCCAGAAGATCAAACTAACCTGGCCTGCAACTGTATCACCAACTATGTCTTGAACATATATTTTTGTGCTTTTGCAATTTATATTTTATGCTTGCACGAATAAAGTTTATGCATATCATGGAAACAGATTTTCTAGAAGACCACACTAACTTGGCCTGCAACAGTGTCACCAGATATGTCTGAAACATGTATTTCCGTGCTTATGCAATTCATAATTTATGCATACACAGAATAAAATTTATTCGTACCATGGAAATACATTTTCCAGAAGATCAAACAAACCATTTCCCAGCATAGATTTAGTCATAGTTAACTTAATCAAAAGTCTTTTGCCAAAAGCTAAATCAACAAACCAATAACATTCCCATGAGCATCTATTTTACAACGAAAACAAGGTAACAAAAGGCGTTTACAAAACAAGATTGAAAAACCTAAATCCAAATAATTATCGAATTTCTACAGTCCTTATCCCTACAGATTTCCCCAACTTCTACAATTTTCGGTTTCAAAAGGGTTTCGGTTACACCCAAAATTTCATTTCTAAAACACAAAATCATCCATGGGTAAACTTAATTAACAACCGAAAACATGAAACACACCTCAAAATTCGTCGATTAAGGGGATTTGAAGTCAATTTTCAACAAAATCGCTACCCAAAACAACGATTTTTCAGAAAGCTTGTGTCTGCAAATCTGGAATTTCAGCGAATGGAAACGACAATAAGGAATGGAGGAATGAAATATAACTCCTACCTCGTTGATTATGGCGGAAGTTTTGGGAGAAACCGATTCTCTTGAGGTTGTGCGCCGTTTATGAGAGAAAGTCTCCACTTTCGCACAAAATGGAGAAACCAAAAACTGAAATTGTTTTGCCCGCCCACTTCCTATACCCCATTTCAAATTAAAATATTTTTCTATGCCCAAAACACCCTTTCCACTATTTTTTTTTTAAAGATAGAAGGGGTTGATCTTGGCCATTAGATTAGGATCGATCGACGCTTAGGATCGGTTCTCGTATCTCTTTTGAAAGGAGGATCTCCCTAGAACCATACCCTATATCTATATATATATATATATATATATATATATATATATATATATATATATATATATATATTTAGGAAATGGATCAATGAGATCTTATTTTCATATGAGATATGAGATTCGATCTCATCCATCCTTTCCTTGATCTATAGCCATCATTTTTTCTTAGGCTGACTTTTAAAATTTGTTGGGAGATGATTGAGCAGTAGATTGTTAAGAAGATTTGGCATATCCCAAAACCGTAATTTGATTGGTGAACCATTCCTTTGTATTTGTAACGCCTTGGTCTCTGAGAGTTTCAAACTCAATAGACTTTCATTCAGCATGGTCACAGGATCAGAAGCTCTGTCTCCTGAACCTCAGTAGACTATCCGCCTCAGTACCATGGAGTGAAGACTCGGTAGTACTGGATTCAGCAGGAGCAGCATACTGAGAGGTGTTTAGATTCAGTAGTGCTGGACTCAGCACGAGCAGCATACTGAAAGAGTCAGTAGAACTGGACTCAGCAAGAGCAGTTTACTGAACTCAGAATCGACCTTCAGTAGAGTTGAACTCAGCAGGAGTATACTACTGAATCCCTGGTTAGATTTAGCAATGGCCTTATAGTTTCCTTGACTGTCAGTGGTCTTCCCTCCTAAGGAGCAGGAACTGCCATTCTATCCGAGGTCGTACTCATCAGAGAAGTCAGCTTCAGTATTTGCCTTGAAGTTTGAATGTCTCAACAATTTTCTACACCTCAATCAATGACAAGCAGCCAGCTGTCAAAGTACTGGTAAAAAGCTGCAAGTCAACAACTTTTCTGAAAAAGATTGTGGACTCTGCACGATTTCAAAAGAGCCGTTAGCTACCCAAAGAGGGTGACACGTGGACAGTTCGTCTCCAACGGATCTATCTATAACTCACCTCTATAAATAGAAGGAAAATCAAATCAAAGAATACGCGGAACATACGAGCATTAAATGAACAAGAACACAATTTTCCGCGAAGAACTGAAGAGAAAACAACCCAACGCGAAAGGCATTCATACTGCTCTAGGGAACCAAGCTTCATAGAATCAAAGCCTCTAGCATCCAAGTGAAAGAACACGAACCCAAAGAGTTTATTCCTCATTTTTCTTCACTCTAGAAGCCCTTTCTTTTTCCCTTTCCCACTAACCTAAGCTCAACTGAACTTATCTATAACTTAAAACCAAAGGAGTTCATATTTTGAATTGTTCTTATTGTAAAGAACTCCTTCATCGTTGGAGAATCGTTCAAATACTTTTGTTTGATCTTTGTAAACTGAGACTTGCTCAGTATAATCACAAGGCCGTGTTTGTCCAGTGTACAAACCAACCGAGACTAACTCAAGTACAATAAAATAGCCTCCCGATACGTTCGGGACGGTAGATATCCAAACCACTTTAAAAGTCGTTGTGTCTTTTCTCGTTGCATTGATTTACTATTCATTCCGAAAACCGTTTACAAAATCATGCAACGAGTTTTCGAAAAAAGCTTAACGTGTGCACTAATCTATCAAACAATTTTCATTAATAACGTTTTCAAACTCAACTGAATCGAGCCTACACTATTCCGCACGCTACTGAACTCTTACTGAACGGTACTGAATTTTGACATCAATCAGTGATAACCACGAAATTATTGCTTTTATATAGCCGATATGCATGTTTGTCTCAGGTTTATGCGTGTAGGAGGTGGATGAAAGGCGAAAAGATGGTGAATGTTGCCTATGTACGTATTTGAAGCTGCATGCATGAAATATATGATAAAAGAAGACTTAGGCCAGAATATCAGGCTGAACTGGGTAGGATTTGGACCCCCCAATTGGGCCAGCTTAGTGGACCGAAGAAATATGTTAAATGATGATATGAAGAAGCCCAGCCCAATACAATTGGAAGAATTTGGAGGGAAAGTTGTTTGGTAGAGCTACTAGCTATGAAGGAGACTGGTGTAGAAAAGTACAGTGGCAGGATACTTGTTCCTGCCACAGCCGCCCAGCAGGGCAAGATTTCCTTACATAGCCAACTGCTCCCATCAGCTTTCATCCAGTTTGGTCAAATCCGCCCATGCTGCAATTAATGCATAGAGAGGCTCAAGGCATGGGGATGTAATGATTTAGATTTCAGCTTTTGAACTTGTTTTAATATAATGGTTATGTAATAGTAAGTAGGACAACTCTCTCACAATTTTTATCACAACTTCTCATAACTCTCTTTAGATGTTATCTCTCTACTTTATTTTTCTCTCTAGAATTTCGAAACTCTCTCTAATTAGTTCATGTTCTTCATCTTCAAAGTTAAAGTTGTTAAAGAACTTACATTCTCGCCCAGCTAAAGCATTTAATTCGCGAAGATCTGCCTCAGTAATGTTCTCTATTTTTTGCCTGTTTCGTTCATTTAATTCTACACTGTTATTTCTGTTTATTTAAGGTTTCAGTAGTTAATGCTCTTCAAGTTAGTGTTTTCTGCATTTATGATGTTATTCTCTTGCATGTTACCTTGTTTTCTTGTTCTAAATATGTGTAGCTAAACCCTAGATTCGGCTAGGGCAGTGAAACACCCGATCCTTGCCTTCATGAGATCTTAATGTGCTTAAAATTTGTTAACTAAGTGTTTCTGTCCAGATCTGTGTAGATGCCTGTTTAAGATAACATAAGACTGATCAACCTTGGTTAACTGGGCTGGTGTTGAACATACAGGGGAGATGGTAGAGTTACTTTCATGCTCAACATGGGTAGCTTTGCTAGTTCGGTTTCTTGGATATTAATGCTCCTTGGTTGTAGATCTATGCAATGCTCAACATGGTAGATCGACACTAGGGTAGGGAGTAGGTTAATGCTCAACATTCCTCCTCCATTTCAAGAATAGGATTTAGGTGCGTCCGTGCTCAACACGGCACCTTAGCCGAGCAACCTTAGGAAAACCGTTTAATCTTAGAATCGAGGATTGGAGGCCGATTTTAACGACGAAATCGTGCCCGACCAAAATCGTGCTCAACATTCCTCCTCCATTTCAGTTTGTTTTTGGTTCGCGATTTTAACGACGAAATCGTACTGGACCAAAAATGGCGCCGTTTCCGGGAATGGCGTTTTGATTAAAACTAACATTTTGACCTTTTTATTTTTGTTCTCCCCTAGTGTTTCTTCTAGGTGTTTATGAGTGGCTCGTTCAACCCAAATTTCTGGCTAGACCCTGAAATTGAGAAGACTGCCAGGAGACTCAGGAAGGAGACACGGTTGCGCAAGCAACAAACTGAAATGGAGTCACAAGGCGAAAGAACTCTGCATACAGAGACTGCGAGTGAGGCTGGTACTGAAGCCAGCTACCCAGAAGATCGAGACACTCAGTTTTTCCGGGCAGACGACCAAGCTGAGAAGGACCAAACTGAGAAGGAAGAATATGATTCTGAATCAAAAACAGAATCCAAAACAGTCATGTAAGAAGATGATCCAAGGGTCCTCGAGGTCAATGAACATACTGACAGGAAGCGGAAGGACCCTGTGCAGATCGCCGCTTATGGTGAAAATTTTGTGGAACTAAACGCAGTGGTGTTGAATGCCCTGCCCAAGTTTTATGGAAAGACGAATGAAAATCCCTTCTCATTCTTGAAAGAATTCGAGAAGATACGTAGGCTCCAGAAGAAAACTGGCCAGCAGACTGACGATCAAGTGAAGCTAGTTGCATTCCCTTATGCACTATGCGACAGAGCCAACATGTGGTACTCGAGTTCTATTGAGAATTGGCAACAGATGGAGACTACCTTCCTGGAATACTATTTTCCAGCAACAAAGACAAGCTCCCTGAGGAAAGAAATATCAAGTATCCACCAGGAGTATGATGAACACCTTAGCGAGTATTGGGAACGTTTTAATAGATTGGTGGAAGACTGCCCAAATCATAAATATAGAGATGGAGAACTGTTCCAGTTTTTCTACCAAGGCATAACTATGAAATACAAAGATTTGGTGAATTCCGGATGTGGAGGAGGATTCACTCACTTTAAGATTAGTGAGGCCAGACAGTACATTCAAAGACTGGTGGACTCCACAAAAGAGTACGATAGAGAGAATGCCAAGAATGTGAGGAAGGTTGCCCAAGCAAGTTCCTCAGATTATGAAAGAAGAAATGAAGACCGAATGGAAAAAATTGAGAAGATGCTGAACCAAGTGGTGAACAAATCAACTTCAGCAGAATCGGTCGAGGTAACCTGTGGTGCGTGTGGCAAACTCGGCCACTCTTCAGTTAGATGTTCCATGACAGCGGTTGAATACGAAGATGCAAATGCAGTGGGAGGGTATCACTTCATGAAGAATAGAGATCACCCTAACCTCCGATGGAGACAACCAGGAGACCCTCCCCAACAGAGGCAATCCAGCTACCAATCACCTCCGCAGCACTTCCAACAACAAGGCTTTCAAAATCAAAATGCACCTCCACCTTCCCAGAACTTCTATCCACAACCTCCACAGAATTTTCAAAACCAAAACTTTTCACCTCATCAAAATTTCCAACAGCCCCAACCAAATTACCAGAACCAACCTCAGCAAAATTTCCAAACTAACCAAAATCAACATCAACAGGACTATCAACAACCACCTTTACCAGCTTATCAAACACAACCACCTTCACTAGTTTACCAACCACAAAACTAAGCCACTCAGCCGAATCAGAACCAACCTCACCATCGCCCATCTAGAACCAACCCTATAAACCACCACATCATAGGGGAGGTGCACAACAAAATCAAAATGTGCCACAAAGGGGTTATCGGACAAATGAGGAGTTATGGAATGAATTCCAAAATTCCCAATTTGAACAGAAAGCTGGCATGAGTGCCTTGTCCAAGCAGCTGGAACAATTAGCTAACTCCTTGAGGGATATCAAAGGAGATCAAAGAAAAATCCCTGCCCAAGTGCAGATCAATCCTAAGGAGGAAAATGCTAGTGCAGTGACTTTGAAGAATGGAAAAGAGCTGTCAGAACCTGTAAGGAAGGAACGAAGAACCTCCGGAGAAGATGAAGTTGAACAGCCAGAAGATGAGTTATAGAGGCCAATCGCACCATTGGCCCCACCACCTTTCCCTTCTGCCTTGCTGAGGAAGGTCAAACCAAAGAAAGATGCCAAGAACTATAAGACATTATTTGAAAACCTGGAAATAAACATACCATTGTTGGAAGCTCTTAAACTCCCACAATTGGCCAAGTTTATCAAAGAGTTTATAGGTGGAAAGGTACCTGATGGAGAAAAGGTGATAATGGAAAAGGCCGCATCTGCGATGATCCGAAAAAACCTCCCGGAGAAATGTGTTAATCCAAGAGCATTCACCTTACCCTGTTTGATTGGTGAGAAACTAATCCCACATGCCATGTGTGATCTAGGTGCCTCAATTAGTGTGATGCCCCTCTCGGTTTACAAGACCTTGGTTGGTGTGGAATGACTGAAATAAGAGTGGTGATGCAACTTGCGGATAGATCATGCATCTATCCGGTTGATTCGGCTGGAGAATATCCTAGTGAAAGTCAACTAGTTTGTCTACCCGGCTGACTTCTTTGTCATCAATACCAATGATGAAAGGATCAAAGGAACGGCTGGAGTACTTCTGGGCAGACCATTCCTAGATACAATTAGAGTCATTATTGATGTGCATGAAGGCACGATTAGCATTTCTTGGAATGGAGAACAATAAAAACACAATACCTATGAGGCAATGAAACTGCCTACAGATGTTGAGAATGTTAACACTATTGACGTGTACACGCCCCTGGTCTAAGATCATCTGGCAAAGGAGTTTGTTCAAGGCAAGGAGGAGCCAACCATTACTCAAGAATCTACTCATCTGGACACTCATGGGATGAGTGACATTGAAGTGAAGGAAGTTGTGATGTCCTTATATGCACAACCAGCAGTTGAGGAATGTGTTAATAGTATGACTGGGCTACCTCAAGACCAGATTCCGGAGAAGCCTTTGCCATTCATCATTCAACCTCTTGAATTGGAACTCAAACCTCTCCCAGCTCATCTGAAATATACACTACCAGTAATAATCAGCAGCAGTCTATCCCAGGAAGAAGAAGCCAGACTGATCTCAGTTCTGCAGAAGCATAAAACAGCTATTGTGTGGACCTTGGCAGACATCATTGGAATCAGCCCAGATGTCTGCATGCATCATATTCTTATGGAGCCCAATAGCAAACCAAGCAGAGACGCACAACGCAAGCTAAACCCTAACATGAGGGAAGTTATTCTCAAAGAAATTCTGAAGTTGCTATCCATGGGAATCATCTACCCAATTTCAGATAGCAAGTGGGTCAGTCATGTGCATGTGGTGCCTAAGAAAGGAGGAATTCAACTGGTGGAAAATGAGAAACACGAGCTAGTCCCAACACGTCCGGTCACTGGGTGGCGGATGTGTATTGACTATCGCAAGCTCAACAATGCTACCTGGAAGGACCATTTCCCCCTGCCTTTCATTGACCAGATGTTGGAAAGGCTGGCAGGGCAGGCTTATTTTTGCTTTCTGGACGGGTACTTTCAAATACATGTGAGTCATGACGATCAAGAAAAAACGACATTCACATGCCCCTTCGGAACTTATGCATATAGGAGGATGCCTTTCGGGCTGTGCAATGCCCCAGGGACCTTCCAAAGATGCATGATGAGCGTTTTCTCAGATATTATTGAACAGTGCATTGAAGTCTTTATGGATGACTTCACAGTTTATGGGAATTCTTTTGATAACTGCCTAAGCAGTTTGGACAAAGTACTCGCTAGATGTGTTGAAAAGAATCTCGTGCTCAACCATGAGAAATGCTATTTTATGGTCACAGAGGGTATTGTTCTAGGCCATGGCGTCTCAGAAAAAGGAATTGCAGTCGATAAGGCAAAAGTCGACCTGATTGCACAATTGCCATATCCTATAAATATCAAGGAAATCAGAGGATTCCTTGGGCATGTCGGTTTCTACCGAAGGTTTATCAAGGACTTCGCCAAAATTGGTCAACCATTGACTAAGCTGCTGTAGTTGGATGTGCCATTCGAGATAACCGACACCTGCAAGGAAGCTTTCAACTTGCTGAAAGCCAAGTTAACATCTGCTCTGATCATGTAAGCACCAGATTGGGACTTACCATTTGAGATCATGTGTGACACCAGCGACTACGCAGTTGGTGCGGTTCTTGGACAAAAATTGGGCAGAGAGAACCATGTCATCTACTACGCTTCCAAGACTCTCAACCCTGCCCAATATAATTATACAACAATTGAGAAGGAGCTTCTGGCCATCGTGTTTGCCTTTGAGAAGTTCAGATCCTACTTGCTAGGATCTAAGATTACTGTTCATACAGATCATTCAGCATTGAAGTACTTACTGTCCAACGCAGAATCCAAGCCGAGACTGATCAGGTGGATATTGCTTCTCCAAGAGTTTGACTGGAAAGTCAAAGATAAGAAAGGAACAGAGAACAAGGTTTCTGATTTCCTAAGTAGGATCCCCATGCCTGCTGATGGAATCCAGATCCGAGAGACCTTCCCAGAGGAACATTTGTATGAGATCAAGGAGGTAAACAACATCTACCTGCCCATGCATGGCACATAAATTTGCAGTACAGTGGGTAAGCTTCCTTGGTATGCTTCTATTGTTAATTATTTAACCACAAAGAGAACTCCACATGGAATCACACGAGCACAATCTCTCAAGCTTAAGAGCGATTCAAAGTATTATTTTTGGGATGAGCCCTACTTATGGAGAGTGGGGGCAGACCAAGTCATCCGGAGATCATCCGGAGATGTGTTCCTGAGGAAGAAGAGGGTAATATTCTTAGCATGTGGAGGCCACTTTGGAGCAAAGAGGACAGCACGAAAGGTATTGGACAGTGGTTTCTTTTGGCCTTCCATTTCACGTGATTCCCATTTTTTTTGTAAGAGCTGCCCTCGCTGCCAAATGACTGGGAACATCTCTCATAGAGATGAAATTCCCCAGATACCGATAAGATTTTGCGAAATCTTTGACGTATGGGGTATGGATTTTATGGGGCCGTTCCCCAGTTCATTTGGTAATCTTTATATTTTGCTCGCTGTGGACTATGTGTCCAAATGGGTGTAGGCGAAGACTACCCAAACTAACGATTCCAAAGTTGTTTCTGGATTCTTGAAATCCAACATCTTTAGTCGATTTGGAGTACCCAGAGCTATTATCAGTGATTAGGGGACACACTTCTGCAACAGAACCATTGAGGCCCTGATGAAGAAGTATGGTGCCAACATCGTCTGTCCACACCATACCATCCACAGTCGAACGGGCAGGCAGAAGTATCCAACAGAGAAGTAAAGGCGATTCTTGAGAAGACGGTAAATCCCTCCCGAAAGGATTGGAGTACAAGGCTTGATGATGCCTTGTGGGCTTATAGGGCAGCGTATAAGACTCCAATTGGGATGTTCCCATACCGACTGGTATTCGGAAAGATGTGTCATCTGCCTGTGGAGATTGAGCACAAAGCATTCTGGGCAGTTAAGCAAATCAATATGCAGCCCTCAAAGTGTGAGAAGGAAAGGAAATTTCGGCTCCGGGAGTTGGAAGAATTGAGAATCGAAGCATATGATGTTGCAAGTCGGGTACAAAGACCTTGCGAAATTCGGCACGATAAGAATATTAGGGAAAAAACTTTCCAGGTAAGACAATTGGTCTTGTTGTTTCAATCAAAGGTGAGGCTTGTGCCTGGGAAGTTGCGATCGCGCTGGATTGGGCCATTCAGAGTCACAGACATCTGCCCAAACGGAGTTGTAGAAATTGTTGGCCTCTCATCTGAGAAGGCATTCAAAGTTAACGGACACCGTTTGAAGATTTATCATGATCCTTCCGAGATACATGCAGTGGAGAGCGTCGATATCTTCCCCGTTCCACCATCAAACTGATTGCTTAAGGCAATGTCTAGCCAGAGACGTTAAAGAAAGGCGGCCCGAGGGAGGCATCCCTCATATTTTGTCATTTTGTATATTTTGTGAATTTTGTTGTCTGCCTAGGGAGGGGCATCCATTTACTGTTGCCTATTTTTTTTGTTATTATTAGATTTGTGTATCTAACGGTTATGCAGAGGGACTGGAATGCAATTTTGAAAGGCGGAAGCCCTTGTCAGCAAGATTCGGGGGTCAAAATGAAATACTTAAAAAATCAGAGGATTATTGTGCAAGCGGCGATTCAGCTTTCTCGCGCCCCTACGGCAGCAATTTAACTGCCCCCTTCACATCATAATCAAGTCACTCCCTCATTTCTCCCGCCTCAGTCTGCAAGTTTATCTTCTTCCCCTCTCTCTACTGGTTCTCCGTGGTCCCCGCACAAGAACCGCCACCACAACTGCTCCGCAAATGGCGCCCAAACCGCAAGCAACTGCTCCTCGTCGGCACTATTAGCAGTTAACCACAACCGCTGACACCAGTTACTCCACCCTCCACCCTGCCGACTTGCCGGACTACCCACAACAACCGGCTGAAGAGGAGGCGTACTATGACGCCGGCGACGTAGCCCCTGACTACCTCCCAGCCCTACTGACGGGTCCAAATGTTGATGAAGAAGAGCCCTTCGACCTCCACGTCCATGGCCTCGATCCCGACCACTTCGAGGGCGGCCAAGAGTGGGAATTTCAAGGTTCTCAACGTATTATCGACATCACCACCAAGGCCGAAGTGGACTCTCTGCTTCAGTTCGATGATCCCCTCAGTCAAAGAGTTGTGCGCCGTGAGGACAAGAAATGCTCCCAAGGTAAGCTCTATGATCCCTCTCTCTTCGAAGAACTTGGTGTGAAAGAGGAATTTGAGGGGTACTTTCAAGCTTTGGGTTGGGATTGGTTGCTGCAACTAGAACCACTTGACACCTATGAACAGTTGGTCAAGGAATTTTCATGTTCATTTCAGTTTGAGGTGGCAGAGACTGTGTTGTCAAAATGCATTTCCTTCTGTGTGTGTAATACCTGGTTTAAATTGTCATTGGCTGAGTTTAACTACTGCTTAAGCATAATCTCCTCCCCCTACATGTTGTCTGAGTCATATCTGTATGCCCTGTGTGGGATCCCATCTGATATGGAGGACTATGCGTCCGCCCAAGAGGTCTGGGAGACTGGCCCCAGAAAGCAACCAATCTTTTCAAACTTCCAAAACTGATGCCTACCCTATCCAGAACCCAGTCCTCCGCATGGCCCATCTGTTCATCACTTACAGCCTAATTGGCCGATCTACATCCTACTCCAAGATCTCTTACCAAGAATTGTTCTTCAAGTACTACATGCTTAATGATGTGAAACTAGACCTAGGCTATTGGATTTCTCATGTCTTTGCTGATATCTGCACCAACTCCACCCACCACTTCACTATGTCTCACCTGTTTGGTCAATTCTTCCATCGCCACTTCCTGCTGCACAGTACCCGCCTCTTAAAGCGAGTCAAGCCTGCTACTGTGTTTTCCATGAGGAACCTTGAATATGCAAAAATTGTTAACAGTGATGGCGAGATTCTCCTGCGGGGCAAACAACCCCAAGCATTTCTGTGGATGCAGGTACTTCCACTTCTCGCGCTGAGAAAGCAGCTGCTGGACCCTCATCCTCTCGGTCCAAGGAAGTGGACACAGAGCTCCTGCGTAACCTGCAGGAGCAGATTACGGCGATGCAGAGGCAGCTCGAGGCACTCACCGGGAAGAAAGGCAAGAGCACGGCTAAGCCGCGCAATCGGTAATCGGTTTCAACTCACTCCCCCTATTGTTTGTGTGTCTTTTTCTTTTTTTGTTTTTGTTCTTTTGTGTCCCCCCCCTCCTCCTCTAAAGTGTGAGGAGGGGGTGTGTTTGTTTT
This sequence comes from Lavandula angustifolia, assembly GCA_028984105.1. Taxonomy (NCBI): domain Eukaryota; kingdom Viridiplantae; phylum Streptophyta; class Magnoliopsida; order Lamiales; family Lamiaceae; genus Lavandula; species Lavandula angustifolia. The sequence continues at coordinate 16,245,059 of CM054823.1, forward strand.
TATTGTTATGTGTCCTCTCTTCTCCTTTACTCTCTACCTGCTTGAGGGCAAGCAAGGCTTTAAAATGTGAGGAGGGATTGTTCTGTGTTGTCTTTTTCTGCCCTGAACACTCGGTTTTGCCTGCTTGAGGACAAGCAGGGCTCTAAAGTGTGAGGAGGGGTATTTTTAGTTTTGTTGTCTGTTTGTATGTAAGCATGCCATGTGTTCTCCAAGTCTGCTATATATTATGATTGCCCCCTGCCCCAAAAATATTTCAAAACTTAGTGAATCACAAGCATGTTTGCATGTTTTCTTCACTGTTTGGGATTAGAAGACGCTAGGAACGATGAAGTAGGGGTAGATATTGAGTATAATTAAACTGCACTAAGTCAGGATTGAGCCTAGAGTGGGGCACTCTCCACTTACTTCTTTTTGAGAGAATTGATATCACAAAGTCGCCATATTAACATACCATGTGAACCATGTGATAGAAGGCACTAGGGATAACCTTAATTCTAGCCTGAGTTTATATAACCCTTGCCCAAATATCCCCTAGTAAACAAATTTGAGCTTTGGCTTGTTCATTCAATCAGTAACTAAATATTAGCCACTGCCCACTTTTAGACCTTCTCTTGGCCCTGTTATGTATATATGCTTTTGTACACCTTGCGTAACTGATGAAATTAAAGATCTGTGCTGAAAGTGCCTATTTAGAGGGGTAAATTGTAGAAAGGGAGATTGGGAAGGAAAAAAAAATCAGCAGCAAAAGAGTAAAAAGAAAAAAATTAAAAGAAAGAAAGGTGCTTGAAAAACAAAAGAAAAATAAAAATGATGCACCTAGGAAAAAGAAGAAGAAGGGGAAGGAAGAAAAGAAAAGAAAAGAAAGAATTTTTTTTTATCCTCCCAGGCTGTTTATCATTAACTCCCTGCCCTGTATCAAATCTTTATTCCAGCACTTACTTGCACAACCCGAGATTACTTTGCATATATGCATGACAAATGATGCACAACAAAATAAGCCTAGGATCCCACCTTGCAATATAATTTCATGGTCCTTAGCCCCATTACAACCCAAGAGAAAAAGACCTTTTTGATGGTGCTAATTGGTTGACTTAATATGGTGATTGCGTGTGTTTAGGTTTAAATGAGCGGCTGTCCGGACTAGTGTAGTTGAGTGCCGAGTGAAATGTGAGAATGACTCAACGCCTGCCCTATTTTGACCTAGTTGATTTTCCTAAACTTGTTGATGCATGTTTCTTGCGTGAGATCTCACTTTGATATGCTTTATATTCTTGGTCGGGTGCTATTATTTACATGTGCAGAATTTGGTTTTGCTTGGCATCTTGTCGTCTTTATGTTTTTTTGTGTGTATCCGTGTCTTCCTTTTATTGTGTTTCCTTTTTCTTCTTTGAGTCTGTTTGTGTCAGTCGTATTGGGGGGAGTGGAAACAGAGCAGCATTCATGCTTAAAGATTCTCTTAATACTTGAGGGCAAGTATTGCTTAAGTGTGAGGAGGTTGATAAGCACGTAATTGTTGCTTTTATATTACCGATATTATGCGTGTAGGAGGTGGATGAAAGGCGAAAAGATGGTGAATGTTGCCTATGTACGTATTTGAAGCTACATGCATGAAATATATGGTAAAAGAAGACTTGGGCCAGAATATCAGGCTGAACTGGGCAGGATTTGGACCCCCCAATTGAGCCAGCTTAGTGGACCAAAGAAATGTGTTAAATGATGATATGAAGAAGCCCAGCCCAATACAACTGGAAGAAATTGGAGGGAAAGTTGTTTGGTAGAGCTACTAGCTATGAAGGAGACTGGTGTAGAAAAGTACAGTGGCAGGATATTTGTTCCTGCCACAGCCGCCCAGCAGGGCAAGATTTCCTTACACAGCCAACTGCTCCCATCAGCTTTCATCCAGTTTGGTCAAATCCGCCCATGCTGCCATTGATGCATGGAGAGGCTCAAGGCATGGGCATGTAATGATTTAGATTTCAGCTTTTGAACTTGTTTTAATATAATGGTTATGTAATAGTAAGTAGGACAATTCTCTCACAACTTCTCATAACTCTCTTTAGATTTTATCTCTCTACTTTAGTTTTCTCTCTAGAATTTCGAAACTCTCTCTAACTAGTTCATGTTCTTCATCTTCAAAGTTCATGTAGTTAAAGAACTTACATTCTCGCCCAGCTAAAGCATTTAATTCGCAAACATCGGCCTCAGTAATGTTCTCTATTTTCTGCCCTATTTCGTTCATTTAATTTTGCACTGTTATTTCTGTTAATTTAAGGTTTCAGTAGTTAATGCTCTTCAAGTTAGTATTTTATGCATTTATGATGTTATTCCCTTGCATGTTAGCTTGCTTTCTTTTCCTAAATATGTGTAGCTAAACCCTAGATTCGGCTAGGGCAGTGAAACACCCGATCCTTGCCTTCATGAGATCTTAATGTGCTTAAAATTTGTTAACTAAGTGTTTCTGTCCAGATCTATGTAGATGCCAGTTTAAGATAACATAGGACTGATCAAACTAGGTTAACTGGGCTGGTGTTGAACAGGCAGGGGAGATGGTAGAGTTACTTTCATGCTCAACATGGGTAGCTTTGCTAGTTCGGTTTCTTGGATATTTGTTGGTCCCCAGAGCACATTCAGGTGTAGAGGGGGGGGTGAATACACCTGAAACCGATTTTCTCAACTTAAACACGAACAGTCCTTTTCGGGATGATGTCGCATCGAATGAATTCAGCGACCGGATAGCCGTTTCCGAATCGTGTTGGCAGAGTGACTGACTGTACTGAGACCTGCTAGCTGACTGAGTGTCAGAATTCAGTATCTTGCAGATAGAGTTCAGTGGTGCGGAATAGTGTAGGCCTAATTCAGTTGAGTTGAAAAGCGTTTTTTTAATAAAACAGTTTCAATTGATTAGTGCAATCTCTTAAGTTTGCTGAAACTCAGTTGAATGATTTAAGAAGAAAGTTTTAAGTATGAATAGTAAATCAATGCAACATTAAAGAGAACACAAATACGAGACACATAGATTTTTAAAGTGGTTCGGACACAAAAATCCTACGTCCACTGTCCCGAAAGATCAGGAAACTATTTATTATACTGAGGTAGTCTCAGTCGGCTTATACGCTGGACAGAACCGGGTCTTGGAATTTATACTGAGCAAGTCTCAGTTTACAAGCTTATCAAACTTAGTGTTTGAAAAACTCTCCAACTGTGAATGAGTCCTTTTACAATAAAGATTAGTTCAAAGATGAACTCCTTCGTCTAAGCTATGGATATATTCTATTGAGCTTAGGTTAGAGGGATAGGGAACGAGAAATTTGCTTCTAGAATGACGAACAGCTGAGTATAGCTTTGGGTTCGTGTAACGTCGTTTGGATACTAGAGGTTGTATCGATCAGTTCAGCTTGGTTCCCTAAGAGCTTAGAATGAAGTCTTTCGCCGGAGATAGATTCTTCGAGCTTCTTGCGGAAGACTTAGGCTTTTCGGATTAGCTCGTTTGAATGCTCTGAGTTCTTGTGTGTGCTAGTTTTTTGTTCTCGTCTTTTTGTGTGAGCTCGCGTGCTTCAAATATCGATTTATCCCTCTATTTATAGAGAAGAGAGTAGGAAAGATCCGTTGGAGACGATGATCCTTTATCTCTCTCTTTTGGGTAGCTAACGGCTCTTTTGAAGTAGAGTGGCAGTGTCCTTTCCCTCCTTTTCCGGAAAGTTGTTGACTTGCTGCTTTAGTAAGTGTAGGATAGGTGTCTGTTTGTCATTGGTTGAGGTTTAGAAAGTGGTTGAGATGGAACAGACTTCGAGGAGATCTGAAGCTGACTTCTCTTATCCTCGTATTTGACTATACTGATTGTTTTTCAAAAGATCTGACAGTACAGAAGACTGTCTGGCCGTTGCTCAGTCTGATCTCTGATTCAGAAGTGAACTACTGCTGAGTTGGTTCTACTGGGGATCAGCTCTGAGTATAGTGAACTACTCCTGCTTAGTTCAATTCCACTAACTTTATTCCGTATACTGCTCCTGCTGAGTCCAATGTTACTGAGTCTTCTACTTCTGGTGCTTAGGTTAATAAGCTACTGAATGTCTGAACCAGAGCAGAGGGTCTGCTGAGTCTGAAACCTCAGAGACAAAAAAAAAAGATTACAAAGTAAAGGTTCACCAATCAATATAGGGTTTTGGGATCTTCAAATCTTCAAACTAGTTCAGAGCACAAGGCTACTGAGTATATGTCAGCATAGAAGACTGCATCATTTCCCACTATATGTGACACTGCTGAGGATAGAATCATCACCCAACAATTTCCCCCTATTTGATGATGCCAAAACCTAACAACATCTATGCAACTTAACACTATAACTTATCGAAACAAGGCTCCTTACAATGTTACAAGTAGGATCGGTGGAGTTGTTCTTCAAGTTCTAGACTACTGAAGGGATCAGAGCAGAAAGTTAGAATATATAGAGACTAAGCATATTCTCCCTGTTTTAACAATATTTTCCCAAAGTACAACAATCCTAACAGAGTCTATCTAAGCAATAAACTGACAGAAAATCAGACAGTGAGTGTGTGAGTCGGTAATCACTTCAGTGATTCTAAGTGTTAAGCATAAAGGAACACGGCTATTCAGACAATAAGATATTGTCAAAGCCAAACAGAGATATCATATAAAAGTGAAGAATGTTTAGTACAGATACTTCTCTGCTAGACCAAAAAAAATAAATACAGAAGTAGGGAATCATATGAATTTCCTAATCCTGTCTTTGAACTCTTGAGATGAGTCTTCAGGAAGGGGCACTCCATACATGCGATAAGTATTCTTCCTCAGCTTCAGTATTTGAGCAAAGTCCGCTGGCTCATCTTCATCAAGGAATTTTGCTTTAGCAGCATACTTCACTTCTTTCTCAATTACGCCGAAATGAATGGATCCGTCAAGTCTTCGTGGGGGTGACAGAATTCTAGGATCTGGGACTCTAACCTCGATATTTTCTTTTACAGCTTTCTGCAATCTGGCGTACATGTCTAAGTCAGCAATCATTATATATTCAGTATATGCTTCTACCTTGCGCTTATCGGACCAAAAACTCCAGAAGTAGTTTCTTTTAATGAACTCAATCTTCAGCGCTTCCCATCTTTGCGTGAATTCCACTGGCATCCATTCGTCAGTTCTAGGCCATCTGTAAGTCTTCAGATCCGTAGGCTTTCTGAATTTCATGTATCTGTAGGGAATGTCAGCCTTTGATGGGATCCTCTGACTTGCTTCCTTTTCTGTTCTCAGCCTGAGGGCTTCAAGATCTGCCATATGTATCCTTTCCCTGGCTGCTTCAATTTTTCTGGCCTCTTCACCTCTATAGAGATATCTGTCAAGCTGAGCCCAGATTTCTTCCATCTCTCGATCCTGAGCTTCGGAAGTAGTATAGGACGGCTTGTGAGGTCATCTTTTGAGTCAGCAGGTGTAGTAGATTTTTCTTTTGAAGTACCCTGCTTCTCAGTAGACTGCTACTATTGCTTCTCCTTTTTTCTGTCAGCTTCATCGCTGAGTTTGAGCTTCCTAGGAGGCAGTCTTGTAGTAGATGGTCTTTTGCCGCCGCGAGCTGGAGCCTTTGTTTTACCTTTTAGCGAGGCTTAGCTTTTGGTTTGTTGGTGCCGCGGCTTCGGCTAACTCCCTAGCCAGCTTCTCATCTGCGGCTATCTGAGCCTCCTCCTCCGGAGTAATGTATCTCTTTGATCCTTTCTTCTTGGAGGGAGGGGTCGGGAGTGTAAGAACTTTCTTGCCTTTGCCGGCAACAGGAGGTGGAAGAGGAGCTTCTTCCTCTTCTGAGTCCTCCTCATCAGCGTACTCAGCGACTTCTTTGTTAGTATCAAGAGGAGTCTGAGTCGCCTGAGTAGCTACTTCTATGGGTCCTGAGCCACTTGGGCCAGTCTCTGTTGATGCTGCAGCTACAACTGAGACACCCTGGGCCCCGCCAGTTGTAATAGGTGCAGTAGGGACTGAACTTGTTCCTTCTACTGACCTTTTTCCCTTCAGTACCAGCTCCTTAGATTCCCCCTTAATTGATTTCGCGATTTCAGCTTTCCCATGCTTAGCCATATCTTCCCCCTTTTTGGCATCAGCAACAAGGATAGGAGGTTGAGCGGATACCTTCTGGTTCAGGCTTGAGTATGAGGCTGACAGTTCATCTAACTTGGAGTGGATTTTGGTCAGCTTCTCATGCAGCTCGTTCTTCTCATCTATCATCTCAAGCTTGTATTCCTTGTGAGATTGATCGACTGCGGCCTTGAACTCGTTCAGCTTTTGTTCAATAGTCTCTTCCAGGGCCTTCTGAATTGAGTTGAGTCTGAGCTCGCTGGTCTGAGAGATTGTGTTGATTGATTCAGTATGGGATGTTTGGGCGGCCTTAAATTTTTCAAGCATTTTCTCTTGGCCTTCCTAAATCAGTCTGAGCTGAGCTTCGAAGTCGGCTTTCTGAGTGGCTAGCACATTAGTCAAGATATTGGAGAAGTCGAGGACAGGAGATTCTGACAATGTGGTTCTTAGTCCCTGAATCTCTGCGCTTGTGGCTTGGGCAGTCTGTCGCCATGTCTTGTGGACTACTCGGGCAAGAAGCCTATTCTGAGTACCCTGGCTTCTGAGAGTCTTCGCCACTGACTTCGATCGTCGGCTTTTGGGGCTGGGTGCTACTTCGAACGTCGATTCTAGCAAGAGCTGAGCAGGCTCTGCAAAAGTCGAAGTACCAGCCGCCGACTTCTCAGGAGCAAGGATAGTGAGTTGAAGTTCAGTAGATGCAGGAGTATCCTTGTCCGGTTGAGTTCCCTCATCAGGCTTCTCAGGGCCCGAATCACTGGGCGGTTCCTGACCATCGGGGTCAGACCCATCAGAGGGAGGTGGAGCTGAGGCTGGCTGACGGTCGTTCAACATTGCCAGCATGGCAGCCCTTAGATCTTCTAAGGTGCCGAGATCAGCAGGCTCTGAGTAGCTAATCTGCTGTCTCAATCTCAATTCCTCCTCGTGGAGTTGTTCGCAAGAATGATGTGTGATAAGACGTTGCAGGTTGTGTCGTTCCTGGAACCTGAGCAGCATGTGGAATCTTGCATGTCTCGCAATGAGAACTAAATCACTGTGGCCTGAGATCTCCGGTATGTGCTCTGTAATCTCTCGGGATGCTCTGGATTGAAGAACTGAAGCCTCCATCCCGATCGATTCTTCTTCTGAGGCTGTCTCAGATTCCTCTATTGCTATAGGAGACGCCTGTTTCTCAGCAGAGGGGTGACTGCTGAGAGGAGGAACATCCAAAGGGCTCTCCAGGGCTTGAACATCTTCGACCTGGATATCTTCAGCTGGGACCCCTTGGTCCACTACTTCATCGCGCTCAGTGGAGACCACTTTCTCCACTGACTGAGTCTTCTCAGATGACTCTGTCTCGTCTCTCAGCTGTAGAGGAGGCTGAGTGACGGCTGTCTCTTGTTCAAGTTCACCCTCAGTAGGCGTAACCTCACTGAGCTTCTTCAGTCTTTTGGTTGGTGCCTTCGGCGAAGTTTGTGGTAAAGATCTCTTCTTCTAAGGAGTGGTCTTCTGAGGAGAACTCTTGGAGACGGCAGGCCCTGAGCCGATCTGCTGAAGGGCTACTGCCTGTTCTGAAACCTCATCTTCTTCACATTGAAGTACTCCTTATCTGCGAAGGTGAGTGGTTCAGACTTGCAGTAATCCTCGATCATGACGGAGATCTTCAGTCCGTATAGGAGTTTTCCTTTGGCGCTCAGCCTATTTGATGCTTTGTCGAATTTTGCTGACTGCATCATAAATTCTCTGAGGAAGAACTCTGTCCAGTTGATCTTGGCCCTATCATAGATAGCCATCATCAGTTGCAGCTTTGGCCCTATACTGAGGCACTTGATCAAAGGATCCTGCTTGACTTGTCAGGAGTTGAGTCACAATATAGGCTAAGGCCCTATACTGAGGCAACATGGTGTTCTTTGGGAACGCAGCTTTGAAGACGGTTGGCTTCCCGCAGAAAACGGATAGGTAGTCATCCATCTGATCGTCATGATACCCAACGGTTGAGAGTCCTTCGCTTGGCAAGTCAAAACTCCTTTTAAGAGCTTCTCTGATCGACATCCGCTTCACCTCTGAGTAGTTTGGAGCGGCATCGCGTAGGAGGTAGGTGATGAATCTGCCTTGTATATCTCCTTCTACTGAGTCTGAGTTCAGATAGATCTCAGCCACTTGACGTGGGAGGAAGAAGGTGGGCTTCCTCGTCAGAAAACCTTCAAGGCCGGTTATGCGGAGAGCTTCGAAGATCTCATCCATGAACTCCAGATCGCAGGCATCAAACTCCATGACTGGCTCGCACCAGACACGGTCTTTCTCCAGAATTTCTTGCATATTCGTAGGAGTTATTACCTCATTTCCTGCCATTTTATCTGTAACAAGCAAGTTTATCAGTATCGAGAGGATATAATATAAGAATATAGAGATGCTGAATGATTATTGCTTGAAAGATATGATACCATACCGCTTAAAAAAAAACTTTGAGGATTTTGAAGATATGAAAAGATTTGCAATTAGGGTTGCAAGGAAAAGATCTCAAAAAAATTTCCGGATAGAAAAGATTTGATCAGATTTGCGAATGGCGGTTTCAAGATTTCAACGCATATATATTTTGGAGAAGATAAACAGTTAATCTATCGATGGTTCTGTTTAAACGCACTTTTTGAGATGGACGGTCAAGATTGAATTTTATATAATAGGTAATGATCAGTTTGCCGCCTAAGTCAAAAGCCAGTTGTAACTAGCCTAAGGAGTAAATATGCTACGACATGCATTAAATGCGGGCAGAGTTCAGCATGCTTATACATAGAATGTCGTGCATTAAATGTAAACCGTTAATATTAAATGACATTTTATAAGGCATTAAATACGATGCTGAAACTGATGTGAATCTGAGTCATAGATGCATAGTACTGTTCCATTGGCTACTACTGAGTAGAGATACGAAAACCTGTCAGCTGAACATTGTAGTCAGCTGATACCTCGTGTAGAAGGTTGCTGAGTCTCTTTGTATTGATTTTACTCAATATTGAGAGTGAACATTCCCCCTTATTGAATGCTCCTCTCCTGAATCCTCTTACTGATTGGAGTCAGTAGGGTCCAGCAGACCTAGCTCTACTCAAAGTTGTTTGAATCTGGCTTCAGCTAGAGGCTTGGTCAGTATATCAGCCCTTTGTCGATCAGTATGGATCTTTTCCATCCTGATATCCTTCTTTTCGACATGGTCACGAATGAAGTGGTGTCTGATGTCCACGTGCTTGCATCTTGTGTGAAGTACAGGGTTCTGAGTGATTGCAATGGCACTGGTACTGTCACAAAAGATCGGCACTTCATTCTGAATGACGTTATAGTTCACGTAGCTGCCGTCTCAACCAAAGGATTTGGGCGCAGCAACTTCCGGCAGCCATGTATTCAGCTTCAGTAGTTGATGTGGCTACTGAGTACTGCTTCTTTGAGAACCATGAGATTAGCTTACTGCCAAGGAACTGACACGTTCCTGAAGTTGATTTTCGGTCGATTCTACACCCTGCATAGTCAGCATCAGAGTAACCAGTTAGTTCTATATTATCATCAGTTGGATATCATAAACCCATGTCGGTGTTCCTCCGAGATAGCGGAGAATCTTCTTTTGTGAGTCCATATGACTCCGCTTGGGATTCGCCCGAAAACAAGCCCCAGAACCTACCAGCATAAGTTATGTCAGGACGAGTAGCTGTTAAATATAATAAAGAACCAATTATAGCACGAAATTCAGTTTGGTCTACTGATACTCCCTCTTTATCAAGATCAATCTTCATGTTCGTGTTCATCAGGATCTTGATAGGTTTGCCGGATGTGCAACCGAATCTTTTGATGAGGTCTCGAGTGTATTTGCCTTGATTAATAAACGTTCCCTTCTCAGATTGTTTGACTTGGAAACCGAGGAAATAGTTCATTTCTCCCATCATTGACATCTCGAATTTATCCTTCATCATTCTCTCGAATTGTTGACACATGATGACGTTCTTTGATCCGAAGATAATGTCATCTACGTAGATCTGCACGAGTAATAGGTCGTCTTCCAGTCGGATGCTGAATAGAGTGTGGTCAATTGTGCCTTTCTGAAAACCTTTCTGAAGAAGAAACTCAGATAGGGTATCATACCAAGCCCTGGGTGCTTGTTTTAACCCATACAGAGCCTTTCTGAGTCTGTAAACTTGATGTCCCTACTGAAAGCCGGGCGATTGTTCTACATAGACTGCTTCTTTCAGTACGCCGTTCAGGAAAGCAGACTTCACATCCATTTGATAAACTCTGAATTTTTGATGTGTTGCGTAGGCCAGGAATAGTCTGATTGTCTCCAATCTTGCAACTGGAGCGAATGTTTCGTCAAAATCTATCCCTTCAGCTTGACGGTAGCATTTTGCCACGAGTCTTGCTTTATTCCTTACTATGACGTTGTTTTCATCTCGCTTGTTCTTGAAGACCCATTTTGTTCCAATCACATGTTGATGTCGGGGTCTATCAACAAGCTCTCAAACTTCGTTTCTCGTGAACTGATTCAGCTCCTCCTGCATGGCTATGATCCAGTCAGCATCTTTCAGTGCGTCCTCAATTATCTGAGGTTCGTCAGCAGACAAGAAGCAGGAATATAAGGCGCTTTCTCCCTGACAGAATCTGGATCTTGTCTTTATTCTTGCTGAAGGATCTCCGATAATCAGATCAGAAGTGTGAGCATCTAGCCACGATCTACGATGTTTTAGCTTTTCATCTGAAATTTGTTCAATACAGATAGTAGGTGAGTTAGGCATTTCAGTTGTACTATTCTGAGATTGAAGCATTTCAGTAATGAGAGTGTGATCTACTGAGTCACCAGAGGTTCAGGGGCATTTGGCTCAGGAACATTAGTTGTTCCCCCTGAGTTGTTATTCTCAGTAGTGGTCTCAGTTACCTCTGGGGTTTCTTCATCGACCTAAGTTACCTGGGATTGACTCTGTTCAGGAGAGTCAATCGGCTCAGCTACTTCTGCTGCTGGTTGAGATTCAGTAGATTTGTCTATAGTTTCCTCATCTGAATCATCATCCCAATATAGCTGGATCTTTTCGACTTTGTCTTTTAAGCTTAGATCCTGTAGCAGCTTACTGATGTCCTCAGATTCAGAGTTAGAGTTATTGCTCCTGTCTTCAGTAGCAAACTCATTAAAAACAACATGAGGGCTTTCTCCACGCAAAGGGTTCGATTGTTGAATACTCTGACAGCTTTGCTGATCTGACTTGCTATCAAAAGTTTTCAGCTGATCTTTCCCATTATTGTGGATAAAGCACGAGCACCCAAAAATATGGAAATAAGATAGAGAAGGTTTCCTGCCATTCCATAGTTCATATGGTGTCCTCTTATGCTGCTTTGTCAGTAGAGATCGGTTCTGAGTGTAACATGCAGTGTCAATAGCTTCTGCCCAGAATTTGGTTGGGAGTCCTGAGTCTGCGAGTAGAGTTCTTGCTGCTTCTTTGAGTGTTCTGTTCTTTCGTTCAGCCACTCCATTCTGCTGAGGTGTGCGTGCAGCAGATGTCTCATGCTTCATACCTTCTGCTTTGCAGAACTCCTCCACCATGAAATTAAGGAACTCAGTTCCTCTGTCATAACGGATTTTGACAATCTTAGTGTTCTTCTCGATACTGAGACTTTTCAGAAGCTTTGGTAACTCTATTTTGACGCCAGACTTGTTGGCAATGAATATGACCCAAGTATAGCGCGAGTAATCATCAATAACCACTAAGGCATATTTCTTGCCTCTGATCGTCATTGGAGAGACTGGACCGAACAAATCCATATGTAGCAGCTGAAGGATTCCATCAGTGGAAGGAGATGGAACAGGTGGATTTTGATTCCTTGTTTGCTTTCCCTTCAGGCATGCTTCACACTGAGTGTCTTTGCTGAATACTTCATTTGGCAGCCCTCTTGCTAGAGTGTTTCTTGCTAATTTTTTGAGCGTTTTGAAGTTGAGATGGCTGAGTCTTCTGTGCCACAGCCACCCCGTTCAGTTGTCATTCTTCGCCAACAGATAAGCTTCAGGTTCAGCTGAGTTCCAGTCAGCTACATATATATTCTTTTTACGCGAACCTGATAACACTATTTTCCCTGTGGATTTATCAATAACATCACAGAAACCAGTGTCAAATATCACTCTATTCGAGTTATCACAGAATTGACTAACAGAGAGAAGGTTATGCTGAAGTCCTTCGACATATGATACTCTTGGAACTTTGGCAGTTCCAATGCTGAGTGTTCCTAGCCTCTGGTGTAGCCTTTAGCATTGTCTCCAAACTCGATCCGGGGTCCTTCTTCAGTGATATAATTCTTTAACAAGTTCTTTTGGTATGTCATGTGTCGTGAGCATCCGCTGTCCACATACAAAGGATCTTTGTGCACCTGCAAAACAGAATTATATTTAGGTACCCTTTATTTTTTGATTTTGGGTCCTTAGATGTTAGTTTTGGTAACCCATATCTGTCTTACGACCCTAGTGGTCTCGGCACGTTTCTTTCCACTTGAGTCAACATATTTGACCATTGGCCGGTCATCGCTCTTGACTTCTTAGGCTTTTCGAGTTCGGGAGTCCCGATCTTCCGAGTGGTTGGGATTTGCCGACCTTTGCCTTTTGTGTGGCTTTCTTCTTCTTCTTCTGACTTTTGGATCCTCTCCTGACTATAGGATCATAATAATATGACCCATACTGAGCTGGATGTGTCAGCTGAGGAGGTCCATACTGATCAGCCCATTTTGATTTGCTGGTTCCCCCTTGACTGAACTGGGGTGATTTGATGTTGATCTTTTTGTCAGTGTGCTGATATGTAGGATGAGGTGCCTTCATCTTTTGCTTGTTCTTGGCTAGGGGATTCGGTATATCTGCATTGATGGTTTCCCCTCGAACAAACCTATCAGCAAGCCGGTCTTTTGAGTGTACTGGGGCAGATGAGGAAGTACCCTGGCTGAATCCAAGTCCTTCCTTACAATGCTTGGGCTTGTTGCTTGCTAGCATAGCCTCTAGCTTCTTTTCAGCTCCCATGTACCGCTCAGTCATCAGGTTTCTCCAGGCATCGTCACTTTTCTTCAGTGTATCATGCTCGGTCTGAAGTCCTGACAGTTCTTGTTTCAGTAGACTCAGTTCAGTATCTTTCTGAGTTAAGTCATTGGTCAGAACTGAGATCCGATCTTCTTGATGCTGAGACTTGGCCATCAGAGAGTTTATCTCCTCCCTAAGTCTCAACACAAGTCCTTCTCCATTTTCAGGTTATCCAACTCCTGAAGAGTCTTACTGAGCTGCAGACTCATCTGAATTTGTTCATCTAGAAGTTCTTCATATGCAGTAGCTACATCCAGATTCTCGTCTGCTCCTGAAAGAGTGTCGTGTGTGCAGTGTGAAGGAGAGTTAAATGGTTCATGAGAGTTTACCTCATCCTCTTCTCCTCGCCATGAGACACTTTTCGGCAGCTTTCTTCGACTTCAAGCTCTAGGGCCATGAAAGTTGCTTCATCGTCAGATGAATCCATGAAGGAATCGACTTCTTCTGAGTCATCTGAGAGTTCACTAGCAATGTATGCTTGTCTTTTCTTGATGAACTTCTCCCTTCTTGCTTTGCGTGCTGCTCGTTCAACAATACTGAGCTCAGGACAGTCATATTGATAATGTCCTGGCTTTTTGCGGTTGTAGCGGTGGTGACTCTTTCTTCCTTGCTTTCACTATCTTTCGATGGTGTTGAGTCATCCTTTTTCCCGCATTCGAAGTATGTGAGTCGGAGTGCGCTTTGGCGTGTATTCGAGACTTACCTTTTGATTCTCTCGTAGGCTTTAGTCACTTTTCTACGCCTCTCCTTCTCCTTCGATATTTTACGGCAAGCAGTGCGTACTTCTTGGCTAGACCTCCTTCTTGTATGTCAGTAAGTGAAGGTTCAGCCTTCTCTCAACGCTGGAGATGTTGTGCTGACAGATGCTTTGAAGGCATGATCGATTTTAGTGTCGCCTTCGGCCATTGTTTCCTTTGAGGTGTGTCAAACTCGAATTCCTCGCTTGAAGTTCGAAAAGATATGGTCGGGTGTAACAATATCTAAATCAGAATGTCGTAATAGTGTAGCAAAAGGAGTCCAATGACCGTCTGGCAGTGCCCTCAATATTTTGAGATTCATCTCTCGGTTGGAGAATGTCTTTCCCAGCCCGTTGATAGAGTTCATCAGATTCGTAAATCTGACGCTGAGATCTTCAATGGTGTCACTAGGCATGAGTGACGGTCTCTCCAGACTTTTGGAGTTCCAAATAAAAGTTTATTGGCTTTAATCTTTTGAGTCCCCCGACTTAGTAGCGCTAGAGCATCCCAGAGTTCTTTTGCGGTCTTGCATTCCTGAACTCTCCCGAGATAGGAATCGCTTAAGGTGGTCCGTATGGCGTTTCTGGCGACGCGGTCTAAGTTATGAAGTTTCTTCTCCTCTGGGGTGAAGAGACTTCTATCCTTGGGAATCTTCTTCCCGATCACCATTCCTCCTCCGGCTGTTGGATCCTGAGCTACGACACTATCGATCATAGGAACGATAGGTCCTTCCTCAAGAACTTCTATCATGCTGTCGTGGAGGGAGGTCAGATAAGCCTCCATTCTGACCCGCCATACTCCATAATTCTCCACTGAGAACATGGGTACCATCCTTATACCTGACATATCAGACATATTTGATAATGATATGAATGAAGAATGATATGCAGTGAAAACATTTTTCGGATCCGTTCAAGTAGACCAGTTTCAGAATAACAAGAGTCTTATAGAACTCCTGCTCTGATACCAATTGCTGGTCTCAAGAGCACGTTCAGGTGTAGAGGGGGGGGGTGAATCCACCTGAAACCGATTTTCTCAACTTAAACACGAACAGTCCTTTTCAGGATGATGTCGTACTGAATGAATTCAGCAGACCAGATAGATGTTCTGAATCGTGTTGGCAGAGTGACTGACTCTACTGAGACCTGCTAGCTGACTGAGTGTCAGAATTCAGTATCTTGCAGATATAGTTCAGTGGTGCGGAATAGTATAGGCCCAATTCAGTTGAGTTGAAAAGCGTTTTTTTAATAAAACAGTTTCAGTTGATTAGTGCAATCTCTTAAGTTTGCTGAAACTCAGTTGAATGATTTAAGAAGATAGTTTTCAGTATGAATAGTAAATCAATGCAACAGTAAAGAGAACACAAATACGAGACACAGAGATTTTTAAAATGGTTCGGACACAAAATCCTACGTCCACTGTCCCGAAAGATCAGGAAGCTATTTATTATACTGAGGTAGTCTCAGTCGGCTTGTACGCTGGACAGAATCGGGTCTTGGAATTTATACTGGGCAAGTCTCAGTTTACAAGGTTATCAAACTTAGTGTTTGAAAAACTCTCCAACTGTGAAGGAGTCCTTTTACAATAAGGATTAGTTCAAAGATGAACTCCTTCGTCTAAGCTATGGATATATTCTATTGAGCTTAGGTTAGAGGGATAGGGAACGAGAAATTTGCTTCTAGAACGACAAACAACTGAGTATAGCTTTGGGTTCGTGTAACGTCGTTTGGATACTAGAGGTTGTATCGATCGGTTCAGCTTGGTTCCCTAAGAGCTTAGAATGAAGTCTTTCACCGGAGATAGATTCTTCAAGCTTCTTGCGGAAGACTTAGGCTTTTCGGATTAGCTCGTTTGAATGCTCTGAGTTCTTGTGTGTTCTAGTTTTTCGTTCTCGTCTTTTTGTGTGAGCTCGGGTGCTTCAAATATCGATTTATCCCTCTATTTATAGAGAAGAGACTAGGAAAGATCCGTTGGAGACGATGATCCTTTATCTCTCTCTTTTGGGTAGCTAACGACTCTTTTGAAGTA
Organism: Lavandula angustifolia; assembly: GCA_028984105.1. Lineage (NCBI taxonomy): Eukaryota > Viridiplantae > Streptophyta > Magnoliopsida > Lamiales > Lamiaceae > Lavandula > Lavandula angustifolia. The sequence continues at coordinate 16,260,959 of CM054823.1, forward strand.
GAGTGGCAGTGTCCTTTCCCTCCTTTTCCGAAAAGTTGTTGACTTGCAGCTTTAGTAGGTGTAGGATAGGTGTCTGCTTGTCATTGGTCGAGGTTTAGAAAGTGGTTGAGACGGAACAGACTTCGAGGAGATCTGAAGATGACTTCTCTTATCCTCGTATTTGACTATACTGATTGTTTTTCAAAAGATCTGACAGTACAGAAGACTGTCTGGCCGTTGCTGAGTCTGATCTCTAATTCAGTAGTGAACTACTACTGAGTTGGTTCTACTGGGGATCAGCTCTGAGTACAGTGAACTACTCCTGCTGAGTTCAATTCCACTGACTCTATTCAGTATACTGCTCCTGCTGAGTCCAGTGTTACTGAGTCTTCTACTTCTTGTGCTTAGGTTAATAAGCTACTGAATGTCTGAACCAGAGCAGAGGGTCTGCTGAGTCTGAAACCTCAGAGACAAAAAAAAAACAGATTACAAAGTAAAGGTTCACCAATCAATATAGGGTTTTGGGATCTTCAAATCTTCAGACTAGTTCAGAGCACAAGGCTACTGAGTATATGTCAGCATAGAAGACTGAATCATTTCCCACTATATGTGACACTGCTGAGGATAGAATCATCACCCAACAATATTAATGCTCCTTAGTTGTAGATCTATGCAATGCTCAACATGGTAGATCGACACTAGGGTATGGAGTAGGTTAATGCTCAACATTCCTCCTCCATTTCAAGAATAGGATTTAAGTGCGTCCGTTCGCAACACGACACCTTAGCCGAGCAACCTTAGGAAAACCGATTAATCTTAGGATCGAGGATTGGAGGCCGATCAGTGTGGATCTGCCCAAAGCCGAGTCACTTTTAATATTTGTTCTCATCCCCTGTTTTTAATTGCGCAGTTTATGATTTATTGTCTAGTGTTAATTAAACCCAAAGTTAATGGTGGTTACTAACCAAACCATTTTTTGGTCTTTAGAGATAAATTGCTTAAATATACCCATTCCCTGTGGATTCGATCCCTGCTTGCTAACTGTGCTAGTATTAGTTTAGTTGTCTGTCGCAGGTGTTATAAATTGTTTTTGGTTCGCGATTTTATCGACGAAATCGTGCCCGACCAGTCAGCTAGCAGGCCTCAGTATAGTCAGTTACTCCGTCCACGCGATCCAGAACAGCTTGTCTGGTCTACGGAATTCATTCAGTAGACAATCTCCGTAATCGGACTGTTCGCGTTCAAGTTTGAGAAAAAGTTTTCAGGTGTATTCACCCCCCTCCCCCCCCCCCTCCCCTCTACACCTGAACGTTTGACTCGGGACCAACAAAATTAAATCAAAAAAAGAGAAATTGAATTCATTAAGGGTATTTTCGTAATCTGCTTTATTTTTATTTTCTTTCAACTCTTTTCTCTCTTTCAACAACTCTACCTCTCATTCGTTTCTCTCTCCCAAGCAACGCAACTATCCCACTTCAATTACGCCGTCATGTTCGTTGTCGCCGCCGCCGCCACTGTTGTCGCTGTGTATGTTGTTGCCACTTCAATTACGCCGCCGTGTCTCATTTATTTTCTGTTTGAGAGAATGTCGCCATTGAAGGGCTTAAATTGGAATCGTCTTTGCTACGCACCTTAATTGGAATCGTTTTTAAAAAAGGGATTGTTTATTTTCTTAGAACGAATCTGATTTTGGATGGGTGTTCATTGTTCTTTGTTCTTGGGCGATTTCGGATGGATGCTCATTGTTCTTGGGCAATTTTGCATAAAGATTGATTTTGGATGGGTGTTCATTGTTCTTAGGTAATTTTGCTCATTTTGGATACGCATAAAGATTGATTTTGGATGAGTGTTCATTGTTCTTGGACCATTTTGTTCATTTCGGATACGCATAAAGATTGATTTTGGAAGAGTATTCATTGTTCTTGGACAATTATGCTCATTTCATTTGATTTATTCATTTTTTGTGTTTTTTTGTTTTCTGATCATCTTTTTATGCATATTCTAGTATGAATTTGTGCTAAATTCTATTACGTTTCATGCATGACAGAACACGAATGGCCGAGTCGTCGGATGAAGATGGTTTTTTTTATTGTGCTTATTCTATTTTCGTCCCTGAATGCCCACATAAATTGAAACCATAAGTCGGATGGACGTTTTTCAAGTTTGGACGAAGTTATTAGCTTTCTACTTAGTTGTGTTTTTACCTTTAGACTTTATTGGATATCCAAATTGGTCTCTCAATTTTGCCTTTTTGTTATGCTAATGATATATTATGCATAAATTCTACAAGAAATATGCATAAAGCAGTTACTTTTTATGCATGACTTCAGTGACGTAGCTACTCTATACGGTTTTCCATTTTTAAGCAACTTGTTATTCATGCATATTTACGTTTAGATTAATGCATAGCTTGTGTTATATTTGTGCATACTTGTTAATTAATCGTTTTTGTTTGAAATTCTCATTTCATGTATATTTAAGTTACGATTAATTCATATCCACTTTTATATTTATGCATATTCATGTTTAATGTCATAATTAAACAATCATAATAATACTTAATAAGAATAATATACTTTAACTAATCAAACATTGAGAATATGATTAACAAAGCATAGCTACAATTGTTTCTAATAAAAATAAAAGTTTTAAAAAAATAATGAATTGTCTTTGAAATATCAATTTTTATTGTCTACAATATGTTCTCCATCTCTCTAGTATTCAATTTCATTTCCTCGAAATGGCTCAAGGCTTTTATCACCTTTGAATGTCTCCATGTGCCTCATCTAATATGCCCCCTACAAAAAAAAATTTGAGATTAAAGGGTTTACGTTTGCATTCTTTCCATGTCCGCGTGCTTTCAATAAGACACAGGATTAGCAACTCACACCAATTCCACTCATTTGCATCACTTTGTTCCTCCAAAGGATTCGAAAAAAATGGATAAATGTATTCATGTGTGGTCGATTGAATTAGAGAACTAGCAAGCATAACACGGAAATTCATCCTAAATATTTTTTCACCATTCTTATCATCTATCATTGCATGTTTTAGATATTTTATAAACTTTTCTATACAAAGCAACATTCATGCATATTGAAGAAAAGATTCATGCATGTAAAACAACATATTTATGCATATAGCGTGAATGCAACAATAATCAACGCTATGTTTCTTCTAGTCACATAACCATTATAGTTTCATGCATATCTCGTAGATAATTCATGCATAGACACTATAGTATTTATGCATAACGTTACCAATAAACAATCTACACATTCATGCAAATCGCCAGTCACTTTTATGCATACTTACTTCCTATTTTATGCATACCAATGAAAAGAAACATGAAACGCATACATTACAGCCTCAACACATTTCTCCACAATGCATTCATTTTGATGCATACATCACATCTAATTCATGCATATCATTCTCCAAATTCATGCATATTACTTCAAACTGCAACATGAAACGCATATACGTCACATGTTTCACATTGCATTCATTCTTATGCATACGTAACATCTAATTCATGCATAACACAATACTAATTCATGCATATTGCTTCGCACACAATATGCACCATATGTCCGGTATATCTCTTATCAATGCATTCATTTTGATGCATACATCACATCTAATTCATGCATACCATTCTACAAATTTATGCATATTACTTTGAACTACAATATGAACGTATATCCATTACATGCTTCTCAATGCATTCATTTTTATACATACGCAACATCTAATTCATGCATACCACTATACTAATCCATGCATATTATTTCGCACACAATATGCACCACATGCCCGTTATATCTCTTCACAATCCACTCATTTAGATGCATACATCACATCTAATTCATGCATACCATTCTCCAAATTCATGTATATTACTTCGAACTACAATATGAAACGCATATCCGTCACATGCTTCACAATGCATTCATTTTTATGTATATGCAAAATCTAATTCAAGCATACCACTATACTAATTCAAGCATAGAACTTTGCACGCGATGTTTTTCAGAAACTACTCTTTACAAGTAAATTTCGAAATGTTACCTTCGTCCATGCTTTTATCAACTGAAACACAATCCGTCAATTGCTTGTAATTAGGAAAATCCAATTTCTATATTTCCTACAAACAAACAAAAAACGAAAACAAAACTAAGCATAAATCACAACTCTTCGAAAATATATATGCACGAAATATCCTCGAAAGTATTTTTGCACAAATTAATGGAAACGCAGTTTGTATGCCGAAACAGTAACTCAAGTCCCTCAAATCGCGATGAATATTGTAAATTGAAGGACGAGACTACAACAATTGAGGAACAAAACTCAAGGAATTGACCAAGAAACATTAAACCCACTCCAATCGTAGAAGGAAACTCTGCAAATCGCAGAAGGAAACTCTGCAATTTTAGTGAATTTTGCTTAAATTCCTATTTCGCCAAGAAATCCCCAAATTTCCATCAAAAACCCTAGGCTACAACTCCATAAAACTTCGATTTCACTGCAAATCTACTCCGAAATTGAAGAAACGAACACGAAATTTCGTGGAATTTGAGATGAAACCTGAAATTTCTGAAGAAACGAACGTGAAATTTTTTATTAGAGAGAGTGAGTGAGAGAGAGAGTTGAATAGAATGGAGGCGTGGAGGAGGTGTGAAATCTGAAATGTTTTCAAATTTTCTTCTTGCACAATTCCTATATTACCCTTATCATTGTTTTTGTTTTGTTTTTGGTTGAAACTAATAGGAAATCTTGGCCCTTGATTTTGATGGGATCTATAATCTAGAATAGATCTCATATCTCTTTTGAAGGGTGGTTCTCCCTAGAACCATATCATATATATATATATATATATATATAGGTTTTGGATCCAATAGGAACATCCCTAAAATAGGAGCTAGGAACAAGTATATGAACCATTGACCTCAAGATCTAATCGTTCATTTTAAACCCTTATTTTATTTTTTTTTTAGCATTTTATTAACTCATTAAGGGTCCTTTGGTAATTGTCCATTCTATTTCCTAAAAATAATTTATTTTTCTCTCTTTCATTCACATTCGAATTGCATATAGCCATTTTTGAAACCTTGCATCGAGTTCTATGTCCTCCAAGAATCATCGAACAAGCAAGGGTTTATCCAGATCGAGTTCAACATTTGTGCGAAAATGGGTGAGTGTGCTTATGTGTTCTTCAATTTTGGGGATTGAATGTAATGGGTTGTTCATATTTTGGTTTCAATTGTTGCAATCTTTCACTTTGATGTACGGATTTTTTTGTAATTTGCTTGCCGATATTTCGAGTTAGCTATTGGACTTGCTGATATTTGCGATCGATTATCACCCTTTTCTCGTCTTGTGTTTTCGGAACTAAGGTTTACATTGTTGTTCATATGGAATGTTCTGTTCTATGCATACGTGATTCACTTTATGTTCATTTTTTATTCACTTTGTTTTCATTTTTGATTCACTTTCTTCTAGAAATAGAAGCCACTTCCTTATTCCCTTCCCTCTAACCTAAGCTCAGCTGACCATATCTATAGCTTAGATCGAAGGAGTTCATCCCTGAACTGTTCTTTATTGTAAAGAACTCCTTCATAGTTGGAGAGTTTGTCAAACGCTTTAGTTTGATTCTTATAAACTGAGACTTGCTCAGTATAATCTTTAAGACTAGTGTTTGTCCAGTGCACAAACCGACTGAGACTAACTCAGTATAATAAAATAGCCTCCTGATCTTTTCGGGACAGTGGACGTAGGATCGTTTGATATCCGAACCACTTTAAAATCATTGTGTTTTGTGTGCTCTGTTTTACTGTTGCAATGATTTCTGTTCATACTGAAAATATCTTTCAAAATCATTCAATTGTGTTTCTGCAAAGCTTAAAAGATTGCACTAATATTCTGAAACAGTTTTAATAAAAACGTTTTCTAACTCAACTGAATTGGGCATACACATTTCCGCACTCTACTGAACATTTACTGAACTGTACTGAATTCTGACTAAGTCAACTAGCAGGCCTCAGTATAGTCAGTCACTCTGCCACGCGATTCAGAACAGTTTATTTGGTCTACTGAACTTGTTCAGCAAGACACTCTCCTGAAAAGGACTGTCGTGTTTTAAGTTGAGAAAGTTTTCAGGTGTATTCACCCCTCCCCCCCCCCTAAAACCTGAACGTTTATCTCGAGACCAACACTTCATATGCACACTTTGCTTGCTCTACAACTTCGGTACTCAACAAGTTCTGATCCCAAGAAAGAATAGCTGTACAATACCTCACACGCATAATATTCACAAACTTCTAAAATGGTGGGGTGATGCCACATTTCCATTTTGTTGATAAGTCGCCCATGAAGGTTTCCATGTGCCTCATTACAAATAGCTTAGTGTCTTTCACAATCAATCTGTCACCCTACTTTAGCGAAAACACATTTATGTTTGCATTGGTCATCTTCTTCGACTTTGCTTTTAACAACTCGTTTGTATCAAGCCACTTCACAAACATCTCCTTGTACATGTAAACAATTTAAATGTGAAGCTGTAATAATATTAAACAAAAAAATATGCTCACGCAAAACACCTCCTATTAATGACCAGAAACACTTACCACCTTCTCAGGGAAACCATTGTATCTGGAGTTAGGTTGGATGTCCCAGCAATAGTCTTGCCCTTTGATGACATACCTATCAAAAAATATTGCCTATTATTATCACAAACTGTCCTAAACTATCGTAAAACATCCCAAACAGTTCATGAACAGATGCAGGACAAAGTGAATTGAAAATCAAAGAAAAGTGTATTAAAAAAACGAAGAAAGTGAATTGTTCCAGAGTGTATTGAAAATCAATAAAAAGTGCATTATAATTTCAAAGAAAGTGAATTGAAACCCTATCCCAATTCCGAACCCGATTCTTCCATCATCATAAAATCAAATAAAGGTACAATACACAATGAATATGAAATACACTGTGAATATGAAATACAATAAATTTTACAGCAGGTACGATACAATACAATATGAATTCGCAGAGAAGCAAATACAATACGAAATACAATACACTATGAAGGTGCAATACAACTGATATCAAACTGTAGTAATACGCAATACAATAAGAATACGAAATACAATATGCCAAAATTACCCTTCTGCCTTTAAGTGAATAAGAAAAACAAAGAAAGTGTATTTCACATTTATGATCTTTTAGTAAGTGAAAATCAACTATAATCGTTGGATCGATCCAACGACTACAAAGTGTTCCTAATTTCTATTATAACCCTTGTTCCCAATGCATACACTCCCTATCTATATATATGAAAGGAACTTTTTGTCTCAGTAGATAAACATCACTTCACTTTTATATAATAACTTGCAAACTGCGTATGAATTTATTTATTATTTTAAATATGCCGCTTGTCCGATGAGTTGGCAAATTTTGCGGATGATTGGTATTTGAATGCCAATAGCTTTGCTTCTTATTTGAAAATTGTACTTGTGGCATTTGTCTCGAGTTATGTTACAATCAAGAAGATAACTGGGAATAAAATACTAGCACCTTAAGAATGCAAACTTGATTCTGCTTTGTAGTATTGATTATTAATAATTGATTAAAACATATACAGATTTGCTAAATCCGATGATAATATATTCAAACTTTTAAAAAATGGCCAAGAAAACAGTTTTCATGCTGCATGAGTCGCCCTCCATTTCTTTACCCATTCCTAAACTTTATCAACCAAATTGAAGAAAAATAACTGGTTTAATTCATTTGATTAATCTTCACGCTATTAATAGTAACATCACTATTTTTTGTCTTTATGAATGCATCTTCTTTAAAATTGGATAATATTGTTTTATAACAAATCAAATTGGACACCTAAATCAAAACTAGTGACCACTAATTCCGAGTTTTTAATTAACAAATCATCTGGTGATTTTTGCTATATAAGTATATACCAACAAGAAGTATTATACGTAACAAAATCTCATCTTCCCCAAAATGGCATTGCCTGTTGGAGTAGATTCATCAAGACTTGAGCTATATAGGTTTTATAATTTCAATTATACAGAATCATGACCCTAGTCTATCTTCATGCTATTTCATGTCCGCAACGTAAAATTAATGATTTAAAACAATTACATGTTTATTAAATAGAAGTCGAAGGAACAAGGGTATCGCCTAAACACATATTGGTGGCTAAGATTTTTAAAGATGAACTCCTTTAATAGTCCAGCAAGTAAAATGATGACAAATTAAAGTGGCTTCAAGAAGATTAATAGCATAATCCACAAATTTTATTACTAGAACCTTCGGATAGTAAAATATCTTCCAATTACGCTTGGTAGATCCTTAAATTCCCACTTAAGTAAATAGTAAGGCATAATTTATCGTCATTCATGTATTGCTTCTAATCCTAAGCCGTGTTAATATAAACACTGCTCAACAAAACTCCAAGTATCACAATCAACAAATTAGTCCCACACTTACACGTGAGACCTACTCATCCCATTAATCCCATATCATCACTAAAGCATATTTTAATAAGATCACAACTAGGAGCTAAGCTATACCTTTCCCTCTCCGTAGATCTTCAAGAAAGTAAGACTATCTTCTCGCCTAAGAAAGAAATAGAGTTTCTCATTAATACTACCTCCGTCCCGCTATTTCCGGCACACTTCATTTCGGCACGGAAATTAAGAAAATAGATAATTAAGAATTAGATATGGTAGATGATAAAATAGGAGAGAGAAGATGAGTTAAAGTAGATGATAAAGTAGGAGAGAGAAGATGAGTTAAAGTAAGAGAGAGAAGATGATAAAGTAAGAAAAAAGTAGGAGAGATAAGATGGTAAAGTATGAAAGAAATGATAGTTTTTTCCAAATTAGGAAGTGTGCCAGAAATAGCGGGATATTCATTTCGGGAAAGTGTGCTAGAAATAGCGGGACGGAGGTAGTACTAACTAAGTCATGAGGTTATCTATAGATAATATTTATTTAATTTACATGCATTTACATAAGAAATACGTGTAAATAACATGTCGTAAATATAACATTAATTATTTACTGCACACACACATACTATTTATAGCAAATTTATATTACTATAGCCATATAATTAAATTGTACCATTTTCCTTAATCATTAATACAACAATTCTTACAATTAAGTTACCATCTATTATACATTACCAAAAATATATGAATTTATGAAACTAATTATGCCACTACACTAAGATGATCATGCATTCAAATCTTCTATGCATTAGGTAAAAACACCATAATTTAATTTTGTGTCATTCTCATACACCGATATTCAAATTAGATTTATGCAAACTCCTTATTTAAAAAAATATATATTTTTGTTGGAATTAAAAGAATTTTATGCGGGGTGTGAATCTTCTAATCTATACTAAAGAATTAACTAATCTTCTTAAACCTTTTAAAGAAAACTAGGGATGTCACACATATTCTCTACTATTCTCTATGAGGATAGTTAAACTTGTGTTGTACATATTAATGTAAACCTTGAAGATAACCTTGAAGATTGTTATCTTGAGTGGAGCGATAAATTGTAAATAATTCTTAAAATGAGAATGACCCATAAAGGTTAAATGATTGTACTTTTTTTTTATTTCTAACTTTTTTTCCTAAAGGGTTTTCTTAGTAAAGGTTCTTAACGAGACATCTAGTGTAACACATGATTTTCAAAAGAGTGGCGACATCAACCCAGCAGATTCGCTCGAGTGATGACCTAGCGGATTCTTTACACATGCATTACCAACATCAGCATTTGAGAAGTTGGTACACAAGATCGATATGCGCCGACTCAAGGATTTACAATGACTATTCTGATGGGAAGCAGTTGTACTCTTTTTCTTTCAACTAGTTTTTGTCCTAATGAGTTCTTCTAGAAAGGTTTTACCGAGGCAACATTTTCTTTTATGAATGGTTAATCATGGGAAGTATTGTAAATATATTTGCGTGTATATTTACCATATAATGATCATATGTAAACCCTAAAAGCTCATTAACCCATATGTAACTCTATAAATAAAGGTATTTACTCTTCATAATAGTATACTTCTTATTTCTGCTCTCCTTATTATTCTCTACTTCTATCTAATTTATAATAGCTACATGAGCTTGAGCATCAAGAAGCTCCTTTGCAGACTCTACATCATTAACCCTTGCCATTTTTTAAAGGAGTTGTTGATAATTTTTTAATGATGTCAAGTAATTGTGTCTCCTTTAAAGTTTATAAGAGTAGGGTTATATCTAATTGACAAGTGTATATTGTCGGAGGTTTTTTTAGTTAAACGTTTTGCAAAGTTTAATAATATGATTGATGATTACTGAACTTGATAAATGAAATATTCATGAATCATTATAAACTATAACTAATTAAGGAGAATAAGAATATATGCCAACAACGTTGTACCTTGTTGAAAAATTGTATTGTATGCATATTTTTTGAGTTACATGTTGCATTCAAAAAGATAATGGGACATAGATTTTACGCGGATTAAGAATCTCAACCTAGATTCTACTTTCTATTAATAAATAAGTGATCAAAATTTAAAAAGATTTGGTAGATCTAATATATTGAAACTTCTAAAAGGGACTATGGAAAGAGGTTTCGTAGTGCATATGGTCGGGAGAGGCTTACTTATCGTCTTTGGTGAGTCGCCCTCCATCTCTTTGGCAATTCCTAAACTTGAATTATCAACCAAATTGAAGAAAAGCAATTGCTCTTCTTTGCTGCTGGCTTCACATGATTCGCAAATCACAATCCATGTATATTTCTTTGTCATTACATTTCGGTTTGTAATAAAATCATCGACCTTTGGGATAGGGAGTGAACTTCTATAACAAATTTTATAATTTCATAATTTATATTTTTTAATGAGGAAAATTTGCAGGTGCAATCGAAGTGCTTATTGAGAAATCCGTACATTGGTATAAAAGATGCAAACCAGCCTAGACTAACTACAAGTTACATATAGCGATGTCAATAATTGTTCTTCGTATATCATTGGTGGTTCCTTCAATTCTTAATCATTTAGTTTCTAAATTGATTGTTTTTTTAATCCTTTAGCCCTGGATTTTATAGCCAATTAAATATGTTAGATGCCCAGTTTAGTTTAACAGTTTACATAAGAGCTTATTGCATAAGCAGTTATTATTAGATTGTAAAAATAAGCATTTATGGCTCAAATATTTACGAAAATTGCGTATTTGCAATTAACTATGTAGTCAAATTATTATTTAAATTTTCAAAACCGTATTTTAAGATTTTGAATATATACCTCGTTAGTTCCTTTTCACTAAGAAGGTGAAAGATATATAACATCATTATTGATTAAACGTACATTTGAGGCTTATGCATTGTATTATAACAATAATATTATATACTATAAAGGCCATTTATTTATTTGAAATATGAGGATTTGAAGGTGTGAAACTAAGGAAAAACCTCAATTACAGACCTCAAACCTAAGATTGGAGTAATTTTATATTTTTGGAAGCCTGCAGCGATGAAGAGGTTAGCCCACTCCTTTTCAGTTCTTTCCTTTCCTGTAACCTCAGCCATCATCAAAACATCAAAGAACAGTTGAGATTCAGTTTCTTCATGTTTTTCTTTCTCAACATCCACCACCATCTCCACAATAATAACCTTCTTGCCTTCGTTCTTGCTCAGCATTATGGCTTCTTTGCATTTCTCCAGTATCTTCACACATTCTTCATCGTTCCAGTCATGCAATATCCACTAAAATCCAACAACTAGTTAATAGGTTAAATAGGAGCAGAGACACCTCTAGGATTAAGAATTATGGGCAGGATTTGTAAAATTAGGCACTACAATATTCTTCCACCGATAATACCAAGAAATCAGTTGGTAATTAATTAAACTTACCGATGGAATTACGTATATCGGTTGTCGATACCGTATCCGTGTAACAGGTGGGTCCAATAAATAATTATAATTGAAATTCTTTGGTATATAAATGTGAAAAAGGCTAGTTTAAGGAGTCAATGTGGAATAGTTCACTTTTTGAGAAATTTAAAATTTGCGACAAAATAGAAACTGTAAAACTCCATCAATACCTTGAGGAAAACTGCATCAGCATGAGGAATAGACACAAACATATCACCAGCCACGTAGCTCAAATTCCCATACCCTTCCAAGCCAGCAATAACATGTGGAAGATCCAACACACTACATTTCAAGCCAGGAAACGCAGTGGTCACGCCTCTCGCCACCGAGCCCGTCCCTCCCGCAACGTCCACCATTGTCGCCACCCCCTCGAAAACTTGCCTACATTCTTGAACAAGTACACTAGTCACCAATCTTGCATCACAAGCCATGGCTTCATTCAGCAGTTGATTCCACCTCTCCTCATTCCCTGCATACTCCCAAAAGGGTTTCCCATTTTTAGTGATAAATGGAGTGGGATTTTCATCTCCAAACCACGCACTCATATGATGCATTGGATCAATCAAGATGGGCTCAACCATGCCAACTACATAGGTTGCCATGCTCAAAGGCTCGTCTCGCATTAGTAGACGTGAAGCCGGTGTCAGAGAATAAGCCTCTTCCTCTTCCTCCTCCTCGTTCTTGACCTTGACCTTGTTGAAGAACTTGGAGTGGACTAGAACCCGCATTAGGCGGGAGAGGCTTTCGGACTTGGCCTTGTTGATTGAGAGGGCGTTGGCTAGTTTAGAAAGCGTAATTGGCTTGCCGTGTTTGTGGATGGCATCGGGTATCCCTAACTGAACCGCGGTTTTGAGGGATAAGGAGTTGATGTAGTTGAAAGTGTGGTTCCATACATGAGCTTGAGCGTCAAGAAGCTCCTTTGCAGACTCTAAACCATTAGGCCTTGCCATTTTCTCCAGGTGTTTGTGATACTTTTTTCATGTAGTGTGAAGTAATTCTGTTTCTCTTTACTATTTATAAGAGAATGAGAAGAGAGTAAGGTTATATTAAAATGACAAGTGTATATATCTTATGATACTTTTGAATCAAAAGTTTTTCCAAAATTTAAGTATAATGATTTTGGTAAGATTGTAGACCATTTCCGGGAACGAATGGTTGATGGTTACTTCAAGGTTTGAACTTAGATAAATAAGGTGGATTACGTTAATATCTTGGATTGGAGATTTATGAATTGTTATAGCTTAAAACCACTGTTTGGTATTTCATCTAAAGATTTTTTTGTTTTTTTTTTTGGGTGGGATGGTGGCTTTTAAACTAATGAAAATCTTATATTCCCTGAGGAGGTTCTACCACGTGAAAATGCACTTTAATGGAACTTTATCCGTAGTTGGTCGTGACCAAGAAACCACCGGTTTCGCTTGGTGGGCTGGAAATGCCCGACTTATTAATTTATCCGGTAAACTACTAGGAGCTCATGTAGCCCATGCCGGATTAATTGTATTCTGGGCGGGGGGAATGAACCTATTTGAGGTGGCTCATTTCGTACCAGAGAAGCATATGTATGAAGAGTGATTAGGAAAGAGAAGAAAAGCCATGACAGAGAGCACTTCAAGAATAAGGTTGATTGAGAGGGTTAATTTGACAACATAAGTTTTAGATTCATTGAAACAAAATCACCCTTGCAAATCAGAGTACAAGAACAGATTTGCACTTCCAAATACATGTCTAAAATTCAAGCCTAAATCACTCAAATGTATGTAAGAAAAGAATTTTAAGAGTCTCATACTACTTACTATAATAATACAGCTAGGAATTAAAGGGCACAAAGAAATGACGAACCTTTACGCCAAGAGTGTTGGCTTCCTTCCCATCTAAACAAGCATAGCGTTCCCATCAACGCAAACTTTGAATGGCTGAGATTACCCGATGAGATCGTAAAAGAATACATATAGCTCAAGAAGAGCAGCAACCACCTTTCTTCACTGCAGAAACCTCATCCTTAGAGCCAACGTTGATGGTCTGGCCTTTCGATACAGGGGCCGGATCGTCGCTACTCTCGAGGGCTTTTCTGCTCACCACGCCGTGGATCTGCATGAGCACCTCCGTGAAGGCGTTCTCGACGTTCATTGACTCGAGGGCGGAAGTCTCCATGAAGAATGTCTTCTCCCTCTCGGCGAAAGCCGTGGCATCCTCTGCAGAGACGGCGCGGAGGTGGCGCAGGTCGGCCTTGTTCCCCACGAGCATGATGACAATGTTCGAGTCCGTGTGGTCACGGAGCTCCTTCAGCCATCGCTCCACGTTTTCAAATGTCACGTGGCGTGTGACATCGTAGACCAATAGGGCTCCAACGGCTCCTCGGTAGTAAGCACTAGTGATTGCACGGTATCTAGACCAAAGAATTGTGAAAGATGAGGATTTATAAGGCAGATTTGAAAATGCAGAATATACAGAAACAAGCAACAGTTAAAGCAAAGGGAAACAAAATGAGAATTGGTTACCCACTTCGTCTTTCGACTACGTCTGGGAGCCCTACCAAACCAGGATTTTCACTATGATTTCGGATACAATAACAAGGAAATAACGGGGCTATTATAGAAGATTGGAATAGCCCAAAACGAATTGTTATCATGACCGTATTTCAAGTACCTTCAGACTCTATACTCAACATATATCAATGTATTTTGGGATACACCCAAGTAGCATAAAGTAATGCAAAGGATTATGATGAACTAAAAGAAGATGTTGGGGAACAACAGTTAAACATCGATAAGGTAATAACCTTGGGACCGAGAAAAAATATTCATTTAAAGAGGTTATTACTTTATCGAAAATTATTTTAGTACATTGACCCATATCAGGACCGGAAAAAATTATTATCTTAACGAGATTATTACTTTATCGAATATTACTTTATTGAGGTTTAACTGTAATATCATCATCAAATATATAAAAGGAGCAAAATTAGCAGAGGAATACTTTCTCTGTAGAGGTAAAACTTAGTGGCTTCAGTTTACTAAGCTACATTGCAAAGCTTAGATCCAATTGCCCAAGCATCAATGGCCTCTAATGCAATATATATACTAGGTTTAGCACAAGAAGAAACTTGATTCCAGATCGATTGAATGGAAGCAGAGAAGCTTGATTCCTACCATTACATTCTTCAGAAAAGCCCTCTTCTTGACCAATCTTAACCACTATACCAATTATGTTCTCAATCTGTACTGCCAACCAAATCATGCTTATTAAGTTATTATAACTGATGTTTAATATGATGGAAATCACATCTAGGGGTGTAACGGTTTGGTTCGGTTTGGTTTTTTATGCATTTTAGGAACCGAACCAAACACATAGAAATGGTTCGGTTCGGTTCAATGTGTTTTTAAACATCGAAACCGAACCGAACCGAACAGCTTATAAATGGTTTGGTTCGGTTCGGTTTACCGGTTCACCTTTTTATTTTTTTATTTATTTTTTAAATCCTAAATAATGCAAGAATAATAGTTTATAGGATGTCACTCGTTCTAAACTCATAAGTATAGAGTTGTTACTCATTTCTCTTCCTTTGTATAGATTAGAATTGATATTAACTTAAATCTAATATCTAAATCCAATAACATTCTCATATAATAAAGAGAAATATTAAATAAAAAAATAAAAAATAAGATATTGGTTCGGTTCGGTTCGAACCGTTCAAAAATTCTTGAAACCGCGAACCGAACCGAATGTAAACGGTTCCTAAAAAAATAAACCAAACCAAACCGCGAAGCCGAACCGAACCACATTTTTCGGTTTGGTTCGGTTCGGTTTGATCGGTTTCGTGGTGCGGAGCGGAACCACTTATACCTTCACATCCATTTCATGCATCAAATCAGGAGAAGATTTCACAACTACACTAAATTAACATCTCTAAAGCTCTAAAATGCAAAAGAATCAACATTGTCTTCGAATCAACTTAAGAAGTTCAAAATTTGTAGATCAGCTCTATTCCCAAAAGTGATTCTTTTTCTTTAATAAAACATGATTAACACATTATGCAGTGATCTAAGTTCAAAAGGGTATCAGATCTAAGCAGCTCACGCTATTCCACAAACCGCGGATCTCAGATCATTAATCTAAATCACAAACCAAAAATAGGGGGAGAAGGGAACCAGTCAAAGCAGAAATTGAGATCTCAGATTTAAGACTAGAAATAAACAAAACAAATTACTCACATATAAATCTTAATGAAACCGTTAAAAGTAAAACCAATTCGGAATGCAAGATAATCAAACAAATGTCGTACCGTTCCTGGCCAGCGGTGTCCCAAATCTGAGCCTTGACGACCTTCTCGTCGACGCGGATGCTCCGAGTGGCGAACTCGACTCCGATTGTGGACTTGGACTCCAAACTGAACTCATTGCGGGTGAATCTGGAAAGCAAATTGGATTTCCCAACGCCGGAATCGCCTATCAGCACTACCTTGAACAAGTAATCGTAGTCGTCGTCCGCTCGATACGCACCCATGAGTGATTGTAATTGTGTAATGTATATGCAGAAGAAGGATTTTGCAACTCGAGAGGTTCAGAAGAGAGAGATTAGAGAGAGAAGCCACCGCCGAGAGAAGAGGGAGATCTATTCGAAGTGTTTATAGCTGCTTTTACTGTACCGTTAGACGCCGCTTTCTTTTCTTTTAGTTATTTTAGGGAATATTTTAAATTTATCAGCCGCATTTATTTATTATTTATCAACCGTATGTGACTTCTTCGCGTTTCACGTAATCCTTACCGCAACTCCCATCAGACGATGAACAGCTCACTTAGTATAGGGTGTAACGGTTCGGTTCGGTTCGATTTTTTATGTATTTTAAGAATCGAATCGAACACATATAAATAGTTCGATTCGGTTCGGTTCGATGACTTTTTCAATGTCGGAACCGAACCGAACCGCTTATAAATTATTTGGTTCGGTTCGGTTCCTCGATTCACCTTTTTATTTTTTTTATTTATTTTTTAAATCCTAAATAATGCTAGAATAATAGTTTGTAGGATGTCACTCATTCCGAACTCATAAGTATAGAGTTGTTACTCATTTCTCTTCATTTATATAGATTAGAATTGGTCTTAACTTAAATCTAATATCTAAATTCAATAATATTCTCATATAAGAAGGACAAATATTAAATAAAAAAATTAAAAAATTTGATATTGGTTCGGTTCGGTTCGAACCGTTCAAAAATTCTTGGAACCACGAACCGAACCGAATATAAACAGTTTCTAAAAAAATAAACCGAACCAAACCGCGAAATCGAACCGAACCGCATTTTTCGGTTTGGTTCGGTTCGGTCTGATCGGTTTACCGGTTCAGAGCGGAACCACTTGCACCCCTACTCCCTCCTATTAATGTTCCCTTTGGTTTCGGTACGTTGATTAATAATTTGTATTTAAGCATGTATTTTATGAGTTTTAATTGTATTAAGAAATTAATATAATTTTCAAGGAGTGATTGGTGGTTGAAATGAGAATTTTTTCAAATTTTTACAAGGCATGGTTGATGCAATAGATTTTTTTTTTCTATATTGCATTTTAAGAAATAATCTTAAGTTTTCAAAGAGTTAAAAATCGTAAATTTCCAAGTAAGGAGTGGAACGAAAATCGTGTGAAAGATAGATTTTTGGAGAGATATGGTATGATAATGTGGATATGAGTATTAATCAGAAGGGGTCACTTCATTTTTTGTTTAAGAGTAGTTTTTGCTATTTTATGAAAGAGGACGAATAATAGCGGGACAACTTAGTTAGGAAAGTAAGACGAGAATAGCGAGAGGGAGGAAGTATAACATTTTACCGGTTTGTAGATATAATAATATCTCTATTTTTACAAAATAAATATAAATGTTATAAATACAGTGCTTTCCGAAAATTCGAATTAATTGAGTTAATTTTGATTATGAATTGTTATTTTGGTAGTAATAATATGTGGAAAATGTAAATATTGTTGTATATAATATCCGTCCTGTATTGATTTTTCTTATTTTAACGTCCTATAAATGGTAAAAATATGTGGATCATATTCAATATACACATCATAACACCATTTTCTCGATTTCCATATTTAAAAAAATATATATCAGAGGAACTATAATTTACCATTCAACCTTTTGAATATAAATTGTAGAATCCAAATAGGATACAACAAGACTATCATTACATGTTTGATTAGATTAAGCAACAAGAAAATTCATACCTAAACAAAATCGTTATAAAATTCTACTAACATACCCTAAGTAATAAGTCTTTCAATGGCAATTACTTGGAAATAATGAGTGAGACAATGTCTCATAAATATAGACGTGACGACCATACTTGTTTCGTGAGAATTGTAAGAGGTGGACCAAGCTAATCAAAATTCAAATTTTAAAGATTACAAGTATTTTTCACATAAAAAACCTTTGTTTGTTCAATGATATAACTCATTCTAGAATCATCCCCGAACACTAAGGCCCCGTTTGGTTACACTTGGGGAATGGAAATCCAAATAAAAGGGTATGGTTCCATTCCTGTTATTTGGTCGACGTAACTGAGTTCATCCCATTAACGCCAAATGGGGCCTAAATAAGATCTCTTTTCAATCTATGATTTTATTGCATATAAACCTACCTATGTATGTTCTTAAGAGGCAACTATAGCTATGGCAAAATCAAGAAACTCACAAAATTGTATGTGATGGGAAAGATTACTCTTTTGGCCTTTTGCTCATCGTTTTTCGCTTATTGACATCAAGGTATCTCTTTCTCAAACGAATAGCATTTGGTGTAACCTGCATACACAATTCAATATACACGCGGAGTGTGAACATGAATCGTGGTGTTGTATGAAACCGCAATAATGTAAAACGGACATACCTCAATGAGCTCATCAGACGCAACATACCCTATTGCTTCCTCGAGAGATATCTGCAAGAAAATTTGCATCTTTGTAAATAACAAGGAAGCAAATAATGAAAACAAATGAAGTAATTGGATTTAAGAGTACATACAAGGCGAGGAGGGGTTAGCTTCACAGTCTCATCTTTGTTGGCTGCACGGATGTTATTTAGCTCCCTACTTCGCACTGGATTAACCTGCGTCGAGTAGTAATTTGTGTTATGCAAATGAAAAACATAACAGCAGTTCTGTGGTAAATATATATATATAGATGTGAAACACTTACATCAAGATCAGTATCGCGTGAATGTTCACCAATAATCATGCCATCATATGTCTGCAGAAATAATTGAAAAAAGGTAACCTCAAGCAATGAAGAATGGGAAGTGTCATCTTGTCTTCATCTATGTATTTTTGGTAAAAGCAAAAGTAGGGAAAGTAATAATGAAAACCTCCATTCCGGGTTTGACAAAAAGTATTCCGCGAGGTTCTAAGCTAATAAGTGCATAAGCAGTGGTAGTCCCGTATCCCACGGAAACCTGTTACATCAAGTATAGTTGATTAGATCTTGAGCATAAACCGAGCAAGTGAAAATGTGGAAACTGGACTCAAATTATCTGAAGAAGTTGAAAACAACAGATATTGGCTTAATATATGTGCCAAATTCCGAAGTAAATAACCCAACAAAACCTTACTTCTGTTGATTCTAGCATAAGATTAAGCTAATGGAACAAAAATAGTACCTAAAGTAAGTATCTAGTAAATGTTCACCAATAATCATGCCATCATAATTATTCATTAAGCTAAGGTAATATATAAATTATGGACTGTTGTTAACGGCACATCAACTTTTATTGCATCATTCAAAAGGCTATTCCAGCTCACATTCATTGCCTTCAGTTTCTAAGCATACCAAGATGGTAGAGTTGCATATTTGTATACATAAATCACTGGAGCAATTTGCCTAATAAAGCGAAACTATTTTTTGCCAAAGTACAACATACATAGATTTCTTGAGAAGTTGACAGCAAGACATAGATATTATTTTTAATAAATCGATCCTAATGGAATTGAACACCATATCAACTCTAGATCAACCACTTATGCAGAAGTGGGAATACCAACTGCACTACATATTGTAGGTCAACAACACATAGATAAGCTATTTACAAAGAAAATCAAAAACAAAGTAGCAAATTACTGAACGCGACATGATAACGTACCAGGACTCCTTTTCGGACATTTCCAAGAGGACCTCGATGTTTCTCATATGCTGCAAGATAAAGATATACATAAATAAATAAGGAAGGTTAATGTATAGCACAAGTCTACACTGGTGATAGTGAAGACAAACAGATAACATATGAAGGCAAGTAACATTGGTGGCAGAAAACTAATTTTTCCCTGCAGATATGAAGTCCGTGAAAATACCCAATGGTTAAGATTAAACAACAGCTTCATGATCATCATCAGAAAACTAAAAGTAATCAGCCAAAAAGAGCAGGAAAACGATCAAGACAGTGGTACAAGTGGCTTAGAGGGCATACTCAAGAATGCACGGTGCATAAATCCAGTGCCTCGTGTAACGCTGTTGAAGACACTTCTATAACCAACCAATCCTCTGCAATCATGTAGAAAATATTAAGAAAATATAATCAGACGAAAAACTCTTATCCAGACAGATTAAATCAAACACAAAAAGCATGTGCATCAAAGGAGAAGTTTCATTTGAAAAAAATAACGAAGAACCAAGCTCAAAGAATGAGTCAAGATAAAGTAACAAACATTTAATAACTAAGAATAAACAAGAGTCAAAAGTTAAGGGGAAAACATATGATTAGGAGAAATGATAAGGAAGTAGTACGTGCCTAGAAGGACAAGTTAGACAAAGTCTAGTCCTGCCAATACTACCAGGGACTGGACCCATGTCAGTAATCTCTCCTCGCCGGTGAGAAAGAGCTTCCATAACTAAACCAACATGCTCTTCATTCACCTGCAATGAGCAAGTTAAACAAGTCAATACTGGAATCCTGAGAGGTTGGAGAAGAACGATATTGCTCCAGAGCTATCACCTCGATAGTCACTTCTTCAATTGGTTCTAGTTTTTGCCCCTTCTCAATCTTATACCTGATAGTTTATAGAAATTTAAAATCAAAAAAATCAAAACAAATTACGAAGCTTTTATGTATGAGCAACAGCAAGATCAAATATTCTGACACATGCGTCATATATGTAACCTAGCCAAGCTAGCTCACGTTTCTAGTCCTCAAAAATTGGTGGAATATCAACCTACTAGAAATTTGTTATGAAGTGGGTTATCCCACATCGACTCCACAAAGAAGTGTGGAGTGGTATATAAGTGGTGTCAATCCTTTCCCTATAACCATGGTTTTGGGGAGAGTTAGGGCTCCTTGCTTGTATCCCTAACAATGGTGCGGTGAACGTGGACCGTACGTCTGCGGGAAGGGGCGACCCGTTGATTGGCCCGGGAAACCGGGTGGGCCCAGGAAGTAGTCCCCGGGTGGGCCCAGGACTGGTATTGCAGCGAATGGAGTCGTGAGTGGGCCAGCATCCTGGGTGGGCCCCACCGCGGACCCAGCCGTGGGTGGGGAGGACTTCCGGAGTAGGCCTTCCGTGGACGTACGGTTTCGAAGGGGAAGGCATTGTTATGAAGTGGGTTATCCCACATCGACTCCACAAAGAAGTGTGGAGTGGTATATAAGTGAGTCAATTTTTTCCCTATAACCATGGTTTTGGGGAGAGTTAGGGCTCCTTGCTTGTATCCCTAACAATGGAAATTGTTGGGATACAAGCAAGAGCCCTAACTTCCCTCAAAACCCAGGTTATGAGGGAAGGATTGACTCCCACTTATATACCCTCCACACTTTGCGTGTGGAACCGATGTGGGATGTAAGTCCACATCACAACAATACATCCCCCTTTCGAACCGGACGACCACGGACGGCACACACCGGATGGTTCCGATCCCCAGGACAAGCCAGAGACCTTACCTGATGGTTCCAATCCCCTCCGCGGGGCCCACCAGATAGCCTCCTTCTTGGCCCTCCACGGGGCCCACCCGACGGCCCGCTTCCCCCGCAGCCTTCGGATCCGGCAGGTCGGACCAATTGTTGGGATACAAGCAAGAGCCCTAACTTCCCTCAAAACCCAGGTTATGAGGGAAGGATTGACTCCCACTTATATACCCTCCACACTTTGCGTGTGGAACCGATGTGGGATGTAAGTCCACATCACAACAAAATTCATATCTTCAAGCAATTTCCTCATAGATTACAAAATTAGCTAAAACCCTTATGCTTATCATATTCATCTAATAAGCAGTCGTTTCATCCTCTTTCCCTTTAAACACATAAAGCCCTTCCATCAAGACTGTAAAACTGGTAAAGGAAGACCAAAAACAAAATTCAAAATAATGAGTTACGTTTCTTTTGGAAGCATCATATGTCCATGCAATAAAGTATGAAAGTATAATATGGTGTACTTTCAATAGATACATATGGAATAACTTCATAACAAACATGTCGAGAGAAAAGACTGTGAAACGAACGAGAAATAAGCGAAAAAGCCTAGATCAAGGAAAAACTCACATGACTTTGGGAGGTGACACAGACAGCTCAAATTTTTCACGCCTCATGTTCTCAATCAAGATGCCTGTTTCAATGGATGAACTGTAAGAACTTAAGAAACTAAAAATTTATGCAAAGAAAAGAAAATACACGTAGAAATATATCTGATAAAAAAGCATACCCAACTGAAGCTCTCCCCTCCCTTGAACTTCATAGGAATCAGACAGACCAGGAATCACATTTAATGCAAGATTCCTTTCAGATTCAGCCGCCAAACGCTCACCAATTTGCTTTCCAGTTAACTATAATTTGCATGCAATAGAAGATTGTTATAAATCTGATCATGACAATCAATGAAGCCCAGCACCAGTTCATCAAGGAATCTGGTTGTCATTTGAGGAGGAATGAAAACCCACTTGAAGCCCAAACACATGAAAGGTATATAAGGAAAAAGACCGTATGGCTATTAGTTAATATTAGATTGAGCCATTGAGATAGAGATTTGCTAGAATTGATAACCCTTTTGACCCAATAGGAACAACGAGGAGAGGCAAGATAGGTTTTGGCACCTGCATCCTTGTCGTACAAACAACCAGAACAAGTGCATGGTGGATATACATGTCTGAACAAAGTACTTAATTTAGATGCGTGTTAAATGTAAATTCTTAGCAAAATAATACTATACAGCAGGACAGACAGGTTCAGTCCATATCTGCTGCATTGTCACAGTTGAATTGAGGATTCATCACGAGGTAAGGAAGACGGTTACCATTTTGGTCAGATTGGTTTTTCCCTCTTTAACAAACAAACGGAGGGGAAGAGCGGGGGATCAAAACAAGGGCATTGAAACTCGATAAGAACTATCCAGGAGATGCAGCAAAAGGAGCAGTGGAACAAAAAAACCTTACATAAGTTCCATCTCGACCAGCCAATGGTGAATCATTCACTCCAAAAGTCATGGAAATAGTTGGGGGATCAAGCTCAACAGTAGGTAGAGCAGTCATTACCTACAAAAACCTGGAGACTTAAATTTCAAGCTTCACATAAATGCTGAGGATGGATATCATGGATGTGAGTGAAACAATATAATTCCTGGAAGACAAACAGTACATTTAAGACTTTAAGTCACCAGTGATTCACTCAAAATACGCCAGCATTGTCTATTAGAAGCATAAAAGAGAAATAGAGTATCACAATGTTCCTTAAAGAATTGCAGAATTAGTATGTCTAGTAAATGGCAAAAGCATAAGAATTCATGTACCCCAGCACTTGATATTGTGTGCCCAATCACTGGATTGCTCAAGCCAGCCATAGAAACTATATCACCAGCTCCAGCACTATCAACCGAAACTATATTAGTTCCAATCTTTTTCATCAGCTTCACAACCTACAGAAAAAAGTACAGATTATAGTTTAAGTGCAATTACAATAATGAAAGTACTGAAATTCTCTTTCTGAACCCAGAACACAGAGCAGAAACAGAAAACAAATGGATATTTTCCTTTCTTTTTTCAGGAAAACATTCTTGAGTTGGGCCATTTCCAGATAACTCAATCAATAATGGTGTGATACAATAAAGTTGTTGGCTCAATACTCTAAACGGGTTGTTACATCATCTTGTTTGTGCACATGAAGTACTCAATTGCGAAAGCTGAAACCAAAATTGGAGTTGGGTGAAATCAAGCTAAATGATGGCCCTCCACTCTACTGTTTCCTATCCAATTGATCATCTAAATCTGGTCCAACTGGAATCGGCCATTTTCCAACTTTACATTTCACACAAAAAAGTATCTGTAAGTACAGCATACAAAACAGTTTTCCTACTTTCAAGATAAACGGTAACTCTTAGGCACATAAGATTGCATCAAAATATGCCAAGAAAGGACCATCACAAAAGAAAAGAAAAAGAAACAGACGTTCCAATCTGACGCACCTTCCCTTCTTCAATTTTGGCAGTCCCAGAATCTGTACTATGAATTCCATGTACTTTATCACCAACTTGGAGAACCCCAGAATAAATACGTCCAGTTAGAATTCGACCAACATAATTATCTCTTTCCATCATAGAGACCTGAAAAGAGCTGTCATCTAACTTTCTCAAAGTTTTTCAGTAAAGGTGTTTATACATAGTAGACATTACTCTGTGTAGTCACACAGGAATATATAGATATAAGGCCAGTATAATTTTGTCTCTCTAAATACATGGAACATGCGTAGCTGCAAAAAGTGCATGTACATGGAAAGCATGTATAACATCGAAAAACATGTAGTAAACATGCTATATATCAGCACTGACCAGCATCTGGAAAGGTGCATCCAGTGTAACAGAAGGCGGAGGAACGTGTCTTATGATTGCATCAAGTAAGTCAGACATATTCCTAGCATCATCAGTAGGATTCTTTGTATAAGTTGATGAGGCCCATCCTTCCTTTGCAGAAGCATAAAGAACAGGAAATTCTAATTGCTCCTCTGAGGAAAAGGAATCACGAGAGATATAAAATAATATGTGTGTAAGGACTAACATCTATCAAATGAGACTGATATAGCACAAGAAACAGGCACCTGTAGCTCCAAGATTAGCAAAAAGATCGAACACCAGGCTCTCAACTTCACTGCACCTTTCTTCAGTAACTACACATATAATGTGTGAGAAAAGAAAAAATTAATAAACTTAATAACTGTTTCATTTCCAAGGTGCATCAAACAATTACAAATGGCATAACAAACCTTAGTTTCTTTTAAAAGTTTGTTAGGTCCTCAACCATTTTAATATCTTAATTCTTAACTAATGGTTATGATCAAATAACCCCCTTCATTTCACATTCCCCAAGGAACCTATGACATTAACATCACAATTCAACAGCTTCTAGATATCCTATTATGCACTTCTTATAAACCAAATACTCTGGTTTTGTTTTACAACAAGCTCTTTACAAAATAAATGAGTGATCTACCAAAATGATAAGTTTTCATCATTATACTGAAAATTGTACTCCCTCCGTCTCACAATTGTTGCTCCACTTTCCTTTTCGGGCTATCCCACGATTGTTGCTCCCTTTCCGAAAATAGTAAATTATTACAAACGCTCTATTTGAGGGTCCCACATCTTTACACACAACCAAAAACTCTCTTCAAAAACCGTGCCGAAAAGTTTTGGAGCAAAAACTGTGGGACAGAGGGAGTATGTATTAACATTAAATCAATCAGGTGCTTTTTTGGTACTTAGTTGTATTATCTTGATAAGAAATTAGCTGAAAAGTGTACAGTCAAGTTATTTTGTGCATGTAAATCTGAAAGTAAGCGACCTTTAACCGATCATTAGTATTATTTGCAACCATACCTGAAGGTCGGTCTACTTTGTTGAGAAGAAGCAAGGGACGTAAACCATATTTTAAGGCCTTTGCAAGAACAAACTTTGTCTGTGCCAGGGGACCTTCACCGGCATCAACAACTAAAACTGCGCCCTCAACCATGCCCACAACTCGTTCAACCTTCAAACAGAAAAGAGGAAATTGAACTCTAAATGGAAAAGACTTTAATCACTGCAGCTTGAAGTTGAAAATTTCAGATGTTCAGAGTTGAGTCAAAATCTCCAAAGAGTCGGTTATAAATGTAAGAGTCCTTCCAGGACAAAATAAAGCTAGGAAGCTAAACCTCAATTGCAGCGGACTTGAGAATTGAAACACAAATTGATCCGAGGAAACAACTTAGCGAGGGAAACGTTTGAGAAATAATAATTCATCAGAGCCAAATTTCAATAATATGCAAATGTTGCATCAGTTCACCAAGGGTCCAGAAATGACAGCTTGAACCAAATGCTATTTGCTAATGATTTCGAGCTGACAGCATCGAAAGTTTAGTGTCCTATGTAGAAATAATTGTTTGATCAAATGCTATTTCCTAATGATTTTGTATTTTTGTGCAGACCATTCAAAAATTGAGAGTCCTCTATGCAATTCTTTACTTTAAACATCATGATCAGTTGCTTCTGAGAACAGCACGATTACAACCTAAACAACTGAAAATGAGCTCCAACCGACAAATATAATCGAGATAGGTTTAAAATAAGGGATCAAAGTAACACCTGATGGTCTAAAGTGACTAGGTATTAATAAGTAGTACTGAACTTAGAGGTCCTCAGAGAGAAATAACATAAATATTTTTCTGTCAACATGACAAAGTACATGATAAAAATCAGAGCTCTTATATTGGCTTACTTCACCACCAAAATCTGCATGTCCTGGTGTGTCCACCATGTTCAGCTCATTCACTTTCCACGAAATAGATGTTACCTGCAAGTTTTAATGAGAATAGCAAGTGTGATGTTCAAAAGCATGCAGCAATGAAGTAACTAAAGCATGACTTTTCCTAATTCATATTGTGAATGTGACCCCTCCACTATTAAATGACATATCAGCTGCTACATAAATACACTAGAGAATCATTTTATTTGACGGAACTTAGTAAAACTCGAATATCAAGATCGTAACATAAAGGCAACTTCCTCCTTCACTTGTCTTTTTCTATTTTCCTTTTTTGTGTGTGGGATGGTTGGTGATCTAGCATATGTGCCATAGTTCCATTGGCTCAGAAATTTATACCTCACACAAACTTTCATCAATCTACTACTAACCAGAGAAAAGCAGCCGTAAGTCCGGCCTTTTTTTCATCATTGACTATGGAAATATTATTTCTGTATCAAAACTCGAAAGTAAATGCAAAGACCATATCTAAAATATCACATCTACAGCTTTCAATCAAGAAGCAAATGCAAATTCTTCTATTTGCCAGTTTCCACTCTATCGAGCTTCTTCCTGATCTATTTGATTCCTTTTTCTACATCATTTACTAAAACAGTGTTCATGTCATCAAATGCTCACTCTATTTAATTGCTTAGCAGACATATAATCACTTATCTAACACTGGCACAGGAAGCAACAAAAACAATATATACAAACCTTGGAGGAGATGGTAATGCCACGTTCACGCTCAAGGTTTATCGAATCCATAGCTCGCTCATGCGGAATATCAGCGCCGCACTGGCGGAGTAGCCGATCCATGAGCGTGGTCTTCCCATGGTCGACATGAGCTATTACCGCGACATTCCGAAGATAGCTCGGATCTACGACAGAACCGAAAGCTTTCGCGGTCGACGGCGGGGTCGCAGCGGCCGTGGATGCAGAGAATTGCCTTGTGAAGGACGTAGCGCGTGACAATACAGAGGCCTTCCGGTAATTGGCGGAGGAGGAATAGATTGATTTTCTGGATGCGGCGGAGCAGAGAGACCGAAGCAGAGGTCCCACCATTTCTAGCGGAGTTGAGAGATAAGGCTGCTTCTGCTTCCCTATTTACGTGTAGGGCTTAAGAGGTTTTATGGTCTACTTTTATTTTATTTTTTTATTTATATATGTATATAAACTTATAAACATTCTCCACCCTGAATGTCCATTTCGAAAGTTCATCTTCCATATATTCATTCCACGACTATTATATAAAGAATCCGGCGGTGAAATGTCAATCTGGAAAAAGAGAAACACATTTATACCTAATTATTATATTTAATTACACTATATACCTAAGAAGACGAAAATATCCTTACTATGGGGATGGTCCGATCAGTGAACAGAGGACCCGATCAGGGTCCGACCGGTCGGACACGGCCGACCAAGCCCGATCACTATACAATGGACAAGGGCCGATCACTATTCAAATGGCATGATCGGTCATGCCCTATCACAAGGGCATGATCGGTCATGCCCTATCATGCCCTGGCCGATCACTATCAGGCCATGATCGGGCATGTCCGATCGGTCGGACACATGACATGGTCCGATCATAGTCTGACACTTTTAAGTGAGAGAAGTGAAAAAGTGGGAATATTTTAGTAAATTTGGGTATATAGTGGATAGTTTTTATAACGTTGGGTAATTTTGTAGTTGTAATAGTCAAATAGGGTATTAGGGTATATTGATATATTATCACTTATATAAACCCTAATTTCACAAATCAAGTGAACGAGTTTCCCAAGTTGATTTGTTATAGGAACCTGATCCGTCTTTCCAGATGTGACTGCATTTATGCACATCAGGTGTTCGACGAAATGTCGGAACTAATTATCAATCAAAATCGGCAACTCTCCGTTGCATTACATGGTTAGAAATGCCTCTTTCAAGATCATGAACTGTTTCTTAGCGAAACATGGCGTTTGCAGTTGCAAGGTTTCGTTCAATCCTCCTTCCTACAAATCGATCTTTCATTCGGTTCTCCTTGGCTCATTCCACATCTTCAAAAGCGAGCCTCGAAGGGTTCATACGAGCAGCAGTTGATGCAAAGGCCTACCAGAAAATACCAGAGCTTCTCAACGCATCGAGAGATGCTTGCCGGAACCCTAATCCGTTCACCTTCCTCTCCACATTCTCCGAGAGCCATAGACTCCACGTGATCGACGAAATGCTCCAATCATTCATCTCCATCCGGCCGCGTTCCCAACCCCATAAGGCCTATTCCAGCCTCCTCTCGCTCACTCTCGAACGACCAGCAAATCTACCTCTCGCTCTAGCCATCGTGCAGCGGACGCTCCGCTCCGGCTGCCTTCCTCCACCGCAAACTCATCTCTCCCTCTCAAGAGCATGGCTCGACCGCCGCCGCCACCACCACCATCTAGTTTCGAGTATCTTATCAGAGATGGACTCAATCGGCTATTCTCCTGATTGTGGAACCTGCAATTACCTACTCCTCTCACTCTGCAAAATCGATCAATTTGCAGAAGCTATGGATGTCCTCCGCGGAATGAGCCGAGCTGGCTGCATTCCGGATTCGGACAGCTTCGGCACTTTGATTAATGAATTGAGCGACGCTAGAATGACGAACGAGGTTGCTGAGTTGGTGAAGGAGATGGTTTCCCTGCATTTGTTGAGTCCGAGGAAGGAGACGATTGTGAAAGCAGTGGAAGCAATGCGGGCGAATAGGGAAGTGCGGAGAGCGGTTGAGATGATTGAGTTCTTGGAAAGGGAGGGCATCGGTGTTGGATTCGAGGCGTATGAGTCGGTTCTGGAGGGATGTTTGGAGGTCCGGCAGTTCGTTTTGGCAGGAAAGTTCGTGGTGGCGATGACGGAGAGAGGGTTTATACCATATTTGAGAGTGAGGCAGAGGGTGTTTGAGGGGTTGGTTGGAGTTGGGGAGACTGAGCTTGCCTATGTTGTGAGGCAGAGATTTGCAGAGCTGAAATCTTAGCTTGCTTGAGTTCGGCTATTCTTCAAAAAAAATTGGCATTTTCATGTGTTGTTAAATTGATTTGTGAATCAAAGATTTGGATATTGGCATCCTTTTGCGTAGGCACAGATCGTGGGGATTGTCCCTAACTGCTGCAGAATTTGGATTTCGTTCCTTAATTTTTAATCTAATACTACTATTCATGTCTAAAATTTGATGATGGAACTTGAATTTTGGTAGTAATGAATGTGTATGAATAATAGTTGCGGGTATCTTCATTCAATGAGACTCCACCTTATATGGTATATTGTTAGTTAAGATCGTTAACAATCTGTCATCCAGATTGGATGATGTATTGCAGAAAAGAATTGAAGCTTTTTTAGATTTATAATTATTTAGACTTGTTGACCATTCATGTTTGCATTAGCCCCAGTTAATGAAATATTGCAAATATAGGATTGAAATACAATAGGGATTAGGGAGTTCAATGTTAAAACTTGAAACGAGTTTCTTTTTACAAAAACCAAATGACTATATATGTATCCAAAAATTGCTAACATCGGAATTTTCGAGCATGGAAATCAAAAGAAAATATGTCACAAACATTAATACATAAAAATATCTGGATTTTGATCTTGCAATGAAAATTGTCCAACAAATTTTGATCTATCTTATTTTTTTCTATAGTTTTATAAAGTGTCCAATTTTAGCCTTTTAATGAGAATTGTATAAGAGAAAAAGGTATTTGAAATACACTCTTCGCTTTAGAACTAAAAATCCGATATTTTTTAAAGTTGCATGACAAAAATTGAATACTTTTAAAAGCTATATGACACAAAAACGATTTTGATTTTGATTATGCAATGTAACATTTGTCCTTTTTTGATTTTGTAACTTTTACAAGTGTTTCATTTTTTTCATCTAACTTTAAAATATGCCTTTTTTTTTGTTCGACAATTTACTTCAAATGGCCCAAATCAAACACTTTACAAAATTATAGCACCAAAATCAGATATGGTCATATTAGAGAAAAAAAAAGGAACATAGATAGATTAAAATCGAATCTTACGCATCATTAACATGAGAAGGGTCCAAATGGTAATCTAGAAAGATCAACTGTCAAAAAAGTAATTTAAGAATTCTAAGGACTCTGGTTGCAAATACAATCCCCTCAAAATTATTACAAATAACGTTGGATTTCTGTAATTTTGTCGTGCAACTCTTGTCTGCGCAGTTCTCAATGAATTCCAACGGTCTATTTTCCATTTTCCCCCCTCTTATAAAATAACCGTTAACGGCTATCACCGATTTCGCTTCTCTCCCTTCAACTTTCAACATCTCTTTCTCCCTCCCCAAAATGGCTACAACAATCTCCTTTCAGATTCTCTCTCTCTTCTCTTTCTCCCTCGCCGCCGCCGTAGCAGCCGCCCAAGGCGGCGGAGCAGTGTCTCCAAGGGAACTATGGTGCGTGGCGAAAAACAACGCCGACGACGCAGCCCTGCAATCCGCCCTCGACTGGGTGTGTGGGCCCGGCGGAGCGGACTGTGGGCCCATCCAAAAGAGTAAGCCCTGCCACGACACGTCCGACCTACGCCGAACGGCGTCGTATGCTTTCAACGACTACTATCTCAAGCACGGCAAGGCCGAGGATAGCTGCAGCTTTAGCAACACTGCAGCTGTTACTTCTCTCAATCCCAGTAAGCTTATACATTTCAGTAATTATGCTATTTTTTAATTAAAAGGTTAATTAAATCTTTGCTATTTATTTATGTAATTTTTTATTAAATTCAGGCTTCGGAAATTGCAAATTTGGCTCCAGCTTGAGCACAAGAAATGGGAACTTCAGCGGGTCGGATTCTGCAGACTTAACCAGTAGTGATTCTGTTGCTCGATGCCGGTGGTTGGATAGGGGCTCGTTAATCCTTTTTTTCTCTTTTATCATAGCACCACTCGTTTAGGGTCGATGTAAATCATATGCAGCAAACTTGATGATTATCTACAAATTGTACTTAGAAGATGATTTTATTAAACTGTGATGGAATTAATTTGTTACTGCCCTTGTACATGAATTTACCAGCATAATGCATTTGGGACAAATTGAGTTCAAGTACCTAATAAAACGTTGTTATGACACTGTAATATATATTAGGATTATTTTTACAATGTGGCAAATCTTTTTTCATAATGCTACTTCGAAAAAAAAATCTCTATAGTTTGATACTCCATAGTACAATAATATATTTTCTCTAAATATAACGATATAATAACCCTCAGCAAGTTGAAAGAATTTAATTATTATATTACAAACATGATAAAGATTGTGATCTCATTGTCATGCAATTTTCCTTATTTTAGCCATTTAATAATTTATTTATACTATATACTATTATGTGGATGTGTTACAGATCCGATGACTACCGTCGGAGTTCAGACCATGGACGGAGGGACTGAGATCGAGCATAAGAATTTACTGGGAAGTTTGAAAGGATCTATGGAGAAGAGAAAGATAGATCTGATGACGAAAGACGAAGAATCTGAGTATTTTGATAGCAAGGAAGTATTTGGAGACGTAGATGATATTAGTGGCTGACGGTCACAATTGGTGGGTGAGCTCCAAACGTAGGCGGACTAGACTTAACCACGTTGTTATCTTTATCTTGTCTTCAATTATGTAATTGTCGCATTTTCGTATTTTAGCGTTTTAAGTGGTTGGCTAGGGTTGGGACAATATTTAAGGCAAGTTGCCATGAATGAGAAGCAATCAGTTACCCAAACTTTATCTTCTTGTTTTTTACCTTCAGCTTAATTATTTATTATTCTTGCTCTCTCCGTTAATTACAACACACAAAAAAGAAAAAAAAATATTTTACAATCTTCGGCAGGTTGTAGCACTGGTAGAGCCCAGGCTGATGGCAATTCCACCTTATCGCGAGACGACGAGTTAGACCATAATTCGGATGAAGAAGGTGAAATACAACAGTCGGCACCGCCTCCATTAACACAGCAGACTCAGGGCAGTTCCTGTGGAGCAACAAAGAGAGGAATGATACAATCAACATTTAAACCACATGGATAACATGTTTGAGTTTATTACTGCAGCTATAAGTAGTATTGCTACTCATATGGCTTATGCCACACCCCACTATTCACCCCATAATCAAGGATCTGTGATACATACTTATCTTCCCCTATATTGCTCGAATCAAAATTTCCATACCCCACCAACCCTGCACCAAAACCCTAAACCTATCACTCCACCAAATATTCCCTTCTCACCCAGCGCTAACAAATTTCATGGATCGAGCTCCACTCCCTTATTTTCTCAAACACCCACCATCCCTACTATAACCTCTATGCTACAAACCTTACACCTTACTCAACCTAGCCTACCCCTTCACACACCTGTCTTGACTCACCACCACCACCAACAACAACCCATTCTCCTATTTCCTACCCCCACTACTGTGGTAGTTCAGAGCAATTTCTTGGGAAGAAATTTTCATGAAGAAGGTACTAATTCAGGGGCAGGCTTAGGTGAAATGGAGAGAAATGAAGGAGGGAGGACGGCCACGCCCATGAGGAACCCACATTGGGGACCCAAAAAACCTCCTTTCCTTGCGGGTAGAGGGTTTGGTGGCGGCTATCGTAGAGGGGGAGGAAGATTTGGATTCACATTGGTCGGGAGGAACATCACTATGGGAATAGGGAAGGAAATAGGTTTGGGACATGGAGGAAGATGGTGTTGGAACTGGGTTCATGCCATCTAGAGCTAAGCTTAACTTCCCCAACTTTCATGATAGTAACCCTAGGGCTTGGTTATTAAAGTGTAAGAGTATTGGAACATAGTCACCAATATACCAAAGGAGCAGAAGGTTACCTATGCTTCATTACATTTTGAAGGGAAGGCAGCATAATGGTTTGATAACTTATCCATGCAGGAGGAGTTGCAGAGTTAGGACCATTTTGTTGGTCACAACCAAATTTGGGGAACTTACAGAAACCAAGATCATAAGTGAGTTCAATAAACTGTGCTTTACTGGGGACTATAAGGCTTATGTTGACAAGTTTGAACAACTTAAAACGTTCATGATACACTCCCAATGTGGGCAATTTGAAGAGAATTACTAGGTTTTGAGCTTCCTAAGTGGGTTAGAAAAAGAGGCCCAATCAGCACTTGAAATGTTCCCAATCCCCAATATTCAAGTGGCCATCCACCAAGGGAGACAACAAACTCAAAACACTCAGGATTTGGTGAAAAGGATTCAGGAAACTACCAAGAATTTTTCACGGAAAACAGAGTACCCCTTCTAGGGCAGTAATAAATATCAGCTGGTCAAGGCTACTCCTAAACCCAATCCCAACCACAGGCCTAATTTTAAATTACTTACCCTACAAAAGATGGATAAGAGGAGAGCTAAGGAACTATGTTATAATTGCGACGAGCAATTCATACTTGGGCACAAATGCACAAAAAAGATCAATTCCATGATTATGACAATAGAAGAGCGGACAACTTATCTCCAAAGTATTGAAGAAGTGGAGGATGAAGATGATGAGTTTGGAGATGTTACAGAGGAGTTGGGAATGGCCATCCTTACTATGGGTTCCATGCTCGAAGAATCTGGAGGGTCAATAATGAGACTAATTGGGTTTGCTGGTCAGAGGAAATTGAGAATATTGCTAGATACGGGTAGTACTTTGAGCTTCCTCAATATTGAGGTAGCTAAGGAGTTGGGATATGAGGGAGAGAAGGTAAGACCCTTAATGGTCCTGGTGGCTAATGACAGCAAAATGATCAGTGAATACAAGGTACTGGGGTTCAGCTAGACCGTGCAGCAACATGAGTTCGAGTTTAACATAAGGGTGCTACCCACTAAGGGGTATGATGTCATCTTGGGAAGTGATTGGCTTAAGCAGGGAAGTCCCCTAGTCTTAAACAATGAAAAAATGACCTTTTCCATTCAGCATAACGGGAAAAGGGTCAAGGAAAGCATAGATGCAACCATATAACCTCATCTGATATACATCAGTATCTGCAGGATGACCCTAACTCTGAGGAGGATTTGCTGCTATAGTATTTAGAAGGAGGGGAAATGGAAGATAACCATCAAATAACTGGGTTGACAGAGAACTATTTCCAATTTACCACACCAGACTTGCTGTTATTCCTGCAAGACCACCCATCTTTTTAAGAGGAAATGTTCTTAGGCAGTTTAGAGGGGAAGGAAGGTGAGGAGTATAGGAAATCATATGCAGGATTGTCCTAGAATACGATCTTCTTAACTCGATCCAAAAAAGGTTTTCTAGATTGTTCCCGTTGCCCGAGCTCACAGCTCCGGATGGACGGAGATGCTAGCAGCTCCCGACGGTACACTCTCAAACTCACACTTTACGGCACAAAACTCTCGGAAATCAAGTATGAACAAGTGACCCCCTTGTTCCCTATTTATAAGGGCTACTCAACGGAACCCTAATGGGCCTTTGACTCCAAGCTTAATATAAATAGTAAAAGGGGTCACTACACCATCACCAATTATTTTGGTCTACTAAAGGACCAAACAATTCTAGGCAATGAAGTAGCCTAGTGAGTCCGAGAGAAAACATCGCATACAACTGGGTATATGTTCGGGCCAGACCAGGGACCTAATACAAGAAATAAAATCGGGCCTCGAGTGAATTACTTTTCCATACTCAGCCCAGAGTATTATTAATTCACAAATATAGATTCATTCCACTAAAGAATCTATGCTAACTTACCCCTTTATCCCAAAGTTGAGCCAATGGTTGTATTTTTAACTTCAGTTAATCCCCGTATTTAAGATATCGAATATCCATTAATTGATTAAGTTTATTGACAATTTAATACAATTAATATCTTATCCTTGAGCAGTACCACTCGACCTTATTATCATACTTGAACTTAATCAACCTGCAGGGTTTAGTATGATAAATATTTCGAGCTCCTCAAGGGGATATCATCAAACCTTTAATAGGATAGGGATGCATGATGTAGATAACCAGCTTGAGCTACACCCAACAACACTCACCCAAGATACAGAGATATACGGTCGCGATGACCCTCACCCATAGTAAGTCAAAGTGATAGTTAGTCGCGTGTACTCAGCTGAAATCTCATCAAGCTTAAGATCAGCTGAGTCTCCGAGACCTTGGTTCTTCACAAGGGTTAGATAGAAGAACACGTCTCACCGTGATCCATCAATACATCAAATGTGTCAACATAGACAAGTGACCAAGACAAGTCAATCACTTCTTATCTACATTGCAGCCTAAACCGGCAACTTGTCATAAAGTTGTCTCAGCTGTGCTAACTGTTTATATCTCACTAGTTCATGTTGGGATTTTGTAAACTGAAAGCAAATGTTATGCTTGTATACAATGTGTTTTGTCCATACCACTATTTTATTCTCCTATCTGATAAATATATATTTGCACATGTTATCCTTTATCTTGTATAAAAGTTAGATTTGTGTGGTGTGTCGGGTATCACAGAAGACAACACAAATTGGTTGAACTGACAAGATATAAACAGTTATCACAGCTGAGACAACTTAAGGATAAGTTGTTGGTTTAAGTTGCAGTTTAGATAAGAAGTGGCTTGTCTTAGCTGCTTGTCTTTACTGGTACACTTAAGGTGGTGTATTGATGGATCACAGTGAGATGTGTTCTCCTAACTGACCTTAGTGGAGAACCAAGATCTCGGTGACTTAGCTGGTCTTAAGCTTGGTAAGACTTCAGCTGAACTCATTTGGCTATCTATCACTTTGACCTACTATGGTGAACGTCATCGCGACCGGATCTACGTATCTTGGGTGTTAGTAGTTATTTGTGGCTCGGGCTAGTTGTCTGTATCTTGCAACCGTATCCTAGTAAAATGGGTTGATAATATCCCCTCAGGAACTCGAAAGGATTAGCACACTAAACCCGGCCGGTTGATTAAGTCCAGGTGTGTTAATAAGGTCGAGTGGTACTACTCAGGAATATAAGATGTTAATTAATTTAAGTTGTCAGTGAGCTTAATTAATTAACAGATATTTATATCTTAAATACGGAGATCGATTAAGTCTAAAATACAATCCCTTGCTCAATTTGGGATAAAGGGGTAAGTCAACACGGATTCTCTAGTGGAATGAATCTGTGTTTATTAATTAATTTTGCTCTGGGCTAAGCATAGATAATTAATTAATTTGAGGCTCAGCTTTATTTCTTGTATTAGATCTCTAATCTGGCCCAATTAATTGCCTAGTTATTTATTGTCTTTCAGAAATCATTATTAATGGATTAATGTATTTTTACATTATTTAATAACGTTATTTATCTAGAATTAATTGGCTGGGCCAATTGATTGATAAATATTAGTAGTCCAGTGGATTAATTAATTAATTATATTATGGGCTAATTATGTGGAAGCCCATTAGAAATATAATTTAATTAATGATCTACAAATATATTAATATTATATTGACTTTTGAAACCTATATATATTAGTATTCTGTTCATAAACAGAATAGACACACACATAAACAGGCGAACGACGTGAGTTTTTGTGGAGAGACATAATCTTATTTTCTTCAGTTCTCTGACCACCCAGAGGAAGAAAAAGATTGGGACACAGACCAGAAGATCTGACACACGAGCAACAATTAGAGCTGTAACAACATACGAAGGAGGAAGGTAATCGTTCTTAACCTCAATTTTCCTTCAATTGGTATCAGAGCCTGGTTTAGGCTCTGATTGTTGCTGTTAGGAGCATGATTAGGGTTTATTTCCGTCGTTATCGGGCTAATTTCGTGTTTGGGGCGGCCTGCGAGCCACTGTTTTGACCCTGTTGTAACGTTTTTCTCGTGAGAAAATCCACGAGTAGTTGATAGGACCAATGTGTTACGTAATTGTACTATTTTGTACTGTATTTTGGTTCGGGTTGCACGAAAATCGAGGCGCGACGGCATAGAAGGACGGAAAAGTGCGAAACCTTAGTTTTTGGCAGAATACAACCGTCGTCTTCAAGAGGCCCGTGGGGGCGCGTGCTAGCTTATTTTTCCGATCCGTTCTGATAGTTTTGTTCGTTTTTCCGTTAGCTTCGTCTGGATAGGTCACACGACCCATTCTGATTTCTGGTTTGTCCGGAATAGCGTCGGAAATGAGAAGTGATCGTGCTGTCCAGAAATCCCCAATTCGGACGAAAACCCTAATTCGGCTAGGGTTCCGCCGCATCTTGCGGCGGCGATTCCCGGCGATTCCGGGGTCCGATTTCTGATCATCTTTAACCGATGGATTCCTCGTCACACAAGCTTCGTGTCGATATATCGTATGGGATCATCTGATCCCGGATGCGATCGAAATTGACGTCTGAAGTTTGCTGCTCATCATGAATTGCGAATCGTTTGAAATTCGGGAAATTGAGGGACT
This sequence comes from Lavandula angustifolia, assembly GCA_028984105.1. Classification (NCBI taxonomy): domain Eukaryota; kingdom Viridiplantae; phylum Streptophyta; class Magnoliopsida; order Lamiales; family Lamiaceae; genus Lavandula; species Lavandula angustifolia. The sequence goes on from CM054823.1 coordinate 16,299,015, forward strand.
AATCTCAGCCGAAATCCATTACACGGTGGTCGTGAGTGTTCTAATTACGTTTTTCCTCTTTCAATTGATCGAATTGTGGCTTGGAGAGCACGAATTTGAGCAGCGAAGTTCGCCGGCGACGGGATGCGAAATTCGCTTGATTGCCGTCGCGGCGACGGCAATTGTCGCCGAATTTGGGCAGCCCAGATGTGTGGGTCATGCCTAGGGGCGGTAGGAGACTATGAATATGGCGGCGTCGGGCCGTGGAGGCCGCGGCAGCCGCGCTTTGTTGCCGGAATCGCAGCCCCGTGCAGGTGTTGATTCGCGCCGCTGCAGGCGGCGGCGCGAGGCGAGACCAGCTCGGTGGAGGCCAAGACTTCGGCGGCGACAGCAGGCCGCCAGCGACGGCGGAAAGAAGGCGGCGGCGGTGTGAACTTGTTGAAGAAGACGCTAACGTGGCGCGCCACGTCAGCCCTTGCTGCCACGTATCTGCCATGTGGCAGACGCCCTGATGACGTGGCACGAGACAGTTTTTGATGCAGTTTCCAGATTGGAAGATTTTGAAGATCGAAGAGCTGTATTTTGATCGGGCTATGTAATAGTTAGGAATTACGTGTTTTAAAGCCCGATAATGACGTTTTAAATTTCCTATTTGCGCATTTATTTATTATGCTTTAGCATGCGATTATGTGATTAATTGCGCTTAGAAAAGCATGTAAATATGATCTATGTCGTTATTAAACATGTTTTAATTTTCGCGAGCACGTTTTATTATGTGCGTTTAGAAATTGCATGCTTTAGGAATTATGTGATGATGCATGATTCGTATAACAAACCTTTTGAATAAAAAGACTAAGCAAATTTAAATTAAATGTTTAATTAGATTCCATTAATTTAGATATTAAACACTTAATCGGACCTCCATTAATTGGACTCTACACGAAAGTAGTAAGATTATGTGAGTAAACGTCCACCTGCGTGGCTTGCTTGCATTTTTGAGCTACCAGTTTTGTGAGATGAGTTTTCCAAAACAATATTTGATTATTATTGAGTAGTGGGAGCGAAGCCGTAAACGTCCACCTGTGTGGCTTGCGTGCCTAGTAAACACGAGTACTCTAGAAGATAATAATTAAAAAGGATGGCTAATTAGATCAAATTGAATGCGGCATGGTTCGAGTAAGTATGTCACTTTTGAGAATTTGATTCTATTTTGGTCAAATTACTAGTCAATGCTTAGATGTCACCGCAGGTACAATTCACTTCCCTCAAAGTCTCTTCCCGCGTTTTAATAGTGACATGGTCAGAATATCGAACTATTAATTCCATTCGTCTTAAGAACCTAGACGTAGATTGGAATTAAAAAGCTAGGTAAATAGCTTGGTTTAGGGTTACGCTAGTAAACGTCCACCTGCGTGGCTTGCTAGTGGAATTCCTAGAGTTGTTCGAGGTTTTTAATATCATTATTTTTACAAAAGGTTACAATGATTATTAATTACGAATTATGTGCAAATATTAATTTCATACATGCTTTTAAATTACATTTTTCAGATATGTCTGTTCGAAAAAATTTCGAGTTCCTAAACAGTCTCACCAACCAAACCCTAACGGGTTTAACAATTTTAAATAATTTCAAAGAGTGGAAGAGATATCTTACCTTCCCAATAAATGCTCTGCAAAGGTCCTGTAAGACTTCTGTTTTAGGACTGCTATGTTTAAGAACGAGTTTACTATGAGTAAGTTACTCAAATCTTTAGTAGCGGTCAAAGAGGTTATAGGAAAGGGCAAGAGTGCTTAAGTCTTGAATATCCCTAGTAGTTCAAGGAATCCTCCAAAAGGCGGAAACCAGAAAAAGAGCAGAAATGGTGGTCAATTCAAGAAGAGCAGTGGGAGTAGGAAGACGGTCCTTACCAGCTACATACGAATGTCAAAGGAGAAAGGAAGGTTCTTTAAGAAGTGGTAAGAAAGGACACTGGAATAATTATAATCCAGATGTCAAGAAAAAATAGAAAGAGACGCTAGTCGCTCTTGTAATAGAGACTGTTCTAGTTTCCTCTTCTACCCACGAATAGGTAGTGGATTCGGGGGCAACTGATCATGTTTGTTACACCTTGCAAGGTTTCTTGCAGAAAAGGCAATTGAGCAATGGCGAGGTGGTAGTCTCAATGGGCAATGGATCGAAAGTTCCTGCAATTGCCATTGGAGATTTACATCTATCTTTTGATAGTTCTGTTTTAGTATTTATAGAAGTTTAATATGTGCCTGAGTTTAGGCGAAACACTATTTCTGTTTCAAAACTCTGCACCATGGATGGTTATAAATCAAGTTTTGATAGTGAAGTTTCTATCATGAAAAGCGATGATTTTATATGTGGTGGACCATTAAACGGATATTTATATACTATTACATGTAAACCGCGTAGTTCTATTAATATTTGTTGGGAATTATTGTTGGGAATTAGATTCACTATGATAGATTTGAAGATCCCAAAACCCTAGCTGGATGATGAGCTTTCGATATTGTTATAGCTTAACTGAGTTCACCGTGTTAGGAACTCAGTAGACTAGCTAAAGTTCAACAGTTGTGCATTCGGTTGATCCTCGGAAATACTTGGACTCGGCAGGAGCAAGATATGCGAAAGGAGTCGGTCGAACCGAACTCGCCAGGAGTAGTTCACCGTACTCGAGTTGATCTTCGAAAAGCGGACTCGAGCAGGTTATCTACCGAATCAAGATCGACTCAAGAACGGTCGGCCGGTTACTTTAACCGACCATGGACTTCGAAGAACAATTCGGTAGAGTTGTCCGAGGTCGTACATCCGAGAAGTCGGCTTCAGTATCACCTTGAAGTCCGAATAGGTCTCAACCACTCTCGTACCTCGACCAATGACAAGCGGCCAACGGCGTAGTCTCCGACATAAAGCCGCAAGTCAACCACTTTCATTAAAGTTAGTGGACTCTACAGAATTCAAATAAATCCATTTGCTACCCCATAGAGTGACACGTGGCATCGTCCTCTCTAACGGACATATGCCTAGGTCACCTCTATAAATAGAGAAGAGTCTTCACGCAGAGCAAAAGAGATGTGAGGTCAATCATGACGATGATGGACACATCCAAGGAACCGAGCTCAACCGAACAAACACTCTAGAAGATTCAAGCCATATCCAGAGAAGAACTTACCTTTCATAGATATATTCTTATAGTTCTTCTCTCTAGAGTTCTATCTCGTTCCTTATCTAATCTAAGCTGATCTTATTGTAATATCCATAGCTTAGACGAAGGAGTTCATATTTGAACTTGTTCCTTATTGTAAAAGGACTCCTTCATAGTTGGAGAGTTTGTCAAACACTTTAGTTCGATAACCGTTGTAAACTGGGACTTGCTCAGTATAATCCCCAAGACGCGGCTTTGTCCTGTGTACAAGCTGACTAAGACTATCTCAGTTTAATAAATAGCCTCCTGATCTTTCGGGACATTGGACGTAGGATCGCTTGATATCCGAACCACTTTAAAAACTGTGTTGATTTATTGTCGCTCTGCTTAATTGTTCACTTGCATAAAACTGACTTTAAATCAAATAGCATAAAAACGGTGTTTTCAGACTTAGACGAATATTCTTTTGGGCCTACTCTTCCGCACTCGAAACCTGATACTGAACTACTATTCTACTGACGAATTGCAGGACCGTACTCGATAGAAGGATTCTCCGCCCACGCGTTCAAAGAGATCGATTCGAGCAGATCGACCGTCGCGCTCGTTGCTGAACTTTGACTCAAGTGTATTCCACACCTGAAGACTCGTCTCTCTCGGGACCAAACAATTGGTATCAGAGCAAGGGGGAAGAGAAATGATTCTGATCGCACGGTTTTTTAGGGGATTTGGTATCAGAGCGCACGGTGTTCTTCTGATCAAAGCGTACAGTGTTTTTCTAATCAACCCACACGATGTACTTCTGATCAAAGTGCATGGTGTTCTTCTGATAAGAGCTCTGGTCTAACTGAACTGATCCTGAAAAACCGCTTTCTCATCATGCGCATATTGAATAATCTTCATAGCATCCTATACCATGTTCTTAATGTTAGATAATTCAGGTATAAGGACTTTGAAGAGATCTTAATGGCTGAGCGACTACTGAAGGACAGAAAAGCTCCGATCAGCTGGCTGATAGGTTTGTCCAAGGGAGAACTCGACACGTAGAATCTACAACCCCTCAAACAAGGAATGAACAGAAGATGTAAACACCTTAGCCCAGCTATCAAAGGAAGATCCAAGGTTCAAGCCCCAAAACACCCAGATCCAACTCAGGGGGATCCAAGGTTATCCTGCTTATGTGCTAAATGGACAGGCCGACAAATTGGAATCACGTTCAGAAGTGATGTTGTTCATAGGGTATCCGAAGGAAACGAAGGGTGGATACTTTTATGATCCTAAAGAACAGAAGATCGTTGTTAGCCCTAATGCTTGGTTCTTAGAAGAGGATTACATTAGTAACCATAAATCTCAAGTCGATATCATCCTTGAGGAATTACAAGGTGGTCGAGTTCCACTTGAACAACCGGTTGTGTAAGATAGTACTCCACGAGTAATCGCACAATCCGTTAACACGGCCCGCCACCTGTTCGATGTAGTGGGAGGGTGATATTTACACCTGATCGGTATATGTTCACTGGGGAGACGTTTGATCATCTCCCGGCAGATGAACAGATACCGTGGATCCCCTGGACTTACAACGAAGCAAGAGGGAGATGTAGATGCATATTCCTAGCGAATCCTCATGGACTCGAATTTAAGTCCATAATTGATACGACTGTATACGAGATCGCTGAACTACCTGAGGGCTGCAAGGCTATTGCTAGTAAGTGGGTATACAAGAGAAAGAGAGAGGACCGAATGGAGAGATCATGTCGTTTAAGGCCAGGCTAGCGGCGAAGGGTTTTACCCAGAAAGAAGGTATCGATTACGAAGAGACCTTCTCGCCTGTAGCAATGATCAAGTCCATTCGGATTCTCCTTTCCATAGCAGCTCACATGAACCTAAAGATCTGGCAAATGTATGTCAAAACCGCATTCCTAAACAGTCACCTTGAAAAAGGTAGGGACATCTACATGAAACAACCAGATGGTTATGTGAAGGAGGGCGAAGAGCATCTAGTTTGGAAGCTTAAGAAGTTTATTCATGGACTTAAGCAAGCTTTCCGGTTATGGCACCAGCGTTTTCGACGAGGTAGTCAAATCCTATGGATTTGTATCATGTCCTAACGAGGTGTGTGTACCGTATTTGTGTTAACGGATCAGTGGTGTTTCTTGCATTTTACGTAGATGACATCATTCTCATTGGCAACAATGTTGAAGTGTTATCAGACGTAAAGACGTGGTTATCTGAGCAGTTTCAAATGAAGGACTTAGGTGAAGCTGCTTACATCCTTGGGATCAAGGTTATCCGAGATCGCCAGAAAAGGATGTTAAGCTTGTCACAAGTGTCCTACATTGACACTGTTATTGCTCGTTTTAGCATGCAAAAAGTCAAGAGAGGTTCAGTACCTTTCAGACTTGGCATTTTTTCTATCCAAGAATCAGTGCCCTAAAATGCCTGAAGAGATAGAAAGTATGAGGCTAGTACCATATGCTTCCGCTGTCGGTAGCCTAATGTATGCGATGCTTTGTACGAGAGCAGATATCTCATATGCTGCAGGCATGGTCTCAAGATATCAGTCTAAACCTGGAAAGGAACACTAGACTGCAGTCAAGCATATTCTCAAGTACCTTAAACGGACTAGAAATTATAGGCTTGTTTACCAGTCAGACAGTCTAGTGTCTTTGGGTTATTCAGAATCGGATTTCCAGGTTGACAGAGACGAGAAGAAGTCTACCTCGGGTTATGTGTTTACTTTGGGAGGTGGAGCCATTTTATGGAGGAGTGCAAAGCAGAAATGCATTGCGGACTCAACCATGGAAGCAGAGTGTGTGGCTGCTTCAGAAGCTTCGAAAGAGGCAATTTGGCTCAAGAATTTCCTCCTGGATCTTGATATTGTTCAGAATTTGCCTAAGGCGATCACGATTTAATGTGATAATGCGGGTGCAGTGACAAATTCTAAGGAACCTAGATCTCACAATGCGTCTAAACACATAGACAACAAGTACCACATTATACGAGTATTCGTAAATCGAGGTGACATGGTGATTGACAAAATTGGAATTAAAGTCAAGCTAGCTAATCCTTTCACAAAGAGCTTATCACTCTCGGCTTACGAGAAGCATGTTCGTGGCTTAGGAGTGGTAGGATAGATAGTTGAGAGATAGTTGAGTACTAGTTTGTACTTAGAACTGACACATCGTATACTAAAAGTTTACTTTAGTATAAGTGGGAGAATTGTTGGGATTTTGCATACTGGAAGCAAATTTTATGCTTGTATACAATGTGTTTTGTCCCTACCACTATTTTATTCTCCTATCTGGTAAATATATATATTTGCACATGTTATCATTTATCTTGTATAAAAGTTAGATTTGTGTGGTGTGTCGGGTATCACAGAAGACAACACAAATTGGATGAACTGACAAGATATAAACAGTTATCACAGCTGAGACAACTTAAGGATAAGTTGTTGGTTTAAGCTGCAGTTTAGATAAGAAGTGGCTTGTCTTAGCTGCTTGTCTTTACTGGTACACTTAAGTTGGTGTATTGATGGATCACAGTGAGATGTGTTCTCCTAACTGACCTTAGTGGAGAACCAAGATCTCGGTAACTTAGGTGGTCTTAAGCTTGGTAAGACTTCAGCTGAATGCATTTGACTATCTATCACTTTGACCTACTATGGTGAACGTCATCGCGACCGGATCTACGTATCTTGGGTGTTAGTAGTTATTTGTGGCTCAGGCTGGTTGTCTGTATCTTGCAACCGTATCCTAGTAAAATGGGTTGATAATATCCCCTCAGGAACTCGAAAGGATTAGCACACTAAACCCGGCCGGGTGATTAAGTTCAGGTGTGTTAATAAGGTCGAGTGGTACTACTCAGGAATATAAGATGTTAATTAATTTAAGCTGTCAGTGAGCTTAATTAATTAACGGATATTTCTATCTTAAATACGGAGATCGATTAAGTCTAAAATACAAGCCCTTGCTCAATTTGGGATAAATGGGTAAGTCAGCACAGATTCTCTAGTGGAATGAATCTGTGTTTATTAATTAATTTTGCTCTGGGCTGAGCATAGATAATTAGTTAATTTGTGGTCCTGGTTTATTTCTTGTATTAGATCCATGATCTGGCCCAATTTGTTGCCTAGTTATTTATTGTCTCTCAGAAATAATTATTAATGGATTAATGTATTTTTACATTATTTAATAATGTTATTTATCTGGAATTAATTGGTTGAGCCAATTAATTGATAAATATTAGTAGCCCAGTGGATTAATTAATTATATTATGGGCTAATAATGTGGAAGCCCGTTAGAAATATAATTAAATTAATGAGCTACAAATATATTAATATTATATTAGCTTTTGAAGCCTATATATATTAGTATTCTGTTCATAAACAGAATAGACACACACACATAAACAGGCGCACGACGTGAGTTTTTGTGGAGAGACATAATCTTATTTTCTTCAGTTCTCTGACCACCCAGAGGAAGAAAAAGGCCGGGACACAGATCAAAAGATCTGACACACGAGCAACAATCAGAGCTGCAACAACATACGAAGGAGGAAGGTAATCGTTCTTAACCTCAATTTTCCTTCAGTTCAACCAATCACTACAGTCTTCTGTGATCTACAACACACTGTTTGATCCAACTCTTGTGAGATAAAGGACTAACTTGTGCATTTATAATAATCAGATAGGAGAATAATGATAGCGGTAACAGGAAACATTGTATACAAGCAAATACACAGATTGCTTTAGGAATACAAACCCAACAAGGAGAACCCCCTTACGACAGGGCTTCTAGAGCTCTACCAGGATGTGTTTGTAATCCCTAAATGACTACCCCCGCAAAGAGGAGTGGAACACCGGATAATTCTAAAGCCTGGCAGCACTCCAAAGCAACCCTACCTATACATGGTATCACACTGTCAAAAGAATAAAATTGAAAGAACGGTTGAGGAATTACTGAAGTCTGGGAAATACAACCTAGTAAGAGTCCATTTTCTTCCCCAGTGCTGCTGATGAAGAAGAAGGACAATACATGAAGAATGTGTGTATATTATAGGTATTTAAATAGCTTCACAGTAAAGCATGACTACTCTATTCCTATAATTCTATCAAAGCTGTTAGATGAGCTACATGGGGCTAAGTTCTTCTCGAAAATAGATCTGTTCAGATCATGATAGCTCCTGAGCACAGGTATCTCACTACCTTCAGGACTCACCAAGGACACTATGAGTATCTGGTAATGCCCTTTGGGCTGTGCAATGCACCAACCACCTTCCAATCCCTTATGAATCAATTATTTCATAAGCAACTAAGGAAAACAATTTTAGTCTTCTTTGTTGATATTCTGATATACAACCCTACACTAGAAACACACCTCAAGGATGTGGAGGAGGTGTTGGATATCTTAAGAAAGAATAGCCTCTATGCGAAAAGGAGCAAGTGCTGTTTTGGGTAGAAGTTTGTAGCCTACTTAGGCCACATCATCAGCAAGGAAAGGGTCTCAACCGACCCTGAAAAGATCAAGAGGATGTTAGAATGGCCCATACCTAAGATCAAGGGGAGACCCATAGCCTACCTCAGTAAGGCTTTGGGTCCAAAACACTTATCCCTCTCCACCTATGAGAGGAGTTCCTAACAGTTTTGATGGCTCTGTAGAAGTGGAAAGGGTACTTGCAAGGTAGGCACTTCACAATTAAACTGATCAACAAGCTCTTAAGTTCTTACTAGATCAGAAAATCTCCATTCAATTACAACAGAGGTGGATATCTAAGTTATTGGGGTATGACTACACTTGTTACAAGAATAGGAAGGAAAATGTAGTGGCTGATGCATTATCCAGAAAACCATTTCCAGACCAGGAGGTTGTGGCCCTAACTATTATAGTGCCTACTTGGGCGACAAGGGTGGGAAACAATTACCACCATGACACTCTGTTGAGCAAGATTTGTGATGCTAAGCTTGCTGGGGCTGAGGAGTTCCCTGTCTACTCCTATGAAAGTGGACTACTCAGGTACAAGGGAAGAATAGTTATTGGGGATTACAAACAGTTGAGGGGGGAGATAATTAGGGAATTGCATGATTCAACAATTAGGGGTCATTCGGGCATTGAGGAGACCTATCAAAGAATTAAGAGGTTTTTCTACTAGCAAGGATTCAAAAAAGATGTAGTAGGGTAGGTCAGTGCTTGTAGTGGGATACCCAGATCTACTACAACCCCTGCCTATTCCTACCCAACCCTGGATACAAATATGTATAGATTTCGTAGAAGGGCTACCTAAATCACAAGGCAGTTCAGTGATATTGGTGGTTGTTGACAGATTTACCAAGTTTGGGCATTTCATAGGCTTAAGTTATCCTTATACAACTCAGTCTATTGCCCAGATTTTTATGGATCACATAGTAAGGTTGTACGGGCAGCCAGTCAGCATTGTTACTGATAGGGATCTGTTGTTTATTAGTGTTTTCTGGACAAAACTATTCAAGCTTATGGGGGTTAAGCTAGACTTATCCTCCTCTTATCACCCTCAAACCGATGGACAAACAAAGATGTTAAACCAGAGCCTAGAAACTTACTTGCGATGTATGGTGAAACATAACCAGAAGAGCTGGTTACAGTGGCTTTCCTTGGTAGAATATTGGTATAATACCAACTTCCACACTAGCCTAAAACTCCTCCCTTTTGAGGCGTTATATAGGTACTACCCTCCTATTCTAAGTATTGGACCTTTTCCCAACACAGAGGTAGGGGATAGTGAGGAGTTCATACGAAAAAGGCAAAAGATGCAGCAGTCATTCAGGGAAAAACTTACAGTATGCACAAGATAGGATGGTAAAGAATGCAAACATAAAAAGAACAGACAGAAAGTTTGAAGAGGAAGAATTTGTATATTTAAAACTACAACACTTCTGTCAAAACACTGTTGTGTTGAGGAAGAACCCGAAGCTTTCACCTAGGTTCTATGACTCGTACTTGATTATAGAAAAGGCGAGTGAGACAAATTACCGTCTAGATCTTCCACAAGGGGCTCGCATATGGCCGGTGGTGCACGTATCATTGCTGAAGAGAGCAATTAAGCTAGGTACACCTCACTCCAAGGAGCTTCCTGACGTTGATTCGGGGGGGGGGGGGGCAGATTGACCCCACATGCGAAAGGGGAGAAGAAGTAAGTTAGATAAGAGGGGTTAAGTGATGCATTCCTTTCTAATTGAGTGGCGGAATGGGAAATTTGCAATTGATTCTTGGGTGGATGAGACGTACCTGAAGAAGAACCATCCGCAACTCCTACCTTGGGGACAAGACATTGGAAAAGGAGGGGGTAGTGTTACAAATCCTATGACTACCGTCGGAGTTCAGACCATGGATGGAGGGACTGGGATCGAGCAGAAGGATTTACTGGGAAGTTTGAAAGGATCTATGGAGAAGAGAAAGATAGATCTAATAACGGAAGACGAAGAATCTGAGTATTTTGATAGCAAGGAAGTGTTTGGAGCCGTAGATGATATTAGTGGCTGACGGTCACGATTGGTGGGGTGAGCTGCAGACGTGGGCGGACTAGACTTAACCACGTTGTTATCTTTATCTTGTCTTTAATTATGTAATTGTCGCATTTTAGTATTTTAGCGTTTTAAGTGGTTGGCTAGGGTTGGGACAATATTCAAGGCAAGGTTCCATGAATGAGAAGCAATCAATTACCCAAACTTTATGTTCTTTTTTTTACCTTCAGCTTTATTGTTTATTGTTCTTGCTCCCTTTGCTAATTAGAGCACATAAAAAAGGAAAAAAAATATTTTACAATCTCCGACAGGTTGTAACGGGATGCATGACTGACTTTTCAATATATCGTCTACTTCTTAATGTAGAGTTAAACATTTAAAGTAACCATTAATTGTAATTGGACTGATAATTCTACTAACACTATAGAATTAATAATCTTTTTTACTTATTTTTATATTTTATAGGAATTGAATATGATGAATTTGAGGTGGGCTATAATAAGGGCCATTTGGCCCGAGGTGGGTTCTTATTGGACCGGGTCGGGTCTAGAAGTTGCTAGAATGCTCAACAAAAATATCTATCTGGGCCACAAGCATAATTCTAGCCCACTGAGAAGAGATTCCGGCGAAACTCCGGCCAATTTTCACCTCTGAGATGAACGCAACTCTGCTGCAGAGACCTCTACTGTTTCAATTCCCGGCGAGTTTATGCGCTGATTATGAAAATATGTTGCTGAGATGCAACTCTTTCGTCAGGAAAACAGCGTCTTCCAAATGTGGTGGTATGAAAAATGAGAAATCATCAGAATCTCAAAAGGTAATTGACGCTGATGTTTCGGGTTAATAATCGTTATTGTTGAGTCCAGAAGAGTGCAGAGTAGAAAAATATGTGTTTATTGGTGCGTATAATTATCCATTTAGCCACTTGCTGAAAAGCAAATCATAGTTTTGGCTGTTGCCAATCTTATTATCTACTGGAACTAGGTAGTCTAGGTTGATTGTGAATGAGAAAAATTATGCCAACTGTCCGTTTTATTGTATTCCCTATTTCTGGTGCAGTGTAATTTGTTAATATGGGAATTGAGATGGTTAACTTTTAGTTTTTGGAGTTTGCTGTTTCTTTATTTCTCCAAGTTGTTAATTCGTTATCTAAACATAGAATGTTGAAGCACAATGGCAATGAAAAGTGCAGGATAATCCAAAGCTTGAATAAAAATCACAGGAAAAGCACAATGTTCTTATCCACTAACCAGACAGAATGTTATTTAAATCTTGTATCAGTTAAAGCGAATTGATTGACATTCTACGCCCCTTATGAAGAATGTGAATGTGGATAGCCTGTTCTGTCACTCTACTCAATGTACTGTTTGTGCTAATTCAAATTTCATTAGTTGCAGGTGATGGAAATTGAGAAACTACACATAAACTTCTACTTTTTTGTAGCTTATCATTTGTAAAGCAATGTAAGTTCCGTCTTTTCTTTCTGATACAGAGTTTCTCAGTTCTCACTTCTGATCCTCAAGGTGATGTTGGAAGTATATGGAGCACTATGGGTTTGTATGTGTTTAGCATCCATGTTCCTTTGAGTTTTGGTGGTCTTTCTGCTGCTGCCAAGATATTCCATCAACCTGTCCTCAATGCACAGACTGAGGTAATTTTTACTTGTTTGTGATGCCGAAAGTTGAAGAATGGAATGTACTTGGATGAATACTTGCCAACTTCCAAAATGAATTTTCATTCGAAGTACATTAAGATGATAGTGTTGATTCATGATTTCGTGGCCTATTCCAATTGGAGTAAGCAGACTAAAGTTTCACCTAGTGTTAGTTGAATTCTTTAAGGACTTCTATCAATACTACTCCTCTTTCTAGGACCTGTAGTATTTTCCTACACCAAAGAATGTTGCTTATGTAAGTTACTCAAGCCTCTGAATTTTGATTATCTGATTCCGCTGTTTTACCATGTTCTAGTATGGCTAATTTATCTCCGAATACAGTATTAATCTAGATCCTAATTTTTTTTTTTTGAGTGATGAATAAACCGTTTTCGTCGTTAGAACGGTGGACTTACATTATGCCAATGAGGATGTGTTTCCTTTTTCAGGAATTTAAATGTTAATGATATATCCATTCAATTTTTTGCAGCACAGGCTTTCTTAATTCTTGCAATTCAGACCTTGGAGCTTAGCATTGTTCTGCTGCTCCTGCCGTGCCCTGGTAAACCTCAGTATGATCTTCGAGACTTCTTTCATGCCAACCGATCTTCAAAACAAAGAAGCTGGCTGCTGGCATCGCTGCTTGGGTTTGGAGTCCTTCTTTCATTGGTTTTTGTTACTTCAAGTATTGCTGACAGGTTGATGGGCCCCAAGGTAAACCTGTTTCCGTTTAAATTTTAATAAGTAAACTAGTGCTTATAAGTTATTATTATCTGGTTTTCCAATTTGTTCTTCGCCAACATCCGTCTTAGGTCAGATTTACTGTTGTATACAGTTTGATGTTGATTTGTTATTTATCTTCATACCTCCTTCATCTAGCAAAAGTGGTGCATAAATATTTTTTGGAAATCTGATTCATACTGATTTTATTGCCGTTACAGGATGTGAACAATCCCTTTCTCAAGGATATTCTTTCTAACGGCTCAAGTTCTTTAACTGCCATCACTCTTGTATACTGCATTGTCACTCCATTGCTGGAAGAAGTTGTCTACAGAGGCTTTCTTCTCACATCTCTTGCCTCCAGAATGAACTGGCAGCTAGCAGTTACAATCAGTTCCATTGTTTTCAGCGCAGCTCACTTCTCTGGTGAGAATTTCTTGCAACTCCTCATCGTCGGGTTTGTACTTGGATGCTCATATTGTTGGACGGGGAACTTGACTGCATCTATATCCATACATTCACTGTACAACGCCCTGATCCTGTACTTAACATTTACATCGTGAATGAACATGATGCAGGAGCGTCATCTACTGTTCATCAGTAGGAGAATTAACATGATGCAGGAGCGTCATCTACTGTTCATCAGTAGGAGAATTCATCATCAGTAGCATCAGTAGGAGAGTTCATCAGTAGGAGAGGTCATCTACTGTTCATCAGCAAGAGAGGTCATCAGTAGTACTGTTCATCAGTAGGAGAGTTTATTTTCTTTTTTTTATTTACCATTATGCCATTAGGTTTTGTGTGATTAGTATTTAAACGAAATTGTAAGGTTTGTGCCGCACTTATCATTTTCCTTATATCAATATTGAGTTTTTTTCTCAATCCTCTAGTGGATTCCAGATTTATTACACAAGTTTTGCGCTTGCAAGCTTGAATTTCGATTCGGAATTAACGTTAGCTTTCCGACGTCTTTCCGACTGCGTCAGTTGGTATCAGAGCAGGCTTTCTCCTGTTCTTTTCGAAGTCCGAACGACCATGGGAGATAAACCAAGAACTGTGAGTAGAGTTTGAGGACATGGCCTCAGGCAATAGTTGCTATTACCCAAGCAGGTTGATGGTGATAACCAATCGGTTGGACAAGCATCAACGTGAATGAGAATCGGAGAAGAGATAGGAGGGAGGAACCAGAGCGACATCCTCGGGGTAGAGCGAATCCGATTGGAGATGACTCCAGTTCGGAGGAGGAGGAGTTTGGGAATAATGGTCCAGATCAAAACCAACAAGACTACAGAGTCAAGGCGGATATTTCCTTATTTTATGGGACCATGGGAGTGGAAGAATTTTTGGATTGGCGGATCGATGTGGATCGATTCTTTGATGTCATGGAGGTGCCGGGAGAGCAAGCAAGTTAAGATGGTAGCCATAAAATTGAAATGAACCGCAACGGTGTGGTGGGATAAATTGGTTGTCCGGAGGCAACGTCGAGAGGAAGGGGCCAATCGGAACTTGGAGGCGGATGAAACAGTTGATGTTGGGATCGTTTCTTACCCGAAGATTATGAGCGATTTTGTACAAGATGTGCATTGATCGTGTTCGGGGTCGGAGGAGTGTAACCGAATATACCACGAGTTTCTACGCTTTGCGGAACGAAACGAGTTGGGTGAGACCGAGAGTCGAAGGTTACTCGTTATGTCACGAGCCCGAAAGGATCAATTCAAGAGAAGATGGGATTGCAAACTGTATGGACAGTAGCTGAAGCGTCTACACTAGCCTTGAAAGCGGAGTTGATGGAGAAATCTCCCAAGAATTTCTCATCCTTCCGCAAGTTTCCTCAGCAAGGCTCGTATGAAACGAACGAGAAAGAAAAAGGTGGGGTTGCGAAAGACCCGACTCCGGTGATTAAAGGAACGGGGGGTGCTAGTAGTTCGGCCAACAACAAAGCCTCAGCTCAGAAACCGAACAACCCTTATGTGAAGCCATCGGGTGACAAGTGTTTTCGTTGTGGAGGACAGGGACATCGATCCAATGTTTGTCCTTCGAGGAGGACTGCTGCGATTGTGAACGAAGAAGTGGAGGAAGAGGAAGAGGTTGATGATTATGATGGCGTTGAGTTTGCCGAAGAAGAGGCCGAAGAGAGAGCCAATTGTGTGCTTCACCGAATTCTGTTGTCTTCCAAAGAAGAGGGACAACGAAAGAATTTATTTCGAACTCATTGCTCCATTAAAGACAAGGTATGTAATCCGATTGTGGATAATGGCAAGATCGAAAATTTAGTTTCGCAGGTTGGTGGATTATTTGCAATTGGAGACGGAATCTCATGGAAAACCCTACGCACTAGGGTGGGTGAGCAAAGGCTCTCAAGTTAAGGTAACCCGAACTTGCAAGGTACCTATCTCAATTGGCAAGTATTACAAAGAGGAAGTTGATTGTGATGTCTTGAATATGGATGTATGTCATGTGTTACTTGGACGACCTTGGCAGTTTGACAATGATATCACTTATAGAGGTAGAGATAATGTGATGTTATTTACTTGGAATAAGCATAAGATTGCTATGGCTCCGGTTTTGTGTTTTGACAAGAAGCACATTAAAAGGAAAAGGACAATCGAATTTTTTGGTGATGTACAGGAGTGATAAAGAATTGGATAGTGACATCAAAGAGACCGAGTGTTTCGTCCAATTGTGATCAAAGGATTGTTGAGTGCAACGAAAAGAGGAGACAGATACGCCAACAGAGGTGCTAGAAATTCTGTAGGGGTTTGAAGAGGCGATAACGGATGAACTACCCAACGTTCTTCCTCCCATGCGAGACATCCAAAGATCGATTGACTTGATTCCGGGGTCAAGTTTACCAAACCTTCCTCATTATCGCATGAGTCCTAAGGAAAATGAGATCTTGCGGGAGCAGATCGAGGATTTGCTCAAGAAAGGTTTTATCAGGGAGAGCATGAGCCCGTGTGCGGTACCGGTTACGTTAGTTCCTAAGAAAGGGAACCAATGGCGGATGTGTGTTGATAGCAGAGCAATCAACAAGATTACCATCAAGTATCGTTTCCCCATTCCACGCTTTGGAAGACATGTTGGATGAGTTGGCGGGATCTAAGGTGTTTTCGAAGATAGATCCGAGGAGCGGATATCATCGATTCGGATCGGACACTGGGGATGAATGGAAAACAGCTTTCAAGAGTAAGGATGGACTATACGAATAGCTAGTGATGCCTTTCGGATTATCTAACGCCCCTAGTACTTTTATGAGGCTGATGAATCAGGTTCTTTGTCCTTTTTCCGGGTCTTTTTGTAGTGGTGTATTTCGATGACATTTTGATTTACAAAGAAGACCAAAGAGGAGCATTTGGATCATCTTAGGCAAGTGTTGCATGTGTTACAAGAGAACAAGTCGTATGTCAATTTAAAGAAGTGCATTTTCTCATACGAACAAGCTACTTTTTCTTGGTTTCATTGTGGGTGAGCAGGGATTCAAGTAGACGAAGAAAAAGTGAGTGCTATCCGAATCGGCGCCCCTACAACTGTTACGGAGGTACGCAGTTTTCATGGTCTGGCGACTTTTTACAGGAGGTTTGTGCGCAATTTCAGCACCATCACTGCCCCTATCACCGAGTGTTTGAAGAAAGGACAGTTTTGTTGGGGTCCCGAACAAGAGCAGAGTTTCGCTTTGATTAAAGAGAAACTATGCACAGCCCCAGTCCTTGCATTACCCGATTTTGATAAGATATTTCAAGTAGAGTGTGATGCGAGTGGAGTGGGAGTGGGCGCGGTTCTATCCCAAGAGAAGAGACCCGTAGCTTTCTTTAGTGAAAACATAAGCGATGCGCGACAGAAATGGAGCACTTATGATTAGGAATTCTATGCGGTGTTCCGAGCGTTGAGACAATGGGAGCATTATTTGATTCAGAGAGAATTCATACTTTTTACCGACCACCTTGCTTTGAAGTATCTCCATAGCCAGAAGGTGATAAATAAGATGCATGCTCGGTGGGTAAGCTTCTTACAGAAATTTCCTTTCATTATTCAGCATAAATCGGGGGTTTAGAACAAAGTTGCAGATACTTTGAGCAGGAGGGCATCTCTGTTGGTTACGTTATCTCAAGAGATTATAGGATTTGAAATGTTGAAAGAGTTGTATGAGACGGATGTTGAGTTTAAGGAGTTGTGGAGCAAGTGTATGAGCAAACATCCAAGTGCAGATTTTCACATTCGAGATGGTTATCTTTTCAAAGGGGATCAGTTGTGCATTCCTCATTCTTCACTACGGGAAAAGTTGATTCGAGATTTACATGGAGGAGGTCTTAGTGGACATCTTGGGCGGGATAAAACCATCTCCAGTTTGGAGATCCGGTATTTCTGGCCTCATTTGAGGAGAGACGCAACTGCTATTGTAAAGCGATGCTACATCTGTCAGACTTCTAAAGGTCGGTCCTCAAAATACTGGTCTTTATATGCCACTACACCGTACTGATGATATCCGGTCGGATTTGTCCATGGATTTTGTGTTGGGACTGCCTCGTACCCAACGGGGTGTGGATTCAGTTTTTGTGGTCGTTGACAGATTTTCCAAAATGTCGCATTTCATAGCCTGCAAAAAGACTGTTGATGCCTCCAATATAGCCAAACTGTTTTTCAGAGAAGTCGTGTGTCTACATGGAGTTCCTAAATCTATCACTTCTGATAGGGACACCAAGTTCCTGAGCCATTTTTGGCTTACCTTATGGCGAATGTTCGGAACAACATTAAACAGGAGTTCAACTGCTCACCCCCAAACCGATGGCTAAATTGAAGTAACCAACAGGACGTTGGGAAATATGATCCGGAGTGTTTGTGGGGACAAACCAAAGCAGTGGGATTTAGCACTGCCTCAAGTGGAGTTTGCTTACAACAGCGCAGTTCACAATGCTACTGGAAAATCACCTTTTTCTTTGGTTTATACATCTGTACCTAGACATGTGGTGGATTTAGTCGAGTTACCTAAGGCTCCGGGCGTCAGTGCAGCAGCCGAGAGTATGGTTAAGGAACTACAGGCAATAAAAGACGCTGTCAGGACTAAACTCGAAGCTACGGGGCAGAAAAATAAAGCCAAAGCAGATAAGCGTCGTCGATTGAAGGTATTTGCAGTTGGGGATGATGTTATGGTGTTCCTAAGAAAGGAGAGGTTTTCGGTGGGTACATACAAGAAACTGCAGCCCCGCAAGTATGGACCTTTCAAGGTAGTGAAGAAGATCAACGACAATGCATATGTGGTCGCTCTTCCGAACGACATGAACATTTCGAATACATTTAATGTAGCTAACATTTATGCATTTCATGAAGATACTGTTCTTTATCCTGAGAACAACTCGATGTCGAGTTCCTTCGAGGATGGGGAGACTGATGCAGGAGCGTCATCTACTGTTCATCAGTAGGAGAATTCATCATCAGTAGCATCAGTAGGAGAGTTCATCAGTAGGAGAGGTCATCTACTGTTCATCAGCAGGAGAGGTCATCAGTAGTACTGTTCATCAGTAGGAGAGTTTATTTCCTTTTTTTTTATTTACCATTATGCCATTAGGTTTTGTGTGATTAGTATTTAAACGAAATTGTAAGGTTTGTGCCGCACTTATCATTTTCCTTATATCAATATTGAGTTTTTTCTCAATCCTCTGGTGGATTCCAGATTTGTTACACAAGTTTTGCGCTTGTAAGCTTGAATTTCGATTCGGAATTAACGTTAGCTTTCCGATGTCTTTCCGACTGCGTCAGGACATGATGTTTGTGTTATACAGTCTGCCACATGGCGTAAAACTAGTGGTTTATGGCCAAACTAATTCAAACTTCTATTGTTCTTTAGTAGTATTATGAATTCAACTTAACAACCATGTGTGAGCAGAATAAAGTGAAGGAAAATATCATTCTTTTTGTGTATCATCATCCATTTTGCTTCCACATCATTACTCATCCGTGCTCGATTTGCTATATCGTTACAGCTCTTTTGACTCAGGATGAAGCAGAAACAGTGGAAATTCCCCTGTGTGAAAAGTGGAATCATCTCCAGCTGTGACAAGTTGGAGAAAAGAGGAATCCTTGATTTTATAGTTTCCTTTTATCAGAACTACTTTATTCATGGAAGCTGGATTGCATGTTAAGAAAGCATTATCATTTTTGGCTGGAGATCCAAAATTAGGCCGTGTTTCTTGGGACTCTTTTACAGCATAGCATGTCTCCTCACTATTTTTGTTGAACCATGGTCATGGACTCGATAGAGTCCGTGTTCATGTTCGTTATCCCATCTTGATAGTGTTCACTTTTTCGCGGGTATTCGATATGCTCACCTTATTAAAATGCCAAACGAGATTCTCTATTTCAAAATTCGATTTGGTTTTCATATGTGAAAGCATCCTTGAAAGAAAGCATAGTTGGGATAGAATCTTTGTAGTGCATATGTGTTTAAACGGAAAAGAGAATCTTTTTTATTAAAATTTGAATTTTTGAAAATCTAAAGTTGACTTATATACCAAGATGATTGGATAAAGTAGCACAACCGTTATGAGTTGTTAAATTTCTCAAAACTCAAAATTAAAAAAATTATTTATTAAATAAATTTCATTTTCAAATATCGTAATGAGTTGAGTCGACACTAAAATTAAAAAATGCATTTATTAAATAAACTTCATTTTCAAACATCGTAATGAGTTGAGTCGACACCAAGTGAAGGGGTCCCCCTCGACCAATAAAAGCTCCCACTCACGTATCGTTCTTATTGAGAGATTTATAGTCCACCATTGGATCTTCGACACGTGTACCTCTGCGTTGGCTCCACGTCTCCTCCCTCCTACTTCTATAAATCTTTAAAACCCAATACCCCTCACAATCAACAAACATTACCAATAATCGCACTTCTCTGTCTAGAAGCATCAAAGTTGAGAGAGATAAGAAAGAGAGAGAATGGGGAATTTTGAGAGGCAGGTGAAGGAGAGAGCTAAGGAGGTCAAATACCTTTTCAAGAGGGGTTTCAAAATTGTTGAACACTCTTGCAAGAAGGGATGGTACAAGGTCAAGCACATTAGGAAATAACTTTTTTTCTTTTTTACATTTGAGATGTTTGTAGCTTGTCTATTTATGTTTTTCCCTTATTTTTGCATTTGAAAATTTGTTTTGTGAGATTTTTTTTTTTTTTTTCCTAATTGTGTTGTACTTAACTTTGGATTGATGTGAGTAAAATTATTTATTACATGAGTTACGTCAATTATTGTGTCTGAGATTAGGTGACTTTGCAATCACGAGATTCAAAATTATGAAGTTTGATAATAATTCTCTAGTCTTTACTGTGGTTTTGGAGAATTTGGGTGATTGAAGATTGAGTTTTTATTGGTTCATTTTCTTCCCAAATCACTATTTCCCGGAAATCTGGTAAAAATGGTGGTGAGTAAGTAGGAACTTTATCTTCGTCACTATTTCTGTTACTGTCGTCAAAATAACTCAATATCGCACAACAAATAGTTTTATTGCTGTCAAGTTGACAAATTATACATAAGTAATTAAGAAAGAACATGCACGTCTGAGTAAACCAATTTACATATTGTTAAGGCTGAAGATAGCACAGGAACTTCATAAATTACTAGAATCTCCCCTACTTTAAGCAAATGTTTGAGTAAATGTAAAGTCATTACTAATCAACTATCTCAATTTTATTTATAATGAATATTTAAAATCTATTCGATCTTTCTATTTTAGAAGATTTTACATAATTATAGAATTATTTATATTTATTTAAAAGAGTAGATCAAATTAATTTACTCTTTTATATAATCATGGGAATGGGATCCACTTTTGATAGTTACTTTAACACTTCTTATTAGATTATGTCTAAGGGTGAACGAAAATCATTTAGATTATGTCTAACGGTCACCCAAAATCATTTCGGTCCACCGTCACGTCATTTATACAAAAAAAAATAAAAAAAATATATTTTCACTCTCAAAATGATAACCCCCAGGGTTACTATGAGACAAACCTCAACCAACTTTAATATGATTGGAGGAACTAATTTTATTTGATATTATGATAAATCTTTAATATCTTTCATGTACTATATTAAAAAAATAAATTAAGAATTTTTATTTTTATTTCTCTACAAGTAGACACCAATATTACTATAGTTATACAAAGGATATAATTATTTTATTTATATATAATCATCATTATCTATAGAATTAAATCAAAATTATATAATAATTTAATTTTATTGCAAGTAATTACTTTGTAATTTTAATTTATATTATAATTAAAAATAATTATAATTAAAAATAATTGTAAATAAGGTTGTGATTGGGTGGTTGGAGTTGTTGATAAATCATAAAAATAATTGTGATTGGGTTGAGATAAAAATTAATGATATGAAAGATAAAAAAAATAATAAAATATTAAAAAGTTTGGTTGGTTAACAGGTTGGAGCCTGTTAAACATAGTTTTGCTATTAAATTATTCTATCAATTTAGATCTCAAATTCTATTCTCTAGTTTATTATTCTTGATTTCAATTTTTTCTTATACGCGACCTACGTCGGCAATTATTAAAAAGTTAGATTAATTCATTAGTTTCAATTGAGTAGAGGTAAAACAAACAAATATACTATGGTAATAAATTATTATTTTAATTTAGAAAAACTTCATATGTCTACCTCTTCCCTAAAGTTTAAATCATGTATCACCTCTGAGTTTATAGATTCAAGAGTACAGATTTAGAGGCAGATTCTTGATGCCCAAATTGGCTTTGTTTACAACTCCCAACTCCAAGAACAAGGATGTCAGTATCTTGCCAAATTCTCCACAACTCCCAAATAAACGTCAAAATTCCGTGTTTCTTTATATATTTTCTTTTCTCATTCAAAATCCGAGGCATGCTTTTGAATATATTAACTTCTCTGCATCGTTTTTCAAATCTTCTTATAATTATTTTCTAGAAATTTCCATGCAATATATTTTCAAAATTTTATACTACATAACCAACACAAATTTTTTTTGGTGAGATTTCTCATTTTACGGCAGGATTTATTGTGATAACTATTACTCCTTCATGCCACTGAAATAATCTAGTATATATTTTCGGATTGTTCTATTGAAGTTATTCAATTTTGTTTATTGGCAAATTATTACAAATATCTTTTTAGGGAATCATAAGTTTACACAACTCTATACATATCAATTATTTTTTTTAAAATCGCTATGAAAATAAATTGAATTATTTTAATGAGACGGAAAAAGTATAAAACAAAGTAGGTGTAGTACACAATTTCAACGAGCGTAAGAGACAGATATGTTTGATATTAAGAGTCCCTAATTGAGATTTACACTAACACTAGGAATATGTGTTAATTTTGATATTTTTGCCCAGGAGGACCACTAATTCAATTCCTAGCATCAAATTTACTGTGAAGAACCACACAAACATCACATGAATTGTTCATCTAAAATCGCGCTTATAAATATAAATATTATCGTGTTCCAATTAATACTTTATAGTATAATATTTGACCCATCATTGATGAATTCATTGTGATGAAATTATTCCTAAATCGTGTTGAATTCAAATTTTTAGCGTATTTTTAGAAAAAAATTGATTTCATCCCCTTCTATTTCAAAATTTTAAATTTGAATTTCCTAATTGAAATCCTTAAGAGTCCACCCCTACTATTATATTAAGTACACAATTAAAATTAATCAATGCTGTTTATTTATTTACTTATCTAATCGGCCTAACGTTCTTCGCAGCCCTATTGTCAAACCTAGACTTGACAGAGTGTTACACGCGCTGTTTGTGGGCCACGTCAACGGCCTCCGCCACCATGCCGCTCGGAGTGATTGTATGCTTATCCACAAACGGTGTAATCCCAAACAACTCCGTCGCTTTCACGCATATACATACACTTTTCTGTACGTATACAATAAATACAAATTTATTCCCCTCGTCAAACAACTCTCTTGTGTTTTTATATATAGCAACATCGAGTAGGCATCTCATCTCAGCTTCACTGACACACTAACGGCTAACGCTATCCCTTTTGCCTCAACAAACCCTCTCTCTCTCTCTCTCTCTTCTCTCTCTCCTCATTACCTACATTTTCATATCGCTTCTCGAATTTAAAAATCGCTAGCGGTTTTTAGCTGATTGCAATCGTTTGTGTTCAACTTATTATTCGCAATTTGGTAAGTTTTCTTACTCTCTTCTTGGATCAATATTCGCGCTTTTTTTATTTATTATTATTAGTATTATTATTTTTTTGTTGTGTGTGTGATTTTGTCTTAGTATTGCGTTTTCTGCATGTGGGTTTTGGGGAGTAGTAGTTTTTTCGATTAAAGATGTGATTTTGCTAGTGTTTATGGTGTCTCTCTCTTGATTCAATCTCCCTCCCTCTCTCTCTCTCTCTCTCTCCTGATTTTGTTTTTGTCTTTGCTCTGTAGCTGGCAAATTTTGGAGTTTTTTGGGGTAAAAGTTCAAACCTTGTTTCTTGGGAAGTGAGATATGGCCTCTTGTTTGGATTTGGCTAAGACACTCTTGTTTTCAGACCTAAGATAACGTTGCAGAATTTAATAATAAAGATTTTGAATTTCAAGAGCCTGCAATGGAGAGAGATAGAATGAAATCTCAGAATTTTGAGCTCTTGCATTTTCTGCTAATATAATATATTATCTTCCTCGACTTGCTCAAATTATTGCAATATTCTTTCTAATCTCCATGGATATTATGCTCTTGAATATAAGAATTTTAACTTTCTAGTAGTTTGAGGATTCTTGTTGTCTGTCTGTTCTTGAACCTATTTTTCTTGATTGAATTTAACCCTCTGTATATGTTATGATCTTTGACTCAATATCCATTAGCGATGGAGTTTATGCTAATCTTGATTCTTGAATCTTGAATGCACTCCATTTGGTTGGTGATTTCTTCCCCTTGTATTGAACATTCTGTTTCACAATAGAAAAAAGTATGTTTGATTCTTACTAGTATTAAATATTGTGATATGAATCTCTGCACCTTTTCTTGATATGAAATTGCTTTACTAGTTAAGGCAAAAAATGATAACACATCTCCCTTATTTGGAGTTTTTGCTGGTCTCTCATTGGTTGGATCTCCTTGGAGCAATCCTTGTCTTCACCAAATTGATAGCATATGAAATTTGTTCTGCACATGGCTGTACTATTTAGCTGGGCTCAAGAAGTTATTATGCTTTTGCTTTCTTGATCTTAGCTTGTAATTTCAAGAAAGATAGACAGTTGGTTGGGGGGGCCTAGTTATTTATTGATGACAAATAATGTTCTACAGAGGTGGGAATTATTGTTTCCAACAGCATCCCACCTAACGGTATTAATGAATCGAAAAAGGGTCTCGATTAGTAGAAATATCGTGCTAAGAATGGCCATTGATCTCGAAATAGACTTGGCTATTTGACTACTCACTTGAGGAATTCTTAGTTTTTTGGACTGGTTCTGGTTTTAACGACAACACATTCAAACCAATTTAATTTTCCTTTTAATGCTAAGGATTGTGAGATAGTAGGTCGATTGTGATGTAAATGTTTTGGCTTTGATGGAGACTAGTCGTTGCATTCACATCGGTTGCTCTCCGATGGCCATTTTTGTAGAAAATGTAATAAGCTTCCAGAATAACAGTACATAAACTTCTACACTATTCACGTTATTAGTTATTTCCTCGTGCCCGTGTTTGGTTCTTGATGTCAATCTAACATAAGGAATCATATTCCCTTGTTGTCTTGTGTGGATCTCTTCTCTTGCCAAATCTCTTTGTGTTTGCTGTGCTTTCTGTTGAATGAATTATTCTGTATCGGCAGATTTAGGGGCGTGTAGGGGCCGGCCGACCGACTGCCACCCTCCCCCTGAAATTGTATACTTACCTGAATTTTCTGTATAATTTCTTAGAAATTTTCTTTATATGTTTGAGATTTTTGTTATTTTGTCCAATCAAAATTGTAGATTTCGTCTCCTTTCTTGCAGTTGTAGATTTGCATATTGAAATATCAGATCCCGCCCCCCTAATTAGTTAACTTTCTTATTTCACAAACAGGGATTGTTAAATAATGGAGCAGTATCTCCAAGGAGCTGCAAGAAACAATGGCTTGAACCAAGATGGAGCTTCCTCCCCAAACCTCAAATCCTTGACCTCGACACTCGACGAAGGAGGCGCCAATCCGTCCATCGGCTTCGAGTGCAACATCTGCCTTGACCTCGTGCAAGACCCCGTGGTCACGCTATGCGGCCATCTCTACTGTTGGCCATGCATATACCGATGGATAAGCTCCTCCGAGAACCTTGACAACCAGAGCCCCCAATGCCCGGTTTGCAAGGCCGAGGTATCGGAGAAGACCTTAGTCCCGCTCTACGGCCGGGGCCAAGCCGCCAATGCAGCTCTCTCTCGTCTCATACCGCAGAGGCCAGCAAGTCCCAGATGCTCAACCAACCCGATCAGCACGAGGGTAACCAATAACCACTATTCTAATCCATTCCAACAACCTTATAATCGAGGCTATGCGGCATCACCGCGACAAGATACCTACACGACTTCGCCTACACTCGGACATGGTGGCACGACGCATTTGGCCGATCCGATGATCGGGGTGTTTGGAGAAATGTTGTATGCGAGGATGTTTGGGAACTCGGAGACGACATTGTATGCTTATCCCAACTCTTACCACTTAGCCGGTAGCAGCTCGCCGAGGCTAAGAAGGCATGCGGCGCAGGCCGATAAATCGCTCAGCAGAGTATGCTTCTTCCTGTTCTGTTGTATGATGTTATGCCTTATTCTATTTTGAGCATAATACGTTTTCCGGCTGATTTCCTATTTTTGCCTAGCCGCCGGCGAGCTTGTAAAAAACTCTGATTTGAAGTACGGCGTTACTATATAATGCATAGAAGAGCTTACGAGTTCTTTCTCCTTGATATGTAGGCTGGGGCTGACCCATGATTTATATTACGGGGTGTAAGAATTTAGAATTTATAGTTTCGGAGTTATGAATATGCAATATTAATATTTTTTGGAAAATATAAGGTAAAATTTAATGTTTATTAAAAATCCCTTGGATCCAGCTATATTTATTGTAGTTTTTCACCATCGTTGTCGAATGCTTTGTTTTAGCAAGGTCTCGTTTTTTCATATATGTAACATTATTGGTAGATTTAGGGGCGTATGGGGATGGGGTCACGCTCCGAAATTTGCGAGTTTATTTTAAAAATTTTGTATATTTTTTCTACGGAGATTCTCTTTATATTTCTAAAAGCTTTACTATTTTGCATTTTTAAGTTATATATACATATTATAGATTTGCATGTTTCTAATTATGAATTCTAGATAGGAGAGACTTTTTATGAGTTTTAATTAATGAACTTATTCTAGAAGCTTGAGCTAAAGACATATGAAAGACCTCTATTGAATTGAGTATATGAATCATGCACTCTCCAAACTGGAGACATCAGCATCAAGTTGAGTGATTGCCACTCAGTTGTTTAGTGGTGGCGGTGGTGGAGTTGGTGGCGGATGGAGACAGCTGCGGCGGCGATGGATGGTTGAGAAGTCTCCATCTAGGCTTTGGCCTATCCTAGGTAGCTTCTGTTGACTTCAGATTATGCTAATTCGGTTGTCAAAATTGGCAAATAATCCCTCGGATTTGTATGTTTTCTAATTGGCGACCTAAATCAGCTCGAACTATTTGAAGTGTGCTGCAAACTACACATCGTAAATGCGAAACTACACCATAAATTAATTTATACGATTATATATATTTACCAGCTTCGATACCATTCGAACTTTTATTTTTCACCATCTATAGTACATATTGTTTCCACGCAATATTAATATCTTTGTTCTCTAGCCATTTATTTATATTTAAGGGAGGAGTGGGTAGTGGGCCATTATGTTTTATGTGACAAACTGGAGTTAAATTAACAATAATATAATTATTGGAGAAGGGGAAGAAACAGCCAAAGTTCAAAGATAATATAGTAAAATCAATGGAGATAGATTCTATGAATTTGCCAAAAAATTGTGCTAGCCCCATTTGCTTTAGATTCCCTATCCATTGAAAAGGAATAGACTTTAGGGTATTTTAATGTAGTGGTGTGTCTTTTTAATCATTCTCACTAAAAAAATACAAATATATCCACCAATTATAATAATAGTTAGAGAATACCCGATATTACCTATTTACCCTTACTTTTTTCAATTGGCAAACTGGTGCCGATGAGACCCTACGGGTGCCGATTGTTTGTCATCAGCACTAGAATTATCCAATTTCAAAAATAATTTTTATTAATCAAATAATTGATAAACAATTTAAATTACGAGTGCCGATAGACAAAAGCAGTCAATAGGCACTACCAAAGGTACTGCCATCGGCACTCTTAATTTTTTTTTTGGTTAATAAAACAATTGATAAACAGGTATAACAACGAGTGCCGATTGGCTAAGGCAACCCATCGGCACTGCCAAAGGTACTGCCATCGGCACTCGGTATTTAATTTTTTTTTGAATAAAAGTTAGTCAAAAGCTGCGAGTAAAGGCACTGCGATTCTGCGATAGGCACTGCGATAGGCACCGAATATAATTGTCAGTGCCGATAGAGCAAATAGCCCTTAGGCACCCATAGGCACTGCGAGTAAAGGCACTGCGATTCTGCGATAGGCACCCATCGGCACCTATAGGCACTTCATGTTAAAAAAAATTGTTATTTCGAATTCATGCTTAAAAAAATATATTTAGTGCTTATAGGTGCCGATAACATGATCGGCACCCTTAGGCACTCATATAATAATACGAAAAAGAGTCCCTCTGTCGGCCGTAGAAGTTGTAGGCCGATAGACGAAACATGTTGGTTTAAAAAAAAAATACATAGTGCCTATGGGTGCCGATAACATGATCGGCACCCTTAGGCACTCATAGAATAATTCGAAAAAGAGTCCCTCTATCGGCCGAAGAAGTTGTAGGCCGATAGAGGGAATATGTTGATTTTTAAAAAAAATAATTATATAGTGCCTATGGGTGCCGATAAAATGATCGGCACCCTTAGGCACTAAAATTTAAATAACGAAGTGCCTAAGGGTGCCATAGGCACCCATAGGCACTCCATCGGCACTGAAAGATTTTAACAAAAAAAAAAAAAAAAAAAAACCGACGAAAATTTGAGGGCAAATTGGTAATTTTGGGTATTTGGTGAATATAAATTTAAGGAATGGGTAGTTTTGTGTTTTTTTATGTAAAAATGGGTAAAAGAAGAAAGCTCCCTTTAATGTATTGGTATTAGAAAATAAACAAATTGTTCATCTAGAAATTAAGATATTCTAACATGATACTATACTATTATCGCTATATTGGACATAACACAAAATCAATTTAGGCCCAATATGGAAAACAACTTAAATAAGTGCTTATAATATAAATGATTATAGTATAAGTATTTATATCATAAGCTTTTAAATTGTTATGCGTCGGATACACATCCATATAAACGCTTAACTAGAGAAAAAAAAAATTAAAAAACTTGTTGTTAAGGGGATTTGATAGGTGATCTATTTTCAAAACTTTTTAGCTTATTTTCATAAGCTATTCCTATTAGCTTATGAAAATATGTTAAAAACAACTTACTTTTTACACAAAAACTTGTGTGCAATAGTTATTAATGCACCAGGATCCGCACAACCAAATTCATAAATATAAACTTTGTTCACTACTTTACTAAAGTAGGTTGTAGCCCAGCGGTATTATGTCCTCCATTCTACCGAAGAGGTTTCGAGTTAGAGAAGCCTTATTTTTAATATTATTATTTTTAATTTATTATTTTTAATTATTTAATGTTTTTAATTATTTTAATTATTTTAGTTTTTTTAATGTTTTTTAATTTATTTTTATTTATTTTTTCTCAGTTAGAACTTTTTTTTAATTTTTTTAATACTTTTTAAAATTACTTAACTTTTTTAATTATTTGAATTTTACTTTTTAGTTTTTTTTAATATTTTTTAATTTATTTTAATTTGATTTTTTCCCAATTTTTAACTAAGTATGGACGTGTGTCATTTGCAATGAACAAAAATGTCATTTATTTTGAAGAAAAATGTCATTTGTAAAGTTTCATTTGTTTCAGAACAAAAGTGTCATTTGTATTTGAATAGAGTATCATTTGTAGAGTATCATTTATTGACTATCAATTATTTTTGAAAAAAATGCGATTTATTTTGAAAAAAATATCATTTGTTTATGAAAAAAGTGTCAATTGCTGTGAACAAACGTGTCATTTATCAATGTGTCAAAGTGTCAATCATACTAAACTAAAGTGTCAATCAAGATTAAGGAACTTGTCACTTTAATTTAATGATCACACAATAAAATATAAAGCATAATAATTAGGATTTTGTTACCCAAAGTATCAATTGTAATAAACAAAAATGTTAATTGTCTCGAAGGAGAGTGTCACATTCTCATAATGCGTCAATTGCAACGAACAAAAGTGTCAATTGTCTTGGAGGAGAGTGACACATTCTCATAGAGTGTCATTTTGCATTATTTTAAATGTGTCAATTATAATAAACAAAAATGTCAATTGTTTTGAATAAAAGTATCACTTTTTTCAATATGAGTTGTTTTAAACAAATGACACAATTGTTCACAATAAATAACACTTTAATAAATTAGCTAACCAATAAGTCCATAGCAAACACAAGGATCTCAATACTCCAAATAAAATCAAATTGAACTTCAATGGAAACCAAAACGACTCAAAACCTCGATTTACAATGACATAAAAAAAAATTGAAAACGAATAATTATCCAAATGTCTCAAATAATAATTACAAACAAATAATAATGATATTTTGTCTCAAATAATAATTACAAACAAAGTAAGGAATGATGTTACGGAAGAGTGTTGAATCTTTTGATATAGATTCACCTATTGAAGGTTTTGATTCTATGAAAAAACGACGGCCACTGTTTTAAAATGTCTAAGAACATATAATTATTTGATGATTTTTGTATTTTATTGATACTCATTATGTTCGATGTTCTTATATGTACTTTTGTCCTCCTTATACTCGTTGTTATACTATAAACCCATTTTTTTATCGAACAAAAGTGTCACTCTTTGTGAACAAAAGTATCATTTGTTCTAAACAAAAAAAATTATTTATTTTTTATTTTTTTCCGACTTTTTAAATAAGGGAATGCGTGTCATTTGTAATGAATAAATGTGTCATTTGTTATTTATCTCAAAATGTCAATCGTAATAAATAAAAGTGTCATTTGTATCATTTATTGACTATCAATTATTTTTGGAAAACATGCGATTTGTTTCGAAAAAAAAATTCATTTATTTATAAGAAAAAGTGTCAATTGTTGTGAACAAAGTGTCATTTATCTTAAAGTGTCAATCACACTGAAGTAAATTGTCAATCAGAATTAAGGAATGTGTCACTTTAATCCAGTAATCACACAATAAAATAAGAAGCATAATAACCAGAAATGCTACCCAAAGTGTGAATCATAATAAACAAAAGTGTCAATTGTCTCGTAGTTGAGTGTCGCATTCTCATAGCGTAACAATTGCAACGAACAAAAATGTCATTTATCTTAGAGTTTCAATCATGGTGAAGTAAATTGTCATTTATAATTAAGGAACGTGTCACCTTAATCCAGTAATCATACAAAACCACAAGTATCATTTATTCACGAAAAGTGTCAATTGGTACTCAATTTATTCACGAAAAAGTGTCAATTCTTGTTAATAAAAGAGTCATTTTTTAATATGAGTTATTTTAAACAAATGAACACAATTGTTCACAACAAATGACACTTTATGTTACTAGAACTGCTGAGGTATCCAACCCGGCGTGGATCAAAATGCTAAAAACACAATTTACATACTAAATTATGTATTTAAATTTCATAATCTAAAAATTTTATTTACATCTTTTTTTGTATACAAAATATAAGAAAACACCTGTATGTGGTTTTTTTCGCAACTTTGGTGAACTTGATTTTAAAAAAGTAAAGAAATGGATGGATCAAAATGGCATCTGTTCTAATTTCCAGTTATATCAACTAACTTGCCTTGATAAGCCACCAACAACTCCGGTGCATCACTCTGAAATGGCAAGACAAACTTCTCCGAGAAGCGCTTGTCCGATAAAACCATCGACTAAAGAAGAGAAAAGACAAGAACTTTAAACATCAAAAAATGAAGAGTATATACCTCCTAAGAGCTTCCTCACAGCCATATTACAAATATAAGAGGAGTTCTTGGGAGCAACAAGAGTAGGAGGATTCACATTATCCCCCTCCCCCTTTTTATCAAACGTCAATTCTACAGTTTCTGCCAATTCAAAATCCTCCTCTCCTTTCTCCCTATATATTCCATGAAGCGTAGTATTAGGTATAGACTCCTTCTTCTTCACGAAGGAGATGCAGATCTTGGCGATTGGCTCAGGCACCCTAAACAAGGACTCCTTACACACCACAAAGGACCCAATCAAAGCAGTCGACCAAGAGAGTTTGGTGGCACTCACAGAGGGTCTCTACACATGCTCAATCTATCTACCTCACAGAGAGAAAGAAGAAGAGATACAGTAGTAGAGAGAACCCTCGGCTGCACACACACAACTCTTCACAGTTGCTACTATATATACAAGGGCAACATAGTTTTAGGGTAGAGAACGAAATGGATTGGGCCTCCAGAAGCTAACAGGCCAGACTGCCAACTGGGCCATGATTAACATCGTCACCATTTTTATTCTCTCTCTTCTTAGGGCAGTCCTTGATAAAGTGGTATGTTTCACCACAATTTTAACATTTTCTACCTTTAGGCCTTCCCTTCTGACCTTTCTTCTTACCCCTGACATGAAATACAGTACACTGTTCATAGTTTCTAACCCCCCCCCAATTAAACTTCATATCTAACTCCTTACTTTTAAGAGTAGATATCACAGTGTCAAGATCAATTTTATCCCTACCATACTTAATAGCAGACTGAACATCACTGTAAGAGTCAGGAATGGCATTTAGAAGAGCAATGGGGGCATAAATGTCTATACTAGTGTCTCCAGTTTGTTTAATTAGCTGCAATAACTTATTAAACTCATCTATATCTTTAGACCTGTCAAACTTAAATCTGAAAAAAGATTGTAACAGATACATCTTTGAGGGCAGAAAGGTTTCAACATACAACTCAGTCAATTTGTCCCAAGTTTCTTTAGCAGAGGTAAGATGCTCAACTTTCCTAAGCAAAGAATCAGACAAATTTAAAGTAATGGCAGATAAGACAAGCTAATTCATTTCATCTTTTTTCTTTGCAGATTCCTTTTCATCATAAGAATTGTCAATGGCACAAGCAACACGTTTTTCAACAAGAATGGCTTTCATTCTCCTATTCCAGAGATTGAAATTCGACTTACCATTGAATGGTGCTATGCCACTGGAAGAGGCCATAGCTGCACACACAGTGCAAAAATATCAACAAATCTAGAGCCACGGACGAGGGATTTCCCAGTTCAAAATCGCAGACTCAAGGTCTAGGCGCAGGGGTTCACCTCAGTCCTCTAGACAGAGATACAACAACCTTTTGTGAGACGGTTCAACACAAAAACAAAACAAAAAAACCCAAAAAATAGAGAAATAAGCGGAAGCAGAGAAATCAAACATGAAGATAGACAACACCAAAGAACTTCAAGCAGATTAAGAAATAGACCCTAAATCTACCAGCACGTAAGTCCCAATCCTAGAACTGCACCAATTGGCAGTTTTCTAAGAATATAAGTGCGGAGAGGTTTAGACAATTTACCTGAGCGGGGTTCGGAGACTTGAACCCCGTCTTACCTGATAACGGATCTGCAGATTTGGGCGGCGACTCGGCGGACTTCGCCGGAGACAAACAGCAACAGCGACAGCAAGGCTTTCCCGGAGACGAGCGGTGACAGCAAGGCGAGAAGGGCAGCGCAGTTTCACGGAGCCAACAACCGTGGCTCTGATACCACTATTGGGTATAGACTCCGTCTTCTTCACGAAGGAAATGCAGATCTTGGCTATTGGCTCAAGCACCCTAAACAAGGACTCCTTACACACCACAAAGGACCCAATCAAAGCGGTCGACCAAGAGAGCTTGGTGGCACTCACAGATGGTCTCTACACATGCTCAATCTATCTACCTCACAGAGAGAAAGAAGAAGAGATACAGTAGTAGAGAGAACCCTCGGCTGCACACACACAACTCTTCACAGTTGCCACTATATATACAACAAGGGCAACATAGTTTTAGGGTAGAGAACGAAATGGACTGGATCTCCAGAAGCTAACAGGTCAAACTGCCAACTGGGTTGGGCCTAATCAATATAACACGTAGCACTGTGAGGATCATCTCTCTCCTCTCAATCAAGTAATTCTTCACCAAGAACTCCATACCCGCACGCCGACCAGCATTCAAGGCCGCAATAGGCCGCCTCCGCCTCCCTCTTAGCGTTCTGGAAAGCAGTCAACCGGCATGGGGTTCTGCCATTGATTTCAACTGAAGAAAGAGGGGGGAAAGGCGGAGACGAGAGAGATCGGAGGCAGAGAGGGTCTAACTTTTTTATTATTTTTTAATAGTAGTCAACGGGTTAAAATTAGGTCGAACGAGTCAAAATTAGGTATATGGATCATATTGCGCCTACATCATGATGCCTAGTCTATCTCATTAAATTTCAATCACTACTTCTTGTAACTCGTATTTGGTGTCTAACCTCAAAGTAGACGAATACGAGAGAGAGAGAGAACGATTGCAAGCACAGATCCGGAGTAACCTATGACAGACCATTTCGAATTTCCTATTCGCACTCTTCTTAATTGATTTTCTTCTACTCCCCGACGTGTTGGCGGGCGGCAGCGACGTAGCAGCGATGATGTAGCTGACAACGTCAGGGTGCAGGGGAGAGGAGGCGGAGAGAGCGGAGGCGGAGAGGAGAGAGAGGGGCAGAGAATGAGAGATTGAGGCGGAGAGCAGAATTTAAGGTATGATTTAATTTAATTTTTTTAATAATAGTCAACGGGTTAAAACCGAGTCAAAATTGAGTATATGGATCTTGTTGCACCTACATCATGATGCACCCTAGTCCATCTCTACTTTTTACGTTTTCGTGCAATCTAATTATTTATTTGTTCAGTAATGTAACATTATTAATTTCGTCATGCTACCTAATTTTATTTTACTAATAATGACGTAAGATAATTCTTTGTCACAAAAACTTGTGTGAGCCGGATGTACCATACATCCGATTCAATTTGAGATCCTTTTGCAGCCTATTTACCCGCCTGACCCGGATCCCGCCTGCTTCATGTTGATGTCATTATTCTATTATTTTTTTTAAATTTTTTTAGTTTTTTTGTTCAATTATTGTAAGGATGTTCATGTCATTGTTGTAAATAAGAGTGTCATTTATTGAGTATCATTTGTTTCAAAATATAAGTGTTATTTTCGTTTTGAACACTTTTCTACCATCACTTACGGAAGTACCATTTTTACAGTATCATTTGCTTCGAACAAAAGTGTCATTTGCGTTGAATAAAAGTGTCATTTGTAAAATATCATTTGTTTTCTTACAAAAGTGTCATTTGTTTTTGAAGAAAAATGTCAATTGTAGAGTATCATTTACTTCAAACAACAGTGTCATTTGCATTGAACAAAAGTGTCATTTGTATGGATGATGCTGTCAGATTCTTATAAAGTGTCATTTGCAATGAATAAATATGTCAATTGCAACGAATAAACGTGTTATTTATCTGAAAGTGTTAATCGTAATAAACAAAGGTGTCAATTGTCTCAGAGGAGAGTGTCACATTCTCATATAGTGTCATTTGTAATGAATAAATATGTCAATTGCAACGAACAAACGTGTCATTTATTTGAATGTGTCAATTATCGTGTAATGTGTCAATTGTCTTGTAGGAGAGTGACACATTCTCATTTAGTGTCATTTGCAATGAATATATTTGTCAATTTCAACAAATAAATGTGTCATTTATCTCAGAGCATCAATTATTGTGAGTAAAAATGTCATTTTTTCGACGCATGGATACAAAAATAGACCAATTAAGAGAATATACAATCTACCTGTACGAAATTCGTTGAAAATATGTGAAAGAGAGAGAGAGAGAGAGAGAGAGAGAGAGAGAGAGAGAGAGAGAGAGAGAGAGAGAGAGAGAGAGAGAGAGAGAGAGAGAGAGAGAGAGAGAGAGAGAGAAACGCACCCATTTGGCGAAGCACTACCCGGCAACGACGCCTCGCGGTTGAATGCTAGAAAAATACGAAGAGCGGAGGCAAACAGCGGAGGCGGGGAGAGCAGAGGTGGAGAGAGGAGGCGGAAGCAGAGAGAGCGAAGGCGGACAACGATGGCAGAGAGAGGAGGCGAGAGAGAGAGAGAGGCAGAGACTGAAGGCGGAGACAGAAAGAGCAGTGGCGGAGATCGGAGGTGGAGGCGAATGCAGAGAGAGCGGAAGCAGAGGCAGAGAAAGCGGAAGCGGAGGCAGAGAGCGGAGGCGGAGAGAGCGGATGTAGAGAGTGGAGGCGGGAAGAGATTATAATGAAAGAAAAATGATTTTTTTTTAATTTTTATATATATAGGTCAACATCTGGATCAACATCAAAAAAGAATCTTGTATGCAATCCGGATGTATCGTACATGCGGCGCACGCAAGCCTCCCATCTTTGTTAATACTCCCTCCGTCCCACTCATCTTGCCACATTTGAGATGGGCGCGGAGTTTAAGACGAAGTGTTAATTTAACTTTTTGTGTGGTCCCATTTCCTAATCAACTAATTAATTCTTTCTCTCTCCTCTACCAATTATTCCCTCTCTCTCTCTCTCTTCTCTACTAATTTTGTCTATTCATTTTTGTTTCATTTTTTTATTTATCGAAAATCAAGACTAATTTCAATACGTACATTCATTTTCGAATTTCTGTTACTTCGTCGAATTTCTGTTAGTATTCGACTCCATAGACGAAAAAGTTGATGTGATAAATAAGCTGATCTAATTTATAGAGATAATCATCACTAATACCAATACAAGCTGATTTGATCGAAAATCAGTTTTGCCACCAAAATACAAGAGAGACAAGAACTAATACAAATTCAAATTCCCTCCTAATCACATCTACTTATACCCCTACACAAAGAATCTGAAACACAAACCCAAAAGTTTTACATCTTCTACATAGAAAATGCCACAACCTCGTAAGAAAGATCTCACAACCGACGAGCGAAATCGAATAGTCCAGCTTCTACTTCAAGGCAACACCAATGGCAGGCCGGTACATGGCAATATCGTGCAGTTGGCCGAGCAATTTGGGCGTTTAAGGCACACTATTCGAAGGCTTTGGAAAGCTGCACAAGAACAAATGAATAAAGGTGAAGTAATTCATCTTATATCTGGGAAGAAAACTGGATTCAGACCAAAAAGAGTTCAAATAGATCTCCAATTAATGGAGAGTCTCCCTGTTCTGAAAAGAGGAACCATTCGGAGAGTAGCAACCGGAATAAAAACAAGTAAGAGCACAGTTTGGCGAAGGGTAAGAGATTGTCTAATCAAATCTCACAGTAATGCAATCAAGCCCTCACTAACTGCCCAATGTAAGCTCCTAAGATTGCAGTTTTCTCTAGAAGCTTTGGAGTTTGATAGAATACTAAATAGGTTGAAATTCAAGAGCATGTACAACACAATTCACATTGACGAGAAGTGGTTCTACATGAAGTCAAATCAGAAAATGTATCTCACACCTAGTGAAGTTGAACCACACAGAACATGCCAAAACAAGAAGTTCATAACAAAAATCATGTTTATGGCAGCTGTGTGTAGGCCTCTTTTTGCAGCAGATGGCACAATATTTGATGGGAAAATAGGCATTTTCCGTTTCACAAAACAAGAGCCAGCACTGAGAAACAGCAAGAACAGAAGGGCTGGAACACTCATTACTAAACCAATTGATTCAATTACTAAGGATGTGATTAAAGATTGCTTGATCTCAAATGTAAGTAATTATATGCACTTATAGTAGAATTCAGATTTTAAAATCATCATCATTCTCTACTGCACTTATAACTTATGAAAATTACAGATTCTACCAGCAATTAGAGAGAAATGGCCAGTACATGCATCCAAACAGATTTTCATACAGCAAGATAATGCAAGACCTCACATAAAAGACACTAATCCAGATTTTAGAAGGGTTGCCACTGAAGGAGGGTTTGATATAAGGCTAGTGCACCAACCACCCAATTCCCCGGACACTAATGTGCTGGATCTTGGGTGGTTTCGAGCCATTCAGAGCATTCAAATAGAGACTGATTCATACACAGCTGATCAACTAGTGAGTGCAGTTTGCAGTTCATTTAAGGAATTGTCACCACAAACACTAAATAAAGTGTTTGTGAGTTTGCAAACGTGCATGATGAAAATCATGCGAGTAAAAGGGCAAAATAGCTACAAAATCCCACATATGAACAAAGAAGGGCTAATTAGGCAAGGATTGCTACCTACTGATTTGGAAGTACATATGGAATTAGTTATGGAATGCTTGACTTATATCATGAAAAATGGCATGGTAGAGAATGTAATTTGCTGAGGTCTAGTTTGGGGTTTTAAGGTAGAAGCTGTCACTATAGTATTCTTTTGTTATTTTGGTATGTGCTGCAAAGTTTAAGGCATGTAATTAGTCTAGGTCTTTTGGTACGGGCTGTAAATTATTGGCTAGTAATCATTTTTGTTAAATGGCCAAAAAATAGCATCATAGTTGCACATGGCAGCCTTCATATACGAATTTAAATAAAGTTTAAGGCAGCACAAGGTAACTAGACAACTAACATGGACAAGAGAGACCGTTGGATATGAGTCAGTAGATGATACTCAGTTGTTCGTGGTTAAAAGAAAATTGGGGGAAATCATAGTAGTACTATGGAATTGAAGATCCCAAAACCGAGCTGATATCAGTAGTATAGTGTGTCGATTAGGATTAGCTGATGTATAGGTTAGACTTGATGTAATCGTTTTTAATATTTTTGTCTAAGTCCTGTACGGGGTAATTGTCGAACTGATCTTCTGTCGAAGAAACTTTTCGGAACCCCACGTCATCAGTGTAATCGCTTGCATTCTTCGGTCGCGGTGACTAGACCTCGGAGAAGACAGCGCATCACCGAGTAGACCTCGGTAGAGGCCAACCCAAAGCTGATAAGTCATCGCAGAGAAGAACTCATGCAAGCCCAAGTACCTTCGCGAGCCGCCCCGTGACCTACTCGAAGCTACATTCCTTGTCAACCGACTCGGTCGAAGAAGACAGAGACTTTGCGGTCCATCGTATCCGACGTAAAGCGACCCAACTACTTAAGTCTTTTCGAAAGTTCAGCGAAGATCATACGAGGTTGTTTGAACGGTCAACTCGACATTCTCACCAACCACAAACCTCGACCAATGAGAAGCCGACAACGCCTTACCTCGCTCCCCGCAAAGCTGCTCTCTCATGTACGCTAATTAACCGCCTCGCTGCAACAAGTTCGAATTTATGGCCGTTTTCTTTGGAAGCTTGTGACACGTGGCATCGTCGTCTCCAACGGACATATGCCATAGCTCACAGCTATAAATAGAGAAGATTACTGAGCTCCACGCACGGGAAAAACAAGGGAAAATCGCTCAAGCTCTCAAACACTCTAGCAAACTCATCGTAACATCCAAATAAGAATCCCCATTTATTAGAATATTTTGTGGTTCTTCTCTCTAGAGTCTTTAGATCCCTTTCTTCTCTACCTAAGCTCATTGCCATATTTATAGCTTAGATTCGAAGGAGTTCACACTTAGTGAATAGTTCTTATTGTAAGAACTCCTTCTTAGTTGGAGATTGTTTCCCTCCCTTTCGAACTTAGGTTTGAATTGTAAAGTCGCTAAGGACTATAACTTAGAAGGATCTCCCAGGTCAGCGGTTTCCTTGCTGAGACTTGCTCAGATTAATCAACAAGTTATCATGCCTTGTTCAGGACCGTGGACGTAGGATCTTGCGTATCCGAACCATGTTAAATTGCTTGTGTTCTTTACTGTTTTATTGTATACAAACCTTTGAAAATCATAAGTTTGCATAAAACGTATTCCAAAAGTCGCACAGCCAAAAGAACTTAATTTGCGAAAACACGTTTTCAAAAAGAGACAAACTCCGGGCCCCACACTTATCCGCACGCTAAAGTCTTCGACTGAGTTTCGAAGTACTGACAAAAGTCAGTAGGAGAGCTCAGTTGCTAACCCACTCTGACCCGCGATCGAAGGTTGTATTTGGCACTGTTCATCAGTTGCAACTAACAGCTTCAACTGACCTTCATCGAGAAAAAGAAACTGTACTCAGGTGTATTCACCCCCCCCCCCCTCTACACCTGATATTTGTCTCCGAACCAACGAGACAAATAAGCCAGGAAATAGCATCACGGTTGCACAAGGCAGCCTTTAAATACCAACATAATGAAGTTTAAGGCAGCACAAGACAACTAGACAACTAACATGGACAAGAGAGACAAATAATCCAGGAAATAGCATCACAGTTACACAAGGCAGCCTTTAAATACTATCATAATGAAGTGTAAGGCAGCACAAGGTAACTTGTTGGTCCCGAGAATAAATGTTCAGGTGTAGAGGGGGGGGGGGTGAATACACCTGAAAACAATTTCTCAACTTTAAACACGAACAATCCTTTTCAGGAGAGTGGCGTATTGAACAAGTTCGGTAGACCAAATAAGTTGTTCTTGATCGCGTGGCAGAGTGACTGACTTCACTGAGGCCTGCTAGCTGACTTGAGTTAGAATTTAGTACCGTTCAGCTGAAGTTCAGTATAGTGCGGAAATGTGTAAGCCCAAATTCAGTTGAGTTAGAAAACGTTTTTAAGAAAATAGTTTCAATATATTAGTGCGATCGATTAAGCTTTGCTGAAACTCAGTTGAATGATTTTAGAAATATTTTTAGTATGAGCAGTAATCAATGCAACAGTAAAGAGACAGAACACATGCAGTTTTAAAGTGGTTCGGATCCAACAATCCTACGTCCACTGTCCCAAAAGATCAGGAAGCTATGTATTATACTGAGATAGTCTCAATCGGTTTGTACACTGGACAAACACTGGTCTTGAGATTTATACTGAGCAAGTCTCAGTTTGCAAGGTATCAAACTAAAGCGTTTGACAAACTCTCCAACTATGAAGGAGTCCTTTACAATAAGGGTTAATTCGGATATGAACTCCTTCGTCTAAGCTGTGGATAAGATCTGCTGAGCTTAGGTTAGAGGGATATGGAACGAGAAAGTGGCTTCTAGAGCGACGAACGGTTAAGTATAGACTTGGGTTCGTATTTAGTCGCTTGAATACTAGAGGCTTTATGATCTGGTTCAGCTTGGTTCCCTATGAGCAAGTATGTCGCCTTTCGCCGGAGATTTCTCTTTGAAGTTCTTGCGGAAAGCTTAAGTTATTTTGAGTTGCTCGTGAATGCTCGTGTGTTCTAGGTGTCTTGTTGGTTTCTCGTGAGCTTCAATTTGAATTCATCCATCTATTTATAGAGCAGAGACATGGATAGATCCGTTGGAGACGACGATCCATGTGTCTCTCTCTTTTGGGTAGCTAACGGCTCTTTCAAAGATGGTGGCAGAGTCCTTTCCCTCTATTTCTGGAAAGTTGTTGACTTTGCAGCTTCAATCAGAAACTAGACAGCTGGCCGCTCGTCATTGGTCGAGGCTGAAGAAAGTAGGTGAGACAGAACATACTTCAAGGTGGATCTGAAGCTGACTTCTCTATACCTCGTATGACTCTGCTGATTTGACTTAATAAATCCTGACAGTCAGAAGATTGTTCAGCCGTTGCTGAGTCTGATCTATATTCAGTAACATACTCCTGCTGAGTCAGCTCTACTGAAGATCAACTCTAAGTTCAGTGAACTACTCCTGCTGAGTTAAGTTCCTCTGACTCCTTTTAGTATATGCTCCTGCTGAGTCCAGTATCACTGAGTCTTCTTCTTCTGGTACTGAGGCTGATAATCTACTGAGCGCCTAAACCAAATGAAGAGTGTCTACTGAGTCTGAAACTCTCAGAGACAAAACAACAAGATACAACAGAATGGTTCATCAGTCAAAGTAGGGTTTTGGGTCTTCAAATCTTCAAAGCACTAGGCTACTGAGTTTTCTCCCAACAAGTTGTGGAGGGACTGAATCATTCCCAACATTTTCCCCCTATTTGATGATGCCAAAACCTAACACTATAACTATCAGAAACAGAGCTCCTTACAAATATTACAAGTAGAATCAGTGGAGTTTGTTCTTCAAGTTCTAGACTACTGAGGGAATTAGGGAAGAAACATCAGAACCTATA
This sequence comes from Lavandula angustifolia, assembly GCA_028984105.1. NCBI lineage: Eukaryota > Viridiplantae > Streptophyta > Magnoliopsida > Lamiales > Lamiaceae > Lavandula > Lavandula angustifolia. Next base: position 16,340,409 of record CM054823.1, read on the forward strand.
CAAAAAACTAACAACAATTTCCCCCTTTCTAACAACATTTTCCCCTTCTATAAGCAATCTAACAGATTAGAATCTAACAAGATAAGAACTGACGGATAAATATTCAGTGAGTGTGTGAGTCAGTAATCACTTGAGTGATTATGAGTGTTAAACATAAAATAAACAGGGCCATATAGACAATAAGGAATTGTCAGGGCCGAATAGAAGTGATGTATTATATATGAAGAAAAGTCAGCACAAATACATCAGACTTGCTATTCTAAGAAATAAGAAATACAAGAAGCTATCTATCATCTTCTGAACTGCTGAATCCGGTCTTTGAAGTCCTTTGATTTTGCTTCAGGGAGTGGCAGTCCATACATTCTGTAGGTGACCTTCCTCAGCTTCAGTATCTCAGGCATATCAGCAGGCTCATCTTCATCTAACTGTTTGGCTTGAGCAGCATCCTTGATTTCCTTCTCAATCACCCCATAGTGTACAGAACCATCAAGCTTCAGTGGGGGAGGCATAAGTCTTGGACCTGGGACCTTGACATCAATCTTATCTGCTATGGCCTTCTGGACTCTTGCATAGATCTCTGGGTCAGTCTTCAGAAGCCATTCAGCATAGGCAATAGACTTGTGCATATCAGGCCAATATCTCCAGAAGTAGAATCTCTTGATATAATCTGCCTTAGTGTCTCCCACTTCTGAGTCCGTTCCCATGGCATCCAGTCATCAACCCTGGGCCATCTGTGGATCTTGAGGTCTGCAGGCTTCCTGAGTCTTCTATATTTGTAAGGAATGTCAGCTTTCTCAGGAATCCTCTGGCTTGCTTCCTTCTCAGCCTTAATCCTCAAGGCTTCTAGATCTGCAAGTCTGAGCCTTTCTCTTGCTGCTTCAATCTGCCTGGCTTCAGCTCCTCTGTCTAGGTACCTCTTCATCTGATCCCATATCTCTTGCATTTCTTGCTCTTGAGCCTTAGACGGGACATAGGAGGGCACATGCTCTTCTTCTTCTGAGTCAGCAGGTGTTGAAGATTTTTCTTTGGAAGTACCCTGCTGACCAGATTGCTGTTGTTGCTGCTGTTCTCTTTCCTTCTCCTTGTCTGCCTCATCACTCAGCTTCAGATTTCTTGGAGGCAGAGCCTTTGTTTTGCCTTTGGCTGGCTTTTTCTTTAGCTTGTTAGCAGCCTCAGCCTCGGCAATCTCTCTAGCAAGCTTTTCATCAGCTGCTATCTGAGCTTCTTCCTCAGGAGTGATGAATCTTTTAGTTCCTTTCTTTTTGGGAGGAGTGGGAAGCTTCAGTACTTTCTTACCCTTTCCTTGCACTGGAGGAGGTAGAGGAACCTCTTCCTCTTCTGAATCCTCCTCTGCATACTCAACAATTTCTTTGATGATATCGCTTGGTGTCTGAGTTGCTTGGGTAGCAGAATCCTTGGGTCCTGAGCTACTTGGGCCAGTCTCAGCAGGCACTACAGCCCCTGCTGCTGAGACACCCTGTGTTGTCTGAGTAATAGGACCAGTGGGAGTAGATTGCTGAATCTGAGTCGCTCCTGCCACTGTCCTTACTCCTTTTGGTACTCTAAGTACCTTCTCCTTCCCTTCAGGTACCTTCACCTTTCCTTCCCCCTTTTTGGCATCAGCAAATAAGCAAGGGGTGGGAATCTGTACCTTCTTATCCAGACTTTTGTAGGCTGTGGAAAGATCGTCCAAGGCATATTGCAGCTTCACAAGCCTCTCATGCAGCTCATACATCTCATCTGTCAGTTGTTCGCTGTTCTTCTTGTGAGAGTTTTCCACTACAGTCGGAATGTCCTGCAACTTCTGATCCACCTTATCTTCCATGGCCTTCTGAATGGTTTGGAGTCTGAGCTCGGAGGCCTGAGAGATAGAGGAAATGGATGCAATATGAGCTAACTGGGCGGCCTTGTATTCTTCCAGAAGTTTAGCTTGGCCAGCCTCCATCAGCTTCAGTTGCTCTTCGAAGTTGGCTCTCTGAGTGGCAAGTGCTTCGGTCAGTATCGTTGAGAAGTCAAGGGCAAGTGTGTTTTGAATTGATGTCATGAGCCCCTTTATCTCCGCACTCTGAGCCTACGTGGACTGCCTCCACGTCTTGTGGACGGCACGGGCGAGGAGTCTATTCTGAGTTCCTTGACTCCTCAGTGCCCTAGCCACTGACTTCGAACGTCGGCTTTTAGGGCTGGGCGCTACCTCGAACGCAGACTCCAGCAATAGCTGAGCTGGTTCTGCCGTCTTTGAGGTACCAGCCGCCGACTGTCCTGGAGCAAGGATGCTGAGTGGTGGTTCAGCTGTAGAAATAGGAGCATCCTTGTCCAGTTGAGTTCCCTCATCAGGCTTCTCAGGGCCTGAATCACGGGGTGGGTCCTGACCATCAGGGTCTGACCCATCTGAGGGCGCCGTTGCTGAGGTGGGTTGGCGATCGTTTAGCATGGTGAGCATAGCAGCCATCAGGTCGTCCAAGGAACAAATGTCAGAAGGCTCTGAGTAGCCTATCTTGTTCCTTATCATCAACTCCTCTCCGTGGAGTTGTTCGCAGGAGTGGTGTTTGATCAGCTTGTTCAGGGTAGACCACTCTTGGAACCTGATCAGCGTATGGAGTCTAGCCTACCTCACCAATATGATTAGATCTGTGTGACTGGGTATCTCTGGAATATGTTCAAAGATCTCTCGGGAGGCTCTTGATTGCAGAGCAGACGCCTCCATCCCGATTGATTCTGATTCAGACGCAGTCTCTGAGTCTTCGACTTCTAACAGAGACTGTTGCTTCTCATCAGATGGAATACTGCTGAGTGGAGGGATATCCAAGGGGCTATGAGTAGTAGGGATCTGTTCAGTCTCTACCCCTTGGTCCACTTTTTTGCCTTGTTCAGTGGAGACGACTTTCTCCACTGACAGAGTCTTCTCTGAGGACTCAGCCTCGTCCCTTAGCTGCAAAGGAGGTTCAGCTACGACCTCACTAACTTTCTTCAGTCTCTTGGTCGGTGTCTTGGGAGTAGACTTGGGAGGCGACCTCTTCTTTGTAGGAGTTGAGGTCTTCTGAGCTCCTGTCTTGGGATCAGCATGCCCAACTCCAATTTGCTGAAGGGTCGCTGCCCTGCTCTGGAACCTGACTTTCTTCGGATTGAAGTATAGCTTATCAGCATATACTACGTTGTCAGCTCCGCATAAATCCTCTATCATGACTGACAGCTTCAGTCCGTATAATAGCTTACCCTTCACGGCTAGGCGTTGGGATGATTTGTCAAACTTGACGGACTGAGTCATGAATTACTTGAGAAAGAACTCAGTCTAGTTGATCTTGGCGTGATCGTATATGGCCATCATTAGTTGAATCTTTGGCCTCGATACTTGATCAAAAGAACCGGCCTGACTCGTCAGTAGCTGAGTGACGATGTAGGCAAGGGCTCTGAATTGTGGGAGCATGGCGTTCTTTGGGAAGGCTGCTCTGAATGTAGTTGGCTTCCCGTAGAAGATTTCTAAATATTCATCCATTAAATCATCCTTGTATCCCACCGTGCTGAATCCCTCATTAGGAAACTTGAAGCTACGCTGAAGAGCTTCCTTAACTGACATTGTCTTGATCTCGGAAATAGCATGGGAGGGGTCAGCAACCGTATGAGTAATGAATCTACATCGGAGTCTCCTTCTGCTGACTCTGAGTTTAGGTATAACTCAGCTATTTGGCGCGGGAGGAAATACGATGGCTTCCTCGACAAAAAACCCTCCAAGCCTGTTGCTTTGAGAGCGTCGAAGATCTCTTCCATGTAGTCGAGCTCGCACGCGTCGAACTCCATCATCGGTTTGCACCAGACGCCATCCTTCTCTAGGATCTCTTGCATATCCAGAGGAACACTAACGTATGATCCTGCCATGATTTATATTCTGTCAGTTGAACATCGTAGTCAGCTGATACCTCGTGTAGATGGTTGCTGAGTCTCTACGTACTGAATTTACTCAGTACTGAGAGTGAACATTCCCGCTTGCTGAATGCTCCTCTCCTGAATCCACTTACTGACTGGAGTCAGTAGGGTCCAGCAGACCTAGCTCTACTGAAAGTTCTCTGGAATCGGCTTCAGCTAGAGGCTTGGTCAGAATATCTGTCCTTTGATGGTCAGTATGGATCTTTTCCATCCTGATATCCTTCTTTTCGACATGATCGCGAATGAAGTGGTGTCTGATGTCCACATGCTTGCATCTAGTATGAAGTACTGGGTTCTGAGTGATTGCAATTGCACTGGAGCTGTCGCAGAAGATCGGCACTTCATTCTGAATAACATCATAGTCGCGTAGCTATTGTCTCAGCCAAAGGATTTGGGCGCAGCAACTTCCGGCAGCCATATATTCAGCTTCAGTAGTTGACGTCGCTACTGAATGTTGCTTCTTTGAAAACTATGAAATCAACTTACTGTCAAGGAACTGACAAGTTCCAGAAGTTGACTTTCGGACAATTCTACATCCTGCATAGTCAGCACCAGAATAACCAGTTAGTTCAATATTATCATCTGCTGGATACCATAAACCTATGCAAGGTGTTCCTCTGAGATAGCGGAGAATCTTTTTTGTTGAGTCCATGTGACTCTGCTTAGGATTCGCCTGAAATCGAGCGCAGACACCTACAACATAAGTTATGTGAGGTCGAGTAGCAGTTAAATATAATAATGAACCAATAATAGCACAAAATTATGTATGGTCTATTGATACTCCCTCTTTATCAAGATCAATTTTTATGTTCGTGTTCATCGAGATCTTGATTGGTTTGTCGGATGTGCAACCGAAGTTCTTGATCAGGTCTCGAGTATATTTGCCTTGATTGATGAATGTTCCCTTCTCAAATTGTTTGACTTAAAAGCCAAGGAAATAATTCATATCTCCCATCATTGACATCTCGAACTTATCCTTCATCATTTTCTCAAATTGCTGACACATGATGACGTTCTTTGATCTGAAGATTATGTAATCTACGTAGATCTGCACAAGTAAGATGTCGTCTTCCAGTCGAATGTTGAATAATGTGCGGTATACTGTGCCCTTCTGAAAACCTTTCTGAAGAAGAAACTCAGACAGGGTATCGTACCAAGCCCTGGGTGCTTGTTTTCACCCGTACAGAGCTTTTTTGAGTCTGTAGACATGATGTCCCTGCTAAAAGCCGGGAGGCTGTTCTACATAGACTTCTTCGTTCAGCACGCCGTTCAGGAATGCAGAATTCACATCCATTTGATAAACTCTGAATTGCTGATGTGTTGCGTAGGCTAGGAATAGTCTGATTGCCTCCAATCTTGCAACTGGAGCGAAAGTTTCGTCGAAATCTATCCCTTCAGCTTGGCAGTAGCCTTTTGCCACGAGTCTTGCTTTGTTCCTTACTATAACATTGTTTTCATCTCGCTTGCTCTAGAATACCCATTTAGTTCCAATCACATGTTGATGTCGGGGTCTGTCAACAAGCTCCCATACTTCGTTTCTTGTGAACTGATTCAGCTCCTCCTGCATAGCTACGATCCAATCAGCATCCTTAAGTGCATCCCCAATTGACTGAGGTTCTTCAGTAGACAAGAAGCAGGAATATAATGAGCTTTCTCCCTGACAGAATCTGGATCTTGTTTTTACGCTTGCTGAAGGATCTCCAATAATCAAATCGAAGTGTGAGCGTCTAGCCACGATCTACGATGTTTCAACTCTTCATCTGAGATTTGTTCAACACAGATAGTAGGTGAGTTGGGCATTTCAGTTGTACTATTATGAGATTGAAGCAATTCAGTTACTAGAGTTGGGTCTACTGAGTCACCAGGCTCAGGGGCATTTAGCTCAGGAACTTCATTTGTTCCCCCTTAATTATTATCCTCAGTAGAGGTCTCAGTTACCACTTGGGTTTCTTCATCGACCTGAGTTACCTGGGATTGACTCTGTTCAGTAGAGTCAATCTGTTCAGCTACTTCTGCTGCTGGCTGAGATTCAGTAGACTTATCTTAAGTTTCCTCTTCTGAATCATCATCCCAACATAGCTGGATCTTTTCAACTTTATCTTCCAGGCTTAGATCCTGTAGTTTCTTACTGATGTCCTCGGATTCTGGTTTAGAGTTCCTGCTCCTGTCTTCAGTAGCAAACTCATTAAAAACAACATGAGGGCTTTCCTCCACGCAAAGGGTCCGGTAGTTAAAGACTCTGAAGGCTTTGCTGACCCGGGAGTATCCTAAGAAGACTCCCTTGGTCTGACTTGCTATCAAAAGTCTTTAACTAATCCTTCCCATTATTGTGGATAAAGCACGAACACCCAAAAATATGGAAATAAGATAGAGAAGGCTTCCTGTCGTTCCATAATTCATATGGTGTCTTCTTATGCTGCTTAGTCAGTAGAGATCTGTTCTGAGTGTAACATGCAGTATTAGTAGCTTCTGCCCAGAATTTGGTTGGGAGTCCTGAATCTACGAGCAGGGTTCTTGCTACTTGTTTGAGTGTTCTATTCTTCCTTTCAGCAACCCCATTTTGTGGAGGCGTGTGCGCGACAGACGTCTCATGCTCTGTGCCTTCAGCTTTGCAGAACTCCTCCACCATCGAATTCAGGAACTCAGTTCCTCTGTCTGAACGTATCTTGATAATCTTGGTGTTCTTCTCGACACTGAGCTTTCTCAGAAGCGTTGGTAACTTTGTTTAGACGTCAGACTTGTAGGCAATAAATATGACCCATGTGTAGCGCGAGTATTCATCAATGACCACTAAAGTATACTTTTTGCCTCTGATCATCATCGGAGAGACTGGACCGAATAAATCCATATGTAGCAGTTGAAGGATTCCATCAGTGGAAGGAGATGGAACAGTTGGATTTTGATTCCTTGTTTGCTTTCCCTTCAGACATGCTTCACACTGAGTGTCTGTGCTGAATACTTCATTCGGCAGTCCTCTTGCCAGAGTGTTTCTAGCTAGCTTGTTGAGCGTCTTGAAGTTGAGATGGATGAGTCTTCTGGGCCAGAGCCACCCCGTTCTGTTGTCGTTCTTCGCCAACAAACAAGCTTCAGGTTCAGCTGAGTTCCAGTCAGCTACGTAGATATAATTTTTGCGCGAACCTGATAACATTGTTTTCCCTGTAGATTTATCAATGACATCACATAAACCAGTGTCAAAAATCACTCTATTCGAGTTATCACAAAATTAACTAACAGAGAGAAGATTATGCTGAAGTCCTTCAACATATGATACTCTTGGAACTGTTGCGGTTCCAATGCTGAGTGTTCCATAGCCTCTGGTATAGCCTTTTGCATTGTCTCCAAACTCGATTCGGGGTCCTTCTTCAGTAGTATAATTCTTCAGTAGGTCCTTCTGGTATGTCGTGTGTCTTGAGCATCCGTTGTCCACATACCAAGGGTCCTTGTGCACCTGCAAAACAAAATTATATTTCGGTACCCTTTATTTTTGATTTTGGGTCCTTAGATGAGTTTTGGAAACCCAGGATCTGTCTTACGACCCTGGTGGTCTCAGACAATTTCTTCCACTTTGATCAACATACTTGACCACTGGACTGGTCGATGCTGACTTCTGAGGCTTCACAGGTTCAGGAGTCCTGATCTTCTGAATTGGTGGACTGCTGACCTTTGCCTTATGCACGGCTTTCTTCTTCTTCTTCTGACTTTTAGGTCCTCTCCTGACTATAGGATCATAGTAATATGACCCATACTGAGCTGGATGTGTCAGCTGTGGAGGTCCATACTGATCAGCCCACATAACTTTGCTAGTTACCCCTTGACTGAACTGGGGTGATTTGGAACTGATCTTCTTGTCAGAATGCTGATAGCTGGGATGAGGTGCTTTCATCTTTTGTTTGTTCTTGGCTAGGGGGTTCAGAATCTCTGCGTTGATGGTCTCCCCTTGAACAAATCTATTAGCTAGTCGGTTTTCTGAGCGGACGGGGCAGATGAGGAGGCTCCATGGCTGAATCCAAGTCCCTCCTTGCAGTGCTTAGGCTTATTACTGGCTTGCATCGCCTGAAGCTTCTTTTCAGCTCCCATGTACCGCTCTGTCATCAGATTCCTCCAGACATCATCGCTTTTCTTCAGCAATTCATGCTCGGTCTGAAGTCCTGACAACTCTTGCTTCAGTAGACTCAGTTCAGTATCTTTCTGAGTCAAGTCATTGGTCAGTACTGAGATCTGATCTTCTTGCTGTTGAGCCTTGGCCATCAGAGAGTTTATCTCCTCCCTGAGTCTCAACACAAGTTCTTCTGACTCAGTAGCAACCTGACTCTCCTGAGAAAGTCTCTGATTTTCCACTTTCAGGGTATCCAACTCCTGAAGAGTCTTACTGAGCTGTAGACTCATGTGAATCTGCTCGTCGAGTAGTTCTTCATATGCGATTGCGATGTCCAGATTCTCATCTGCACCTGAAATAGTGTCGTGTGTGCAGTGTGAAGAGGAGTTAAATGGAGCGTGAGAGTTTACCTCATCCTCTTCTCCTGCCATGAGACACTTTTCAGCATCTTCTTCAAGCTCTACGGCCATGAATGCCGCTTCATCGTCTGATGAATCCATGAAGGAATCGACTTCATCTGAGTCATCTGAGAGTTCACCAGCTATATATGCTTGACACTTCTTGATGAACTTCTCCCTTCGAGCTTTGCGTGCTGCTCTCTCAGCAGTACTGAGCTCAGGACAAGCATACTGATAATGTCCTGGCTTCTTGCAGTTGTAGCAGGTAGTGACTCTCTCTTCTTTGCTCTCGCTATCTTTCGACTGAGCTGAGTCCTCCTGTTTCCTGCAGTCAGAAGTATGTGAGTCAGGAGTGCGTTTAGGTGTATACTCAGACTTACCCTTGGAGTCTCTGACGACTCTTGAGAGTTTTCTGCGCCTCTCCTTCTCCTTCTGATATTTTATGGCAAGCAGTGCGTACTTCTTAGCCAGGTTTCCTTCTTGTATGTCACTGAGTGAAGGTTCAGCCTTGCTAGATGCTTGGAGCCGTGTCTTGTCGATGCTTTGAAAGCATGGTCGATTTGGGTGTCAGCTTCAGCTGGCTGCTTCCTTTGAGGTAGACCAAACTCGAACTCCTCAGCTTTAAGTTCTGAAAAGATATGGTCAGGAGTAACAATATCTAAATCAGAATGTCTCAGTAAAGTAGCAAAGGGAGTCCAATGACTGTCTGGCAGTGCCCTCAAAATCTTGAGATTCATCTCTCGGTTGGAGAACGTCTTTCCCAGTCTGTTGATGGTGTTCATCAGATCCGTGAATCTGACGTTAAGATCTTCAATCGTGTCACCAGGCATGAGAGACAGTCTCTCCAACTTCTGAAGTTCCAGCGCTAGGTTGTTCGCTTTGATCTTCTGATTCCCCTGACTCAGTAGCGCTAGAGCATCCCAGAGTTCCTTCGCGGACTTGCAGTCCTGAACTCTCCCGAGATAAGAATCGCGCAGGGTGGTCAGTATGGCGTTTCTGGCGACCCGGTCTAAGTTGTGAAGCTTCTTCTCCTCAGGGGTGAAAAGACTTCTATCTTTAGGGATCTTCTTCCCGGTCATCATGCCTCCTCCTTGTGCTGGGTCCTGAGTTACGACACTATCAACCATCGGAACAATTGGTCCGTCCTCCAGTACCTCTGTCATGCTGTCGTGGAGGGAAGTCAGATGTGCCTCCATTCTGACTCGCCATACCCCGTTCTCTAGTGAGAACATGGGTACCATCCTGATTCCTGACATATCAGACATAGTAGATAATGATATGAATGAAGAGTGATATGCAGTGAAAACATTTTCTGGATCCGTTCAAGTAGACCAGTTTCAGAATAACAAGAGTCTCATATAACTCCTGCTCTGATACCAATTGTTGGTCCCGAGAATAAAAGTTCAGGTGTAGGGGGGGTGAATAACATCATAGTTGCTCAGGGCAGCCTTCATATACGAATTTAAATAAAGTTTAAGGCAGCACAAGGTAACTAGACAACTAACATGGACAAGAGAGACAAATAAGCCAGGAAATAGCATCACAGTTGCACAAGGCAGCCTTTAAATACCATCATAATGAAGTTTAAGGCAGCACAAGACAACTAGACAACTAACATGGACAAGAGAGACAAATAATCCAGGAAATAGCATCACAGTTACACAAGGCAGCCTTTAAATACTATCATAATGAAGTTTAAGGCAGCACAAGGTAACTTGTTGGTCCCGAGAATAAACGTTCAGGTGTAGAGGGGGGGGTGAATACACCTGAAAACAATTTCTCAACTTTAAACACGAACATTCCTTTTCAGGAGAGTGGCGTACTGAACAAGTTCAGTAGACCAAATAAGCTGTTATGGATCGCGTGGTAGAGTGACTGACTTCACTGAGGCCTGCTAGCTGACTTGAGTCAGAATTCAGTACCGTTCAGCTGAAGTTCAGTATAGTGCGGAAATGTGTAAGCCCAAATTCAGTTGAGTTAGAAAATGTTTTTAAGAAAACAGTTTCAGTATATTAGTGCGATCGATTAAGCTTTGCTGAAACTCAGTTGAATGATTTTAGAAATATTTTCAGTATGAGCAGTAATCAATGCAACAGTAAAGAGACAGAACGAACACATGCAGTTTTAAAGTGGTTCGGATCCAACAATCCTACGTCCACTGTCCCAAAAGATCAGGAAGCTATGTATTATACTGAGATAGTCTCAGTCGGTTTGTACACTGGACAAACACTGGTCTTGAGATTTATACTGAGCAAGTCTTAGTTTACAAGGTATCAAACTAAAGCGTTTGACAAACTCTCCAACTATGAAGGAGTCCTTTACAATAAGGGTTAATTCGGATATGAACTCCTTCGTCTAAGCTGTGGATAAGATCTGCTGAGCTTAGGTTAGAGGGATATGGAACGAGAAAGTGGCTTCTAGAGCGACGAACGGTTAAGTATAGACTTGGGTTCGTATTTAGTCACTTGGATACTAGAGGCTTTATGATCTGGTTCAGCTTGGTTCCCTATGAGCAAGTATGTCGCCTTTCGCCGGAGATTTCTCTTTGAAGTTCTTGCGGAAAGCTTAAGTTATTTTGAGTTGCTCGTGAATGCTCGTGTGTTCTAGGTGTCTTGTTAGTTTCTCGTGAGCTTCAATTTGAATTCATCCATCTATTTATAGAGCAGAGACATGGATAGATCCGTTGGAGACGACGATCCATGTGTCTCTCTCTTTTGGGTAGCTAACGGCTCTTTCATAGATGGTGGCAGAGTCCTTTCCCTCTATTTCTGGAAAGTTGTTGACTTTGCAGTTTCAATCAGAAACTAGACAGCTGGCCGCTCGTTATTGGTCGAGGCTGAAGAAAGTAGGTGAGACAGAAGAGACTTCAAGGTGGATCTGAAGCTGACTTCTCTATACCTCGTATGACTCTGCTGATTTGACTTAATAAATCCTGACAGTCAGAAGACTGTTCAGCCGTTGCTGAGTCAGATCTATATTCAGTAGCATACTCCTGCCGAGTCAGCTCTACTGAAGATCAACTCTAAGTTCAGTGAACTATTCCTGCTGAGTTCAGTTCCATTGACTCCTTTCGGATATCTTTGCTCTGCCGAGTCCAAGATCACTGAGTCTTCTTCTTCTGGTACTGAGGCTGATAATCTACTGAGCGCCTGAACCAAATGAAGAGTGTCTACTGTTGGGTGATGATTCTGTCCCCAGCATAGTCTCATTTAGTGGGAAATGATTCTATCTTCTATACTGAACCATGCTCAGCAGCATAGTGCTCTGATTGTTGAGAAGATTTGAAGATCCCAAAACTCTATCTGATTGGTGAACCATTCCGTTGTAATCGTTATTTGTCTCTGAGGTTTCAGACTCAATAGACACTCTGCTCTGATCAAAGCGCTCAGTAGATTATCTGCCTTAACACCATAAGTAGAAGACTCGGTGATCTTTGGACTCGCAGGAGAGCAAGATATCGAAAGAGTCGATGGAACTGGACTCGGCGGGAGCAGCTTCATCGAACTCAGAGCTGATCTTCAGTAGACTTTCCCCAGCTATCTACCTACTGAATACGGGATCAGACTCAGCATCGGCAGACAATCAGAACTGTCAAATACTTTTGAAAGACAATCAGCATTGTCATATACGAGGAAGAGAGAAGTCAGCTTCAGTTTGCCTTGAAGTCTGTGCTGTCTCAATCACTTTATCCACCTCGACGAATGACAAGAGCACACGTGTCTTCTCACCTGCTAAAGCTGCAGTCAACCCTTTACCTAAAAAGGTGGGAAAGTACACTGTTACCTACTTCAAAAGAGCCGTTTGCTACCAAAAGAGAGAGAAAGAAGAAGATCATCTCCAACGGATCTCTCCCAATCTCTTCTCTATAAATAGAGGGATCATTCAAGAATTGAAGCTCACCAACCGAAAAAGAGAACAAGCGAGAGCTCGAAAAAGCTTCTCAAGAACACACAGAGCATTAAAACGAGCCTAACCAAAAAGCCTAAGTCTTCCGCAAGAATCTAAAGATCTATCTCCGGCAAAAGACTACCTTTTAGCTCGTAAGGGAACCAAGCTGAACCGACAACCAAGCATCTAGTATCCAAGCGACGTGACACGAACTTATAGCTACACTCAGCTGTTCGTCGCTCTAGAAGCTACACTCTCGTTCCCTATCCCTCTAACCCTAAGCTCAATCGAATCCATATATAGCTTAGACGAAGGAGTTCATATTTGAACCCAATCCTTATTGTAAAAGGACTCCTTCACTGTTGGAGAAGTTTGTCAAACACTTTAGTTTGATACATTTGTAAACTGGGACTTGCTCAGTATAATCCCCAAGCCACAACTTTGTCCTGTGCATAAGCTGACTGAGACTAACTCAGTATAATAAATAGCCTCCTGAACTTTCGGGACAATGGACGTAGGATCGATTGATATCCGAACCACTTTAAAACTCTCTGTGTCGTTTACTTACGTTCTCTTACTGTTGCATTGATTTTACTATTCATACTGAAAATCTACTTAAAATCATTCAACTGTCTCAAAGATACTTGAACCGACCACTTCTTTGGCCGAGACTTGCATAAAACGTTTTTCTCATTCAACTGATTAGGGCCTACACATTTCCGCACACTGAATTTCTACTGTTGACACTGAATTCTGACTCAGTCAGTTAGCAGATCTCAGTAGAGTCAGACTTTTAGCCTAACACGATTCAGAACAGTTATTTGGTCTGCTGAATTATTTCAGTACGTCATTATCATGAATAGGACTGTTCGTGTTCAAAGTTGAGAAAATTGGATTCAGGTGTATTCACCCCCCCCCCTCTACACCTGAACTCACTTTCGTGACCAACAATTGGTATCAGAGCAGGAGTTCTTTAAGACTCTTGTTATCTTGAAACTGGTCTACTTGAACGGATCCGGAGAAAACGTTTTTTTCACAGCATATCACTCTACATTCATATCATTATTTTTATATGGTTGATATGTCAGGTATAAGAATGGTACCCATGTTCTCGGTAGAGAATTATGGAGTATGGCGAGTCAGAATGGAAGCACATCTGACATCCCTCCATGATAGTATGACTGAAGTGCTTGAAGATGGACCTATTGTTCCCATGATCGATAGTGTCGTGACTCAGGCCCCAGCTGAAGGAGGAGGAATAGTGACTAGGAAGAAGATCCCTAAAGACAGAAGTCTCTTCACTCCTGAAGAGAAGAAGCTTCACAACTTAGACCGAGTCGCCAGAAATGCCATACTGACCACTCTTAGTGATTCTTATCTTGGTAGGGTTCAGGAATGCAAAACGGCAAAGGAACTATGGGACGCTCTAGCGCTACTGAGTCGTGGAACTCAGAAGATAAAAGCTAACAAACTGGCGCTGGAACTCCAAAAGCTGGAAAGTTTGTCTCTCATGCCTGGTGACAAAATAGAAGATCTGAACGTCAGATTTACGAATCTGATGAATTCCATCAATGGGCTGGGAAAGACATTCAGTAACCGAGAAATAAATCTCAAGATACTAAGGGCACTGCCGGACGGACACTGGACACGTTTTGCCACTTTATTACGACATTCTGATTTAGATGTTGTCTCTCCTGACCATATCTTTTCAGAACTTCAGGCAGAAGAGTTTGAGTTCAACAGACCTCAACGAAAGGAAAGAGCTGAAGCTGACAATAAAATTAATCATGCCTTCAAAGCATCGGTCGGCAACAAGATCTCCGGCCGACGAGCAAGACAACGAGTAAGACTGAACCTTCACTCAATGATCTACAAGAAGGAAGTCTCGCTCAGAAGTACGCGTTGCTCGCTGTGAAGTATCAGAAGGAGAAGGAGAGGCGCAAAAAACTGACAAAAGCATACCGAGACACAAAAGGTAAGTCAGATTATACACCAAAACGCACTCCTGACTCACAATCTTCTGAATGCAGAAAGAAGGATGACTCAGCACCATCAAAGGATAGTGAAAGCAAAGAAGAAAGAGTCATCACTTGCTACAACCGCAAAAAGCCGGGACACTATCAATATGATTGTCCCGAGCTCGAGTAGTCTTTGAACGCGCAGCACGTAAGGCAAGGAGAGAGAAATTCGCCCAGAAAAGACAATCCTACATAGCCGGCGAAATCTCAGACGACTCGAAGAAGTCGGCTCCTTTATGGACTCATCTTGACGATGAAGCAGCTTTCATGGCCTTAGAGCTTGAAGTCGAAGAAACAATCGAAAAGTGCCTAATGGCGGGGAGAAGAGGATGAGGTAAACTCTCATGAACCACTTAATTCCTCTTCACACTTGCACACACGACACTCGTTTCGAAAGTGCGGATGGAAATTTGGACATCACGACCGCCTATGAAGAACTATTAGATGAACAAATTCAAATGAGTCTGCAGCTCAGTAAGACTCTTCAGGAGTTGGATACCCTGAAAGTGGAGAATCAGAGACTTTCTCAGGAGAGTCAGGTTGCTACTGAAGCCGAAGGACTTGTGTTGAGACTCAGGGAGGAGATAAACTCTCTGATGGCCAAGTCTCAGCATCAAGAAGATCGGATTTCAGTTCTGACCAATGATTTGACTCAGAAAGATGTTAAACTGAGTCTACTGAAGCAAGAACTATCAGGACTTTAGACCGAACATGATACACTGAAGAAAAGTGATGATGTCTGGAAAAGCCTGATGACTGAGCGTTACATGGGCGCTGAAAAGAAGCTTGAGGCCATGCTAGCAAGCAACAAGCCCAAGCATTGTAAGGAAGGACTTGGCTTCAACAAGGAAGCTTCCTCATCTGCCCCCGTACACTCAGAAGTGCATCTAACTGATAGGTTTGTTCGAGGAGAAACAATCAATGCAAATGTTCTGGACCCCTCAGCAAAGAACAAACAAAAGATGAAAGCACCTCATCCTACGCATCAGTATTCTGACCAGAAGATCAGTACTCAAACACCCCAGTTCAGTCAAGGGGGAACTAGCAAAGTTAAGTGGGCTGATCGGTATGGACCACCTCAGTTGACACATCCAGCTCAGTATGGGTCATATTACTATGATCCTATAGTCAGAAGAGGCTCCAAGAGTCAGAAAAAGAAGAAAAACGCACAAAAAGCCAAAGGTCGGCAGTCCACCAACTCGAAGATCCGGACTCCCGAACCCGAACGGACCTAAGAAGTCGGCTCGACCGGTCCGAGTGGTCAAGTATATTGACTCAAGTGGAAAGAAACTCGTCCGAAACCACCGGGGTTGTTAGACGGATTTGGGTTACTAAAACTAACATCTAAGGACCCAAAATCAAAAATAAATGGTACCTGAATATAATTCTGTTTTGCAGGTGTGTAAAGACCCATGGTATGTGGACAGCGGATGCTCAAGACACATGACATACCAAAGGAGTCTACGAAGAATTATATCTCCGAAGAAGGACCCGAGAATCGAGTGCGGAGACAATGCCAAAGGCTATACCGGAGGATATGGAACACTCAAGATTGGGATCGCCAAAGTTCCAAGAGTATCATATGTTGAAGGACTTCAAAGATAATCTTCTCTCTCGTTAGTCAATTTTGTGATAACTCGAATAGAGTGATATTTGACGCCGGTTTTACGTGATGTTATTGATAAATCCACAGGGAAAACAGTTTTATCAGGTTCGCGCAGAAAGAACATATATGTGGCTGACTGGAACTCAGCTGAACCTGATGCTTGCTTATTGGCGAAAAATGACAACCGGACGGGGTGGCTATGGCATAGAAGACTCAGCCATCTCAACTTTAAGACGCTCAACAAGCTAGCAAGAAACACTCTAGCAAGGGGACTGCCGAATGAAGTATTCAGCAGAGACACTCAGTGTGAAGCATGCCTGAAGGGAAAGCAAACAAAGAAACAAAATCCACCCGTTCCATCTCCTTCCACTAATGGAATCCTTCAGCTGCTACATATGGATTTATTCGGTCCAGGCCTCCCAAATGACGATCGGAGGCAAGAAATATGCTTTAGTGGTCATAGATGACTACTCACGCTACACATGGGTCATATTCATTGCCAACAAGTCTGACGTCAAAACAGAGTTACCAATGCTTCTGAAAAGGCTCAGTGTCGAGAAGAACACCGAAATTAAAAAAATACGTTCGAGACAGGAACCGAGTTCCTTAATTCCATGGTAGAGGAGTTCCCGCAAGCGTAAGGAATAGAGCATGAGACATCGGCCGCCCGCACACCTCAAAGAAAAATGGAGTTGCTGAACGAAAGAACAGGACTCTCAAAGAAGCAGCTAGAACTCTACTCGCAGATTCAGGACTCCCAACCAAATTCTGGGCAGAAGCTACCAACACTGCATGTTACACTCAGAATCGATCTCTACTGACAAAGCAACATAAGAGGACACCATATGAACTATGGAACTGCAGGAAGCCTTCTTTATCTTATTTCCATATCTTTGGTTGTTCATGCTTTATCCACAATAATGGGAAAGATCAGCTGAAGACTTTTGATAGCAAGTCAGATCAGGGAGTTTTCTTAGGATACTCTCGGGTCAGCAAAGCTTTCAAAGTATTCAACTATCGGACTCTTTGCGTGGAGGAAAGCCCTCATGTTGTTTTTAATGAGTTTGCTACTGAAGACAGGAGCAATAACTCTAACTCTGAATCTGAGGACATCAGTAAGCAGCTACAGGATCTAAGCTTAAAAGACAAACCTGAAAAGATCCAGCTATGTTGGGATGATGATTCAGACGAAGAAACTGAAGACAAGTCTACTGAATCTCAACCAGCAGAGCAAGTAGCTGAGCAGATTGATTCTCCCGAACAGAATCAATCCCAGGTAACTCAGGTCGATGAAGAAACCCAAGAG
Organism: Lavandula angustifolia; assembly: GCA_028984105.1. Lineage (NCBI taxonomy): Eukaryota > Viridiplantae > Streptophyta > Magnoliopsida > Lamiales > Lamiaceae > Lavandula > Lavandula angustifolia. Next base: position 16,357,642 of record CM054823.1, read on the forward strand.
GTAACTGAGACCACTACTGAGAGTAACAACTCAGGGGGAACATCTAGTAATGTTCCTGAGCTGAATGCCCCTGAACCTGGTGACTCAGTAGATCACACTCTTATTACTGAAATTCTTCAATCTCAGAATAGTACAACTGAAATGCCTAACTCACCTACTATCTGTGTTGATCAAATTTCAGATGAAGAACTAAAACATCGTAGAACATGGCTAGATGCTCACTCTGCTGATCTAATCATTGGAGATCCTTCAGCACATGTCAAGACAAGATCCAAATTTTGTCAAGGAGAAAGCGCATTATACTCCTGCTTCTTGTCCACTGAAGAGCCTCAGACGATTGAGGATGCACTGAAAGATGCTGACTGGATCATAGCCATGCAGGAGGAGCTAAATCAGTTCAAACGAAACGATGTTTAGGAACTTGTTGATAGACCCCTACATCAACGTGCAATTGGAACAAAATGGGTCTTTAAGAACAAGCGAGATGAAAAAAACGTTGTAGTAAGGAACAAAGCAAGACTCGTGGCTAAAGGCTACTGTCAAGCTGAGGGAATAGATTTCGACGAAACTTTCGCTCCAGTTGCAAGATTGGAGGCAATCAGACTATTCCTAGCCTACGCAACACATAAAAAATTCAAAGTATATCAAATGGATGTGAAGTCTGCGTTCCTGAACGGCGTACTGAAAGAAGAAGTCTATGTGGAACAACCGCCCGGCTTTCAGCAGGGACATCAAGTTTATAGACTCAAGAAGGCTCTGTATGGATTAAAACAAGCACCCAGGGCTTGGTATGATACCCTATCTGAGTTCCTTCTTCAGAAAGGTTTTCAGAAAGGCACAGTAGATCGCACTTTATTCAACATTCGACTGGAAGAAGACCTATTACTCGTGCAAATCTACGTGGATGACATCATCTTTGGATCAAAGAATGTCATTATGTGTCAGCAATTTGAAAAGATGATGAAGGATAAGTTCGAGATGTTAATGATGGGAGAAATGAACTACTTCCTTGGTTTTCAAGTCAAGCAATCTGAAAAGGGGACGTTCATTAATCAAGGCAAATACACTCGAGACCTCATCAAAAGATTCGGTTGCACATCCGGCAAACCTATCAAGATCCCGATGAACACTAATATGAAGATTGATCTTGATAAAGAGGGAGTATCAGTAGACCAAACTGAATATCGTGTTGTAATTGGTTCATTATTATACTTAACAAAGAACACGTCCCGATATAACTTATGCTTTGTAGGTGTACGTGCTCCGATTTCGTGGCGAATCCGAGCGAGCCATATGGACTCAGCCAAAGAAGATTCTCCGCTATCTCGAGAGGAACACCTGACATGGGTTTATGGTATCCAACTGATGATAATATTGAACTAACTGGTTACTCTGATGCTGACTATGCAGGATGTAGAATCGACCGAAAATCAACTTTAGGAACATGTCAGTTCCTTGGCGATAAGTCGATCTCATGGTTTTCAAAGAAACAAAGACTCGGTAGCTATATCAACTACTGAAGCTGAATACATGGCTGCCGGAAGTTGCTGCGCCCAAATCCTTTGGCTGAGACAGCAGCTACGAGACTATGACGTCACTCAAAATGAAGTGCCAATCTTCTCGCGACAAGCACAGGTGCCATTGCAATTACTCAGAACCCTGTACTTCACACAAGATGCAAGCACGTGGACATCAGACATCACTTCATTCGTGACCATGTCGAAAAGAAGGATATCAGAATGGAGAAAATCCATACTGACAAACAAAGGGCTGATATACTAACCAAGCCTCTAGCTGAATCCTAATTCAGAGAACTTTCAGTAGAGCTAAGTCTGTTGGATCCTACTGACCCCAGTCAGTAAGAAGGTTCCAGGAGAGGATCATTCAGTAAGGGGGAATGATCACTCTCAATACTGAGTAAATTCAGTACGTAGAGACAGAAAACCATCTACACGAGGTATCAGCTGACTACTATGTTCAGCTGACAGGTTTGCGTATCTCTACTCAGTAGTAACAAATAAAACAGTAATGCATTTATGATGAAGATTCAGCATGCTATTAAATATCCTAAGTTTGTCATTTATTATTGACGGCTTATATTTATTGCACGACATTCCATACATAAGTTTGCTGAACTCTGCACGCATTAAATGCTTGTCTTTTCACAGTTACTACTTAAGCATATTTACAACTGGATTTGACTTAGGCGGCATATGTGATCATTACTTAATATATATCTTTTAATCTTGACCGTCCATCTCATAAAGCAAGTTTAAACTCAGCCTTAGATCAGAAACGGTTCATCTTCACGATAGACTTATATTCCATAGTATCTTTAGAAACCGCCATTACCGCACTTAAAATCCTCTGCATCCGAAAATTCTGAGATCATTTCTTGCAATCCCCTCTTGCATATCCTTTCAGAATCTCAATCTCTCTTTCGGTATGCTTATTACAACTGCTGCACGAATTAATTTTCTTTTTTCAGAATCGCTATACAAACTGTTTTATTTAAATCGATACTGATAAATGCTCGTGTAACAGGTACAATGGCAAGTAAATATGTTTCGGTGTCTACTCCAGTTAACATGCAAGAAATCCTGGACAAGGACCGTGTTTGGTTCGAGCCAACCATGGAGTTCGACGCCTGTGATCTCGATTATATGGACGAGATCTTCTCAGCTCTTAGAGAGTCAGGGCTTGAAAGTTTTCTTTCAAGGAAGCCGACATACTTCCTCCCGAGGCAGGTGGCTGAAGTTTATCTTAACTCTGACTCAGTAGGCGGGGACATAATCGGAAGATTCGCCGTTCACAAGATCAAGGATGCTTATCCGATACAGAAGCAAATATCAATCAAGGAGGCGCTAAAGAGAAATTTTGATCTGCCTTCTGAAGGGGCCAGTACTGTGGGGTACAATGATGATCTTGTAGATGACTACTTGACAATATTCTGTGGAAAGCCCACAACCTTCAGAGCTGCTTTTCCTAAAAACAACATGCTTTGCCTCGCATGCAGCTTTGGCTTATATTGTGAGGCAGCTACTGACCAGCCAAGCAGGCTCATTCGATCAAGTATCGAGGCCCAAGATCCAGCTCATGATGGCCATATATGATAGAGCTTAGATCAATTGGACGGAGTTCTTTATCCGTGAATTCATGGCTCAGGCGGCCAAATTCGACAAGGCCTCTTACACGCTGAGTGTAAAGGGCAAGCTTCTTTATGGACTGAAGCTGTCGATAATGATAGAGGATGTCTGCGGATCTGAACCAATAACCTACAATGACAAGGAGTATTTTAATGTGAAGAAGGTCATATTCCACAACAAGACTGCTGCTCTTCAGCAGATCGGGTCAGGTCCCTCAGCCTTAACTCAGCAGACTACGCCTCAGCAGGCTACACCCTCGAAGAAGAGAACACCTCCAGCAAAAACTCCAAAGGCACCAGCTAAGAAACTGAGGAAAGCTATTCCGGACGTGCCTACTGAACCTGAGGTCTCTCCTGAAGTTCCTGCTGCTCAGGCTACTCAGCAACCTATTCAGCCTCAGCGGCTGATAGACGAGTCAGAATCATCTGAGAAGACTCAATCAGTGGAGAAGGCCGTCTCCACTGAGGAACCCGTAGAAGTGGAACAAGGGGATGCTACAGAAGCACATAGCGAAGAGATTCAGCGTCTTGACAGCCCCCTCTCATTTCCACCACTCAGCAGTGTGCCTCCTGCTGAGACTCAGACGTCTCCCATAGACTTGGAGTCTGAGACAACATCTGAAGAAGAGACGATTGGGATGGAAGCTTCAGTGATCGTATCCAGAGCATCCCGAGAGATTCTTCAACAGATTCCAGAGCTTGCTGACTACTCTGATTTGTTGCTCATTGCAAAATCAACAAGGCTCCACATGTTGCTGGGATTTCAGGAGTGGCCCTATCTACAACGTCTAGTACTCCACTACTCCTGCCAGCAGCTTCATGAAGAAGAATTGAAGTTGAGGGAGCAAATAGGCTACTCTGAGACTGCTGACCTCAGCACCATGGAGAACCTGAGGGCTGCTATGCTGGCAATGATACATGACAGGCAGCTAGCAACCGGCTTAGCACCCCTCGATGGATCGAGACCACGATGGTCAAGATCCACCCGATGATTCGAGCCACCGGAAAGCTCGATGAAGGAAATCCCCAGGACAAGGATACACATGCTACTGAACAAGCTCAACCTCCACTCCGTATCCTTGGACCTGCGAAGTCCATGGCTGGTGCTTCGTCCTCAGTAGAGCCCGCTAAGCTCTTGCTGGAGTCGACTTACGAAGCAGCGCCCAGCCCAACTACCAAGAGATCTCGATCCGTAGCAAAAGCTCTCACCGCTCAGGGAATCTAGAATCGAGCTCTTGCGAAGGCCGTCCACAAGGTGTGGAAATAGACTACGCTAGCCACAGCCACTAAGCTACAGGGGCTGAAAACATCAGTATCAAAATCAGCCGCCCCTGATGTCTCTACAATTGTATCCGAAGCTTTGGCTAAGCAGCAGAAGCTGTTTGATGATCAGCTCAGAATCATTCAGGAAGGACAAGCCAAACTTCTCAAAGCATTCAAGGCTTCAATGTCCACTCATACTGAGTCCTTCACTGAACAAGCCCAGGCCACGAAAATCCGACTTGACAACATTCAACTGGTCGTGGAGGATAAGATTTCTGAGAAGCTGACAGAATTCAAGGCAGCAGCTGACCTCTCCCATAAGCAATACTCGGAGGAACTGACTAATGAGAGGAATGAGTTGCACTTGGCGCTGACAAAGATCCATGACAGACTGGACGAACTGTCCGCTGTCTACAAACGCCTAGACAAGAAGGTACTCGTCCCTACCCCGGCTGTAATTGATGATGCCAAAAAGGGGGAAGGAAAAGAGAAGAGTACTGAGGAAGGAAAAGAGAAGAGTACTGAGAAGCCGACCCCTACCAAAACTGATGCCAAATTACTTAAGGGGACAACTTCACCGAGATCTGAGAAAAAGACCAAGTCCGTGACTGAGATAAGCAGGACTCAGACTCAGACTCAGACAGAGGGTAAGGCCCAGGGTGTCTTGGCTACGAGCACAGCTGAGACTGGCCCAAGTGGCTCAGGAACCCAGGCTACTCATGCAACCCAGACTCCGACTGATATTATCAAGGAGGTTGCAGAGTATGCTGAGCAGGAAGAGTCAGAAGAGGAAGAGGCTCCTCTCCCTCCACCTGTTCAGGGAAAAGGCAAGAAAGTGCTGACTCTCCCAACCCCTCCAGCCAAGAAAACGAAGAGATACATTTCAGCTGAGGAGGAGGCTCAAATTGCAGCTGATGAGAAGCTGGCAAGGGAGATTGCTGAAACAGAAGCTACTAATAAACCAAAGTCTAAGCCTGTCAAAGGAAAGACAAAATCTCCAGCTCGAGGAGGAAGAAAGCCTGCTAGGATACCTCCAAGGAAACTGATTATCGAGGATGAAGAAGATAGGGAGAAAGAGAAGGAGCAAAAGCAAAGAAAGCACTGAGAAGCGGGGTACGTCAAAAGAAAAATCAAGTACCCCTGCTGAATCTGAAGACATTCCTCAGAAAGCCACTGAAGCCCAAGATGATGAGATTGAGGCCATATTCGACCAAATGAACAGATACTTATACAGAGGCGAAGAGGCTAGACAAGTTCAGGCTGCCAGAGACAGAATCTGGGAGGCAGACCTTGAAGCACTGAGGAAAAGGACTGAGGAAGAGGCCAGGCTGAGAGTACCTTCAAAAGCTGATATTCCTTATCGATACGAGAAGGTTCGGGAAGCCACTGATCCGAAATCGCACGGATGGCCAAAGACGGACAATTGGATACCCGCTCAATTTACTCGTGAGATGGGAATCTTCAAAGATAGAGTTCATCAAGCGCAATTATTTCTGGAAGGTTCGGCCCAACATGACTAAGACGGATGCCTACACAGAATGGATGATGATAATTGAACCTGATCTATACATATACTTGCATAAAGCCGTATCTGAAGGTATAGAAGTCGGTGTTCCGGAGCCCGAATCATACCTCCACCTAGAAGAAATGATGACTCAATCCACTTTGGGTTAATAGAAGTCGAAGTGAAGTATCTTTGCATCAAAAAGAGAACTCGGACGAAGATGAGCCAGCAGACTTTGCTGAACTCTTGAAGCTGAGAAAGAACACATACCGGATGTATGGAGTGCCACTGCCAGAGATGCAATCTCAAGGATTCATGGATAGGATCAAGCAGTTTAAGGGCTCCTAGGCTTAGTTCTGTTCTTCCTAGCTTAGCAAGATTTGTAATTATCTTGGATCGAATCACTCATATATACAAATCTGATTTTGGCTCTGACAACCACTTGTTGTCTATCCAGCCGTGTTTGTATTATGCTTTAACACTCAGAATCACTGAAGTGATTACTGACTCACACACTCACTTCTATTTACTTTCTAGTCAGTTTATTACTTTGTTAGATTCTGCTAGTATAGTTTCTATGTAATGGGGGAAATTGTGTTTTGCCCTGTTTTCTCAGTAGTCTAGAACTGTTGGAACAACTCCACTAATCTTACCTGTAATATTGTAAGGGGCTCTGTTTCTGTTTGTTTAGTGTTAGCATAGATGATAGGTTTTGGCATCATCAAATAGGGGGAAATTGTTGGGTGATGATTCTGTCCCCAGCATAGTCTCATTTAGTGGGAAATGATTCTATCTTCTATACTGAACCATGCTCAGCAGCCTAGTGCTCTGATTGTTGAGAAGATTTGAAGATCCTAAAACCCTATCTGATTGGTGAACCATTCCGTTGTAATCGTTATTTGTCTCTGAGGTTTCAAACTCAGTAGACACTCTGCTCTGATCAAGGCGCTCAGTAGATTATCTGCCTTAACACCAGAAGTACAAGACTCAGTGATATCTTGGACTCGGCGGGAGCAAAGATATCGAAAGAGTCGATGGAACTGGACTCGCAGAGCAGCTTCATCGAACTCGTAGCCGATCTTCGATAGACTTTCCCCAGCTATCTACCTACTGAATACGGGATCAGACTCAGCATCGGCAGACAATCAGAACTGTCAAATACTTTTGAAAGACAATCAACATTATCATATACGAGGAAGAGAGAAGTCAGCTTCAGTTTGCCTTGAAGTTTGTGCTGTCTCAATCACTTTATCCACCTCGACGAATGACAAGAGCACACGTGTCTTCTCACCTGCTAAAGCTGCAGTCAACCCTTTACCTAAAAAGGTGGGAAAGTACACTGTTACCTACTTCAAAAGAGCCGTTTGCTACCAAAAGAGAGAGAAAGAAGAAGATCGTCTCCAACGGATCTCTCCTAATCTCTTCTCTATAAATAGAGGGATCATTTAAGAATTGAAGCTCACCAACCGAAAAAGAGAACAAGCGAGAGCTCGAAAAAGCCTCTCAAGAACACACAAAGCATTAAAATGAGCCTAACCAAAAAGCCTAAGTCTTCCGCAAGAATCTAAAGATCTATCTCCGGCGAAAGACTACCTTTTAGCTCGTAAGGGAACCAAGCTGAACCGACAACCAAGCATCTAGTATCCAAGCGACGTGACACGAACTTATAGCTACACTCAGCTGTTCGTCGCTCTAGAAGCTACACTCTCGTTCCCTATCCCTCTAACCCTAAGCTCAACCGAATCCATATATAGCTTAGATGAAGGAGTTCATATTTGAACCCAATCCTTATTGTAAAAGGACTCCTTCACTGTTGGAGAAGTTTGTCAAACACTTTAGTTTGATACATTTGTAAACTGGGACTTGCTCGCATATAATCCCCAAGCCACGGCTTTGTCCATGCACAAGCTGACTGAGACTAACTCAGTATAATAAATAGCCTCCTGAACTTTCGGGACAGTGGACGTAGGATCGATTGATATCCGAACCACTTTAAAACTCTCTGTGTCATTTACTTACGTTCTCTTATTGTTGCATTGATTTTACTATTCATGCTGAAAATCTACTTAAAATCATTCAACTGTCTCAGCATACTGAACTGACCACTTGCTGAACTGAGACTTGCATAAAACGTTTTTCTCATTCAACTGATTAGGGCCTACACATTTCCGCACACTGAATTTCTACTGTTGATACTGAATTCTGACTCAGTCAGTTAGCAGATCTCAGTAGAGTCAGACTTTTAGCCTAACACGATTCAGAACAGTTATTTGGTCTGCTGAATTATTTCAGTACGGCATTATCCTGAATAGGACTGTTCGTGTTCAAAGTTGAGAAAATTGGATTCAGGTGTATTCACCCCCCCCCTCTACACCTGAACTCACTCTCGGGACCAACATCTACTGAGTCTGAAACTCTCAGAGACAAAACAACAAGATACAACGGAATGGTTCATCAGTCAAAGTAGGGTTTTGAGATCTTCAAATCTTCAGAGCACTAGGCTACTGAGTTATCTCCCAACAAGTTGTGGAGGGACTGAATCATCTCCCAACATAACTAGACAACTAACATGGACAAGAGAGACAAATAAGCCAACAAATAGCATTACATTTGCACAAGGCAGCCTTCAAATACCATCATAATGAAGTTTAAGGCAGCACAAACCAATGTAACAATACAAGAAACTAAGAACTCAGCACTAATCATCATTGTTCTTCTTATAAGGCAACCTTATTGTATTCAGTTTTACATCACATATTTCAGCCTTCAACATACTCAATAAACAACAAAGCAACTATGAATACATGCAACAAAGCAGCACGGCTGCCATGAATTAACTCAACATATTACATCACATATTTCAGCCTTCAGCATACTCAATAAATAACAAAGCAACTATGAATACATGCAACAAAGCAGCACGGCTGCCATGAATTAACTCAGCATATTACATCACAGTTAGTACATGCAACTCAAACAAGGGCAGGTCGTATTGGCGAGCAAACTGTGAGTAACAATTTTATCATTTTAGAACCATCACTCACATCACCATATACATACATGCTTATTTCCAAATAAAATTGAAATCAATAGTAGTAGTAAAAGATAGAGACAGATCTCACCGCCGGTATAATGTAGGGACCAAGATCCGAAGCATTAAATCCGTTGATTTTTCCAAATCGGACATTTGCAGCCACCCAATCGTCATCGGAGACATCGATAGGGGGCACGAATCACGATGCTCACCCCGACTACAGAATCCGGCCCGAAGTGGCCCTCTTCACTGTCGGCGACAGGGAAGTCAGTCAGACGCCGCCGTTTCGTCAAAGAGGAGTGGATTTCAGTAGTATTTGCTCTTGATTTCACAACTTTCGGCTCGGAATCGACAACTCTCTTGGCGGCTTTCATCATCGTGACCTCCCGTCGCTCAGACCACTTGACCGCCCTCCCGTCGCTCAGACCACGCGGTGAAGGTTTATTCACTTTGATCCAGTCGTCGTTAACAAGATTGGGGCATGATTTCTTATCATTGTGGAAGAAATCGGCAGCCGTGAGGCTTTCCCAAGGCTCGATCTTCATCAGATCTTTGGTGGGAGGCGTGGATCTAGCGACAGAGATGATAGATCTAGGATTTTCAGTCGAGAGAGAGGGAGATGAAAGATCGAGCGGCGGTGTTCTAGCGAGAGAGAGAGATAGATCTATGGTTTTCATTCAAGAGAGAGAGAGAGAGAAATGATTTAGATGAAGGTAGGTAGGAATAATGAATAAGATAGATTTAATTAGGAAGATTAATTAGTTAAGTTAATTTGTTTTAGTAGTGTAATTAGGAGAGTTAGATTTATGTTTAAAAATAAAAAACTTTCCGAAAAAGGAAACGTTGCAAGATGAGTGGGACGGTCCGAAAATGAATACGTTGCAAGATGAGTGGGACGGAGGGAGTATATAGAATTCTTTTTTTTTTTAAAACTATCTCGAGTAAAAAAATATTGAACATAAAAAAAGGTGCAAAATTGTTGGGTTTAGGCCCATAATTACAAAATCCAAAGTCCAAATCAAGTAAAATTAGTGTAGTCTTATTCATTGCTAGTGGAGTCTTGTTTGGATCAAAGACAACAATTTTCCTCCATTTTTCAACCTAAAAAAACTGCTATTTTTACCATCAAGAATCCTAATTCTCGCGTAGTGAGGACAGCATTTTCTTCGATCTCACCAGAAATCTTGCAAATCTTTTAACGTGATTTCGTTTTCAAACGTTGGGCGAAAACCCTTTACCTTTAAACCCCCATCTTAGATGTCAATAGATGCAGCCATAAGCCAGCAAGAATGGCAGGCTTGGGGGACCACTTCTCCGGTGCCGGCGATGGTCAATCAAGTTATTCATGATTTGAAACTTCTGGAGAAAGACATTGATGCCCCTATGACTTTCGGCGGCAACCTCGGCACTCTCAATGTAAAAAGATTCGAACTTAAGATTCGAACTTTGGTTCGTGTATTGGGAGTTATCTGGAATTGATTCTGTTGGAAAAGATTGTTTGGATGGTGTGGTTGGTATTTGGTAAATAGTGAAGTAGTAATGAAACTATTTTTCTTTTTTTTTTTTTTTTTTTTGGTATATCTTTTGGATTTAATAAAGTTGATTGTTTTACATGTTATGTTTTTTGCACTTAGGATGAGCTATAGTGTTCTTTATGGTGTATATATTATGTAGAATTGCTGTTCCATTTCTTCTTGTCAAAATTCAAGGCCTAAATGTAGAATTTTGCTTGAATGTAGTATTGGTTTAAGCTTTTGAATGATATTTTGTCTCGTTCAAATTCCCGGGATATCAATGTGATCAATGCTTATTTTTTGATTACATACTTTGCCATCTTTAGATTTGTTTTACTGGTATAAGGGTCTGTTAGTACTTTTGCTATGAATAATCCTATTGCTTCGAACCCTTCCGACGAAAGTATATTAAGACTTAAGAGTATTGACAAAATCAAGGGAAGGAACTCCAAAGAGAAATAAGCACATTTGGTTGCTTAGATAAAGTAGCTGTGTTTAGAGTTGAATTGTCATTTTCATCTCTTCATATTAAGCCTTCAACCTTGGAGCTTTTGGGTTCACTGATCTTAATTCTATTAGTTATGATCGGTGTGTGCTATTACTAATTTTGTGATTGAAAATTGATAATCCAATGGCTGGTTTGTTGATTTACGCATCAAAACTGAAATCTCTGCTCATTTTTTTAGGGAGGATTCAAGGTGGAGGAGGACAAGAAACATCGTGCCAAATATGCATCTCTGGATAGTTCTGAAGAGAAACTCCAATTCTTTTCAGCTCGACAAATAGCTTGCCGGTTACTTGGAAGCAGGGGTTATCTATGTCAGAAGGTACAAATTTGATCAATTTTGTCATACACTATTATGTTTTCTTTTCTTTTGTAAGATCGATTTCATTATCCAATTGACTTAATAGCTCTTCATAAGATAGCTAGTTTACATTCTATTTTTATTTTTGACTATTTGTTCTCTTCTTAGTGCTGGCTTGCACAGGAAGATTGCTTTTGCTCAAGAGTTACGACATGTTCACTATGGCGTAGATTGCGTATCTGGTTGTACATGCACCCAAAGGTGTGAGTTTCTGTTACGTGATACGTGTTGTATTCATCCTTTAGCATATTAAAGGGGAAAAAGTTTCTAAGCTATATTCTGATTACTTGTCATTTGAATTTTGTTATATTTTTTAAAAAAAGCTGAAGAAGATTCACTTGGAATGTAACTTCAACGAAAAACTGGACTTCTAGACATGTTTAAGTTGACATTTCATCCGAAGTTGCTTGCATTGTCTGCTTTTTTTCTTTCGATTTCTTTCCTTTTTGGTGAATAGCTTTAGAATTATTGATAACAACAAATGAGAAGTAGCTTTTAGAATAGGGTTGAAAATCATTATAGGAAGATGCCCTAAACTCATCTTCTTTTCCAATTTTATGTATTTTTGGTGTATGAGAAAGTGAGATAAGATCCTTGAATGTCGCATTTTCCGTCTCTTAACAGGATTTCTTAAGACAGAACAATACCGGGAAGTTACTGTGGCAAGTTTTCGGTGCTGAAGCAGCAAGTTTGTGTCTTTTTGGCATAGCCGAACATGAAGAAATGATGTGGAATGAATTAAATCATGCAGGTATTCTACATGCCCCCTTCCTCTTTCAGGATATTATACCCAACCGCCTTTTATGATTGTTAAATGGAGCTTCTTCTTTTTTACCCTCCCTTCCTTTCAGGTAGAGACAGGATTTGGTGTCTGTACCCAAATAATGCAGTGACTGAATCTGTTAAGGATATTGCTGGCTGCTCGACGAATCCAGAAACTCAAGCCGGACTGGTAACTCTATGCCTCGTTCCTTTAGGCTTCTATTTGTTGTTATGCCGTATGCCAAAAGCTATTTCAGTTAATAAACTTAGCACATTGATGAACACCTATATGAATAGACAATAGTAAACCACACAATTATGCAATCTTTTATGCATGCACCATAGGCGGATTTAAGGGTGGCGAGTGGCCCTGAAATTGTCTATTTGACTTGGATTTTCCTTATATTTTTTGCATATTTGCTATTTTTCCCCCCACCCGCTATATTGCGGATTTGCACCCTAAATTTGCTTGTTCGACCCTTCCCAAAAATTGCAAATTCACACCTCTAAATTTGCATATTTTCCAACTTAAATTCTAATTATGGATCCGCTCCTGCATGCACAGCCCTTTCAGTTAGGGGCGGACACAAAATCGTGCTGAAACCCGATTTTTAATGTATAATTTTTTAAGTGTATTTATTTTGCCCCTTTCTCTCTGAAATTCCTCGATCCGCAACTACTTTCAATTATATGCTAATATCTTGTATGATGATCCCACATAGGCAAATGGAGATGACACCTTGCACTTCATCTTGATTGATGGTACTTGGAGCAACTCAACCGCTATGTTCAAGCGTTTGCAGGTACGAGCAAGATCACTTCTATCCTTACACACGCTCGAGCAGAATCATCGCCTAATAAATCTCGGCTTCCTAAGCAGGCTCGAGCTGAATTGGAATGGGGAAAGGGACCGCGTTGCTTATCTCTCAACTCCGGTGCATCCTTGATGCACAAACTCCGGCCCCAACCGTCTTGGGATCGCACTTGCACCGCAGCTGCAGCAATCGGCCTCCTATACGAGCTCAATCAATTACCGGAGTTCAGCTCCTTCGATTTGGACAAGCAGGCTGAAGCTATAGACAGAGCCTTGGAGGTTCTTTTTGAAGCTCTTGTTGCTCGAAGGCTACGATGGGGCAGGTCGACCTCTCGTAAGGAAAGGCACAACCGAGATATTCTTGTAACAAGCACCATATGCTAACCATAGTTTTACATGGTCTGATTTCTTACAACTCATTCTAGATTTTGGAGTTTTTCTTTTAACGGGTTTCAATCTCGTAAATCGGCCGGCCATTTGCAGCTCTAGAAAGTGACATAATATAGAGATTTTTGTTAGTTTTATGTTTAGAGAAATTACTATTATTGTAGTCTCTTGATTTTATTTATTTATTTATTTATTTTCTTTTTGCAATTTTAAATCTTTGAACACCATCTTCTTTGGTGCAATAAATTAATATAATTATCTTTGTCATGCATTTGTGCCATTCTTCATCCACTTTTTTCTCCTGGTTCTCTCCAAAATCGCCATCTCAAGCCAAAAAAAAAAAAATAACAGCAGCATAGATTAGAAACAAGAAACAGAAATATTATTACCCAGAAAACTCAAATTCAAAAGGTTTGGTTGACAAAAATCCCATCTGCAGAAGGAAGAAGGCAACAATGGAGTTCAACCTGCATTTGTTTCTTTTCTTCCTTGTTATTGGCATGGCATCTTCTTCCCACATTTCATGTAATTCCCCCCTTTTTATTACGTACATTTTCGCACATTCATACGCTATACTTAGCACACGAGATCCTCTATTCCGCTAGCTTCATCTTTTATGACTCATATTCATGCATTGAACAAAAAGTAAGATCATTGTATCATGATTAGAATTGTAATCGTCAAATTTTCTTGATTCTTTCATAAATTAATGGGTTATTTTTCTTCTTTTGGGGTATTATTAAGGTGAGGTTCTTCAGCCGTACAGATCATCAATAGGTCGTTCGATTCTGCAGCAAAAATCAAGTAAGTCTTTATTTTCTTTCCTTTCTTCAATAATTTCGTTTTTAATATACTCTCTATGTCCGGCTATTAGTAGTTCAAAACTTTTCCGTATTAGAATTAAAAAAAATATTTTTTGTAAATAAATGTTGTAAAAGAGTGGCTCACTAGATAGATGGGTCCATAAAGAAATGTGAACCATTTATAATATCTGAATACATTAATTAGGCCAAACATATAAGAAACACTTTTTTTTTTGAAAAATTAAACTTAAGATCTATCATTTTCTTAGAAATTAGAAATATCAACTAAATTACATGATCACGTTTCTCATAGGTTGCCCGGTGGATTTTGAGAACATGAACTACACGGTGATCACGAGCAAGTGCAAGGGGCCGCACTACACGGCGGAGAGATGCTGCCCGCCGTTGAAGGAGCTGCTTTGCCCGGTGAAGGATCAAGTGAACAACCTCAAAAGCGACTGCGCCGACGTATTCTTCAGTTACGCCAATCTGTACGGCAAGTACCCGCCGGGACTCTTCTCCGCCCTCTGCAAGGAGGGCCAGCAGGGCCTCGACTGCCAAGGCTTTGTTGCTGAGGCCAAGAATGGAGCTTCTAGAGGTGGTTGCTCATCTTTTATGCTCATCTTATCTGCAGCTGCATTGCTGATTTTTGCTCCTCTATAGTGCTCATCTTGATAGTAGCATCTGTGTATATTCTTCTGTTTCATGATAGGATGGACACTTCTTATGAGAGAATTTCAATTTTGGTTCGACAATGTGGTAACGGCCCGTTTTTATTCCATTAAAGTCCGTGGAGAGTGTACTTCAAACACCTTTTCTTCGTTATGTATCTTACCGATGTACTTATTTGGTTTCAAATTCTACAAGCACACCCTTATATTCTTCTTGCTTCTATTACCAATATCAATCTAAAGCAATCAAAACCCAACAAACTTGATCCAAAATATTTCGACATCTTGCATACATCCATTAAAGTTTTTAGGTTTGGATCCAGCAATAAATAAAATAACTAAACCATATCTACAAAATATATATTTCAACTCTTTTTTGCTAGAATTGATTCTCCTCAAAATGATTGACTTATTCAGTCCCCAACCTTTATCCAGTCTTGAATTCTTCGCCACTCATTCCACAAGCATGATGAGATTGGCCAGATTGCATAACCACGTCCAGAAGATTCAACAAAATTAGAAAGTGATTCTTCCGCCAAATGTGCAAGAGATATTCAAATTTTATAATGCTTCAGACAAAAATAAAACATCAAAAGAACAATCAGAGCTCTCCAAAAACCGACAAAGTTTTCAAGAAAAAGACAACCAACTAACAACGGTTGCAGATAAATTGTTCTCACCCTGTCAATATCATTACAACATCAGCATAATCAACTCAAATTAGCCTACAAATCCTCCGGTCCCTCAATAATGAAGATCCAATCTTTTTACCCTAAATAATTATTGGGAACCAAGAATTGGGGAAAATATAAAAAGCAGTTGTTCTTATCTATGTCCTGTGACTAGCGTCTCTATGAACCTCAATCCATCAAACCTCGGCGCAAATCTCTCCGAGGAAGACGATCCCTGCGATGCTGAATTCTCGCTGCTTTTCTTAGCTTTGTCATCCTAAAATCAAGCCAAAAAGAATTAAAAATTCAGACCATAATAGAATTAAGAAGATTCAAACTCTTTGAGAAAGAAGAGCGCTCAAGTTTCTCATACGCACATAAATTGAGAGAAACAAGTCAAGAGCAGTAAAACTCTAGTCACTTCCCGCAGATTTTACCCTAGGTTTTCCTTTTCTCCAAACACACTAAGGAAATAGAATCTTAGCAAATTTTAGACCGGCTCAGAAAGGGGGAAAACACCAAAATTACTTCTGAAATTCTCGTAGCGCATATCAGCCATGAAAAAGCGAAAATACTGCGAAACTCGGAATCAATACGCGAGATCTTCGACAAATTTTACCTCGCGAGGACAGTTAATTTTGCAGGAAGACGCCGACGAGATCGCGGTGGCGGAAGCCGCGGCGACGGAGGCTGCTATGACGCCCGATTTCTTCATGAAGAATGAGATCCAAATAATATCCTCGATGAATCTGGAAAAGAAGAAGAACAGGAATCGTATTGCAGGCGTGGAAGAAAATTGGAATTGGGAAATTGGGAAGGGTACGTTGGAAGAGGAAGATGAGCGGAGAGGAGAGCCTTATATTATGGTATAGGTGTGAATGCGTGGTTTAATTATTTGTTCGAATAAATACGCGGCAACCATCACGGCATCATTCCCCCACCCACGCGGTTAATTACGGTCTTACCCTTCTTCCGACTTGTTCCATTTTAGTGGATTTTTCAATTGAGAATATGATGACTAGAGATGGCAATGGATCTTGGACCCGGTCCAGATCCGTGGATCCAAATTCATTTTTTTGAATTTGGATCTAAAAAATTGGACCCATTGGATCTGGATTGGATCTGAACTAATTTTAGAAATTACGGATTTGGATCTGAACTTTACGATCTGAGATCCAGATCCGATCTAGATCCGATCCAGATCCGCTAATTTTTATAACTAAAATATTATTTTATTATCATATCTAAAATATTATATTTATATAATTTCTACTTAAAACATCACATTACATTATTTGTTGAGCTTGAAATACTTAACTAGTAATCTAATGAATAGAAAAGAGGGAAAGATTGAGTACCCACTGTCCACGAATTTGGAAGTTTTTTTTAGAGAGAAGATCATAGTTTTATAGATGATTGTAATATTTTTATAATATCATGAGTAGTTTGATTTTTTTAATGATAATAATGTTCTTATAGATTATCGTGTTATCGTAGAACTAATTAACTTAGTTAAATTTTAATTGATTTAGAATTTTTTTAATTTTAGCTAAAAAAACTTATGGATCCGGGTCTAGACCCGAGACCCTGTGGATCCAATGGATCTGGGTCTGGATCTCATTTTTTGAGATCCAATGGATTTGGATCGGATTTGGACCAAAGTAAAAAATTTCGGATCTGGATCTGGACCGAGGAGGATCCGGTCCAAATCCGATCCATTGCCATCCCTAATGATGATTCCCTATCCTACACATTTTCCATGATGAACAAAACAACTAATATAATTAGTCAAATGAATTATTTATGTCGTATGTTTGAATTAATATACGTCAAAGTTGAATTTAGGGGAGCGTATATGGATACGGTGAGGATTTTTTTTTCTCATATTTTTTGTGTTCCGTACATATCACACTAATGAAATGATGCTACGTGTATCTTAATTTATAATTGTATATCTTTTTTTGTTTTATTAACTTAAGGTAGAGATTTAATTTAAAAATAAGAACATGTGTTACCATTCCATTAGTAGAACATGAAATGTGATGCAAATATGCAATAAAGAAGATAGGGAATTTACACCTCAAATTCTAAACCCCCTCTAATTCGACATATTTATAAATCGAGTATGTTGTCTACAATTAATTTGCTGTGATTCGTATATTTGGCTTGTTCATGCTGATCAATTTTTATACACTTCTAATTTATTTTTTAAATTATTTGTCTAGTTGTGATTTTCTTGAAAGCATATGAATATGAATATCTAGTATATCTTGAAAAACTTATGTTCACTCGTGTCACATTTACTCCAAATGGACAAATTCCAAGAGTACCTAAAATCTCACGAGTGATCGTCCTAGTGCTCACACAAGGGATTTCTTTTTATTCATCTAAGTTGCAAATTTAAGGTAGTGTTTGAAACGACTTAAGGGGGTGTTTGGAGTAGCTGAAGTTTATTGATAAGTGTTGAAAGCTGCTTAAAGCAGCTGAAACCAGCTTATTTGAAAATCAGTTAGTGTTTGGAAATAAGTGCTGAAAACAGCTGAAAATGGAAAAAAATAGTGTTTGGAATACTACTGATAGAAGTAGCTTATTGTTACTTTTTAGAATAAATGTCTATTTTGCCCTTAGTGTTATTAAATATTATAATTTATAATAAATAAATAAAATTCAAAAATTATTCTTATTCTATATTTATTTTTTGCTTTATAATTTTAATCTAATATTATAAAATATTAAATTAATATAAATATTATATAATACTATAATTGATAGAGATAGAGGAAGAGACACGACTAGTATGTTGAAAAAATAGAATTCTAACAAATATTAGGGATATAGATATTTTTGGAATTAAATAAAGTTTTTAAGGGTAATTTGGTCCGAAAAAATTATAAGCAATAAACTGAAGCTGAAAGATGGGGTGGAGCAGCTTTAGCTGCTTCTCTATTTTTGACCCAATTTTAGAGAATCTCTGCTTTAAGCTGGATGGCCCAAACACCTCCACACCAGATTAAAGCTGAAAGCAGCTTTCGATAAGCTGTTCCAAACACCCACTAAATAAGGTGCTTCTTAATTTACTCCACTGCAAAATTATTCCAAACACTGTCTAAATTCTACGTTATTTAAATGTTTTCGAGAAAAATGTTATCTACAACAAAAGGCAAACACTGCCTAAATTCTGCTCCCTCAGTTTCATTGATCTTACAACATTTTATTTTCAAGTTGTCCCATTTATTTTGCAAATTGCCTAATATAAAAAGAAACTAGTGAACCACAATTATCAGAACAAATGAACCTCACTAGAAAGAAACTAGTGAACCACAACTATTAGAGCAAGTGAACTTCACTAGTTTTATTTATCACTATTTTATATATTTATATCCACTATTTTAAAATACGTGTTGAAGCTAATGTTGCAAAATCGACGGGAGAGGGGCTAAGAAAGCGAAATATTAGCTAGAGGTAAAGAGTAGAATGGTAAATGCCGTAGTAGAGGGCGTGAAACGTGGGTTTCCACTAGGGGTGTCTAAATGGTATTAGGATTCGGGATTATCCCAATCCCGTACCGAAATCGATGGAATTGAGATACCGAAATACCATTTTTTGGGATACGGGATGGTATCGGGATTCATTTTTGTAAGGTAATCGGGATTCGGGATAACCGATACCGAACTCGGGATTACCGAAATACCGATTTTTTATGAAATAATTAATACATTTATGATTTATACACTTCTAAATATAATTATAATTTATAACAACTATTATATTAACTAATAATAAGTTAATATGAAATAATAATATTAAATATTAATTAGATTAATTAGGTCAAACTAGTATTAACTATGTCTCTCTCTGACTCTCTCACTCTTAAATGATTTTGGGCGCCGCGAGAATGAGAAATTGCGAAGAACTGCTCAACTACCGGTCCTCTTGAAGAGCTTGAGGAGTTGTAGTTGCCGAGCTTGAAGGTAATGGTTTTGATTTATATGATTCACTGTAAATAATTTTGGTATTAGTAAAACTTAGTCAACTACCAGAATTGATCAATTGGTTTTGTCCACACAGAGCCTTCATTGTAGTGATGCTTGTATCCATTAGCATACCCTTGCATTTTCTTGCTGCTTTTTCTAAAGGAAATCAATATTCGGGATTTTCGATAATCCCGAATACCGATCCCAATTTTATCGTCCCAAATATCGATATTCCAATACCACTATGAGATCGATATTGGGATTGAATTTTGCTTAATTTTGGGATCGGGATCCCGAAATTTTGGGATTGGGATCCCGATCCCGTACCGACCGACCGACCGACAGCCCTAGTTTCCACATTCTGGGCGTTGATTAGTATGTACGGAGGTGTGAAATTGATAGGCTGATATTTCGGGGATTGTTACCAATCAGAATCTCCCACCTTGCTGGTGCAAATGTGCCCACGACATATCCACTGTATTTCACATGTTTGAGCCACCTCAGCGGCAGGTATAGCGACGGAGCTGTTACATAATGACAGTTTCAATGACACTTCGCCATTCGCCAACTCATTCCCCACAAGTATAAGTATATAGTACTCTCTCGGTCCTACTATTACTGATCCTTTTGATTTCATTACGGAAATTAAGAAATTTTAATTAAATATATATTTTATAAATTTTAATTATATTGAAAACTGAGTACCATTTTTGAAAAGTGGTTGGTGAAAAAATAAAAATTTATTCAAGTTTTTGCAAGCCATAATTGATGCAATCATTTTTTTTCTATTTTTTTCATATTGTATTATAAAAAATAATCTTAAGTTTCCAAAAAGTTAAAAATCATAAAATTTTGAGTACGGAATGAAATGAAAATCGTGTGAGAGATAGATTTTTGGAGAGAGAGAGTATGATCATGTTAGGATGAGTATTAAGTAGAATTGACCCACTTTATTTTTTATTTAATAATATTTTTTGCTATTTTAAAAAAGATGATAGTAATAGTGAGACTACCCAATTAGGAAAGTAACAATAATAACAGGACAGAGAGAGTACATTTTATTTTTTAATTCGAGATGCATAAATATTGAAAGTGATATTATTCTCTTAATATACAATTTTTTTTAATTCCTTGTTCACACGAACATTCTTTATAAATACATTAACTCTTGATTTGTGTCAAATTGCATACAAATAAAAAATTTAATAAAATCTAAACTGATATGATATTTTTTGCATATCTATTTTATTAGTAAATTTAAGGTTCATATGCAAAAAGAAAAATTGTAAAGAATTTGTATATTTATTAAAAAGTTGAATATGGTCGATGCTGACTCACCCGATACGTCAGTTGTCACGTCACTCCAGAAAATATCATATCAACTTTGATTTTACAATTTTTTTTATTAATGTGCAATTTGAAACAAATCCAAAATTGATGTATTTATGAATTAATTTGAAAGTTTAAATGTAAAAAGATAATTTGAAAAAAGTTTATATATTTAAAAGATAATATCCTATTGAAAAAGTACTTTTTTATTACTTAAAGATAAAAATAATAATTACTTCCCCGACCCATAGAAAATGTCTTGTTTTTCTTTTGGGCATGTCACATAAAAAATATTTTGTTTCTAAAAAAAATAAAGAATGTGTAAATCAAAATTAAAAATTCAAAAATTAAATAATAAATACCATATAATATAAAATTTTTAATTTCTAGAAATGAGATTTTCTATGGGATGAGGGAGTATTACAACCTATGAAATTCAATTCCTTCTTTTGTAATAATGTTGGTGCATGCGCTTTGACTTTTAATTATTAAAGATAAGACATATTCTCCTTTATGACTTTACTGTTGTGTATGTTTGACCATTGCAAAAAGAGTATGTTTTTTTTTAGGCATTTCTAACAGTAGCCAAACAATAGAAATAGATATACATTTATAGCCCACCACTAAAACAAAACACAAATATATTCATTTTGTCCTTATAAGGAGCAGGGCCGATGAGGGGCCGATGGGGGAGTCCATAGGCCCTCCATCGGTGGAGGGCCGATGGGGGGCCGATGGGGGGAGTCCATAGGCCCTCCATCGGCGGAGGGCCGATGGGAGGGCCGATGGGGGCCGATGAACTCCCCCCTTGGAGGGCCTAAGGAGGGCCTAATGGAGGGCAGAGGGCCTAAGGAGGGCCTAATGGAGGGCCGATAAATTTTTTTTATGATCAATGACCTAAACTGAAAAAAAAAATGTTTATTGATTGAGACCATCGGCCAAAATTATAATTTTTTTTTATGATCAATGGCCTAAGCTGAAAAAAAAAATGTGTACTGATTGAGGTCATCGGCCATCAGCCAAAATTATAATTTTTTTTTCAGTTTTAATGGCCTAAACTGAAAAAAAAATGTTTACTAATTGAGGCCATCGACCAAAATTATAATTTTTTTTTATGATCAATGGCCTAAACAAAGCAAAAAAAAAAAAAAATCTGACTGATGGCCGATGGCCATCGGCCAAAATTTGAATTTTTTTTAGGGCCGATGGCCCTCCTGCTTAACATTTTTTTTTTTTTGGGTTCAGGGCCGATGGCCCTTTAATTTTGCTTAACACTTGAGGGCCGATAGTTTTTTTTTTTTTTAGGGTTGATGGAGGGCCTATGGACTCCCCCCATCGGCCCTCCCATCGGCCCTCCGCCGATGGAGGGCCTATGGACTCCCCCATCGGCCCCCCATCGGCCCTCTCATCGACTCTCTGCCGATGGAGGGCCTATGGACTCCCCTATCGGCCCCCCATCGGCCCTCCCATCGGCCCTCCGCCGGATAAAGACAAAATGACTATTTTTGTGTTTTGTTTAAGTTTCAGGCTACATTTGTATTTTTTTTTTCGTTTTGATTAACAGTGGGTATTTCCACTTTTTTTTTCCCTACTAACCGTAGAACTCTAGCTGCTATTGAGATCCGTACTATAAAGAATTATTCATGTGTAATAAAATGATAGATACAATTGTCCATGCAACAATCACTGGCAATAATATCTCTTGGAATATCTCGTGGAGAATTTATTAACTAATAGAATGTGGCCAAAAAATAGATACTTCAATTTAAAAAACAAAAAAAATTGCCAAAGCGAAAATTGAATAGTTTGTGAAAAGAAAGTCTACCTTTTGCGTAAGCATGGTTAGAGCTTTAAAAATACAAAAAATGAATCGCATGTTGTTTCAATAATTATATGTGAAAGACAATGACCCTTCAATAATTGGCCATCACCACCACCAATTTTTTATTCCTCCCTATGTCAATAAGTGTTGCATGTGATTTGCGAGCTATTAGATTTTGTCTCGTGCATACATCTGATAAGGACTATGGGTTTTTTCTCCATATTAAAAGTAAAAAAGGGTTTTACGTACGCATCCAGTGAATTAAGTCTATAGTGAATGTTGAGAATGTTTGGGTATTCTCTGTTTCAGAGATCGGAGAGAGATTTCATAGAACTGCACACTTGGAAAAGGAGAAGTATCATCAGGAAGTTAAGAAAGACGTAGTTCAGATCCTCAGATTCTAATCAGACTATCTAATTATAGTAGAGTTGTATATTCAAGAAATAACAGCAAGTTCATGGCTCATCGATGCATTCTACTTATAAGCAGTGTGCGAAACTTGGAATAATCAAGTGACAGAACCAATAGAAAAAACCTGTTTCTCTTACTCTAGCATTGGTTTATTAAGCAAAGTTCAAGGAGTTAGCAGCTTCAGAACTGCAGCACATGCGAATTGATCTAAATCAAAGCATTTCGTTCTGTTTTTCTAAGTTCTAACTACTATTACACATCTACTTAGACCAGCGGCAAAGGCCAATCGAGCATGCGTTGCAATAATTGGACTAATGCTAATCAAATATTTGGAGAATGAAAAAAAACCGACAATACTTCAAATTTCATATCTTGTATGATGGGCATAATAATCTATATATCATATGAAAAGCTGCAAAAAGCTATAAATTTCAAGTCTTTCCATCCTGCATTCAAATATACAACTAAGTTGAGATTTATTTGGTCCGTACCATACAATCATAAAGCATTCTTTACCATACAATCATAAAGCATTCTTAATCCAAGCTGTAACACCCCGAAATTTCCTTAAGATAAAATTAAATTTAAATAAGAAATTCATTTGCATCTCATGCATGATATTTTGTGGGTAAGTCATATAAGTCGCGCCTTAGGATTAAATTATTTGATATAAACATGATCATAAGGTTATATATATATTGTATATATATAAACATATATATATTAGGCTTGCGTTTTTTTAATTTTATTTTGATGTGGTGTATCATATATATATATATATATATATATATATATATATATATATATGTTATAACTTTAATTTTGAGTATTTAAATATAATTTTGTCAAGTAGGGGTGACATTTCGTTTAGGAATTCTTAATCAAATAGAATTATATATCATAATATAATAATATTTCAATCTTATAAAATTCTTTAGCTAAGCGTGGGTTGTGGAGAATTAGTGTGATAATCTTTTTTTTATATTATTTTATCTCTTTATCCTGGCTCAAATCCCATCTAATTAGGTTGTAGAATACATCTTATAAATATATGCTTCCCAGATTCATAAGATACACACAAATTCATTCATTAAAAAGAAAAACTATACGGCGTTCTCCATCTTCTTGTCTTCTAGAACTAATCACAAAGTTTTTTTGTTCAAGGTATCTCTAAACCCTCGAGATTTAAGTATGTCTTTGTTGCACATTATTTTTTTAAAAAAACGTAGTTATCATTTTTTTTCTTGAATATTTGAACCAGATTGATATTAATGCAAGTTGTGACCTTGCTAATTGAATCGCATGTTCTAGCGTGTGAATTTGTTTTTGGTGAAAATACATAGTTACATATGTTTACTTCTAATTAATTTTTGACAGGTCGTGCATGTTCTAGAGTTTTATCCTGCATAATTATTTTATTTAACTTCATCATGAGAATTTTAGGATTTGAAGATTTTTTATATCTTAAACTATGCATAAGCCGTGAGTATATCTTTAGGTTTGGCATGTTTGGAGAATTTAGATAAACGGCCCTAAAATATTTAGATATGCGGTTTTAAAATTCGTAAATATATGTTTAGTCAAATTGTCTTGCTAATATATTACTTGATCGGTAAGTCAGTGAGGAATGAGGATAGCATTAGAGAAGTAATTAATTATTAATATATTAGATTCATGCTTTAAAAGATTACTAAGGTAATTAACTATGTTAGTAAATAAATCTAGTGGATTCATGTGTCTGAGCATATAACTAATCAATGGATGATTAATATGTTCGTATTTTATTTAAGTGGTATATATGTTGCCTATTTGTGCATAATGTAATGTATTTTATGAACATGCATGTTTAACTGACATTAAACCATTTAAAAAAAAAATAGCTTAATAGATTGTATTGAAACATGAACTAGTCGCATAAGTTTTTTATTCTTCTTCTTCTTCTTATTATTATTATTATTATTATTATTATTATTATTATTATTATTATTATTATTATTATTATTATTATTATTATTATTATTATTATTATTATTATTATTATTATTATTATTATTACTGTTGTTGGTCCGGAGACGATAGTCAGGTGTAGAGGGGGGGTGAATACACCTGATCACAGTTTCTTTTCTCGGAACGTGAAGGACAACTGAGCTGTATGTTAATAACCTTCTATCACGGGTCAGAGTGTGTCGCCCTGCGAGCTCTCCTACCGACTTTTGTCGATTTCGAAACTCGGTCGGAGACGTTGTGCGGATAAGTGTGTAGGGCCCCGGAGATTCGTCTCGGTTTGAAAACGTGTTTTCGCAAGTTAAAGTATTTTGGCTAGTGCGCTTTTATAAATACGTTTTATGCAAAGATATGATTTTAAACCGGTTTGTATGCGGTGCAATAAAAACAAGAAATAACACAAGCAATTTAACGTGGTTCGGATACGCAAGATCCTACATCCACGGTCCCCGACAAGCGCAGGAGAACTTGTTGATTTATCCGAGCAAGCCTCGCAAGGAATGCATGCGGCACCGGACGCAGACCCTTCTAAGTTATAGTCCTTAGCGACTTTACAATTCAAACCTAAGTTCGAAAGGGAGGGGATAATCTCCAACTAGAAGGAGTTCTTACAATAAGAACAATTCACAGAAAGTGAACTACTTCGAATTTCTAAGCTATGAATATGGCAATGAGCTTAGCTAGAGAAGAAAGAGATCTAAATAACTCTAGAGAGAAGAACTAGAAATATTCTATGAAGGCAAGCTCTTCGCTGGATGATCTTTCAAGTTTGCTAGAGTGTTTGAATGCTTGAGCGTTTTCCCTTGTGAATCCCGTGCGTGGAGCTCGGTTTTCTTCTCTATTTATAGTTGTGAGCAGGCATATGTCCGTTGGAGAAGACAATGCCACATGTCACAAGCTTCCAAAGAAAATGTCCATATTTTTCGAATTGTTGCAGCAGGGCAGTTGACATTGTACATGAGAGCAGCTTTAGTTGGTCAGAGCAGGTAAAGCGTTGTCGGCTTCTCATTGGTCGAGGTTTGTGGTAGGTGAGAATGTGTCAGTGTTCAGAGTTGACTATTCTTCAACCTCGTATGATCTTCTGCTGAACTTCGAAATGACTTGTGCGACTGAGTCGTTTTCTGTCGGACACAGTAGACTTAGGACAATCTCTGTCTTCTTCGACTGAGTCGGCTGACAAGATGATAAGGCTTTGGTAGGTCAGCTGATGACTTCGAAGGTACTGAGCTTTGCATTAAGTTCTTCTGCTGATGTCTACCGGCTGGTGAAGAATCTTCTACTGAGGACAGATTCAGCTGAAGACAAAAGAATGCAAGCGATTACACTGATGACGTGGGGTTCTGGAAAGTAACTTCGTCAGAAGATCAGTCCAACAGTTTACCCCGTACAAGACTTAGACAAAAAGATAAACTATCACAAAAAGTCTAACCTATACATCATCTAATCCTATCGAGACACTACACTACTGATATCAGCTGGGTTTTGGGGTCTTCAATTCCATAGTACTACTATGATTTGCCCCAATATTATTTTAACCACAAACAGCTGACTACCATCTACTGACTCATAACCCAACAATTTTCTCCTAATTGATGATGCCAAAACCTCTACTATTATAAAAACAATGACAGGAATGCTAGACTACTGACTTAGAAAGACTTCAGTAAAACTGAAACAGATAACTTCAGTAAGTTCAGCAGGTGAGAGATTGGCAAAATCAGAGAAACGGTTATGTGTGAGTGTGTGTCAGATCACTTCAGTGATCAGTTGTGAAAAACACAAGCAAAAGCCGTAAGACAATGAGTAATTGTCTGGCAAGCAATAGAAACTGATATATATAAACAGATGATTACAGAGTTTCTATCGCTATTACAAAAACAAGGACAGGACGATCACGGCTGATATCTGAATCTCTTAGTTCAGCTCTTAAAAGCAGCAGACCTATCAGCAGGAGGGTCCAGACAGTAATACTTGTAAATCCTTTTCCTCAGAGTCTGGATTTCCTCGAGATCCTCAGGCAGATCAGTGCTGAGATTGTGATGATAAGCAGCTGCCTCGATCTCATCTTCTATTTCCTTCGTGCATAGCACGCCGCGAGTCGTTATGGGAGGAGGGATTCTTCTGAAGGCTGGAGCTCTGATGGGTATCTTCTCCCTTTCCATGATTGGTAGAATTTGTGCTCCGATATGGGCAAGGTTTTGACGAAGAAATTCTTCGAACAACTGATCAACTGGTACCTCAGACGGGTACAAGCCCCATACATAATATCCCTTAATGAATAAGACTTTGAGTTCCTCCCACTGCTCGTTTAGTTCAGCTGGTACCCATTTGTCTATGTGAGGAGTAGGGGCCTTCTTGATGTACGGCGATCTGAGTGCTCCTCTCCCGTAGTACTTTGAAGCTCTGGGTATTTGGTTTCTCCAGTCAGCTGCTGGCTTGTCAGCCAGGCTGATCATCTTAGCCATGTCAGCCAATCTTTTCTTCTCTCTGAGGCCCGCTGATCTAGCATCTCCTCTCCTGAGACTAAGTCCCTTCAGCGTTGCCTCCCAGGTAGCTCTGTCCTCGGCCTCCTGCTCAGGTGTAAGAGTTGAAGTGTAGTAACTACGAGTCGTTGGTCCGGACTTCGCAATTAGAGCTTTGGCTAGCTCCTCTTGAGCTTTCTTCTTCAGTTCCTCCTCGATTTTCTTTGCTTTTCCTTTGGCAGCCTTGCCAATCACTTTCTTAGGCTTCTTGGCCTCTTCTAGCTGATGCTCATGATCCAGCTTGTCTTGTAGCTGTTGAGCAATTTGTAGATCATAGGCTTCCTGCTCCGCTTTAGTTTTGAATTTTGGCGTCGGGAAAGATGGAGGAGTGGTTTCAGTTGTAATCTCCTTCCCCGGCCTTTACGGTGGCAGTGGTTGTGGCTCATCTTCGTCCTCCTGATCGAGGAAGCGAGTAATGTCCTCGATGTGCGGCGAGATGAGGCGATCTTGCTTCGATCCACGATGGGGTGTTGTTTGGACTTGGGGAACATACTCCGGAAGGAGTACTGCGAAGCCGGTTCCAACCTCGAGCAACGTGAACCTTCCCCACGGGGTCTTGAACCGGTTCCGGTCCTGAGTGGCTGAACCTACCCCTTGATTTCCTCCCTCAATAAATTGGACTTCAGGACTCTTCTCCGCCTCAGCCTGTTTCGTCTCAGTTTCTTCTTTTACTTCTCCTTCCCCCTTTTTGGCATCATCAGACTGGGAGAGGTGAGTACGAATGGCTTTCACATCCTTCTCCAAATTATATACTAGATCTTTGATTTGGGTGGCAGTTGCTTCGAAGTCCTTGACCAGGTCGTTGTATCGCTCCCAGTCCTTTTCTTGATCAGCTCTAAATGATTTCAATTGAGCAGCTGACTCCTGTCGGAATTTCAACAGAGACTGATCATGAGAGTCCGTGATCTCTTTTTGGATGACCTTCAGTGCCTCAGCCTGTTGTTTGATGGCTGATTGAAGGCTAGAGGTGGCCACTTTGTTCCTCTCATCCATGGTGGCTTGGACTGCCGCGAGACTCTGAGTCAGCTGCTCAGAGAAAGATTCCTTCTGAGATAACAAGAGCTGCTGACTCTGAGCGGCTAAGTCCACCTTCTGAGCTGCAAGGGCTGTCTCAATGATTTCCTGAATGTTTATCTGAGGAGTAGGAGCTTCTGAGACTTTCTTAACCCCTTCTGCTAGTCGGTCGACACTTTCAGTCTGGGCCTTTGTGTATTGAGCCCACTTGATGTGTACGTCTTTGGCGAGGAGACGATTCTTGTCCCCTTGGCACCTGATAGCTCTGTTTACCGACTTAGAGGTCACGGAACCTATCGGTTTAGCCTGATAGCTACTGGTTCTGAGCCTCTGCTCAGATATCGCGAGTTGTTGCGCTCGACTCGGCTTCGAGGCAACTTGAGCTTCACAAGATTTAGAAGGTGGTGGTGATTGGCCCTTTTCGCGGGGAGTAGAGCCCTCAGCAGATCCTCCCAAATCTGCATCCTTGGGTGATGCCTGTTCCATCTCGTCATCATTCTTATCATCATCATCGCCATGATGAGATGGAGGCGAGGTGCTGTTGCCAGGGATTGAGGATCCCAGGCTGAGAAGATATAGCATCGCTGCTCTCAGATCCTCAAAAGACGCAAGATCAGCTGGTTCCCCGAACCCTATAGCTGATTGTAACTCCTGCTCCTCGGCAAGAAGGGACAGACCTGACTGGGTTCTGATTATGTCTTCGAGAATATCCCAGCTGAGGGACCTTAGCGGCATCTGTGTCCTGCCCCTTATGGCTGTTTCCACCAAGTCTGGGTGCTCAGAGATCTCAGGGATCTGAGCATGTACCTCTCCTGTGGCACGGAGACGGGTGGAGTTAAGAGTAGTCCACTCAGCAGAGGTTTCCTCAGTCGGTTCCCTGATATCCGACTGAGTTTCCTCATAACTGATGCATTGAACCTTATCCTTTATCGTGGCACCCTCAATGCCGGTGTCAGAATCTAGGATGTGTTCCTCCTGAGTGGGTGGAGGAGAGGCTTGTCTGGCTGGTTTGACTGAGACCTCAGAGGGTCCAGTTTTAGTTAGTCTCTTCCTCTTAGGCGGGTCGGCGCGAGGGGGCAAATCTGAGACTGCTCTCTTCGGCTCAGGCGGCCCTCGCCCGATGGATTTCTCAGCAGCGGCTTTCGTCTTAAATTTAATAAGCTTGCTGTCGAAATACCTGGAGTCAGCAAAAGCTGAACTCCTCGAGACTGACTGCTCGATCAGTATGGACATCTTGGTTCCATATAGTAGCTTCCCCACACTAATAAGTCTTCTTTCTCTAGTGGGCGAGGCTGTGAACTTCTGAGCCTGAGCCTTCAGCTCGGCTACATAGTAGTCAGTCCAGTTGACTTGGACTCCATCATCTATGATCATCAACAGCTGGATGCGTGGCTTGGACAGCTGATCATAGGAACCCGCTGAGCTTGTGAGTAAGTGTGAGATAATATAATCGAGCCCCCGGTATTGTGGCAGTAGCTGATTCTTTGGCAGAGCTGTCTTGAAGACTATGTCGCTCCTGCCGCAGAACTTCTGAACATAAGCATTGATCTCCTTCTCCTTATATCCAATAGGAGAGATTCCACTGGCTGGGAGATCAAATGCTAACTCTAATGCATCACGGATGTTGATGACGTGCTGACTTGCATCCCAAGAATGTGGTACAACCTCCTTCATGAACGAGAAGGAAGATTCCTCCAACCCAGAAGCTAGGGTTCTCCAGTTGAAATATACCTCCGCCACTTGTCTGGGTAAAAACGCCCGAGGTTGCTTGGAGACGAGCAGTTCTAGTCCAAAACTTTCAATAGCTGAGAATACGGGCTCCAGATATGGAAGATCAACTTGACGAAGCGCCATAGTGGGTTCGAACTAGATGCGAGTTTTGATGATCTCGTCAAAGTTGGTGGGTGCCTGTATTGTCGCCATGAGAATCTGCAAAATAACTCGTTAGCACTTGAAAATAGAATAAGTTAGTATGAGTTTTGAGCAAGATTTAATACATTACCAAGTGATTTAGAGCTTGGAGATACTAAAAATGCAAAACAGTCTTAAGATTTTGGAAGAAACCTGAATCGCGGAGAGAAAGCTCTAAAATTTCGGAAATGGCGATAAGTGAGGAGAAGGTAGAAGATGAAAGATTTTGTAAGATCATGCGTGAAAAACCGTTTAGATCGAACGGTTGGGATTTAATCTCTCATTGTTATTTGCGGCTGAGATGTGATGTTATAAAAGGAATGATTGCCTAAGCCGCCTCTACCATAGACCCACGTAGGATAATGCGCAGTTAAGGTAAGTGAGAAGACGTGCATTAAATGCGCTGCAGGCAGCATTAAAGACTAAGTCATTTTAAATGAGAACGGTTTCCTACTAACTTATCCTTAAAAATTAATGACGGGAAATAAATGCTCATTAACTACTGAGTGCAAGCGACTGAGATAATAAATGCGAGCATGCTTCTGAAAAAAGTTTAAAGAGTAATACTACGCAAACCTCTTCAGCTGAACCTTTACGATCAGCTGGTTACCGTTTAGACTAAGGAGGATGGTTGAAGAGCTGATGACCACGTTCCCCCTTACTGTGTACAGTGTGATT
The DNA here is from genome assembly GCA_028984105.1 of Lavandula angustifolia. Classification (NCBI taxonomy): domain Eukaryota; kingdom Viridiplantae; phylum Streptophyta; class Magnoliopsida; order Lamiales; family Lamiaceae; genus Lavandula; species Lavandula angustifolia. The sequence continues at coordinate 16,388,741 of CM054823.1, forward strand.
CTCCCGACTGAATCAGTTTACTGAGTCTTCTGACCTGTCATACTGTTTCCTTACACTAGATACCAATTGTTGGTATATCAGTGGTTGGTTTCTACTGATACCAATTGATACCAACCAATTGTTGTGTTCTAATGACACGATTCAGTAGGATCCAGTAGACCTAGCTCAACTGATAATTCTCTGAATCTGTTCTCAGCTAGTGGTTTGGTCAGTAAGTCTGCCCTTTGCTTGTCAGTATGGATTTTCTCCATTCTGATATCATTCTTCTCGACATGGTCTCTGATGAAGTGGTGTCGAATATCCACGTGCTTGCATCTCGTATGGAGAACTGAATTCTGAGTTATTGCAATAGCACTGGTGGAGTCACAGTAGATGGGCACTTCATCCTGAATTATACCGTAGTCTCTCAGTTGTTGTCGAAGCCAAAGGATCTGGGCACAGCAACTTCCAGCAGCCATGTACTCAGCTTCAGTAGTGGACGTTGCTACTGAATGCTGCTTCTTTGAAAACAAAGATATTAGCTTGCTGCCTAGGAACTGACATGTTCCAGAAGTTGACTTTCGATCTATCATGCATCCTACATATTCAGCATCAGAATAACCTGTCAGTATTAGGTTGTCATCAGCAGGATACCATAACCCTGTGTCGGTGTTCCTCTTAGATATCGCAGAATCTTCTTTGCTGAGTCTAGATGACTTCGCTTGGGATCCGCTTGAAATCTTGCACATACACCTACAGCATAAGTTATATCAGGTCGGCTAGCTGTTAAGTATAATAAAGAACCAATAATAGCTCTATAATCAGTAGAGTTAACAGAAGCCCCCTCTTTGTCTAGATCGATTTTGAAATTTGTGTTCATGGGGATATTGACTGGTTTGCTTGAATCGCAACCAAATCTTTTCAGAAGATCTTGAGTGTACTTGGCTTGATTGATGAAAATTCCTTCAGGTGATTGCTTCACTTGAAATCCAAGGAAATAGTTCATCTCTCCCATCATAGACATCTCGAATTTCTCCTTCATCATTTTCTCGAATTGTTGACATATAGTCACGTTTCTGCAACCGAAAATGATGTCGTCCACGTAGATTTGCACCAGTAGGATATCATCTCCTGACTTTATGTTGAATAGGGTGCGATCTACTGTCCCCTTCTGAAAACCTTTCTGAAGTAGAAAGTCTGATAGGGTATCGTACCAAGCCCTGGGTGCTTGTTTTAACCCCGCACAGAGCTTTCCGAAGTCTGTACACTTGATGTCCCTGCTGAAAGCCGGGCGGTTGTTCCATGTAGACTTCTTCCTTCAGTACGCCGTTCAGAAAAGCTGACTTTACATCCATCTGATATACTTTGAATCCTTGATGTGTTGCGTAAGCTAGGAAAAGACGAATGGCTTCCAATCTTGCGACTGGAGCGAATGTTTCATCAAAGTCGATTCCCTCTGCTTAACAGTAACCCTTGGCAACTAGTCGAGCTTTATTTCTGACGATGACGTTGTTTTCATCACGCTTGTTTTTGAAGACCCACTTAGTGCCAATAACGTGCTGATGTTTAGGTCTGTCAACAAGCTCCCAAACTTCGATTCTGACGAACTGATTCAACTCTTCTTGCATGGCGATGATCTAGTCAGCATCATTGAGTGCGTCCTCTATTGACTGAGGTTCTTCTGTAGACAAGAAACAAGAATAGAGTGAGCTTTCTCCTTGACTTAATCTAGATCTTGTTCTTATCATTGCTGACGGATCTCCCATAATGAGATCTGAAGAATGAGCGTCAAGCCATGAACGTTTGAGTCTGGCTTCTTCTTCTGATACTACTTCTGCACAGTCAGTAGGTGTGTTAGGCATTTCAGTCGTACTGTTCTGTGATTGCAGTAGTTCAAGAAGAAGGTTAGGATCTACCGAGTTTCCGTGGTTCGGGGGCATTTAGCTCGGGAACAATTTGTGTTCCCCCCCGAGTTTATATTCTCGATAGAGGTCTCGATTACCACTTGGGGCTTCCTCATCGACCGTTGTTACCTGTTGTTGATTCTGTTCAGTAGAATCAACCAGGTCAGCTATAATGCCTGTTGGCTGAGTCTGAATTTCTTCATCGTCTGACTCATCATCCCAACAATGCTGGATCTTTTAAGCTTTATCAATTAGTGCGAGATCTTGTAGCTTGCTGCTGACATTTTCAGTATCTGTCTTTGTAGTTTTCCTGTTCTCAGTAACAAACTCATCAAAAACAACATGAGAGTTTTCCTCCACGCAAAGGGTCCGATAGTTAAAGACTCTGAAGGCTTTACTGACTCGGGAGTATCCTAAGAATACTCCTTGATCAGATTTGCTATCAAAGACCTTCAACTGATCTTTCCCATTATTGTGGATAAAGTAAGGACATCCAAAAATATGAAAATTAGAAATAGAAGGAATTCTCCCTTTCCATAGTTCGTATGGTGTCTTCATGTGTTGCTGTGTAAGTAGTGAGCGATTCTGAGTGTAGCAGGCGGTGTCAGTAGCATCTGCCCATAACTTTGAGGGTAGTCCAGAGTCTGCTAGGAGCGTTCTTGCTGCTTCTTTGAGTGTTCTGTTTTTGCGTTCAGCAAGCCCGTTCTGCTGAGGGGTGCGAGCAGCTGATGTCTCGTGCTTAATTCCCTCCTTTTCGCAGTACTCTTTAACTACTGAGTTGAGAAATTCTGTTCCTCTGTCTGAGCGAATTCTCTGTACCTTGATGTCCTTTTCCACACTGAGCTTTTTCAGCAGTTTAGGCAACTCAGTCATGACATCAGATTTGTTGGCGATGAAGATGACCCATGTATATCTCGAGTAGTCGTCAATAACGATGAGGGCATACTTCTTGCCTCTTATAGTCACTGGAGAGACTGGCCCGAATAAGTCCATGTGCAGCAGCTGAAGGATTCCATCAGTGGAAGGTGAAGGAATAGGTGGATTGCTACTCTTTGTCTGTTTTCCCTTCAAACATGCTTCACAATTTCTGTCTTTGATAAATGATTCGGTGGGCAGTCCTCTGACTTTGGAGTTCATGGCTAGCTTGTTCATAGTCTTGAAGTTCAGGTGGCTGTCTCTTATGCCATAGCCATCCTGACTTGTCACTTGATTTCGTCTGTGCTAGTAAGCAAGCCTCAGGTTCTGCGGTTTTCCAGTTTGCAACGTAGATATTCTTTCTCCGCGAGCCTGGTAACACTGTTTTCCCTGTAGATTTATCAACAATATCACAGAAACCAGCGTCAAAGATAACTCTGTTAAGATTGTCACAGAATTGACTGACAGAAAGGAGATTATGTTGAAGTCCTTCAACATATGTTACTCTTAGGCCGGAGCGAGTCCCAATGTTCAGCGTTCCATATCCCCTTGTGTAGCCTTTTGAGTTGTCACCGAACTCAATTCTGGGACCATCTTCTTGTACGTAGTTGGTCATCAGGCTCTTCTGGTATGTCATGTGTCTTGAGTAGCCGCTGTCCACTATCCAAGGGTCCTTATGCACCTGCAAAACAGAAGCATTTTTAGGTACCCTTTGGTTCAGTTGGGTCCTTACATGTTAGTGGGTGATTTCGGAACCCAGATCTGCCTAGGGACCTTAGAAGTCTGAGACTTCTTCTTCTGAACCTTGTCAGTTTTCATCTCCACAAGACCTGGAGATACTGACTTTCTGATGATTTTGGGCTCAGGAGCTTTCTTCCTCTGAGTCTTTGCGCTCCTCCTGACCCTGGGCTCATAGTAGTACGAGCCATACTGAGCCGGGTGCTCATACAGTGGCTCATTGTACTGTTCCGCCCACCTAACCTTCTTGGCTCCCCCTGAGTTTGATCGTGGTGTCCTGGGGCTGGAACCTTTGGTCATTGCTTCTTTCTTGCTCGGTCGAGGTGCAACTGGTTTCTGTTTATTCTTCGTCTGAGGTGTGGTGTCAGCAGCTTGCACCTTTCCTCTGACGAACCTATCAGCCAGCATTTCTGAGTTTTTTGAAGTGGAAGCCTCGTGAGTATAGCCAAGTCCTTCTTTCATGACTGTTGGCCTTTGTGCTCTGAGCATACTTTCAAGCTTCTCCTTAGCTCCCAGGTACTGTTCAGTCATCAGTCCTCGCCAGACCTCATCACTTCTTCTGAGTGAGTCATAATCATTTTCTACGTCTGTGAGCTTCTGACTGAGTCGGGCTACTTCAGTCTCTTTCTCAAAATTGTCCTTAGTCAGAACTGAGATCTGAGTTTCTTGAAGCTGAGACTTAGTCATAAGAGATTCAATCTCTTCCTTGAGTCTCGCTACTAGATTCTCTGACTCAGTAGAGACCTGACAATTAGAAGAAAGTCTCTGATTCTCAGCCTTTACCTGTTCCAGTTCCTGAACTCTCTGCTCAGCTGAATCTGCTCCTCTAGTAGATCGTCGTAGGCTTGTACCACATCTAGAAGCTCATATGTGACCGAGCATGTCTCGTGTGTGCTATGTGAAGAAGAGGTTATGTTAAGTTTAGAATTTACCTCAGCCTCTTCTCCGGCCATTAGACAATATTCAGTCGTTTCTTCAGGAACCGTCTCTCCGATCTCAACTGCGATGAATGCAGCTTCGTCCTCAGAGGAATACATAAATGTATCTTCCTCGATTGAGTTGTCGGATATCTCTCCGGCTATGTAGGCCTGCCTTCTTAGGGCAAATTTTTCACGTCTAGCTTGCCGTTCTGCTCGTTGAGCAGCTGAGAGTTCGGGACAGTCGTACTGATAATGTCCCTCCTTCTTGCAGTTATAACAGGTAGATGTTCTACTGCTTTTTCCAGCTGAGTCTTTGGATGGACTAGCAGCAGGCTCTGAGTTCCTGCAATCAGTAGAAAGTTTAGATTCTTCCCTTTTCTGATAGTCTTTCTTACCTGAGGGAGAATCTCTGTTGTATTTCCTCAGCTTTCTGACTCTCTCCTTTTCTCTCTGATATTTGAGAGCCATCAATGCGAGTTGGTCAGTGCCTGAAGTCTCAGAGGACTTTGCTTTTATCGTGGCCACTGCCTTGCTGGAGGAAATAGGTTTGACTCCAGTTTTGCTGACTGTTGCTTTGAAAGCATGGTTAATCTGAGTGTCAGCTGAAGCACTGGAACATCTTTGGGGTAAGCTGTGCTCAAATTCCTCTATTTTTAATTCTGAAAAGATAACATCAGGAGTTAGAGCATTAAGATCAGAGCATCGTAAATAAGTAGCAAATGGAAGCCACTTCTGTCGAGGTAGCGCTCTCAAGATCTTGGTGTTCATCTCTTTGTTGGTGAACATCTTCCCCAGCCCGTTGATCACATTGACTTGATTTGTGAATCTGATGCTAAGCTCATCAATGGTTTCACTGGGCTCCATAGCAAAGGCATCAAACTTCTGAAGCTCTAATTCGAGCTTGTTCTCTTTAATCTGCAGGGTTCCTTGGCTCAGTACAGCCAGGGCATCCCAGAGTTCTTTTGCCGTTTTGCAGTCCTGCACCCTCCCGAGGTGAGAGTCACTGAGTGTAGTCAGTATAGCATTTCGCACAACTCGGTCGAGGTTGTGCAGCTTTTTCTCTTCCGGTGTGAATGCAGATTTTTCTTTGGGGATCTTAGCACCGATTTGTGCTCCTACACCTCCCAAAGCGGCAAATTGTACGTTGTCGATCATGGGAACGATGGGTCCTATTTCAAGGACGTCCGTCATGCTGTCTTGCAGCGATCTAAGGTGTGCCTCCATTCTCACACGCCATACCGTATAGTTCTCTATAGAGAACATCGGTACCATCCGAATGCCTGACATATCAGACATGTTGTGAACGAGAATAAGGATGAAAGAAGAGATAATTGTGCAGTGAAAATGTTTTCAGGATCTGTTCGAGAAGACCAGTAGTACAGAACCGGCGATCAGAAGAACACCGTTGCTCTGATACCAATTGTTGGTCCAGAGACGATAGTCAGGTGTAGAGGGGGGGTGAATACACCTGATCACGGTTTCTTTTCTCGGAACGTGAAGGACAGCTAAGCTGTAGGTTGCAACTGATGAACAGTGCCAGATAATAACCTTCGATCACGGGTTAGAGTGTGTCAGCTACTGAGCTCTCCTACTGACTTTTGTCAGTACTTGAAACTCAGTCGGAGACGTTGTGCGGATAAGTGTGTAGGGCCCGGAGATTCGTCTCAGTTTGAAAACGTGTTTTCGCAAGTTAAAGTATTTTGACTAGTGCGCTTTTATAAATACGTTTTATGCAAAGATATCATTTTAAACCAGTTTGTATGCAGTGCAATAAAACAGTAAATAACACAAGCAATTTAACGTGGTTCGGATACGCAAGATCCTACGTCCACGGTCCTGACAAGGCAGGAGAACTTGTTGATTTATCTGAGCAAGCCTCAGCAAGAAGGAATCTGCGTTGACCGGATGCACCCCTTCTAAGTTATAGTCCTTAGCGACTTTATAATTCAAACCTAAGTTCGAAAGGGAGGGGATAATCTCCAACTAGAAGGAGTTCTTACAATAAGAACAATTCACAAAAAGTGAACTCCTTCGAATTTCTAAGCTATGAATATGGCAATGAGCTTAGCTAGAGAAGAAAGGGATCTAAATAACTCTAGAGAGAAGAACTAGAAATATTCTATGAAGGCAAGCTCTTCGCTGGATGATCTTTCAAGTTTGCTAGAGTGTTTGAATGCTTGAGCGTTTTCCCTTGTGAATCCCGTGCGTGGAGCTCGGTTTTCTTCTTGTTGGTCCCGTGAGTGAGTTCAGGTGTAGAGGGGGGGGGGTGAATACACCTGAATCCAAATTTCTCAACTTTCGAACACGAACAGTCCTATTCAGGAAGGTGCCGTACTGAAATAGTTCAGCAGACCAGACAACTGTTCTGAATCGTGTTAAAGGCTAAAGGAGTACTGACTCAGCTGAGATCTGCTAACTGGCTAGGTCAGAATTCAGTATCGATCAGTGAGAGTTCAGTGTGCGGAATTGTGTAGGCCCAAATCAGTTTTAATGAGGAAAACGTTTTATGCAAGTCTCAGTTCAGTAGATAAGAAGTTCGAGAATCGAGACAGTTAAATCGATTTTAAATATGATGCTCAGTATGCACAGTAAAATCAATGAAACAGTAAGTAAACAACACAGATATTTTTAAAGTGGTTCGGATATCAACAATCCTACGTCCACTGTCCCGATAGATCAGGAGGCTATTTATTATACTGAGTTAGTCTCAGTCAGCTTGTACACTGGACAAAGCCGTGGCTTGGGGATTATACTGAGCAAGTCCCAGTTTACACTTCTATCAAACTTTAAGTGTTTGACAAACTTCTCCAACAATGAAGGAGTCCTTATACAATAAGGATTGGGTTCAAATGTGAACTCCTTCGTCTAAGCTATGGATATAACAAGTGAGCTTAGGGTTAGAGGGATAAGGAACGAGAATGTAGCTATCTAGAGCGACGAACAGCTGAGGGTTTAGCTATAGGTTCGTGTTAGTCGCTTGGATACTAGAAGCTTATGTCGGTTCAGCTTGGTTCCTTTTGAGCTGTATGTAGTCTTTCGCCGGAGATAACTCGGTTGATTCTTGCGGAAGACTTAGTCGTTAATTTCGCTCGTTTGAATGTTCTGTGTGTTTCTTGCTTCTATGTGTTCTTGGATAGTGGGTTGGTTGGTGAGCTTCAAATCTTGAATGATCCCTCTATTTATAGAGTGGAGAGAAGAATAGATCCGTTGGAGACAATCTTCTTCTTTTTCCCTCTTTTGCGGTAGCAAACGGCTCTTTTGTGTAGGTAACAGTGTACTTTCCCACCTTTTACGGAAATATGTTGACTGTAGCTTTAGTAGGTGAGACGACACGTGTATGCTTGTCATTTGTCGAGGTGGATGTGGTGGTTGAGACAGAACAAACTTCGAGGCAACTGAAGTTGACTTCTCTCTTCCTCGTACTTGACAACACTGATAGCTTATCAAAAGATTCAGACAGTTCGAAGACGTCGCCCGATGCTTGAGTCCGATTTTTGTATTCAGTAGATAGACAGCTGAGAAGGGTCTACTGAAAATCAGCTCTGAGTCCAGTGAACTACTCCTGCTGAGTTCAGTTCAACTGACTCTCTCGCATATCTTTGCTCTCGCCGAGTCCAAGATTCATTGAGTCTTCTACACTGGTGCTGAGGCTGATGAGCTACTGAGCGCCTTGACCAGAGCAGAGTGTCTACTGAGTCTGAAACCTCAGAGACAACTACGAATACAAAGGAATGGTTCACCAATCAGATAGGGTTTTGGGATCTTCAAATCTTCTCAACAGTCAGAGCACGAGGCTACTGAGCGTGATTCAGTATAGAAGATAGAATCATTTCCCACAAGTATGATCATGCTGAGGATTGAATCATCACCCAACAATTTCCCCCTATTTGATGATGCCAAAACCTATCATATATGTCCTATCAACTATGCTAAACACTAACTCACTCAGAAACAGAGCTCCTTACAAATATTACAAGTAGGATCAGTGGAGTTGTCTGGTAAGTGCTAGTCTACTGAGGGAGACAGAGCAGAACAATTTCCCCTTTTTACAATAATTCCCCCTATGCAACAATTTCCCCCAAAGAGAAATAGTAACTGAAAGTCTAGTCTATCAGAGATCTAACCGAGCAAAAACTGACAAGTAAATAAACAAAGTGTGTGTGTGTCAGTAATCACTTCAGTGATTCTGAGTGTTAAAGTATAAAGCAAACACGGCTATTTAGACAACAAGTAGTTGTCAGAGCCAAAAGAAGATTGTATAAAATATAAGAGAAATTCAGTACAGATACAATCTTGCTATGCTAAGAGAATAAGCTAAAGATCTAAGGAGGAGGGCCACTGAACTTCTTGATTCTTTCCATGAACTCTTGAGTCTGATCTTCAGGGAGCGGCACTCCATACATCCTGTATGTGATCTTCCTTAGCTTCAGAAATTCTGCAAAATCAGCAGGCTCGTCTTCAGCAAGTTCTTTCTTCGCTGCTGCATGCTTCACTTCCGCTTCAATCGTACCAAAATGTACCGAGTCATCCTGTCTTCTTGGTGGAGGTATGATTCTGGGTCCCAGAACACTGACTTCTATACCTTCAGATATGGCTTTGTCGAGGTATGGGTAGAGTTCAGGTTCAGTAGCGAACATCCATTCCATGTAAGCTTCAATCCTTGTCTGTTGGACGGAACCTCCAAAAATAGTTCCTCTTGATGAACTCAATTTTCGCATTTTCCCATTTTTGATTGAGTCGAGCCGGTATCCATTCATCTCGTTCTTGGCCATCTTTGAAATTTCGTGTCAGTGGCTTCCCGAATCTCCTCAGTATCCGTATGGAATATCGGCTTTAGAAGGCACTCTCGGCTGGCCTCCTCTTCGATCCTTTTCATCATAGCTTCAAGGTCCGCTTCCAAATTCGTCTCTCGGCAACTGAATCTGTCTTGCCTCCTCGCCTCGTATAGATATCCCGTTCATCGAGATCAAATATGGCTTCGATTTCTTCTCCTTGTGTATCGGTGGCTTCTTGGAGGGGCTTCTTCGATTCAACAGGGGTACTAGATCTAGATTTGGATGTACCACGCCTTTCGGTACTCTTCGCTCGCTTTGCTCCTTTTCCTTTTCTCTGTCCTCTTCATCTCGTTATGATGAGCTTTCTCGGAGGCGCTCTAGCGGTTCTCTTTCCTCCTCCGGATGGGGCTTTAGTCTTTCCTTTGGCGAGCTTAGACTTTGGCTTGTTAGGCCGCTTCGGCCTCTGCAATTTCTCACGCGCCCTCTTATCCGCAGCTATTTGGGCTTCCTCCTTAGCAGATATGTACCTTAATCGCTTTGCTGGAGGGGTTGGAATTTTAAGCTTTTGTTTGCCCTTGCCTTCTTGAACTGGGTGGTGGAAGAGGAGCCTCTTCTTCTTCTCGAGTCCTCCACCGCTTTGTTCGGCGTACTCGGCAACCTCCTTAATAATGTCTTTGGGAGTCTCGGGTTGCTCGAGTAGTCTGCTGGGGTCTCGAGCCACTTGGGCTGGTTTCAACCGTGCTCGCAGCCGAAACACCACCGGGCCTTACCCGGAGTCTCGAGTCCGAGTTATCCGAGACCGAAGTTTTTTCTGTTTACGCTTCTCGGTCCCCTTCTTTCCTTCGTAGCTGTCCCCTTCAGGTGGTCTAGAAGGTTTAGTGGGAGTCGGCTTCTCGTTACTCTTTTTCTTTTCTTCACTTTCTTTCTCGATTACCCTTCTTCTTTCCTTCCCCCTTTTTGGCATCATCAAGTACAAGCCGGGGTTGGGATGAGTACCTTCTTTTCTAGCTTCGATAAACAGGTGGACAAGTCGTCCGATCACATTATGAACTTTCTCCAATGCTAGATGCAGGCTCGTTCCTCTCGAGATATGAGTGCGTCCTTGTATGCCGCATGAGAGAGAACGGCTTCGACTTCGATTCGGCTAGTTTCTCACCGATCTTGTCCTCCACGACCCGGTTGAATGAGGTCTAGTTTGTTCTCCGTGGCACGGGCTTGCTCGGTGGCCCGACTCGCATGAGCGGACAAGGCGTTACGAAATTGTTTAAGGAGCTTGGCCTGTCCCTCCCGAATTCTCCTTAGGCGAGTCCGAAACTGCTTTGTTCTTCTTGGGCCAATGCTTCAGTTATGAGAGCGGAGACATCAGGGGCAGCTGATGTAGAGATGCTGGATTTCAGCCCCTGAAGCTCAGAGTTGGTGGCCAATGCAGACTTCTTCCACACCTTGTGGACTGCCTTCGCCAATTCCCGATTTTGAATTCCTTGTGCAGTTAGAGCTTTGGCAACTGAACGGGATCTCTTGGCAGATGGGCTGGGCGCTGCCTCGTATGTAGACTCGAGCGGAGCCGAGCGGGAGCTCGCCGAGGACGAGACACCAGCCGAAGGCTTCTCAGGCCCAAGGATACTGAGTGGTGGTGCTGCTTCAGTATGGGTATCCTTGTCCTGTGGATGTCCCTCATCAGGCTTTCCAGGGCCTGAATCACTGGGTGGGTCTTGACCGTCGTGGTCAGACCCATCTGAGGGCGGCGAGCCAGCTGCTTGGTGTCGATCAGCAATAATTGCAAGCATGGCTGCCCTTAGATTCTCCATTGTATTGAGATTCTCAGGCTCTGAATAGCCTATCTCCTCACGCAATCTCAGTTCTTCCAAGTGGAGCTGCTGACAGGAGTAGTGTAGAACAAGGCGTTGAAGCTGAGGCCACTCCTGAAAGCGTAGGATCATATGGAGCCTTGCTGACTTGGCTAGGACGAGCAAATCTGAGTGGTCAGCAAGCTCTGGAATGAACTGGATGATCTCTCGGGAAGCTCTAGAGACGATAACTGCTGCTTCCATCCCGAGAGTCTCTTCTGCAGACGCAGAATCTGACTCGATATCAACGAAGTCAGTCTCAGAGTCAGCAGGTGGACGACTGCTGAGCGGAGGCACAGAGAGAGGGCTATCCAGACGTTGGACTTCTTCACTTTGGGCTTCAGTAGCCTCTCCCTGTTCCTCTTGAACTTGTTCCTCAGTGGGGACGACTTTCTCCACTGACTTGGTCTTCTCAGATGAGGAAGACTCATCTACCAACTGTAGTGGCTGAATAGGAGTCGGTTCAGTAGCCACTTCGATGGTTGTCTCTCGGTTCGGCAAGAGGTGTATCCGGTATGGCCTTCCTCAGCCTCTTGGCTGGTGCCTTAGGTGATTTAGCCGGAGGTGTCCTTTTCTTAGGAGTCGCCTGCTGAGGCTTAGATGGCTGAGCTTCTGCGGCCGGTCCTGAACCAATCTGTTGCAGGGCCACGGACTTGTTGTGAAAGCGAATTTTCTTCACATTAAAGTATTCTTTGCCGTCATAAGTGATCTGCTCAGCCTCGCAGAGATCCTCGATCATGACTGATAGTTTAAGTCCGTAGAGAAGCTTTCCCTTTGCGGTCAGTGTTCGCGTAGCTTTGTCGAACTTGGCTGCCTGAGCCATAAATTCGTGAACAAAGAAGTCAGTCCAATTGACTTTCACGCAGTCATAGATCGCCATCATCATATGGATCTTCGGTCGGGAGACCTGATCGAAAGAGCCAGCCTGGCTCGTCAACAGCTGAGTGATGATGTACGCCAGTGCTCTGAACTGCGGTAGCATGGCATTCTTTGGAAATGCTGCTCTGAATGTTGTGGGCTTGCCACAGAAAACGGAGAGGTATGTGTCGACAGCGTCATCATTGTACCCCAAGGTGCTGACACCTTCAGACGGGAGGTTGAAGCTCTTCTTCAGCGCTTGTTTAACGGACATACGCCCCGGTATCCTCGATGCGTCGTCAATGGCGTTAACAGCGAACCTCGCCAGAATGTCTCCTCCAACTGAGTCGGAGTTCAGATATAGTTCCGCCACTTGTCGAGGAAGGAAGAAGGTCGGCTTCCTCGATAGAAACTCCTCAAGGCCAGATTTCCTCAGATAAGTGAAGATCTCGTCCATGTACTCGAGCTCGCACGCGTCGAACTCCATAACTGGTTCGCACCAGATACGTCCCTTGCTGACGATTTCCTCTAACTTATCGGGAGAACTGACAGATAGACCAGCCATAGTACCTGTTACAAGAAATGAATCAGTACCGTTTCTTGGATAGAACAGTCTTTGTACAATGCGATGCGATCTAAAAAATATAATAAATACATTAACAGATATAAGCATACCAATAGATAAAATTCGAGATAAGATTGAGAGTGAAGTTGCAAGTAAGGATTGCGAATGCAGATCTCGGATTTTTCAGAATTTGAAAGTTATGAAGTATGCTAATGGCGGTTTCAAAGATATGATCGAATATATATATCAACTATGAAGATGAACGGTTTTCGATCGAAGGCTGAATTTAAACTTGCTTTATGATATGGACGGTTAAGATTAGAAGTTAAAAATAGGCAATGATCATAAAAGGCGCCTAAGTCAAAGCCAGTTGTAGAATAGCCTAAGTAGTAACTGCGAAAAGACATGCATTAAATGCGTGCAGAGTTCAGCAAGCTTATGTATGGAATGTCGTGCATTAAATGTGAGCCGTTAATAATAAAGACAAACCAAAAGATATTAATGTCATGCTGAATCTTTGTCATAAATGCAAAGTACTGTTGTATTAAATTACTACTGAGTAGAGATACGCAAACCTGTCAGCTGAACATAGTAGTCAGCTGATACCTCGTGTAGATGGTTTCGTCTCTACGTCCTGAATGTATCGATGCGAGAGTGAACATTCCCCCTTCCTTGAAATGTCTCTCTCCCGAAACCTCTTCTTGGCCGGGGTCGAGTAGGGTCCAACAGACCTAGCTCTACCGAAAGTTCTCTCGAATGCGGATTCGGCTAGAGGCTTGGTCGGTATATCAGCCCGTTGCTTGTCAGTATGGATCTTCTCCATCCTGATATCCTTTTTCTCGACATGGTCACGAATGAAGTGATGTCTGATGTCCACGTGCTTGCATCTCGTGTGAAGTACAGGGTTCTGAGTGATTGCAATAGCACTAGTACTGTCGCAGAAAATCGGTACTTCATTCTGAATGACGTCATAGTCTCTCAGCTGCTGTCTCAGCCAAAGGATCTGGGCGCAACAACTTCCAGCAGCCATGTATTCAGCTTCAGTAGTCGACGTGGCCATGAGTGCTGTTTCTTTGAAAACCATGAGATCAGCTTGCTGCCGAGGAACTGACATGTTCCTGAAGTTGATTTTCGGTCTATTCTACATCCTGCATACTCAGCATCAGAATAACCAGTTAGTTCAATATTATCATCAGCTGGATACCACAAACCCATGTCAGGTGTTCCTCGTAGATAGCGGAGAATCTTCTTTGCTGAGTCCATATGACTATGCTTGGGATTCGCCTGAAATCGAGCACAGACACCTACAACATAAGTTATGTCAGGACGAGTAGCTGTTAGATATAATAAAGAACCAATTATAGCACGGTATTTAGTTTGGTCTACTGATACTCCCTCTTTATCAAGATCTATCTTCATATTCGTGTTCATCGGGATCTTGATTGATTTGTCGGATGTGCAGCCGAATCTTTTGATGAGGTCTCGAGTGTATTTGTCTTGGTTGATGAACGTTCCCTTTTCAGATTGCTTGACTTGAAAACCAAGGAAGTAGTTCATTTCACCCATCATCGACATCTCGAACTTATCCTTCATCATCTTTTCAAATTGCTGACACATGATGACATTCTTTGATCCGAATATAATGTCATCCACGTAGATCTGCACAAGTAATAAGTCTTCTTCCAGTCGAATGCTGAATAGAGTGCGGTCTACTGTGCCTTTCTGAAGAAGAAACTCAGACAGGGTATCGTACCAAGCCCTGGGTGCTTGTTTTAACCCGTATAGAGCCTTTCCGAGTCCATATACTTGATGTCCCTCGCTTGAAAGCCGGGCGGTTGTTCCACATAGACTTCTTCTTTCGGCACGCCATTCGGGAATGCGAGACTTCACATCCATTTGATAAACTCTGAATCATTGATGTGTTGCGTAGGCCAGGAATAGTCTGATTGCCTCCAATCTTGCAACTGGAGCGAACGTCTCATTGAAATCTATCCCTTCGGCTTGACAGTAGCCTTTAGCCATGAGTCTTGCTTTGTTCCTTACTATAACGTTGTTTTCATCTCGCTTGTTTTTGAAGACCCATTTAGTTCCAATAACATGTTGATGCCGGGGGTCCGTCTACAAGCTCCCATACTTCGTTTCTCGTGAACTAATTCAGCTCCTCCTCGCATAGCAATGATCCGGTCAAGCATCTTTCGATGCATCCTCAATGGTGCGAGGCTCTTCGGTAGACAAGAAGCGGGGAAAATAATGCGCTTTCTTCTTGGCGAGAACTGGATCTTGTCTTGACATTTGCTTTGAAGGATCTCCAATGATTAAATCAGCAGTGTGAGCATCGAGCCACTACGATGTTTCAACTCTTCATTTGAAACTTGTTCAACACGGATAGTAGGTGAGTTAGGCATTTCGGTTGTACTATTACGAGATTGAAGTAATTCAAGAACAAGAGTATGATCTCTTGAGTCACCGGGTTCGGGGCATTCGGCTCAGGGAACATTACTAGACGTTCCCCCGAGGTGTTGCTCTCGGTAGTGTTGGTCTCGATTACCTCAACGGTTTCCTCATCGACTCGAGTTACACGGGATTGATTCCGTTCGGGAGAATCAATGCGCTCGCCTACTTGCTCACGTGGTTGAGATTCGATAGATTTGTCTTCGGTTTCTTCGTCCGAATCATCATCCCAACATAGTCGGATCTTTTCGAGATTTGTCTTTTAAGCTTAGATCCCGTAGGCGCTTCTTGATGTCCTCGGATTCGGAATTTGAGTTATTGCTCCTGTCTTCGTAGCAAACTCGTTAAAAACAACATGAGGGCTTTCCTCCACGCAAAGAGTCCGATAGTTGAATACTCGAAAGCTTTGACGACCCGAGAGTATCCTAAGAATACTCCCCGATCCGACTTGCTATCAAAAGTCTTGGCTGATCTTTCCCATTATTGTGGATAAAGCATGAACAACCAAAAATATGGAAATAAGATAGAGAAGGCTTCCCGCCGTTCCATAGTTCATATGGTGTCCGCTTATCTTTGCTTTGTCGGTAGAGATCTATTTTGAGTATAACATGCGGTATTAGTAGCTTCGCCCCGAGAATTTGGTTGGGAGTCCCGAGACTGCGAGTAGAGTCCTTCTTTGCCTCTTTTAGAGTCCTCGTTCTTTCGTTCGGCAACTCCATTCTGCCGAGGTGTGCGTGCGGTGAAGTCTCATGCTCTATTCCTTCGCTTGCGAGAACTCCTTTACCATGGAATTAAGGAACTCGGTTCCTGCTGCGAACGTATTTTTCTCGATCTTGGTGTTCTTCTCGACACCGAGCTTTTTCGAAGCGTTGGTAACTCTGTTTGACATCGACTTGTTGGCAATGAATATGACCCATGTGTAGCGCGAGTAGTCATCTATGACCACTAATGCATATTTTATCGCCTCCGATCGTCACCGGGGAGACTGGACCGAACAAATCCATATGTAGCGGCGAAGGGATTCCATCCGTGGAAGGCGATGGAACCGGAGGATTTTGATTCCTTGTTTGCTTTCCCTTCGACATGCTTCACACCGAGTGTCTTTCTTTGAATACTTCATTCGGCGGTCCCCTTGCTAGAGTGTTTCTTGCAAGCTTGTTGAGCGTCTTAAAGTTGAGATGGCTGAGTCTTACGTGCCATAGCCACCCCGTGCGGTTGTCATTCTTCGCCAATAAGCAAGCTTCGGGTTCAATCGAGTTCCGGTCGGCCACATATATGTTCTTTTGCGCGAACCCGATAACACTGTTTTCCCCGTGGATTTATCAATAACATCACGAAACCGGCGTCAAATATCACTCTATTTGAGTTATCACAAAATTGACTAACGAGAGAGAAGATTATCTTTGAAGTCCTTCAACATATGATACTCTTGGAACGTTAGCAGTTCCAATGCTGAGTGTTCCATATCCTCTGGTATAACCTTTTGCATTGTCTACGAACTCAATTCTGGGTCCTTCTTCAGTGATATAATTCTTCAGTAGACTCCTTTGGTATGTCATGTGTCTTGAGCATCCGCTGTCCACATACCATGGGTCTTTACGCACCTGCAAAACAGAATTATATTCAGGTACCCTTTATTTTTGATTTTGGGTCCTTAGATGTTAGTTTTAGTAACCCAAATCTGTCTAACAACCCTGGTGGTTTCAGACATTTTCTTTCCATTGGAGTCAACATATCTGACCACTGGACTGGTCACAGCTGACTTCTGAGGCTTCTGAGGTTCAGGAGTCCTGATCTTCTGAGTTGGTGGACTGCTGACCTTTGCCTTCTGTGCGGCCTTTTTCTTCTTCTGACCTTTGGAGCCTCTTCGGACTATAGGTTCATAATAATATGATCCATACTCGAGCGTGATGCGTCGGCTTCGGAGGTCGATACTGATCCGCCAAGTTTGATTTCTTTGGTTCCCCCCTTGACGTACCGGGGTTTCTTGACATTGATCTTCTTGTCAGAATGCTGATGTGTGGGATGAGGTACTTTCATCTTCTGTTTGTTCTTTGCTAGGGGGTTCAGTATATCTGCGTTGATAGTCTCCCCTCGAACAAATCTATCAGCAAGCCGTACTTCCGAGTGTCTTGGGGGCGGATGAGGAAGCTCCTGGACCGAATCCAAGTCCTTCCTTGCGGTGCTTTGGCTTATTGCTTGCTAGCATAGCCTCCAATTTCTTCTCTGCGCCCATATACCTCTCAGTCAACCGGGTTCCTCCGGACATCATCACTTTTCTTCGGTGCGTCGTGCTCGGTCGGAAGTCCGGACAGTTCTTGCTTCGAGGACTCAGTTCAGTATCTTTTTGAGTCAAGTCATTGGTCAAGACTGAAATCCGATGTTCTTGATGCTGAGACTTGGCCATCAGAGAGTTTATCTCCTCCCTGAGCCTCAACACAAGTCCTTCGGCCTCAGTAACAACCTGAATCTCTTGAGAAAGGCTCTGATTCTCCACTTTCAGGGTATCCAACTCCTGAAGAGTCTTACTGAGCTGCAGACTCATCTGAATTTGTTCATCTAGTAGATCTTCATATGCGGTCGAGATGTCCAAATTCCCATCCGCACTTTGAAATAGTGTCGTGTGTGCGGTGTGAAGAGGAGTTAAGCGGTTCATGAGAATTTACCTCATCTTCTTCGCTCGCCATCATGCACATTTCGGTTGATTCATCTCGCTTCATGCTCTAAGGCCATGAAAGTCGCTTCATCGTCGATGAATCCATAAAGGAGTCGATCTCTTCGAGTCGTCCGAGATTTCGCCGCCTATGTAGGATTGTCTTTTACCGGGCGAATTTCTCTCTCCTTGCCTTACGTGCTTTGCGCGTTCAGCACTACTGAGCTTAGGACAATCATACTGATAATGTCACGGCTTCTTGCAGTTGTAGCAAGTGATGACTTTTTCTTCTTTGGTTGCACTATCCCTTGAGGGTGCTGAGTCATCTTTCTTTCGCATTCGAAGATTGAGTATCGGGAGCGCGTTTAGGTGTATATTCGACTTACCTTTTGTATCTCGGTATGCTTTGGTCGGTTTTCTACGCCTTTCTTTCTCCTTCGATACTTCACTGCGAGCGGCGCGTACCGAGCTAGACTTCCTTCTTGTAGGTCGGTGAGTGAAGGCTCGGTCTTACTCGTCGTCTTGCTCGTAGCGGGAGATGCTTTGTGCTTACTATAGCTTTGAAAGCATGGTCAATCTTCGTATCGGCTTCACTCTCGGCTTTCTTTGAGGTCCGTCGAACTCATACTCCTCTCGCTCGTAATTCCGAAAAGATATGGTCGGGAGACACAATATCTAAATCGAATGTCGCAATAAAGTGGCAAAAGGTGTCCAAAGGTGTCCGTCAGCGGTGCCCTCGAATCTTCGATTCATCTCTCGGTTCTTGAATGTCTTTCCCGGCCCCATTGATAGAATTCATCGATTGGTAAATCGACATTTAGATCTTCGATTTTGTCCCCGGGCATGAGAGACAAGCTTTCCGGCTTTTTGGAGTTCCGGCGCTAATTTGTTGGCTTTAATCTTCCGAGTCCCTCGACTCGGTAGCGCAAGAGCATCCCGAGTTCTTTAGCGGTCTTGCATTCCCGAACCCCGCCAAGATAAGAATCACTAAGGGTGGTTAGTATAGCATTCCCGGCGACTCGATCTAGATTGTGAAGCTTCTTCTCTTCGGGAGTGAAGAGACTTCGTCTTTGGGGATCTTCTTCCCGGTCCACCATTCCTCCTCCTTGAGCTTGGTCCCGAGTCACGACACTATCAATCATAGGAACAATAGGTCCATCTTCAAGCACTTCGATCATATCACATGGAGGGATGTCGAGATGAGCTTCCATCCCGACTCGCCATACTCCGTAGTTCTCCACCGAGAACATAGGTACCATCCTTATACCCGACATATCAGCCATGAAGAATAATGATATGAATGTAGAGTGATATGCGGTGAAAAACGCTTTCCCTCGGATCCGTTCGAATAGACCGGTCTCAAACATAACAAGAGTCAAAGAACTCCTGCTTCCGATACCAATTGTTGGTCCCGTGAGTGAGTTCGGGTGTAGAGGGGGGGGAATACACTCGAATCCAAATTTCTCAACTTTCAAACACGAACAGTCCTATTCGGGAAGGTGCCGTCATCGAAATAGTTCGGCCAGACTGCATAACCGTTCGAATCGTGTTAAAGGCTAAAAGAGTACCGACTCACTCGAGATCCGCTAACCGACTAGGTCGAGTCGGTATCGATCGGTGAGAGTTCGGTGTGCGGAATTGTGTAGGCCCAAATCTGTTTTAATGAGGAAAACGTTTTATGCAAGTCTCGGTTCGGTAGATAAGAAGTTCGAATCTCGAGACGGTTAAATCGATTTTAAATATGATGTTCGGTATGCACAGTAAAATCAATGAAACAGTAAGTAAACGACACAGATATTTTAAAGTGGTTTGGATATCAACAATCCTACGTCCACTGTCCCGATAGATCAGGAGGCTATTTATTATACTGAGTTAGTCTCAGTCAGCTTGTACACTGTTGGACAAAGCCGTGGCTTGGGGATTATACTTGAGCAAGTCCCGGTTACACTTCTATCAAACTTTAAGTGTTTGACAAACTTCTCCAACAATGAAGGAGTCCTTATACAATAAGGATTGGGTTCAAATGTGAACTCCTTCGTCTAAGCTATGGATATAACAAGTGAGCTTAGGGTTAGAGGGATAAGGAACGAGAATGTAGCTATCTAGAGCGACGAACAGCTGAGGGTTTAGCTATAGGTTCGTGTTAGTCGCTTGGATACTAGAAGCTTATGTCGGTTCAGCTTGGTTCCTTTTGAGCTGTATGTAGTCTTTCGCCGGAGATAACTCGGTTGATTCTTGCGGAAGACTTAGTCGTTAATTTCGCTCGTTTGAATGCTCTGTGTGTTTCTTGCTTCTATGTGTTCTTGGATAGTGGGTTGGTTGGTGAGCTTCAAATCTTGAATGATCCCTCTATTTATAGAGTGGAGAGAAGAATAGATCCGTTGGAGACAATCTTCTTCTTTTTCCCTCTTTTGCGGTAGCAAACGGCTCTTTTGTGTAGGTAACAGTGTACTTTCCCACCTTTTACGGAAATATGTTGACTGTAGCTTTAGTAGGTGAGACGACACGTGTATGCTTGTCATTTGTCGAGGTGGATGTGGTGGTTGAGACAGAACAAACTTCGAGGCAACTGAAGTTGACTTCTCTCTTCCTCGTACTTGACAACACTGATAGCTTATCAAAAGATTCAGACAGTTCAGAAGACTGTCGGCCCGATGCCGAGTCCGATTTTTGTATTCGGTAGATAGACAGTGAGAAGGGTCTATCGAAAATCAGCTACGAGTCCAAATGAACTACTCTGCCGGAGTTCGGTTCAACCGACTCTCTCAGTATACTGCTCCTGCTGAGTCCAGTATTCACTGAGTCTTCTACACTGGTGCTGAGGCTGATGAGCTACTGGCGCCTTGACCAGAGCAGAGTGTCTACTGAGTCTGAAACCTCAGAGACAACTACGAATACAAAGAAATGGTTCACCAATCAGATAGGGTTTTGGGATCTTCAAATCTTCTCAACAGTCAGAGCACGAGGCTACTGAGCGTGATTCAGTATAGAAGATAGAATCATTTCCCACAAGTATGATCATGCTGAGGATTGAATCATCACCCAACACTTCTCTATTTATAGTTGTGAGCAGGCATATGTCCGTTGGAGAAGACGATGCCACGTGTCACAAGCTTCCAAAGAAAACGTCCATATTTTTCGAATTGTTGCAGCAGGGCAGTTGACACTGTACATGAGAGTAGCTTTAGTTGGTCAGAGCAGGTAAAGCGTTGTCGGCTTCTCATTGGTCGAGGTTTGTGGTAGGTGAGAATGTGTCAGTGTTCAGAGTTGACTATGCTTCAACCTCGTATGATCTTCTGCTGAACTTCGAAATGACTTGTGCGACTGGGTCGTTTTCTGTCGGACACAGTAGACTTAGGACAGTCTCTGTCTTCTTCGACTGAGTCGGCTGACAAGATGATAAGGCTTTGGTAGGTCAGCTGATGACTTCGAAGGTAATGAGCTTTGCATTAAGTTCTTCTGCTGATGTCTACCGGTTGGTGAAGAATCTTCTACTGAGGACAGATTCAGCTGAAGACAGAAGAATGCAAGCGATTACACTGATGACGTGGGGTTTTGGAAAGTAACTTCGTCAGAAGATCAGTCCAACAGTTTACCCCGTACAAGACTTAGACAAAAAGATAAACTATCACAAAAAGTCTAACCTATACATCATCTAATCCTATCGAGACACTACACTACTGATATCAGCTGGGTTTGGGGATCTTCAATTCCATAGTACTACTATGATTTCCCCCAATATTATTTTAACCACAAACAGCTGACTACCATCTATTGATTCATAACCCAACAATTATTATTATTATTATTATTATTATTATTATTATTATTATTATTATTATTATTATTATTATTATTATTATTTTATGAAAAGGAAAATAGAGAAATTAACTTGATTTTTAGATTAATAAAATACTAGGAACAATTATTTTAGGATTTGATGATAGCTATAAAATATTTAATTGAATTTTATGATAAGATAAATAATTTCAATTTAATTTTTATGAGCTAATCCTCATAAGTGTCGAGAGTTGCCATTGTTTAATAAAAATGTCTTCATATTTTATGTTGTTGAGATTCTAATGATATGCTAAGATTTTAGAAATTTATGAACTACTTGTGGAGATGTGTAATCAATATTCATGTATATTAAAATTAAGATTAATGTTAGGACGGGCGCGCGTGGCTTAAGCACTTGATATACATTGTTTATTCACTCAAAAGGTTAAGGTGGGGAATTTTTCTTGCACTACATTTATCCTTATTATATTTTATGCTCGATATTTATGACTTAATGTCAGGCATGATAAGTATGGATCGAAGTTGATCCGCGATCGAAGTTGATCGGTACAAAATTTTATAGTCGAAGTTGACTAGGATCGAAGTTGATCCGCGATCGAAGTTGATCAGTACACATGTTTATGGTCGAAGTTGACCGAGATCGAAGTTGATCCGTTTTAAATGTTAGAGTCGAAGTTGACTCGGTGGTCTGTGTAACTACGTAATTCTTATATGTTCTAATTTTCTATAATATATTAATATATTATATAGTTCGGATAAGTGTATTCCCCACTGAGTAGTCGTACTCACCCCCTCTATATTTTCACTTTTTCAGATCATGGTCCGGTAGATGCTTGAGGTAGCTGATGGTGATGGTCACACACTTACATGAGAAAGAAATTATGAAACTTCTTACCGCATTAATTTAGTTTTATCATGAACTAAGATCACTCATGCTTCATTTTATTTCCCGAAAACTAGTAGTTGCATTTGCACTCATTTTAAGACTTTCGCTGTTTATGAAATTGCATTGGAACTTTTTGATTTTTTTTTTATATATTTAAAACCATCTCTTGAAAAATAAATTTGAAGATAAAGTTTATGCATGAGGTGATGTCCCCTTAAAAAGTTATTGAAAATTGGGGCCTTACAGATTGGTATCAGAGCAGATCTACTTTCCTGTAGACTTGCTTCATATAATGCAGTAAATTGACCATCATCACTGCCACAGCATCGTGCCGACGAGGTAAGAAAGATTTTCTAAGTTAATTTTGATGCACAATATTGAAAGCATGTTTTTCTAGCATGGCATAAGCATGATTTTTATGTAAGTAAATTATGTAAAATATTTAAAGTCCTCGAAGATGTTGCCTTAAGAATAAGAACCTGGAGACCTTACATAGTTGAATTTTATATGAACAATAGGAAGATGCATCCGAGAAGACAACCCGGTAACAATGGTAGTGGAGGGACATGAATAACCATCCAGAGAGCCTTAGTAACGCACAACTGCTAGAGGTTATGAGGGAAATGTTTCCGCAACGCCAATGAGGAGATCCAATTGTGAATGATTTTAGGACAATGTCACCCCCTACTCTAAAAGGGACGAAGGACCCACTTTTGTGGAGGAGTGGATTGGCGATCTGGAGCGGATCTTCGAACACCTAGGATGTAGTGACGCTCAAAAAGTTACATGCGCGAAGTATTAGTTGGCCCAAGATGCGCGACAATGGTGGAATTCTTGGCTTAGGACTATGGCGCCAAAGCAGCAGCAGAACATCACTTGGGACTTTTTCAAGACACAAATATTGAATAAGTTTTTCCCGGAATCTGTTCGACGGGAAAAGAAAGTGGAGTTGATGACTATAAAACAAGGGAACAGATCAATTGTGGATTACGAGCGCCACTTCACTCATCTCTCCCAGTTTGCACCAGACTTAGTGGATACCGAACAGAAGAAGATGGAAATCTTTGAGAGTGGGTTGCACGATAAAATAGGCGGTATATTAGCCGGTCATGAGATTACAACATTTGATATGTTGGTGCAGAAAGCCCAAGCAATCGCAAACGAAAGAAGCTTGATGGACCCTCATCTAGATCGTCGTAGGCTAATGGAAAGAGACGTTAGGGAAGACTCTACGGATGGAGATCAAGGTTTTGATAAGAGGCCTAAGAGAAATGGAGGAAGGGCATTAATAACACAACAAGAAAGGTCGCACTGCCCAAAATGTCAGAGAAATCACCATGGAGAATGTCTACAGGGACAAGGCAAGTGTTATTATTTCCACGAGGTTGGACACATGAGTGGGCAATGTCCCAAAAGACAAACATTGGGTAATAACACCAACAGAACCGACAACAACCTAAGAGGGACACTTATTTGCTATCGTTGTCGCCAAGAGCCAAGAGGGACATACTGCAACTAATTGTCCACATAATAACAAGGCAACAAATAATAGTGGAAGACGAGGAAATGCACGAGTTTTCTCATTGACTCAAGAGGAGGACAACAGAGTTACAACTCAAAACATGTCAGGTACTGCTCAATACTCAACGAGAGTACACTATAGTATGTTTCGGCATAATTAGAAGATTTAAGATAAACATAAGGAAAGATGCGAATAGAGGATTACCACTTTTAGAACAAATAAGATAATAGGAAATCCAAAGGTATCCAACTAATTTGATTCGAATATAAAATAGGGGATCTATGTTATTGTTTTGAGATAGGAGATTTCCATATTTTAGACTATAATAATACCAGAAAAAGAAACCAAATAATGTAGACATTTGGAGGCGATCATTTAGAACTCCGAGGATGACTTAGAGAGGCACAATTTGCGGATAAAGGTAATTAATTTTCGAGGACGAAAATTTTATAAGTCGGGGAGATTGTAACACCCCGAAATTTCCTTAAGATAAAATTAAATTTAAATAAGAAATTCATTAATATCTTGTGGGTAAGTCTTATAAGTCGCACCTTAGGATTAAATTATTTGATATAGACATGATCATGAGGTATATATATATATATATATATATATATATATATATATATATATATATATATTAGGCTTGCGTTTTTAATTTTTATTTTATTTTGATGTGGTGTATCATATATATATATATATATATATATATATATATATATATATATGTTAGAACTTTAATTTGAGTATTTAAATATAATTTTGTCAAGTAGGGGTGACATTTCGTTTAGGAATTCTTAATCAAATAGAATTATATATTATAATATAATAATATTTCAATCTTATAAAATTCTTTAGCTAAGCGTGGGTTGTGGAGAATTAGTGTGATAATCTTTTTTTTAATATTATTTTATCTCTTTATCCTGACCCAAATCCCATCTAAATAGGTTGTAGAATACATCTTATAAATATATGCTTCCCAGATTCATAAGATACACACAAATTCATTCATTAAAAAGAAAAAGTATACGGCGTTCTCCATCTTCTTGTCTCTAGAACTAATCAGAAAGTTTTTTTTGTTCAAGGTATCTCTAAACCCTCGAGATTTAAGTATGTCTTTGTTGCACATTATTTTTTTAAAAAACATAGTTATTATTTTTTTTCTTGAATACTTGAACAATATTGATATTAATGCAAGTTGTGACCTTACTAATTGAATCGCATGTTCTAGCGTGTGAATTTATTTTGGTGAAAATACATAGTCACATATGTTTACTTTTAATTAATTTTTGACAGGTCGTGCATGTTCTAGAGTTTTATCCTGCATAATTATTTTATTTAACTTCATGTGATCCGTGGCTCCAGTATCAATGTGTTGGGTTATGAGTCAGTAGATGATATTCCGCTGATTAGCGGTTAAAATAATATTGGGGGAAATCATAGTAGTACTATGGAATTGAAGATCCCAAAACCCAGCTGATATCAGTAGTGTAGTGTCTCGATAGGATTAGATGATGTATAGGTTAGACTTTTTGTGATTGATTATCTTTTTGTCTAAGTCCTGTACGGGGTAAAATGTTGGATTGATCTTCTGTCGAAGTTACTTTCCAGAACCCCACGCCATCAGTGTAAGAGCTTGCGTTCTTCAGCCAGCAGCTGATCTTTACCTTCAGTAGAAGACAGCCCATCAGCTGATAGTTATCAGCAGAAGAACATAATGCAAAGCTCAGTACCTTCGAAGTCATCAGCTGACCCACCAAAGCCTTATCAGCTTGTCAGCCGACTAAGTCGAAGAAGACAGAGATTGTCTTGAATCTACTGTATCCGACAGAAAACGACCCAGTCGTAAAAGTCATTTCGAAGTTCAGCAGAAGATCATACAAGGATGTGGAATAGTCAACTCTGAACACTGGCACATTCTCACCTCGACCAATGAGAAGCCGACAACGCTTTACCTACTCTGACCAACTAAAGCTGCTCTCATGTACAGTGTCAACTGCCCTGCTGCAACAATTCGAAAAATATGGCCGTTTTCTTTGGAAGTTTGTGACACGTGGCATCGTCTTCTCCAACGGACATATGCTTGCTCACAACTATAAATAGAGAAGAAAACCGAGGTCCACGCATGGGATTCACAAGGGAAAACGCTCAAGCTCACAAACAACTCTAGCAAGCTTAAAGATCATCCAGCGAAGAACTTGCCTTCATAGAATACCATTAGTTCTTCTCTCTAGAGTTATTTAGATCCCTTCTTCTCTAGCTAAGCTCATTGCAAAATCTATAGCTTAGAAATTTCGAAGGAGTTCACTTTCTGTGAATTGTTCTTATTGTAAGAACTCCTTCTTAGTTGGAGATCATCCTATCCCTTTCGAACTTAGGTTTGAATTGTAAAGTCGCTAAGGACTATAACTTAGAAGGGTCTGTCCAGTGTTCAGATTCCTTGCTGAGGCTTGCTCAGATAAATCAACAAGTTCTCCTGCCTTGTCAGGACCGTGGACGTAGGATCTTGCGTATCCGAACCACGTTAAATTGCTTGTGTTATTTACTGTTTTATTGCATTGCATACAAACTGGTTTAAAATCATATCTTTGCATAAAACGTATTTATAAAAGCGCACTAGCCAAAATACTTTAACTTGCGAAAACACGTTTTCAAACTGAGACGAATCTCCGGGCCCTACACACTTATCCGCACAACGTCTCCAGCTGAGTTTCAAGTACTGACAAAAGTCAGTAGGAGAGCTCAGTAGTTGGCACACTCTGACCCATGATCGAAGGTTATTATCTGGCATTGTTCATCAGTCGCAACCTACAGCTCAGTTGTCCTTCACGTTCTGAGAAAAGAAACTGTGATCGGTAGGTGTATTTACCCCCCCCCCCTCTACACCTGACTATCGTCTCCGGACCAACACAATGATCCAAGAGCCAGGTGGAATAGATTCAGTCACAACATTATTGTAAGCAGAATAGGAGCAGTATGCTATTTTGTTACCTGAGGTATTTTCAGTTGTATTGGTCAGAGGAGGTAGAGGGTTAAAGCTTTGAGACATATTTGGGATGAGGTTGACAAGGTGGTTGTATTGATCTGAGGATATAGGGGCACTTAGATTCTCAGAGTTCTTCCCTGGATCAGAAACCATATGTGCAGCAGAGGAGTATTGGTTAGCCACATGTGAAGGTATTCCTTGGCGATTCTTGAACTGATAACCAGGTGGAAAGCCATGAAGTTTGTATCATTTTTCTTTGATGTAGCCAATCTTTCCACAATAGGAACAACTTGGGGCTTCACGTTTTGGATTTGAACCTTGAGAGGACTGAAATCTGGACTGATATGGTTTGTATAAGCCTCCAGACTGTGATGCAGAGTTGGATCCCTTGGATCCATAACAGGCAAGGCTAGAACCTTCATTAGATGTTGTAGAGGAGTGTTGATCGACCATAGCTATAGCTTCATTTGTTACTGATGAGGAACCGTTAAGACTTCTCTGTTTCTCATCCTGAAGGACTAGACTGTGTATATCGTTTAGTGAGGGAAACGGATTCATGATTAAAATCTGGCCTCTGATGGAAGAAAATACATCATTTAAGCTCATTAAAAACTTGATGGACATGCTTCGTTCTTCTTGAATAGCAAGAGTCCTGAGGCAGTTGCATGTACACTATTTCATTGCCCCACAATTACAGCTAGGCATAGGATTATACTGCTGCAATTCTTTCCATAGTGAATCAAGCTTATTATAATAGGTTGTCACAGAGAGAACTCCCTGAACTGTGGTATATATTTCCTTTTGTAGTTCAAAAAGTTACCTTGCGAATACCTATGGCGAAGTATGCTCCACGTCTCTGCGGCAGTATCTGCATAGAGAATACATGGAGCTATCTCCTTTGCACATGAGTTGAGGATCCAAGATTGAATCATGAGATTGCAACGCTGCCACGCCATATAATCTTCACCTTTTTCTTCAGGAAATGATTCTGGATTAAGAATCATATGGAGCTTGTTCTTTGCTCCAAGGGCAATCCGAAGAGATCTTGCCCATGAATGATAGTTGCTGCCATCCAACGGTGGATTCACTAAAACAGCAGAGGGATTATCGCTTTGGCTCATGAAGTAAGGATTATTTTCATCCATCTTTGTCATGATGAATGAGGGGTTTCACCAGATCTTGGGAAGAAAGATGCTTGATCGATTCAAGGATGTGATTTAAAGGCTAGAAGCTCTGATACCATGATGAAATGCAGAGAAGATCTATGAACTCATGCATGAATGCATGATGAACAAGAACTGTAAAATGTAGAAAACAGAGCAAGAATATTTGAAGGAAATGAGTTTATTCAATGATCTTGTGTTACTTTACACTATTGTGTATAGGCTATATATAGAGCCATAAACGTAGCTACCAAGTAATGCTAACAGACTACTTACAACTTCTAACTGTTCTAACTGCTTTAACTACTAATCTAAACAAACACAAATGGTTATAACCGCTATCAGTTTACTGTTCCATTAACCGCCCTTCTTGTTTTCATCTTGTTCTTCGTTCTTGCTTGTCTTCTTGCTTGTTGTATCAATGGTGGAGTTATGTGAAGAATCACAATACCCAGTCCCATCCACGTGGCCATGCACAAAATGCCCCCCCCACCCATTCTTGTACTAGGGCTCAAAGCCCTCTCCAAATTGACCAACGATCCGCTCTCCAATTCGCCCAACGCCGTCTCCCTCAGTCTCCGGCGCCAATACGACCGAGAATTCAGACGATTCGGAGTCGAATTCCGTCACCGTTAAGCAGGTTTCGTTGACGGAGATGCTGTCGCCCAAGTGTACGCCTTCAAGAACGGTCTTCGCCGAGATTTTGATGGTGAAGCTGTCGCTCTGGTCGAAGCCTAGATGCTTGATTGTCCCCATCTCCTCGACGATTCCGGTGAAGAGGGATTTGATAGCGGTGGTCGCGATTTTGGGCTGGTGGGATTTGGCGGGTTTGATGAAGATAGATGAGAGTGAGGGCTGTTTTAGAGCGGAGCCGAGAGCTAGTGTGGAATGAAATAGAGGCCGCGGAGGAGTGGCACAGAGTTCTGAGATTGATGTTGGCCTCGCCGCCGGCGATGCATTCTGTGGTGTTTGTAGAGGACGGTTAGCGGTGGGCGATAGCCATTATTTTCAAAATTTTTAATTTAAAGAGAAGTTGGTAAAAATAGTAATTTAAAAAATTCATAAAAAATTTGATGTTACGCGAATCCGACTATTATGCTAAGTTGTATAGTTGGAATGCAATTGGTTAAGTTGTTGGTCTCTAATTTAAGATACCCAATTCAAGTCCAATGATTTTTATTTTTTATTTTTTTATATTACACTTAAAATTGGCGAACAATATTAATATGTATATTAAAATTTATTATTATCATGAAAATTACAATTTTTTTTGTATATTTTGTATTTGGTATTTGTTTTTCATTTTTGTGATTGTGTATATAATACACGTAGAAGAGATAGAAGATATCGTGGAATATTTAAAGATAATAAAAGTATCACTTCTTCTTAAAAAAAAGCTTACTTTATATGAAAAAAAAGTATTTCCTCTGCCCCCAAATAATATTCCTTATCTTTCCGGTACGAGATTTAAAGAGAGTAGTTGGTTGTGAGTAGATGTGGTGGGACTCTTAAAAAATAGTGGTTGGTTGTGTGTAATAATTTATTATTTTTGAAAATGAGACATTATTTATGAGACGTCCCGGAAAGGAAAGATGGACATTATTTGTGGGACGGAGGGAGTATCAATTATTTTGAATATATTACTTGTTCTGAATAAAAGTATCATTGTTATTAACCAATGTATCACTTGTTATAAATAAAAGCATCACTTATTAAGAAAAGTATCGTTGCATATAATAAAAGTATCATTTGATATGAAAACAATATTACTTGATTTGAAAAAATATCAATTGTTATATTCAAAAGTATCATTGATACTAAATATATGTATCAATTAATATTAATAAATGTCTTATTTGTTCTGAATAATTGTATTACTTTTTAAATTTTAATATTAATTGTAATAAATACACAACAAAAATATCATTCATATCACTTTCTTAAATGAATGTATTGTTTTTTTTAAACAATTGTATCACTTTCTTAAAATGAGTGTATCACTTAAATTGAATACATGTATCACTTATACGTAATATAAGTATAGCTTAACATGAATAAATGTAACCGTTGTTTTAGTTGTTTGTATCACTTTTTTGAAGAAAATAGATCACTTTCTTTAAATCTGTATATCAATTATTATAATAAATTCACACAAACTCTTATTACATAAACATGAAACTAAAGTTAATAACTCGATCATTTTTTATATTATATGAAATAATTCAAAATTTATATAAAATTAAATAATAATAAAAGTAAATAATTTAATATATGTTGAAAGGGAAAAAATGGGATTGAAAAAAAAACCTAAATTCTCAATAGAAATTGAGCTGGCCTAAAGTATATACGAAAACACAATTAAATTGTAAGGAAAATAGAAAAAAAAAAATTGGCTGGCAGCGGCGTCTGCAAATGTGAAAGTAGAAAAAGTGGGAATAAGACTGCAAATTTTATATTTTTGTTTATAGTAACTTATTTAATACTTAACTAAAATATCAAATTATAATTTATTTGAAATTATAAATATGTCTAAATTGTAGAAGTTGGTTCAATCCAACTTAAATAACTTCGGCCTTTTAAAGTTAAACGTAGAGAATTTTGTGAAATTTAAGTTGTTGCAAATATTAAAAATTAATATTTACTTAAATTAAGTTAGAAGTTATATAATTTAAGTTGTTGCAAGCACCCCAAAATATATTAAAAGCTCATCCTTCATCATAAATTCATAATGATATTTTTGTTAATGGAAATTACACTTTAATTATAATTATTATCTTATGTTTAGTTTCACTTATATGAAAATGATTAATTATGTAAATGACCTCAAATCATATTTAACTAACAACGAGTTTACTGTGAGATCGACTTTACGTAAGATCGAATAAGTTCATACCTTAATCCTATGACCAAACCTACTGATCCAAACCCATCTATTAATCCTAATTCATACCCAATCATTCAAAGACATCCGACCTTAGATAAAATCCACCTCAACCAAATTTTTGTGTTTAATTATACAACCAAATTATTAAAAATTTAATATTTGACAACACCTATATGCAAATATATACGCCACCGTATCAGGAATTACCAATATAATATTTTTATTTTATACTCTAAATTATGGTTATTGAATTATGTATAGATATATGAATATATGTTTACTTTATACATTCTTAGTTTTCTATAATAATGTAAGTCTTACAGTAGAATGTCACAAATTCTTTGGAGATATTCTAACACCAAACTTACGAAGAGAGAGTCTCTAATATCTAGCTTATATATGGTAAAAACCCCTTAATTTCAATATATGATATTCCACCTTCCGTAATCAAAATTTATTACCAACCATCACAAACTCCCCTTTAAATATTTATTGAGTAGGTCAAAACCACAACCTTTTCCTCACCATTTATCTGCAAAACTTTTAGAGCATTCCCCTATATTAAGGTTCCCGTATCCCAATTTTAGTACGGAAACAGTGTTTCGTCTTCAATGCTAATCCCCAATATTTTTCCGTAAAAAGGAATATTCCATAATATTATCTTTTTATACTCTTATAAATCAAATTAAAATACAATTATATAATATCATTAATTATAACTTAATGATATAATATTTTAAATTGTAATTTAATTATATAATTAAGTTATGTAATAAAAGTTTATAATTTTGGAAATGTTTGTGATGAAAGATTAGTTAAAGAGCTTTAATATATAGTGGTTTTAATCACTAAAAGCACAATCCATGTGCATTAAATCTTGTCCCTTTAATTCAAAAGTAAAAAAAAGATCTTGGTCTTTGGTTTCAATCAATTAAACCACAATACATTAAATCTTGTCCCTTTATTTCAATTCAAAAAGCAAAAAAAATCTTGAACAAAATTATCTAGATTTATTCTAAACAAAATTAATTATCTAAATTTATTCTAAACAAAATTAATTAGTAATTAATTTATTCTAATTTAAAAACCATTATTAATCCTAAACCTACATATAATACCCTCCACTCACCTCTCCGGCTCTCTCATCCGCCGTCTCACCCCTCTCGCTCTCTCTCATCTCTCATCAAGCTCTCCCTCTCTCGATCGTCTCTCATCAAGCTCTTAATCGTGCACATCATAGCAACCTCTACACTCAAACACTCCAACACACACACAAACCCAAGCAATACCGATCGAAGTTGAGACTACTGCAGCGAGACGAAAACACGAGACAGAAAAGCTGATTCGCCAACCCCAAGTCGCGAGATTGGGGCCACGGAACAATCTCGGTTCTTCAATTCCGGTGAAGATCGCTGGAATCTCCGGTGGGGGTAAGTATTTTCATGAGATCAATTTTGTATTTAGTGTGTAGATCTCGATTTCATGTTTTACCAAGCTCTTGATTTTGTGTTTTGATTTCACAGTTTTGTAACAGAAAACTGAATTGTGCCAATTTTGTAACTTTTTTCACATTAAATTTTCTTAAAAAAGGGATAGGGGAGGGTTTTGAGCAGCATTGGGGAAGAAACAGTAAAAAAAAAAATAGGGGATTCCCAATTTTTGTGTAGCTTTGGAGATGGTTCAATTTTCTGGTCTTCTTACAAATTTTCTGCAGTAATAATCAATGGCGAAGTCAAGAGGAGCCAGTGTGGTAAGAGTGGTAGCAGCTCTTTGTTATATGATCTCCAGCATCATCATGTTTACAAGAAAGCAACAAGTTGAGGAACGATTCATTGACTTTGTAACCAGATACACTGATGGGACCGGTCTCTTGTAAGTTGTCGAGTTTCAAATTTTTTAGACCCTAAAGCAAAATATAATATAATTAATTTTAGAACTTTGAGTGTCTTAATTTTTTCTGGCGGAGCCAAGTGGCAGTGGGGCGCCTATAATTTAAAAGTAATTGACGTTTTTTGTAGAATCTCGATATTTAGTTTAGTGGTTTGTTATTTTGAAAATTTGGACACAAAATCTCTCGGAAACTTAATAGAGCTAAATCCAAACAATATTTCTTTTATTTTTCTCAAAAATAATCAAATATAATCTTTAATGGGCCCCTTGAACCCAATTTGTTTGGTCTATTTTCATTTCTTTTTTTATTATTTCAACCAAGCTATTCTTTGTGTTGAAGTTTGACTAACAAAACGATGCAGATTCTGTGCAGTCATAAACATCCCAGTGTGCGTTTACAACATCATCGTACTGAGGATTCCTTCGGACAGTTTGCTTTGGAGCACAGTCCCATTCATCGACATGATGCTTTGCGTTCTGACGGGGTCGAGCCTTGGAGTCGGGTGGCAAATATACAGATATTCGGTGTTGTTTCCTCGAACTATGTCGACAGTTGGCGGTGTAGTTCCGAATTTCTGTGTTCGAGTTTTGTGGTCAATGATTTGCTCCACCATTGGTTTTGTTTTTAGCTTCTGTCTTCTGGCTTATAGCATTCTTCTTAGCAATGGCTTGTTTGAGAGCTTCTACGTCTAAACATATTTTTTGAGCTTCTTGATTTGGTGAGTCCATTTGATTTGATGGATATGTGGTTTGTTTTTATGTTTTATTTTATGTATGGATTAGTGGATAGTAGATCTTGTTAATTCTGGTCTATTATGTTAATTTGTCATGGTAAAAGTTTAAGAGGCTTTGGACAAGTTTTAGTATGCTAAGAGACTAGATAAATCAATAAAACCTCTATGTTCTGGACAATTATTTTATGTTATTGTGTTTCATTGAACTCTGAAACTTAAGTTTACTAAAACATAAAGGTGTTAAGTATTTATGTTAGCTTTCTATGAGATTTCGAATTGCGTTTCTATAGGGAGTTATAGTCGAAATCAAAAGACTGCCCTGTGTTCCTGTACAACTTACATATGTGACTGTATTAGGAAACTTACATATGTGACTGTTTGGATTTTGAGGTTCTGTAAAACATGAAAGTTCTGATATTGAAGTTTACTTTCTAGAGAAATTTGATTCATATTTATATCATACTAAGTGATGTTTGGATTTTGAGGTTTTGTAAAACATGAAAGTTTTAGATATTGAAGTTAGCTTTCTAGAGAAATTTGATTCATATATATATATATATAGGGAGTGGTTCCCGTGTGAACAGCCTTTATCGTGTGAACGTGTGAACATTGCACTTTAAAGACAAACGTATTGCACTTTCAAGGTAAATATCGCACTTTAATACGCACTTATAATTGCACTTAAAGACAATGTTTGCACTTTAAGTATTGCACTTTATAATACAGTTGTTTGCCTTTAAAGTCAAGTACATTTGCTTTAAAGTGAAGTGTTCACACGTTCTACACGATAAAAAGTGTTCACATTATGAACCTCCTCATATATATATATATATATATATATATATATATATATATATATATATAGGGAGTGTATCTATGTGAGAACCTCTCTATTTGTGAGAACTAGGAACTAATCTTGGCCTTAGATTTCATTAATTTAATGGTTCAGATTTATTTTTTTTCCATATATTTTTAAATATAATTTTAGTTTGTTTATTTAATGAAGGTTAAGATTGTAATTTTTATAGTTATGGATTTATAGATAAGGCAAGTTTCTTAATATCTAATTTAAAAGATTATTTATAATTAAGGTAAGTTTTTAATATCTAATTTAACTTTTAATTAACATATTAATTAATGTGGATAAATATAGCAACAAACGAATTGATTTAAATAACTTCCTATATTATTAATTCTAAAATCATAATTCATTAAAAATCTACCATTTAAAACTGTATTTTATCCATAAAAAATATTCAAAAAATCTATTTTACTATGCATAAAAGTCTTTTTCATTATGCAAAAAATCACACATTAAAAGTGTATTCAATTATGCATAAAACTTTCGTTAATTATGCATAAATATCTCTTGCATTATGCATAATAGTCTCACATATTGCTACAATCATGTTAAGCAAACATAAAATTGATGGATTTGTAAAAATAAATTATTAATATATGCATAACAAGTTCATATTTGTGCATAACAAACAACTAATATATGCATAAAACTTGTAAAGACAAATTACTAATGTATGCATAACTAAGTTTATATTTTTGCATAATAGACAACTACAATATGCATATTACTAATATTAATTTGAAAGTTTGTCATAACATACTAATAATATATGCATAAGCCCATTAATATTTATGCATAAAATATTAATTATATAACAAAAATAATATGAATATAGAAGCTTGCATAATAAATTATTATTATTTCTATGACCTTTAAATTGATATATTCACCCATTGTATAAAAGAGAGAGAGAGAAACGTGAATAGTTGAGGAAAAATGAGGGAGGGAGAAAAATAAGGGAAACAGTTTTAAATATGGAAAACGGTTCATGATCCATGAAATAAGGAATGAATTTAATTAATGTTAAATGACAAAATTACACATGAGCCAATAATCGCATAGTAATTGTCAAATGGTGTAAATTACTATAAATTCATAAATATAAAATTATAATTTTACCCTTCATTAAATAAACAAACTAAAGTTATATTTAAAAATATCTGAAAACAAAATTTAAATCTGGATCATTAAATTAATGAAATCTAAGGACATGATTAGTTCCTATTATGCATAAGGCAAGAGATATTTATGCATAATGAGCGAAAGTTTTATGCATAGTTGAATACACTTTTAATATGTGATTTTTTGCATAATGAAAGAGACTTTTATGCATAGTAAAATAGTTTTTTGAATATTTTTATGGATAAAATACAGTTTTAAATGGTAGATTTTTAATGAATTATGATTTTAGAATTAATAATATGGGAAGTTATTTAAATCAATTCGTTTGTTGCTGTATTTATCCACATTAATTAATGTGGTAATTAAAAGTTAAATTAGATATTAAGAAACTTGCCTTAATTATAAAATAATCTTTTAAATTAGATATTAAGAAACTTGCCTTATCTATAAATCCATAAATATAAAGATTACAATCTTACCCTTCATTAATTAAACAAACTAAAATTATATTTAAAAATATCTAAAAATAAAATTTAAATTTGGACCATTAAATTAATGAAATCTAAGGCCACGATTAGTTCCTAGTTCTCACAAATAGGAGGGTTCTCACCAGACCCACACCCTATATATATATATACATATATATAGTGAGTGGTTCTTTAGTGAACACCCCGTAGAGTGTGAAAAATGAATACTTCTACACCATTAGATTTCAACAATAGATGGCTAGGATTTATACTTGTTTAATTATAAAATAAGTTTTTTTTTTATTTTTAATAGCTAAAGGCTAAATTAGTAATCATTTTCCTTGATCCCCCACCATCAAATTTAATCCCAATTTTTTTTCTCCCTCTCTCTCTCTCTCTCTCTCATCTCTCTCTCTCTCCTCCCTCCCTCTTTTTTTTCCTCTCTCTCTCCTCCCTCTCTTTGTTTTTTCTCTTGTCTCTCTCGTCTCTCTCCCTCCTCCCTCTCTTTTTTTCCCTCTCTCTCTATCTCTCTCTCGATGATGTGAAAGTCGTCGGACACGAAATGTAATACGTATACTGTTCGTGATGCACTTTCATTTGTTATCCGATGCAATTTCCTTGTTATTCGATGCACTTTCCTTTGTTATTCGATGCACTCATCAAATTAAAATTAAAAAATCACATATAGTTTATAAAAAATGTAATAAACTAATTAAATTCAGTTTTTGGATAGCCAATATAAACAAAATAATTGGTGAACATAAAACGAAAAAAAAAATAAGGAGATTGAGAAATCTAATGCTCTCGAAGACAAATTCTGAAGCACTTATAGGCATATCGTGATGCACTTTCCTTTGTTATTTGATGCACTCATCAAATTAAAATTAAAAAATCACATTTAGTTTATAAAAAAATATAATAAACTAATTAAGTTCAGTTTTAGGATTGCTAAGATAAACAAAACAATTGGTAAGCATAAATAAAGAATAAAATGAAAAAATAAAAAAATAAGGAGATTGAGAAATCTAATGCTCTCGAAGACAAATATTGATGCACTTATAGGCATATCGTGATGCACTTATAGGCACATCGTGATGCACTTATAGCAAAAATCTAATGCACTCGAATGTAGAGAGAGAGAGAGAGAGAGAGAGAGAGAGAGAGAGAGAGAGAGAGAGAGAGAGAGAGAGAGAGAGAGAGAGAGATGGTCCCAAGTCAAACGTTCAGGTGTAGAAGGGGGGGGGTGAATACACCTGAAAACCTTTTTCTCAAACTTGAACGCGAACAATCCGATTACGGAGATTGTTTACTGAATGAATTCAGTAGACCAGACAAGATGTTCTGGATCACGTGGACAGAGTGACTGACTATACTGAGGCCTGCTAGCTGACTGATGTCAGAATTCAGTACCGTTCAGTAGAAGTTCAATAGCGTGCGGAATAGTGTAGGCCCGATTCAGTTTGGTTTGAAAACGTTATTAATAAAAAATGTTTCAGTAGATTAGTGCACTCAGTTAAGCTTTTTACTGAAACTCTGTTGAATGGTTTTGTAAACAGTTTTCAGAATGAACTGTAAGTCAATGCAACAGTAAAGGACACATCGACTTTTAAAGTGGTTCGGATATCCAAAATCCTACGTCCACTGTCCTGAACAGATCAGGAGGCTATTTTATTATACTGAGTTAGTCTCAGTCGGTTTGTACACAGGACAAACACAGCCTTGTGATTATACTGAGCAAGTCTCAGTTTACAAAGTCAAACAAAAATTTGTTTGAACGATTCTCCAACGATGAAGGAGTTCTTAACAATACGAATAGTTCAAGAAATGAACTCCTTCGGTTCTAAGCTATAGATAAGTTCAGTTGAGCTTAGGTTAGAGGGAAATGGAACAAGAAAGGGCTTCTAGAGTGAAGAACAGTGAGGAATAATCTCTCTGGGTTCGTGTTCTTTCACTTGGATGCTAGAGGCTTTTAATTCTATGAAGCTTGGTTCCCTAGAGCAGTATGAGTGCTTTTCGTGGTAGGTTGTTTTCTCTATAGTTTTTCGTGGAAAGCTTGTGTTCTTGTTTGTTCAATTCTCGTATGTTCTCTCGTTGTTGATGTTCTGTGTATGTCAACAATTTGATTTTCCCTCTATTTATAGAAATGAGTTATGGATAGATACGTTGGAGACGAATTGTCCATGTGTCACTCTATTTGGGTAGCTAACGGCTCTTTAGAAATTGTACAGAGTCCACTATCTTTTTCAGGAAAGGGGTTGACTTGCAGCTTTTACCTGACAGTTGGTTGCTTGTCATTGGTCGAGGTGTAGAAAGTTGTTGAGACATTCAAATTCAAGGCAGATACTGAAGCTGACTTCTCTTATGTGTACGACCTCAGATAACTCTACTGATTTATACTTGAAGACCACTGACAGTCAAGAAAACTATCAGGCCGTTGCTGAGTCTGACCAGGGGTTCAATAGTATACTCTTGCTGAGTTCAACTCTACTGAAGGTCGACTCTGAGTTCAGTAAACTTCTCCTGCTGAGTCCAGTTCTACTGACTCTTTCAGTATGCTGCTCATGCTGAGTCCATCACTACTGAATCTGAACACATTTCAGTATGCTGCTCCCGCTGAGTCTAGCACTACTGAGTCTTCACTCCATGGTACTGAGGCGGACAGTCTACTGAGGTTCAGCGAACAGAACTTCTGAGCCTAGGACCATGCTGAAAGCAAGTCTATTGATTCTGAAACTCTCAGAGACCAAACGTTACAAATACAAATGAATGGTTCATTAATCAAATTAGGTTTTTTGGATAAGCCAAATCTTCTAAATATTCTACTGCTGAATCATCTCCTAACAGAGAGAGAGAGAGAGAGAGAGAGAGAGAGAGAGAGAGAGAGAGAGGGAGGAGTGATACACGATCGAGAGAGAGAGAGAGACGAGAGACGAGAGACGAGAGACGAGAGAGAGAGAGAGAGAGAGAGAGAGAGAGAGAGAGAGAGAGAGAGAAAAGAGAGGGAGGAGAGATACACGAGAGAGACAGAGAAGGAAAAAAAATACAAGAGAGAGAGAGAGAGAGAGAGAAGAAAAAAAGGGAAAAAGGAGAGAGAGAGAGAGAGAGAGAGAAGAGAGAGAGAGAGAGAGAAAGAAAGAAAGAAAGAAAAAAAGGAAGGAGAGAGACGATAGAGAGAGAGAAAAAAATAGAGTGAGGAGAGAGAGAGAGACACGAGAGGGGGGGGAGAGAGAGAGAGAGAGAGAGAAATGTGTGAGAGTGAGGATCAAAATATTAGATTAGTAGTGAGGATAAAAAATAAAAGAACATTACTATATTACCTTTAATGAAATTCAATGATTATTAATAATTAAATAATATTAATTTTATCATAGCCTTAGATCTTAAAAATGGAAGGTGTAGATGTGTTCATTTTTCACCCTCTAAGGAGGTGTACACAAATGATCATCTCCCTATATATATATATACAAAAATTTATGGTCAATATAAGGAGGTTTGCTCATGAAGAAAATAATCGGGTATAATCGGGTATAATCTACACACTTAATTGCAAGGCTAAACAAATAATCGGGTATAATCCACCATCCTATCCCCTCTATTCTCTACAATTATCTAAAATGATGGTCAATCACATTAAAGAATCATATAGAAATCAAAAGCAAGCCCAACAAGTAAGAAACAAAATAATTCATTCATTCAAAAACTAGGGTTCGAATTAATTCATAAAAAATATAGATCATGCTAAACCCACCCCCACACAAGGGGATTTAGCTACTCATATCCGTAGGAAAATAGTCCCAAAAGATGTAAAAACAATCCATGGAATTCAAGTATTAAAAATCCTAATCAAAATTGGGAAGGAATAACACAACCTAGAACTTAGCGGATTAATCCTCACACTTGATTCTTCTGTTGTGGTTTTCAATCTTCGTCTTGAATCTTCAACGGAGGGATGCCTTGGGAAGATCTAAAAAATATGGTGTGTTCTGCGCAAAAATGAAGTCTGGAGGGTTTATATACATTTTCGAGCTAAGAATTCACTTCTTGGGCCTTAAGAAAGTCGGACCGTAGTCCGGGCCTACAAAAACTTGAACTTTCACGACAGAGAGTTTGGGACTGCGGTCCCCGTGTAAACACGGGCTGCGGTCCGAAACAAAATCCGCGCTGCTCAATTTCATGCACCGACCAGTTGTGGGAAAATCACAGTATCTCCTTCGTTAACCGTTGGATCGTCACAAAACTTTGTCACCCCAAGTTCTCACTTTTTTATATATTTATTTATTTATCAAAATACACTCCCCTTTTCAACTTCCTTCCTTTTTTTTTCTTCATCTTCTCCAACTCTAACATATGTCGTCAATAAACCCCTTTCGATCAAAGTTAGGAGTACATGCACAAGTATCCCCTATTCTATCCAATTATTTACCTACCAACTCACTATCAATAATTAGGTAAAGATTTCAATATAACATGGTATCATCAAGTTTGGTACCGGACTTGATAGAATCAAAATCAATTCATATCAATCTCACTTTTAACAACAAATTTCTCCCATATTCCACTGACTCCTTTCAGTATGCTGCTCCTGCTGAGTCCAGCACTACTGAGTCTTCACTCCATGGTACTGAGGCTGATAGTCTACTGAAGAATCAGCAGACAGAATTGAGTGCCTGAATCCTGCTGAAAGAATGTCTACTGAACTCAGAGACATGCGTAATACAATTACAACTCAATGGTTCACCAATCAAATTAGGGTTTGGGATCATTCAAATCTTCTAACACATATGCTACTGAATCATCTCCCAACAAATGTATTGGGTTTGTGAAATGCTAGCCCATCCCTTAACGGGCCATTGGGCCTAACTAGTGCATATACAAACTTGTTTTAGATTTTCCTAATTTAATAATTAAATTAAAAAAGTACTCCCTCGATCCCACAATTATTGTTCCATTTTCCTTTTGGGTCATCCTATAATTTTTATCCCATTTCCAAAAATGGCAGAAGACATTAACTTAAAACATACTTAATTAACACACTAATAACATCATATAAGGAGGAGGCTCAAATGTGAACATGTTATCGTGTAAACGTGTGAACATGACAAATGTATTGCACTTTATAGATGATAATATTGCACTTTACGTACTGCACTTTCAACACTTAAGAGGCATTTTATAATCTCACAAATAAAGTCTTGAAAATACAATACATTAGTCTTGAAAGTGCAGTGTTCACACGTTTACACAATAAAAGCGGTTCGCAAAAGAACACAAGAACCGCTCCCCATCATCTAATTAACACACTTAATTACTCCATAAAAAAATAACATACTCCTATCTAATTGAATCTGACCCTCACACACTCTCATTCTCTTGAACCCTAATTCTTTGTGGCGCCTCTATCCTTCATCTTCTTCCACCTCTCGAACCCCGAAACGGCTTATATGTACTACTTTTGTATACCCTTGTGTGTACCATACCACAATGGTATTGACATGTGTCATTTCCTATTAAAAAATTTAGGCCATATTTAACACATATCAATACCCTTGTGGTGTGGTACACACAAGGGTATACAAAAGTGGTACACACAAACCTTTGTCCTCGAACCTTATAACTCCCTCCCCTGTAGTAAGGATGAAAGAAGAGGAAATTGTC
Organism: Lavandula angustifolia; assembly: GCA_028984105.1. Taxonomy (NCBI): domain Eukaryota; kingdom Viridiplantae; phylum Streptophyta; class Magnoliopsida; order Lamiales; family Lamiaceae; genus Lavandula; species Lavandula angustifolia. Next base: position 16,430,318 of record CM054823.1, read on the forward strand.
GGCCTCACCCCATTTTAGAAGCGAAACAACGTTTTACCATCTTCTTAACGTTGGCTCTGTTGGTGCCTCCGACCCCCCAAGGATGGAATGTAACCCAATCTCCGAGTTCTCACCGTCAGAAATCTACCCAGCTCCCCCACCAACTACATCTTCAACAGATACTACACTGCCTTATGGAGAATCGACTGAAAGGTCCAATTTTCGGAGCGGCATGGAGTCAACTGACGACAGCGCTAGCGAGATTTGGGTAGGGTGGAGCTAAGATTCAAAGTTGTTGGTAGATTTTCCATACTAGCCGCCCTGCAGTCCAGAGATCGAAGGCAAGTTCTAGGGATTTGAAGAGTCCAGCCCTCATGGGGCTTATTACGATACTAGTTACGATGCAATCGAGCAGGACTCTCGGCCTTGCATTCCGGATTTTAAGAGTCTAGCCCTCATTGGGCTTATTTGATGTTGGATACGCTGCAATATGCCAGGAGTCTCAGCCTTGCATTCGAACACTATGGAGAGGGATTCGAAGAGGCCAGCCCTAAGGGGGCTTATTGGGTGATATTAATTGTGTTGTTAATTCATTTGTTTGCTTTGTTTTTTTAGTGTAGCATGTTGTGATATATGTGTTTTCTTGGTTTAAAATGATAATATTACATGCTCATTCTAAGTTAGATGGAACATATCAATGAAATTGCTTAGTTGAAATTGAGAGATACTGGTTACGATGCAATCGGGCAGGACTCTCGGCCTTGCATTCCGTCTTTGAAGAGTCTAGCCCTCATTGGGCTTATTTGATGTTGGATACGCTGCAATATGCCAGGAGTCTCAGCCTTGCATTCGAACACCATGGAGAGGGATTCGAGAGGCCAGCCCTAAGGGGGCTTATTGGGTGATATTAATTGTGTTGTTAATTCATTTGTTTGATTTGTTTTTTTAGTGTATGTTGGTCCGGAGACGAGTCAGGTGTAGAGGGCTGGGGGGGGGGGGGGTGAATACACCTGAGCACAGTTTCTTTTCTCAGAACGTGAAGGACAGCTGAGCTGTAAGTTGCAACTGACGAACAGTGTCAAATAGTAACCTTCGATCGCGGGTCAGAAGTGTGCCAACTACTGAGCTCTCCTACTGACTTTTGTTAGTACTTGAAACTCAGTCGGAGACTTAGTGCGGATAAGAGTGTGGGGCCCGGAGATTCGTCTGAGTTTGAAAATATGATTTTCACAAGTCAAGTAGTTTTGGCTAGTGCGCTTTTAAGAATACGTTTTATGCAAAGACATGATTTTGTAACAGTTTGTATGCAATGCAATAAAATAGTAGATAACACAAGCAATTTTTAACGTGGTTCGGATACGCAAGATCCTACGTCCACGGTCCTGCCGAATAGGAGTTCTTGTTGATATATCTGAGCAAGTCTCAGCAAGGAATCTGTGCACTGGACAGACCCTTCTAAGTTATAGTCCTTAGCGACTTTACAAATCAAACCGAGGTTTGAAAGGGAGGGAATAATCTCAAACTAGGAAGGAGTTCTTACAGTAAGAACGATCACTAAAAGTGAACTCCTTCGAATATCTAAGCTATAAATATAGCAATGAGCTTCGCTAGAGAAGAGGGATCTAAAGAACTCTAGAGAGAAGAACTTACGATATACTATTGGGCAAGTTCTTCGCTGGATTGATCTTGAATGCGCTAGAGTTGTTCGAAAGCTTGAGCGTTTTTCCCTTGATATCCCGTGCGTGAAGCTCGGATTTCTTCTCTATTTATAGTCGTGAAATAGGCATATGTCCGTTGGAGACGACGATGCCACGTGTCACAACCTTCTAAAGAAAACGGCCATATTTTCGAAATGTTGCAGCAGAGCAGTTGACACTGTACATGAGAGCAGCTTTAGTTAGTCAGAGCAAATAAAGCGTTGTCGGCTTCTCATTGGTCGAGGTTTGTGGTAGGTGAGATTGTGTCAGACATCGGAGTTGACTCTCCCTAATCCTCGTATGTCTTCTGCTGACTTTCAAAATGACTTTGGCGGCTGAGTCATTTTCTGTCGGATACAGTAGACTTAGGACAGTCTCTGTCTTCTTCGTCTGAGTCAGCTGACAAAGGATATGGCTCCTGAGTAGGGTCAGCTGATGACTGCAAAGGTACTGAGCTTTGCATGAAGTTCTTCTACTGATGTCTATCAGCTGATGAGGTGTCTTCTACTGAAGGTTAGGATCACCTGATGACAGAAGAATGCAAGCTATTACATAGAAGACGTGGGGTTTTGGAAGGTAACTTCGACAGAAGATCAATCCAATATTTTACCCTGTACATGACTTAGACACAAAGATAAATACATAAAAACAGTCTAACCTATACATCAGCTAATCCTATCAAGACACTACACTACTGATATCAGCTGGGTTTTGGGATCTTCAATTCCATAGTACTACTATGATTTTCCCCAATATTATTTTAACCACTAACAGCTGAATACCATCTACTGACTCATAACCCAAGAATTTCACCCTAATTGATGATGTCAAAACCTCTATAAAATATATAGAAAGGATACTAAACTACTGACATAGATAGACTTCGATGGCGAATCAGTTAGCCTTAAGAGTTCAGCAGTGAGAGATAGGCAAAACACAGAGAAAACGGTTATGTGAGTGTGTGTCAGATCACTTCAGTGATCAGTTGTGATAACGAAAACACAACCAAGGGCCGTAAGATAATGAGTAATTGTCTGGCTAGAAATAGGAACTGATATATATAGACATGAAGATTACAAGGTTCCTATCTCTATTACAAAATAAATGCTAAGAAGATCATTGCTGACGTCTGAATCTCTTGGTCCTGCTCTTGAAGTCAGCAGATCTATCAGCAGGAGGATCCAGACCATAGTACTTGTAAATCCTTGCTCGCAAAGTCTGGATTTCCTCGAGATCAGCAGGCAGATCAGAACTACCTCGATCTCATCTTCTATCTCCTTCGTGCATAGCACGCCACGAGTAGTCCTCGGAGGAGGGATGTGTCTGAATGCTGGAGCTCTGAGGGGTATCTTCTCTCTTTCCATTATCAGTTGAAGCTGATCTCTGAGCTGGGCATTGTATTGATGAAGGAACTCATCGAATAACTGATCAACTGGTATCCCAAATGGATAGAAACCCCACACATAATATCCCTTGATAAATTCCTCCTTAAGTTCCTCCCATTGCTCATTCAGCTTTGCTCGTACCCATCTGTCTACATGAGGAGTAGGAGCTTTCTTAATATAAGGTGCTCTGGGCGCTCCTCTCCTATAATACTTAGAAGACCTCGGGATCTGAATTCTCCAATCCACTACTGGCTCGCTGGCTATCTTATCTATCAGTTCAATGATCTTAGCCTGGTCGGCCAATTTTTTCTTCTCTCTGAGACTCGCTGATCTAGCATCTCCTCTTCGGAGATTTAATCCCTTCAGCGTAGCCTCCCAGGTGGCTCTGTCCTCGGCCTCTTGCTCAGGTGTAAGAGTGGGAGTGTAAGAACTCTGAGCTAAGGGCAGGACTTTAGTAGAGGAAGCTTTGGCAGGCTCCTCCTGGGCCTTCTTCTTCTGTTCATCCAGTAGCTACTTGGCTTTTCCTTTGGCAATTTTTCCAACAGGCTTCCTGGGCTCCTTTGCCTTTTTAATTTCTACCTCGAGTTGCTGCTCGTAGTTCAGTTGATCTTGCAGCTTCTGAGCAACTCGCTGATCGAACGCCTCCTACTCCGCTTTGGATTTAAGCTTAGGCGTCGAGGAAGATGGAGGAGTGGCTTCAGTTGTAATATCCTTCCCCGGCCTTTGCGGTGGCAGTGGCTCGTCCTCCTGATCGAGAAATCGAGCAATTTCTTCGATGTGCTTAGGCGATGAAGCGATTCTTGGCTCGATCCACGTAGTTGTTGTTTGGACTTCTGGGACTTGGACATTTTCGGGAGGGGGTACTCCAGAACTGGTTCCAGCCTGAATAGCTGAACCTTCCCCCTGATTTCCTTCCCCCTTATTAATAACTTGGACTTCTGGGCTTTTCTCCACCTCAGCCTGTTCATCTTTCTCGGCTTCTTCCCCCTTTTTAGCATCATCAGCCAGGGAGAGGCGAGTACGGATGACTGTTACCTCCTTGTCCAAATTGAAGCATAGATTCTTGATGAGGGTGGCGGTGGATTTGAAGTCTTTGACTGCATCGCAGTATTGCTCCCATTCCTTCTCCTGATCAACTCTAAATTGTTTGAGTTGGGCTGCGGACTCCCGTCTGAGTTTTAGCAGAGACTGATCATGAGATTCTGTCATCTCCTTCTGAATTTCTTTGAGGGCCTCCGCCTGTTGTTGTAAGGCTTTCTGAAGGCTGGAGAAGGCCACTCTATTGCTTTCGTCCATGGTGGCTTGGACTACCGCAAGGCCCTGGGTCAGCTGCTCAGAGAATGACTTCTGCTGAGAGATTAGGAGCTGCTGACTCTGAGCGGGTAAGTCCGCCTTTTGAGCTGCAAGGGCGGTCTCAACTACCTCCTGAATGTTGACAGAAGGAGTAGGAGTTTCGGAGACCTTCTGCATCCCTTGAGCGAGTCGGTCAACTTTCTCAGTCTGGGCCTTAGTGTACTGAGCCCATTTGAGATGAACGTCTTTTCCAAGGAGAAGATTCTTGTCTCCCTACCACCGGATAGCTTTGTTGACTGACTTAGAGGTCACGGAACCTATAGATTTGATCTGATAACTACTGGTTTCGAGCCTCTGCTCAGATGTCGCAATCTGTTGTGCTCGACTCGGCTTTGAGGCAACTGGGGCATCACCTGATGTGGAGGGTGGTGGTGATCGGCCCTGTTTGCGGGGAGTGTTACCCTCAGCAGATCCTCCCAAATATGCATCCTTAGGTGGCGCCTGATCCATGTTGTCATCATCATTGTTATCGTTGTGTCGTCATGATGCGAAGGAGGCGAAGAGCTGTTGTCTGGTGCTGAGGATCGCAAGCTTAAGAGATAAAGTATTGCAGCACGCAGATCCTCGAAGGAGGCTAGATCAACTGGTTCCCCGAACCCTATTGCTGATTGCAAGCTCTGCTCTTCGGTAAGTAGGGACAGAGCTGACTGAGGCCTGATCAGATCTTCAAGGATATCCCAGCTAAGGAATCTCAGCAGCATCTGTGTCCTAGCCCTTATGGCAATATCCACCAAATCCTCATGCTCAGCGATCTCAGGGATCTGAGCACTAACTTCTCCTGTGGCTCGGAGACGGGTGGAATGCATGGTTGTCCACTCTGAGGAGGTTTCCTCAGTCGGTACTCTAGTATCCGACTGGGTCTCTTCGGAGCTGATCCGCTGGACTTTCTCCTTCAACGTGGCACCTTCGATGCCGGTGTTCGCGTCTAGAATGGGTTCCTCCTGAGTGGGTGGAGGAGAGGCAGGTTTTGCTGGAACCTCAGAAGGTCCAGTCTTACTGAGCATCTTCCTCTTAGGCGGGTCGGCACGAGGGGGCAAGTCGGAAGTGACTATTTTCTGCTCAGGCGGCCCTCGCCCGATGGATTTCTCAGCAGCGGCTCTTGTCTTGAACTTTATGAGCTTGATGTCGAAGTATCTCGCATCAGCAAAGGCTGAGCGATCCGATACTGATTCTTCGATTAGTACGGACAACTTTGTCCCGTACAGCAGCTTTCCCACACTTATAAGTCTTCTCTCACCAGTGGGCGTTGCTGCGAACTTTTGAGCTTGAGCTTTAAGCTCGGCTACATAGTAGTCAGTCCAGTTAACTCTGACTCCATCATCTATTATCATCATCAGCTGTATGCGGGGCTTGGATAGCTGATCATATGAACCGGTTGAGCTCGTAAGAATGTGGGAAACAATATACGCGAGCCCTCGGTACTCTGGTAGCAGCAGATTCTTCGGCAGAGCTGTCTTGAAGACTACGTCATCGCTGCCACAGAACTTCTGGACATAGGAGTTAATTTCCTTCTCCTTATATCCACATGGAGAGACTCCGCGTGCTGGGAGATCAAAGGTCAGCTCCACGGTGGTTCTGATATTGATGACGTGTTCACTGGCATCCCAAGATTGAGGGACAACTTCCTTCATGTATGAGAAACTGGATTCCTCCACCCCTGTATCTTCTAGGGTTCTCCAGTTGTAATAAACTTCTGCAACTTGTCTGGGCAAATATGCTATGGGTTGCTTCGAGACAAGAAGCTCCAGTCCGGATGCTTTGAGAGCCGTGAAGACGGGCTCAAGATATGGAAGACTAGCTTGGTGTAGCGCCATCGTCGGCTCGAACTGGATTCGGGACTTGATGATATCATCGATTTGTGGTGGGGTCATTACCGTCGCCATGAATATTTGCGAAAAAATCGTTAGCACTTGAAAATAGAGTAAGTCAGTATGAGTTTAAGCAGGATTCAAGAAATTACCGAATAATGGAGAGCTTTGAGAAAACAAATGCAGAGCAGTTAAGGTTTTGAGAAACTGAACGCAGAGAAAAAAAGCTCTAGAGATTTGAAAATGGCAAGAAGTGTGGTTAGAGATATAAGCGAGAGATTTTATAAGATTTGCATATCATGCGGTTTCAATCGAACGGCTGAAATTTAATCTCACGTTTAAAATGACGGTTGTGATTTGATGTTATAAAAGGAATGATTACACAAGCCGCCTCTAACCTAGACCCACGTAGGAATATGTGTAGGTAAGGTAAGTTGAGAAGACATGCATTAAATGCGCTGCATGTAGCATTAAAGTCTAAGTCTGTTAAATGAAAACGGTTTCCTACTAATTTATCCTTAAAAGATTAATGGCGGGAAATAAATGCTCATTAGCTACTGAGTGCAAGCGACTGATATAATAAATGCGAGCATGCTCTTGATAAAATTAAGTATATTAAGACTACACAAACCTCTTCAGCTGAACTTTTACGATCAGCTGGTTACCATTAAGACTTAGGAGGACAGTTGATGTGCTGATGACCACATTCCCCCCTTACGTATGCAGTTTGATTCTCCCGACCGAATCATTGTGCGAGTCTTTGACTGTCATACCGATTTCTTCTACTGACTCTACTCAGTAGGTTCCAGTAGACCTAGCTCAACTGATAATTCTCTAAATCTGTTCTCAGCTAGTGGTTTGGTCAGTATATCTGGCCTTTGCTTGTCAGTATGGATTTTCTCCATTCTGATATCCTTCTTGTCGACATGGTCTCTGATGAAGTGGTGTCAAATATCCACGTGCTTGCATCTCGTATGGAGAACTGGATTCTGAGTTATAGCAATAGCACTTGTGGAGTCACAGTAGATGGGCACTTCATCCTGAGATATACCATAATCTCGCAGTTGTTGTCGAAGCCAAAGGATCTGGGCACAGCAACTTCCAACAGCCATGTACTCATCTTCAGTAGTGGACGTTGCCACTGAATGTTGTTTCTTTGAAAACCAAGATATTAGCTTACTGCCTAGGAACTGACACGTTCCAGAAGTTGACTTTCGATCTATCCTGCATCCTGTATAATCAGCATCAGAATAACCTGTCAGTATTAGATTATCATCAGCAGGATATCATAACCCTGCGTCAGGTGTTCCTTTTAGATATCGCAGAATCTTCTTTGCTGAGTCTAGATGACTTCACTTGGGATCCGCTTGAAATCTTGCACATACACCTACAAAGATAAGTTATATCGAATTCGGCTAGTCATTAAGTATAATAAAGAACCAATAATAGCTCTATAATCAGTAGAGTTAACAGAAGCTCCCTCTTTATCTAGATCGATTTTGAAATTCGTATTCATGGGGATTTTGACTGGCTTCCTTGAGTCGCAGCCGAATCTTTTGAGAAGATCTCGAGTGTATTTGGCTTGATTGATGAAAATTCCTTCAGGTGATTGCTTTACCTGAAATCCAAGGAAATAGTTCATCTCTCCCATCATGGACATCTCGAATTTCTCCTTCATCATTTTCTCGAATTGTTGACATATAGTCATGTTTCTGCAACCAAAAATGATGTCGTCCACGTAGATTTGAACCAGTAGGATGTCATCTCCTGACTTTATGTTGAACAGGGTGCGATCTACTGTCCCCTTCTGAAAACCTTTCTGAAGTAGAAAGTCTGATAGGGTATCGTACCAAGCCCTGGGTGCTTGTTTTAACCTATACGAGTCTATACACCTGATGTCCCTGCTGAAAGCCGGGCGGTTGTTCCACATAGACTTCTTCCTTCAGTACGCCATTCAGAAAAGCTGACTTTACATCCATATGATATACTTTGAATCTTTGATGCATTGCGTAAGCTAGGAATAGACGAATGGCTTCCAATCTGGCGACTGGAGCGAATGTTTCATCAAAGTCGATTCCTTCTGCTTGACAGTATCCTTTGGCAACTAGTCTAGCTTTGTTTCTGACAATGACGTTGTTTTCATCACGCTTGTTCTTGAAGACCCACTTAGTACCAATCACATGATGATGTCTCGATCTGTCAACAAGCTCCCAAACTTCATTTCTAACGAACTGGTTCAGCTCTTCTTGCATGGCGATGATCCATTCAGCATCGTTGAGTGTGTCCTCTATTGACTGAGGTTCTTTTGTAGACAAGAAACAAGAATAGAGTGAGCTTTCTCCTTGACTTAATCTAGATCTTGTCCTTATAGTTGTTGATGGATCTCCTATAATAAGATCTGAAGAATGAGCGTCGAGCCATGAACGTCTGAGTCTGGCTTCTTCTTCTGATACTACTTCTGCACAGTCAGTAGGTGTGTTAGGCATTTCAGTTGTACTGTTCTGTGATTGCAGTAGTTCAGTAAGAAGATTAGGATCTACTGAGTTTCCAGGTTCAGGGGCATTTAGCTCAGGAACAGTATTTGTTCCCCCTGAGTTTATATTCTCAGTAGAAGTCTCAGTTACTACTGGGGCTTCCTCATCTACCGTTGTTACTTGTTGTTGATTCTGTTCAGTAGAATCAACCAGGTCAGCTACATCGTTTGTTGGCTGAGTCTGAATTTCTTCATCGTCTGACTCATCATCCCAACAATGCTGGATCTTTTCAGCTTTATCGTTTAGTGCGAGATCCTGTAGCTTGCTGCTGACATCTTCAGTATTTGTCTTTGTAGTTTTCCTGTCCTCAGTAACAAACTCATCAAAAACAACATGAGCGCTTTCCTCCACGCAAAGGGTCCGATAGTTAAAGACTCTAAAGGCTTTACTGACTCGAGAGTATCCTAAGAATACTCCTTGATCAGATTTGCTATCAAAGACCTTCAACTGATCTTTCCCATTATTGTGGATAAAGCAAGGACAGCCAAAGATATGAAAATGAGAAATAGAAGGAATTCTCCCTTTCCATAATTCGTAGGGTGTCTTCATGTGTTGATGTGTAAGTAGTGAGCGATTCTGAGTGTAGCAGGATGTGTCAGTAGCATCTGCCCAGAACTTTGAGGGTAGTCCAGAGTCTGCTAGGAGCGTTCTTGCTGCTTTTTTAAGTGTTCTGTTTTTGCGTTCAGCAAGTCCGTTCTGCTGATGGGTGCGAGCTGCTGATGTTTCGTGCTTAATTCCCTCCTTTTCGCAGTACTCTTTAATTACTGAGTTGAGAAATTATGTTCCTCTGTCTGAGCGAATTCTCTGTATCTTGATGTCCTTTTCCACACTGAGCTTTTTCAGCAATTTGGGCAACTCAGTCATGACATCAGATTTGTTGGCTATGAAGATGACCCATGTATATCTCGAGTAGTCTTCAATAACGACGAGGGCATACTTCTTGCCTCTTATAGTCACTGGAGAGACTGGCCCGAATAAGTCCATGTGTAGCAGCTGAAGGATTCCATCAGTGGAAGGTGACGGAATAGGTGGATTGCTACTCTTTGTCTGCTTTCCCTTCAAACATGCCTCACAATTCTTGTCTTTGATAAATGATTCGTTGGGCAGTCCTCTGAGTTTAGAGTTCTTGGCTAGCTTGTTCATAGTCTTGAAGTTCAAGTGGCTGAGTCTCTTGTGCCACAACCATCCTGCCTTGTCACTGGATTTCGTCTGTGCGAGTAAGCAAGCCTCAGGTTCTGCGGTTTTCCAGTTTGCAACGTATATATTCTTCCTCCGCGAACCTGATAACACTGTTTTCCCTGTAGATTTATCAACAATATCACAGAAACCAGTGTCAAAGATAACTCTATTCAGATTGTCACAAAATTGACTGACAGAAAGGAGATTATGTTGAAGTCCTTCAACATATGTTACTCTTGGAACTGAGGCAGTCCTAATATTCTGTGTTCCGTATCCCCTTGTGTAGCCTTTAGAGTTGTCACCAAACTCAGCTCGGGACCATCTTCCCGTATGTAGTTGGTCGGCGAGGCTCTTTTGATAAGTCATGTGTCTCGAGCGGCCGCCGTCCACAATCCAAGGGTCCTTATGCACTCGCAAAACGAAAAATTTTTTTATGTACCCTTTGGTTCAGTTGGGTCCTTACATGTTAGTGGGTGATTTCGGAACCCAGATCTGTCTAGGGACCTTAGAAGTCTGAGACTTCTTCTTCTGAACCTTGTCAGCTTTCTTCTCCACAGGACTTGGAGATACTGACTTTCTGATGACTTTAGGTTCAGGAGCTTTCTTCTTCTGAGGCTTTGTATTCCTCCTGACCCTGGGCTTATAGTAGTACGAACCATATTGAGCTGGATGTTCATACAGTGGTTCCTTGTACTGCTCTTCCCACCTGACCTTCTTGGTTCCCCCTGAGTTTGATCGTGGTGTTTTGGGGCTGGAACCTTTGGTCAGTTGCTTCTTGTTGCTCAGCTGAGGTGCAACTATCTTCTGTTTATTCTTCGCCTGAGGTGTTGAGTCAGTACTCTGAACTTTACCTCTGACGAACCTATCAGCCAGCAGTTCTGAGCTCTTTGAAGTGGAAGCATCATGAGTATAGTCAAGTCCTTCTTTCATGACCGTTGGCCTTTGCGCTCTAAGCATACTTTCCAACTTCTCCTTAGCTCCTAGGTATTGTTCAGTCATTAATCCTCGCCAGACCTCATCACTTCTCCGAAGTGATTCATAATTATTTTCAACTCCTGCGAGCTTCTGACTGAGTTGGGCTATTTCAGTCTCTTTCTCAGAATTGTCCTTGGTCAGAACTGATATCTGAGTTTCTTGAAGCTGAGACTTAGTCATAAGAGTTTTAATCTCTTCATTGAGTCTCGCAACTAGACTCTCTGAATCAGTAGAGACCTGACAATCAGAAGAAAGTCTCTGATTTTTAGCTTTTACCTGTTCTAGTTCATGAATGGTTCTGCTGAAGTCTCTGCTCAGCCGAATCTGCTCCTCTAGTAGATCATCGTAGGCTTGTACCACATCTAGAGGCTCATCTGTGACCGAGCACGTGTCGTGTGTGCTGTGTGAAGAAGAGGTTATATTAAGTTTAGAATTTACCTTAGCCTCTTCTCCGGCCATCAGACAGTATTCTGCAGTTGACTCAGGATTTGTTTCTCCGATATCAACGGCGATGAAGGCAGCTTCGTCCTTAGAGGAGTACATGAACGTATCTTCCTTGATTGAGTCATCGGTTATCTCTCCGGCAATATAGGCCTGCCTCCTACGGGCAAGTTTCTCGCATCTGGCTTGTCGTTCTGCTCTTTGAGCAGTTGAGAGTTCGGGACATTCGTACTGATAGTGTCCCTCCTTCTTGCAGTTGTAACAGACAGATGATCTGCTGCTTTTTCCAGCTGAGTCTTTGGATGGACTCGCAGCAGCTTCTATGTTCCTGCAGTCAGTAGAAGGTTTAGATTCTTCCCTTTTCCGAAAATCTTTCTTACCTGAAGGAGAATCTCTGTTGTATTTCTTCAGCTTTCTGACTCTCTCCTTTTCTCTTTGATATTTGAGAGCCATAAGCGCAAGTTGGTCAGTAGCAGATGTCTCAGAGGACTTTGTTTCTGCTGCAGCTACTGCATTGCTGGAAGAAATGGGTTTGACTCCAGTTTTGCTGACTGTTGCTTTGAAAGCATGGTCAATCTGAGTGTCAGCTGGAGCACTGGAACATCGTTGGGGTAGACTGTGCTCAAATTCCTCTGTTTTTAATTCTGAAAAGATAACATCAGGAGTTAGAGCATTAAGATCAGAGCGACATAAATAAGTAGCAAATGGAAGCCACTTCGGTCGAGGTAGCGCTCTTAAGATCTTGGTGTTCATCTCTTTGTTGGTCAACTAACGGTAGCGCTAGCGAGATTTGGGTAGGGTGGAGCTAAGATTCAAAGTTGTTGGTGGATTTTCCATACTAGCCGCCTTGCAGTCCAGAGATCGAAGGCAAGTTCTAGGGATTTGAAGAGTCCATCCCTCATGGGGCTTATTACGATACTGGTTACGATGCAATCGGGCAGGACTCTCGGCCTTGCATTCCGGATTTTAAGAGTCTAGCCCTCATTGGGCTTATTTGATGTTGGATACGCTGCAATATGCCAGGAGTCTCAGCCTTGCATTCGAACACCATGGAGAGGGATTCGAAGAGGCCAGCCCTAAGGGGGCTTATTGGGTGATATTAATTGTGTTGTTAATTCATTTGTTTGCTTTGTTTTTTTAGTTTAGCATGTTGTGATATATGTGTTTTCTTGGTTTAAAATGATAATATTACATGCTCATTCTAAGTTAGATGGAACATATCAATGAAATTGTTTAGTTGAAATTGAGAGATACTGGTTACGATGCAATCGGGTAGGACTCTCGGCATTGCATTCCGGCTTTGAAGAGTCTAGCCCTCATTGGGCTTATTTGATGTTGGATACGTTGCAATATGCCAGGAGTCTCAGCCTTGCATTCGAACACCATGGAGAGGGATTCGAGAGGCCAGCCCTAAGGGGGCTTATTGGGTGATATTAATTGTGTTGTTAATTCATTTGTTTGATTTGTTTTTTAGTGTATGTTGGTCCGGAGACGATAGTCAGGTGTAAAGGGGGGGGGGGGGTGAATACACCTTAGCACAGTTTCTTTTCTTAGAACGTGAAGGACAGCTGAGCTGTAACTTGCAACTGACGAACAGTGCTAAATAGTAACCTTCAATCGCGGGTCAGAAGTGTGCCAACTATTGAGCTCTCCTACTGACTTTTGTCAGTACTTGAAACTCAGTCGGAGACTTAGTGCGGATAAGAGTGTGGGGCCCGGAGATTCGTCTGAGTTTGAAAACGTGATTTTCACAAGTCAAGTAGTTTTGGCTAGTGCGCTTTTAAGAATACGTTTTATGCAAAGATATGATTTTGTAACAGTTTGTATGCAATGCAATAAAACAGTAGATAACACAAGCAATTTTTAACGTGGTTCGGATACGCAAGATCCTACGTCCACGGTCCTGCCGAACAGGAGTTCTTGTTGATTTATGTGAGCAAGTCTCAGCAAGGAATCTGTGCACTGGACAGACCCTTCTAAGTTATAGTCCTTAGCGACTTTACAAATCAAACCGAGGTTTGAAAGGGAGGGAATAATCTCAAACTAGGAAGGAGTTCTTACAGTAAGAACGATCACTAAAAGTGAACTCCTTCGAATTTCTAAGCTATAAATATGGCAATGAGCTTAGCTAGAGAAGAGGGATCTAAAGAACTCTAGAGAGAAGAACTAATGATATTCTATCGGGCAAGTTCTTCGCTGGATTGATCTTGAATGCACTAGAGTTGTTCGAAAGCTTGAGCGTTTTTCCCTTGATATCCCGTGCGTGAAGCTCGAATTTCTTCTCTATTTATAGTCGTGAAATAGGCATATGTCCGTTGGAGACGACGATGCCACATGTCACAACCTTCCAAAGAAAACGACCATATTTTTGAAATATTACAGCAGAGCAGTTGACACTGTACATGAGAGCAGCTTTAGTTGGTCAGAGCAAATAAAGCGTTGTCGGCTTCTCATTGGTCGAGGTTTGTGGTAGGTGAGATTGTGTCAGACATCGGAGTTGACTCTCCCTAATCCTCGTATGTCTTCTGCTGACTTTCGAAATGACTTTGGCAACTGGGTCATTTTCTGTCGGATACAGTAGACTTAGGACAGTCTTTGTCTTCTTCGTCTGAGTCGGCTGACAAAGGATATGGCTCCTGAGTAGGGTCAGCTGATGACTGCGAAGGTACTGAGCTTTACATGAAGTTCTTCTGCTGATGTCTATCAACTGATGAGGTGTCTTCTACTGAAGGTGAGGATCACCTGATGACAGAAGAATGCAAGCTATTACATAGAAGACGTGGGGTTTTGGAAGGTAACTTCGACAGAAGATCAATCCAACATTTGACCCCGTACAGGACTTAGACACAAAGATAAATACATAAAAATATTCTAACCTATACATCAGCTAATCCTATCAAGACACTCTACACTACTGATATCAGCTGGGTTTTGGGATCTTCAATTCCATAGTACTACTATGATTTCCCCCAATATTATTTTAACCACTAACAGCTGAATATCATCTACTGACTCATAACCCAACAGTGTAGTATGTTGTGATATATGTGTTTTCTTGGTTTAAAATGATAATATTATATGCTCATTCTAAGTTAGATGGAACATATCAATGAAATTGTTTAGTTGAAATTGAGAGATACTGGTTACGATGCAATCGGGTAGGACTCTCGGCCTTGCATTCCGGCTTTGAAGAGTCTAGCCCTCATTGGGCTTATTTGATGTTGGATACGCTGCAATATGCCAGGAGTCTCAGCCTTGCATTCGAACACCATGGAGAGGGATTCGAAGAGGCCAGTCCTAAGGGGGCTTATTGGGTGATATTAATTGTGTTGTTAATTCATTTGTTTGCTTTGTTTTTTAGTGTAGCATGTTGTGATAGATGTGTTTTCTTGGTTTAAAATGATAATATTATATGCTCATTCTAAGTTAGATGGAACATATCAGTGAAATTGTTCAGTTGAAATTGAGAGACGTTCTTTAGGTCTAGTGCTTGAGATATGTTGTGTGAACTGACTGTGTTTCTGGTATGAATTGCTTTAAGTTGCATAATGGGAATTGTGGTTTAGAATTTGGTAATAGGGATTGTGGTCTTGGTTGGTAATATGAATTGTGGTTCTGGTTGGTAATATGACTCGTAGTTGGGCCAATTTTTTTGTATGTCAAAATTAGGAAATTTACCATATTGGTTTTTTTATATATTAAACTCCTCAACTATTGTTTTTTTCCACTTTGCCCCTTAAAATATGAAAATGTAAAACCACTCAATTATCTAAAACTGTTGCAGATGGTAAAATTCGAGCAAAAATCTCAATCACAAGTTCAAAGTAAGGGAAAAAAAATTTGGAATATAAGCGCGAGAAATAAAAAAATCCTACAAACGTTGCTGCAAACGATAAAGTGAAATGTTGTGGAGAATGACATAGAAAATGTTGCAGAACCGAGAAGAGATGCAGCGAAGATGGCGAGATATATATTCAACCATATGAAATTTTTGAACTTTAATTTCAAATATGTTTATGAAATTACCATAACTTTGCTCGTATGACTAGAACTTTTGTTGGAATTTATTTCCCGCAACAAATTAATTAATTAAGGGTAAAGTGAATGAATTAGATAGTTCATTGGAATAAAGCACATATTTTCATAATTTATGAGGCAAAATGAAAAAAATTGTAGTGGAGAAGGTTTAATAATTTTATTCATAATTTAAAATATATTAATTTTTTAATAAGGGATAAGGAGGAGTTCCATTCGTCATGGTCAACTTTTTGTTTCTTCAATCTTCTAAAGGATTAATCTAAATTAACAAATTATTATGTGTGATTATCAAGGTTTGATTAATAAAGAAATATGACAACGACCACCGTGGAAAAAATCCAACCTTTTCATTTGAAATAAGTCCAAATATCCTTGAAATTGATTTTCCCAATTTAAAAATAGTCGAATTTGAACAATAAAATATTTAGATCGATTACTTAGTTAGGAATATTATTACTTTAATATAGTACTACGCTGTGTTTTAACGAAAGAACTAAACACGATCAAGATCGTGGGTGGGAAACGAAAACGACGTGTATCTTGATTGATGCAATTCAATGATCCCACGAAACAATGCCGACAGAATTTGGAGCCGACAGCATCGTTAATTAATGGGTGCTGACTATAGTTTAGTATAAATCAATGGATAACTAACGCCAACCATTTCCTCTATCTGCATAAAGTAGTTTCTTGCAGCTAACAACGTGTTGGATCTATTGCGCTAAACGGACAAAGAAGGAAAAATTAAGGTTTATTCAGTCAAATCCACATCTGAATCTTGGAGTAGACTGTGGAGATGGATGAAACTTTTCTCGGCGGCAGCGACGGCGTGAGACGAGATCGTAAGAGCGCGTTTAATCGAAGATCGGATGCTATAGCTCATGGGTCGACCTATGAGAAAGCTGCTGCTTTGGTTGATCTTGTATGTCTTTATTCAAATCTTAGTTGAATCTTGATCTTGAAAGCTCTGCTTTTTAGCAATCTAATGGATTTGATTTTGGGGAATTACCGTTTTGGGTTTAGTTATTTATGGCTGGTAATTAATGGAAGATGCTTAAATTCTTGATAAATGTGGTTTCTTTAGGGGGTTTACATAAGAGTGCAGTTGATTTTGTGAATTGAGATACTGTTATCTGTGCATCAATATGACTACTTGAGAAGATATTCATGCTAGCAAATCTTTCTTGCCGTCCGGTTAAATGAGGCTCTAAACTTTTAGGAACAATAATTAAGAAATTGTGGAGTACAATGTTTGACTTTTTGAGGAAACAAGCCACTTATAATGGGACGGAAGGAATACAAGTTAGTGTTGACTTGTGTGTTTGCGGGTTTACGGGAATGGTGTAGTACAACGAGCGGGTTTACTAGATAGAATGAACATGTCTCTTGACTTAGTTCCAACTTCAATTTTGAGTTGCCTGATGATGGTAGTGTCGTTTTGCCAGTAGAGCTGAAACTTCATTTCGTTCTTGCATATTCTAGGAATTTGAGTGATTATATAGGACATTAATGTAGATTAAAATTCTCCTTTCTTGGAAAGAGCCAGCTATTATTGAAGTGTACTTTTTAGTAAGTTTTATGTTCGTTTCTTAGTATGTTATACGGATGATGATCAGGAAGTTTTTGAGCCCCGTGTTGAAATAATGATGTTATTTTGCTGCTATGTAAACAAAGAGTATCTGAATTTAAGATCTACTGGTGTGACTTGTGAGTGTTGACTATTGGGATTAAGGTTTGGACATGAAGCATTTATGATTGAGTTTACTTCGTTTACACTTTGTATAAGTTGAGTTTGGTAGTACCACTTTGATGCATTGGAAATTTGGAAGTATTAATGTTAGTGGTTTGAAAAAACTGTGCTATTTGATTTATCTTATCATTGCAATTGGCTGATGAAATTGCAGGCTGAAGATGGAATTGGGATACCGGAGGAAATTTTTGACCAGCCGAGTTTTGGAAGCTCATTAAAGTCGTATTTGGTCTTTATACAGTTTGATATCGTCTGGACACTGAACTACTTTGCTCTAATCCTACTGAATTTCTTGGAGGTTCATACAGCATATCATTTGCCTTCTATATACATCCTACTTCAGTTTTGGTCTTAAGAAGCTTTGCTCATGTATAATTGGTTTGGAGTTTCAGAAACCTTTATGGTGTTCGGAATCGGAGGCATGTAATAACAGGGACTTCTACTATCTTGGACAGTTGCCTTATTTGACCGGTACCGAGAGTCTCATCTATGAGGTAATTGAGATTTTTAGAATTTTCTCTCCGTGCAATCTCTAGATTATCTTGTGTTTCCTTGACGATTTTTCACCATTTTTGCTCCTATGTTGAATTGAGTGTTTGGTATTAGGCTAAATTAGTGTACTCAATATCATATTTTATCCAGTAATCGTTTGAAGATTCGAGAAATAGGCAGATATTTTGTATAAAGAGTGAGTTCTTACTAAATACTGGGTGAGCATGAATGCTTATTGGTTCCAAGATCAAACCACATATTTGGCCAGAAATTTACTAAATATTGAGTGAATTAAGTCTGCAACTCAAATTACTTGTTTACCGCTATATGGAATTTATATTAGCTTCGTGAAGTGCGATTTTCTGGTTCTGCTTCTTCATTGAATAGTCTTGCAACCTATAGAAGTAATTTCAATAATGTCTTACAAGCATTTAGCTTATTCTTCAATGAGATTCTGTTTGCTTGTTAAGATGTTATTTCTCTCGCACTTCAGAACAGGGGAATCTAAATGTATTTCTTTTAAAGAATTTATTTTTGCAGAGTATGATTGAACTTATAGATATTATTAAATGCGATCCCCTTTCTTTTTTTGTGTTTTATGTTGGAGCCCTTATTATTTTCATTCCGAACTTTTTCTACGCAGGCGGCAACTCTCCTGATTCTCACTGTGCATGTATTCTTTCCACTAACGTATGAAGGCTTTAGTATCTACTGGAAAAATATCTGTAATAGACTTAAGGTACACATCGTTAACTGCATGTGGATGGTTTTCTATTCGTTTATTTTTAAGCTGGTTGTTTTACTTATGCTCAGGCTTGAATATTGGATTAATCAAAATTATTTGACCTCAGGTGAGCATCGAGCTCAGATCATAAATGACTTGATGCTTTCAGTAAATAATTAGATAAGATTTAGCTCACTAGTCACATATAATGTAAAAAACAAACAAGTTGAACTGTAGTCAAACTCGTTAACATGCTAATCATGCTCGAACTCAGTATTAGGCTCGCAAACATATAAACGAGCCTTTTTGAGCTTGAAAGTACTATTGAAATACGACTCGGCTGCATTTAGTAGCATGTTAGAATCTTTATATTTGGAGCTCAAGTCAAGGCCATAATTTCCTAGTCTAATTCTGTGAGAACATTTTACAAAAAATTGAGCTATCTTGTACAACTTTTTCTGGAAATTCAAATACTTACGATTTGATGTATCAATAGAGTTTCTTTCTTTCTTTCTTTCTTTCTTTCTTTCTTTCTTTCTTTCTTTCTTTTTATTAACTTCTGATTTCCGAAAAATTTGCAGGTGGGTTTCTTGTTAATATTGGTTATTGATCTGGTAGTCTATATCATTTATCTGTCTCCGGTGGCATTCTACACTCTTCCATTCCGGCTTGCACCATATCTCCGAGTTGCATTTTTCATTCTTAGCATCAGGTAATAGTACTAATCAATTTGCAGTTGCTTTTGGTCTTGGTTTTGTATTTGCTATGTGGTTTCCTGCTTTTATTTCTGTAATTTTGGTCCATTAAGATTTATACATTTCTCTGCTGATGTTATTATACTAGTTCGTATTGAATCTTCTATTTGTACTAGTACAAACAGTAGATCGGCATGATTGAGATGTTTGTACTTGCAATTGAATCACATTATGACAAGATGCAGTATGTTCCTCTTGCTTTAGGGATCTGCAAGATAGTATGATCATCCTGTTCGGAATGCTTCGCACGTACCTTAATGTCTTGGTACGTCTGTTTTTGTAAATGCACTTACCATTTTCTAACTTTTTGTTGTAAAAGAAATGATTAAATTTATTCCTGTCCTTCTGTTTCTTGTGGTGGGGGGCCAAGTGCAGGCTTTACTGCTATTGTTTCTTCTTTTTTCGAGCTGGTTGGCATATGTCATCTTTGAAGACACTGACCAGGGAAGGACCATTTTCACTTCATACGGGACAACCTTGTACCAAATGTTCATTTTATTCACCACTTCCAACAATCCTGATGTCTGGATTCCAGCATACAAGTACATAGTTTAAAAATTTGTAATTTATTTGCAATTCTTCAAGATTTCGTGTTTCATCTCTCTTGCTAACCTGCCGCTCCCTGTGAAAATACAGTCAATTGCCACTATTCATTTTTTTATCCATTATTCATTTTTTTTATCCATTATTGTTTAATTTATCTTCTAAATTTACTCACACATCAGTCTTCTTTTCTTTTTTGTAGGGCCTCACGTTGGTATAGCTTGTTCTTCGTCCTGTATGTGCTATTGGGTGTTTACTTTGTCACCAATTTGGTTCTTGCCGTTGTCTACGATAGTTTTAAGGATCAGGTAAAGATCCTTTTTTCATTGGCTATTATAGGTAGCTGACTTATTTGAAAAGCAATAAAACGTTAGAATTATTGTTTGTTTTACTAGAGTGTATGGAAAGTATAATGAGTTAATTGCAAGATTAGACAACTTAATATGTGTAGGTGAGCCGGTCAATTATGCAGACAAAAAAAAAATACCTTTCATTATGCGAATGAAGGTAATAGTTCTCATGACATTGACACTAGCCTTCGGAGCGACGTTTGGGTATCCTATTGAAATGTTATAGTATGTAAATATGTAATGTATTTAAAATGATTGAATAATGTAAGCAACAAATAACAATCCAATGTTATTGTAATAAAAATGATTATGTAAAATGATTGATTAATTTATGACTGGAAAGTTTGATTTTTAACTCGACCAAGCAGAACTGTCATATATAGACTTCGGGAGTATTACTCTTGCTGCAACTATAAACTGAAAGACTATCTCTATCCTAAAAGTATTACGGGCTTGAAGTCGTAGTCCAGATAGAGAAATTTGTATGCTAGAAAGATGATATCTTTATGTGTGTGTTAAATCTGGATTGTCAGACTTGTTGTTAGAGTAAAGGGATACGAAGAACAAATTGAAGAATAATAGAAATAAAGTTCAATAACGAAAAGTAAATAATACTCAAACCGAGTCCCACGAAGAATTAATTCTTCGGCCAAGCGACGAGCGCCGTTCCTAGATCAAGAATATCAAAACCCTAGATAAAAACCCTAAGCTATTCGACCTAATATATATAATAGAAAAATCCTATCAACTTACGGAAATCATAAAGCAAAAGGAAATCATAAAGCAAAAGGAAATATTAAATAAAAAGAAATAAACCATAAATACTAAACTCTAATAATAAATCCTAATAATAACTCTTCAAAGATCCATGCGCTGCGTCCATGCATCATGATTCTCCACTTCTCAGCTTGCACACGTCTCTAACAACTCCTCCACCCTTCCAAACAACCTTGTCCTCAAGGTTGAAATTCGGAAATTGGCTCGATAAATCCGTCACGTCCACCCGCAACAACATGCCCCTCGCCCTCTGATATAATCTCATTCGCCTCCTCTGGGTCTGATATAATAAGGACCTGAAAGTTTTTTTCTGCGCAACGGTGAGTCGGCGACCACTTCTCATCACAGCGGAAACACTTTCCCGCAGCCGCTTGGCTAGATAGTCTCGGTGCGTAATCTGCCGCACCGGCCGAGCTTTCCCCGCGTCACCAGTCCTTACCGTCGAACCTACCGAAGGTGTCGATCCTCTAGCGCTATCTTTGACGAAGCCACTCTCAGAATTTCCGACCGAAAACCCTGTATTGGACAGCGCCGAAGACGAAGAAGGGTAAGCTTGTACAAATTGTCCAGCGGTCTTAGATACAGTCGTTATTCCCGCTCGATGCACTTCCCCAGACCGCGTATGACCAACCCCTCCCAGAATCGTGACTTCTAGCTCAATTTCCTTCGCAAGATGAATAGTGTCCGAAAGAGTCCTCGCATCCCGTGACCTAATCTTAAGTCGAATCTCATCCTGCAATCCATTAAGGAATAACCCTAAACAATATTTCTCGTCCAATCCCGGCACATGTACCATTCTTGCAATGAATAGAGTAACATATTCGCCCACCGATTGAGTTTGCCGAGTTTGAACCAAGGTTTCGAACGGATTAGCTAGCGGATTCGTGCCGAACATGCGCACCATTTCCAGTTTAAATCCCGACCATCCCATGGTCGGGCTCGTCGCCCGTACCCATTGAAACCACGGTAGGGCGTCGCCCTCCATTGCTACTAATGCCACATCTAAACGATTTGCTTCCGGCATGTTATGCAGCTGGAAATATTGTTCCACTCTCGTCAACCAACCTTCAGCTCTCGTGCCGTCAAACATGGGTATTGTGACCTGCGGTGCGCCGGATACCAAGCTTGCCGAACTCGCCGCTGTCTCTGGCCCGTCGTTCTGCGGCTCGTCCGCTGAGTCGCGCTCGTCCGAATGCGGGTTTGGCGCATCGTTTGTATTCGGTGCGGAATTAGGGTTCGACGTGGGATTAGGGTTCGTCGAACCTCGGCCGAAGTATATTTCGCCGTAACCAAATCTTGAAGCAAATCTCGCATTGAAGCCATCGTGTCCTTCACCGTCGATAATTCACTCGATAAACGAACATCCATAGCCTTCAATCCCTTCTCCAACTCATCCAATCTAGTCTCCATCTGTTGTTGTCTCGTGTTGGCCATCCGGCAGGTCGGACCAATTTGTTAGAGTAAAGGGATACGAAGAACAAATTGAAGAATAATAGAAATAAAGTTCAATAACGAAAAGTAAATAATACTCAAACCGAGTCCCACGAAGAATTAATTCTTCGGCCAAGCGACGAGCGCCGTTCCTAGATCAAGAATATCAAAACCCTAGATAAAAACCCTAAGCTATTCGACCTAATATATATAATAGAAAAATCCTATCAACTTACGGAAATCATAAAGCAAAAGGAAATCATAAAGCAAAAGGAAATATTAAATAAAAAGAAATAAACCATAAATACTAAACTCTAATAATAAATCCTAATAATAACTCTTCAAAGATCCATGCGCTGTGTCCATGCATCATGATTCTCCACTTTTCAGCTTGCACACGTCTCTAACACTTGTTATCTTTTGAAAGCTTGAAAAGTATATAACCTTAGTTTTTCTATAGCTTGTAAAACAAGTGGCTGCAAAGGATTGTGCGAGAACAAGGATACTGGCGAAAGCATTTTCCACCATTGATGAAGATGTGAGTGGTTGCGCACTTTTTCCTTAATAGTTTTGTTGCTAATGCATATTGTTTCATTCCTTTCCCGCTACCAATAAATAAGGTGGTAGCACCCCTAATTTGCTTTAAATTACATTCCTGAAAATGAACTTCAAACTCAAGCCTTTGTCTCCAACCCATTCGCCAACTACAAGGTGTCAAGCAATTACATTTAATGCATGAGTATTAAGTATTTAGTCTGAAGAACTTCTCTTTCGGTCTGACTCCAAAACTTAAATAGTTTTTCATTAAAAAAGATGTTCGATTAATATTTGGGGAGTGTTATTACAAGTTTGCTTTGTTTATTTTTTAATTCCTTTTTGTTGATTACATTTTGGTTTACTGCAGAATCTCGGTCACCTTAACAAAGATCAGTGCATTCGCTTGTTTGATGAGCTGAACAAATACAGGTATAGTTTACTTTTCAAAAGAAAAAACGTTTTTCCTAATTATTTCTGCTTACCTCATTTAGTTAAACTCATAATTCCATTCCCACAACTAAATTAGCATGAATATTTCTGCGATGTATGAAAAATCTTTGAGAAGCAAAAGCTGAAAGAAGTGGCCGGCATTTGATGATAGAGATAGATGCATGATCGCCATTGTATACATGCAGAGCTCTAAGATTATTCCTTAAAAGAAACACGTCAAATTGATGTCACTTATTTTTCTTATCTTGTTGTCACAAAACTTGTGCTCACGTTAATGTCAACACTAATCTTATGAGGTCGTGTTTAGGTTTGTCCTTATCTTGTGAGTTCATGTCAATGTTGTATGGACTTAAAACACGACCTGATAACATGAATCGCTACCATATTTGTACCATCAATCTTTTTAGATTGAGACATGTTTTGTAATGATATAGGACACTGCCAAAAATATCAAGAGAAGATTTTGAAGCAATATTCTATGAGTTGGATGACAGTCATGACATCAAGGTACTATATATTTTTATTCCATTATGTTGGCATATGTGTTCGAATTTCTCCCCTGTGTATTCATGTAATTATTATAAGCTCTTGTCCGATAAAAGATTTACTCACCGGTTCTTAGCTTCATATCATGTGTACGGTTCGATTGACACGCTTCTCATTAGCTGCCCATAGATTCATGTGATCTCTCTTTCATATCATGTGTACGGTTCGATTTGCGTTTTCATTTGGGTTTGGTTGTATCTTTGGGGCAAGGTCACTTTTGGGCCTTTCCTTTCTTTGTACATCTGATGGTTTTGTGATATAGCACGTAATTTCTCTGATATTGTCCACGTAGCGGCCTTATAATGTGGTGACACATTATCTGAAAATCAAGTTATTATGATATTTAATCACATTAATCATATAATGCATGGCACAATAACTCCAAGAACATGATTTTTAAGTTGAATTTATTTGGAAGTTACGATCTATTGTGCAATTTGCTAGACGTGCTTCCTTTGAATGCAGAACACTTCATAAGAACAGGTTGAATCTCTAGTTTACTGACATCTTTTTGCTCTTCTTTCCGCTGCTTTTATATTGCAAATGCAGATTAATCTGAATGAATTTGCGGATCTCTCGCATGCAATTGGACTCAGATTCCAGAAAGAGGATATAGTATATACCTCCCTCAAACTGATAAATGAGTTTCTCTGTTCTGCACCGTACTGAAATGTGCTCGAACGCAGGATCCTATATTCGATGACTGCTGTCCGACGTTCTATCACTCTGTCGCATCTGATAAGCTGAAAGAGTTTGTTAAAGGACCCATGTGCAGTTACATCGTAGCATCCGTTCTCATCTTGAATTTTGTTGCTGTTGTTATTGAGACTATGGTACAAATAAGCAATTAACTGCCAAATAACTGTAAATTCGTATAATCTCCGTATTTTATTCTAATAAAATTATGATTCTGGTTGCATTGCAGCTTGATATAGAAGACAATTCTGCTCAAGGGGCTTGGCAAAAGATTGAGTTTGTATTTGGTAAGGCTCCATGTGTATTGAAAACGTGAAGAGGAGGATGCTAATATGTTAGATTTTGATTATGTTTTCAACTGAATTTCTCATTTAATACGGATATACTAGTATCGTTTACTTTGGTACCAAATATAATGAGTTTATACTTGAAAACTTGAGTTGTTATTTCTTTGTGCAGGATGGCTTTATGTCCTCGAAGTGGTATTAAAAGTGTATGCGTATGGATTTGTGAATTATTGGAGAGATGGTCAAAATCGTTTCGACTTTGTAGTCACCTGGGTGATCGGTAAGTAGAGTAATTGGGTAACGAGTATACCTACAGCTTAGAATTCCATCAATGAACACTTATATATCTCTTGTTTGTTGCAGTTTTTGGAGAAACCGCATTTTTTCTGTCTCCGAGTGGACTACCTTTCCTCTCCAATGGAGAATGGTGAGTTCCCTTTCGTATATGAATATCCATGCATGTCAGTTTGCAATAGTGCTATGAGTAAT
Organism: Lavandula angustifolia; assembly: GCA_028984105.1. Taxonomy (NCBI): domain Eukaryota; kingdom Viridiplantae; phylum Streptophyta; class Magnoliopsida; order Lamiales; family Lamiaceae; genus Lavandula; species Lavandula angustifolia. Next base: position 16,455,534 of record CM054823.1, read on the forward strand.
AAAGTTTGGACTTTTATTGAAGACGATTCTTGTACCTACAGGATTCGGTACCTTCTAATAGCAAGAATGTTCAGATTGATTAGGCTCTTGATGCACGTTAAACAGTATCGTGCTTTCGTTGCAACATTCTTGGCCCTCATACCGAGCCTAATGCCATATCTCGGGACCATATTTTGCGTCTTATGCCTTTATTGCTCTCTCGGTGTGCAGGTATTGATCGCTCTCTACATGAGTCCCATAGAAACGCCATTCCTTCATATTTTTAGACTTATTTCGGGTAAATTCAAATTATGTATCATTTCATTTCTCCTTGAAATTGTAGATCTTCGGTGGTTTGGTTAATGCTGGAAATCCGGATCTAAGCGCAACTGATCTTCAAGACAGCGAGTATCCTTTGTCATGTGTTCATCATTTCTTTTTTGCCCGAGTTCTTATATTCTCGTGTTTACGTGTTTAGTTGTGTTGTTCCATCAGTTGGATCCTTGACAAATTATAGCTACTTGCTCTTCAACTTCAATGACTATCCTAATGGGATGGTGACACTCTTCAATTTGCTAGTGATGGGAAATTGGCAAATTTGGATGCAGGTAATTTCTCAAAAATTATATTTAGCACCAGGTTTGTTGTGTTATTACAATTGAGAGCCTTGTTCATGTATTTATTGAAATTCCTCAGAGCTACAAGGAGTTGAGTGGAACTGCCTGGAGTTACATCTACTTCATCAGCTTCTACCTCATCACAATCTTGCTGCTCTTGAATTTGGTATGAATTCTTCACAAATTTATATTGTCTCTTCGGAATCGATTAGCTGTTGCTGAAAGCTACTCTGTAATCTATCAGGTTGTGGCATTTGTGTTGGAGGCTTTCTTTGCTGAAATGGACCTTGAATCTGATGAGTCAAATGGCAAGGTCAGTGGTTAAAAGCATTAAACCACCTAGACTATTAGCTTTTTGCGCTCTGCCCCCTAAACTATGAAACTATACACTTTGCCCCCTGAGCTATTAAATTTGTTCACTTTGGCCCCTGAACAATAAAAATGTGCAATTTCCCTTCTGAATTATCTAATTTGTGCGGAAGAGTAAAAGTTCCGATAGAAATTTTCAGTCAAATGTGTGAAATTAGGGTACTAGTTTTGTGATAATCCAAGATGGTATTAGCTCTAACTTCGCACCTATAGCCGGAAATTCTTTGTCTTCATTTTACTCTTTTGTAACAAGTTATATAATACAGAGCCATATAGCACATTTTTCATAATTAAGGGGCAAAGTGTTGTCCAGGGAAAAAATACGACATTTTTATAGTTCATGAGCAGAGCACGAAAAACTAATAGTTTAAGGGGTTTAATTGTTTTTAACCTGGAAAAATTTACACTTCTCCTTTTATACCCCACTTCTCTTGGAGCTGCAACTAATTCAACATTTATTAACTAAACTTTGCAAACTTCAGGAAGAAGAAAGGAAGCAAAGAAGGCGCATAGGGTAAGAGGAACTTATGCATGAAAAATATGTTAGAATTCTTGATGGCTTTGAGATATGAATTTGTTTGATTTCTTGCAGATCTAAGTCGAGGAACCAGAGGGTTGATATACTCCTCCACCATATGTTGAGTGCCGAGCTGCACCAAACGGCTGAGTCGACTCAACCAGAGTCAAGTCAGATATGAAAATGAGATATTAGAACTAGTGTGATTTTGAATCGAACTGATCTATAGTTTTTCTTTTTTGTTATGTTTTTAGAGTGCGTTTCTCATGTCCATTATTTATTTTACACTGTTTGTATGATACTCGAGTACTTAATACATGATAGGTCCATTATTTCAAAAGAGATTGAGAAATTTGTAACTATTACAATAACATTTTTAAAAAAATTGAGAATCTGAGATTGCTACACTACATAATTTATTAATTTGGGGTGGAAGCCTATGCCCGCCCCTTAGATATACACCCTGCAAATGTAGTTAAACTTTTTTAAAGTAATATACTTGAAATCAGAATATATATATATATATATATATATATATATATATATATATATAGTGAAGTTATTTATTTATTGATAAATGAATAAAGTATTTATTCTTCGGAAGAATCCACTTACGTCTCTCTTCTTCATTGATCTGGGGGAAAACGACAAATGAATATTTATTACTTTAGAGATAAATTTATGATATAAAATAAGTTAAATATGTCTATTAAAATAATTTTTTTTAATTTAATTTTGTAAATATTAAAATATATAAAAAAATTAGTATTTGGTTTAGTAAAATCATGTTATAAATGTATATTAAATATGCACTAATTGTAAAACAAGTCAAATTATTCGATTTTTAGAAAAGCTCAATTGTTTTATAAAAAGAACGCTCATATACATAAAAATAAAAAATAAAAAGTTCATTTTTGCTTATATTAGAAGTATCGTAAAATTATGTTTTTGGCATTGCAAAATTTGTTCAATAGAAAATGATCTATCGAAATCAAAGTTCATGAAGATCTCAAACATTAAGTAATGCATCTCTAATTTACGCTACATAAATGCTATGAATATCTAAGATCTTTTAGCTATTGAGAATGATGCAACAAATATGAAATTACCAAAGAATGAAGGGATTATTGGAACACTTATAACGGTAATGATGATGAACATGTCAATCCTAAACGAAATGATAGTACATTCAGTTCTATTGTATCATTAAAATGTTTTATTTCAAGCAATAACCACCTAAATAATTATTTGATTCAACACGAACAAAATATTCAGAAGTTGCCTATACTTTACAGAAAGTCAATGGTGATAATTTTGATTTAGGTGGAAAGAAAAACAATAACTATGGAAGTCTATATTTATAAGAAATTATTATTGTATTACAGTACTATTATAATTATCTATATATATTTTATGAAATAATTAATTATTACTTTATATTTTTATTTGGACCTTAAGGATTTTTTTAAAAAATACTTACTTTATCGATGTTTAAAAAAAAAACTTACTTTATTGATGTTTAAAAAAAATACTTACTTTATCGATGTTTAATTGTATGTATTTAGCGAAATTATTATTTTAGTACACTTGACTGAAAAAAATTACTATTATCTAAGCGAGGTTATTACTTAATCGGACGTTACTTTATCGATGTTTAATTGTATGTAACTATTTTATCAGATTATGATGCTCAATTATGTTTTATATTGAAATAACTTTTGGGTAAAACCCTGTTGAATCTGTATCCGTTCCGTATTGCTTTAAAATTTATGTTGCAAGAATATCATTAAAATTTTGGGAATTTAATAATTCATATATATTTGTAGTTTTGTCAAGCATTTAAAAGTATAACATATTGGATTTTGAAATTGTTAATAACTTTTAGAACTCTATATATTTAAATTACTTCGGTTTTTGGCTTTTACTATTTAAGTAAGTTAAATAAGTATTTTAAGATATGTCCGTTGTAAAATTAATTAAGTTTTTTATTATTTTGTTTTGAGCGGGATATATAAAGTTTTGTCAAGCATTTAAAAGTATCACATTGATAATAAATTTTAGAACTCTATATATTTAAATTACTTCGGTTTTTGACTTTTACTATTTAAGTAAGTTAAATAAGTATTTTAGGATATATCCGTTGTAAAATTAATTAAGTTTTTTATTATTTTGTTTTGAGCGGGATATATAAATAAGCGTGGGATACTCATAAATGGCGCCACAAGTTTTTCTTTTTTTTAATACATTTAAACAAGGCAAAAACCTAACTCTCCGCGGCAATGGTTGCGGCATTGGGTCTCGGAAAATTCTACGGCGGCAGCATTCCACGTCCGCGGTTCTACGACGACGTCAAATCGAACGGCGAGAGGGTCGATCCACCACTTCCAGTGACAGATGCACTCATGGCGTGGGCCGAGGAGGCTCATTGGTTCATGGGTGGCGCTTGCACGACGCGCCGCCGCCTCCAAGGCCGCATCGAGGGTAACGTCAACAAGCTCCGAGTTCAGCAAGAGGCGAAATTTAAGAAATCGAGGAAGCATCATAAATCCTTCTCTTTTCCCGCTCCGAGGGCGATTAAACGGCGTCGTATGGTTGGTTTGGTAGATGAGGAAGAAGAAGAGCAAAGCGGAAACAAAATTAGGGCAACGAGAAAATTGGGGAAGAGCTCCGGAAGTGATGCCGCGAAAATTGAGGCTCGGAGCGAAATCGACGGCGGCGGTGACGCCGGTGAGGGTGGTGGAGTTTTGCAGCTGAGAAGGAGTAAGAGGATAGAGTTGTACTTAAGCTGAGTCTAAAAAAGTTAACAAGAAATCGGCTGAGAGACAGCCGAGCATCGCGGCCGCCGCCACAGCAGCTAGAAGTTCGCCGCGGGTGGCGAACACCGGTCGGCCGAGGTAATTAGAATTACTTTTTTATTATTAGTATTTTACTACATTTGGACTCCAATATTAATATCTGTATTATTTTAATACTAATTGAAATTTCTTTTAGATATAACTAGTCAAATATATTAATTGAGCAAGTACATAATTTTAAAATATCCATTGTAAATTTATGATCGGACATGTAAACGGGTGGGGCCGCCAAGCAGTATTCACGCGTTCCAATAATCTTTGCCACAATTAGGGTTCCAAAAAGCCCCAATTTTTCATCTTTCGTCTCTGTTTTCGCATCCATCGATAATCCCAATGAAGTATGGGCTCTCAATCAATTCCCTCACCCTCTCCTCCTAATTTCTTTATTATATATCCATCAAATCTAGGGTTACTCATATCAAATCCCAATTCCGGATCACAATGTTGCCGATTCGGCCAACATTCTCATCATTCAATTCCACCTCCCCTAGCTTAAATTCAGCATATTTGATGAACAATCTCGCCTCCGATCTCTAATGGCTTCCTCGCCGTTCTTCCTGATCTGCACTCTCCACGCGGCGATCACCGCAACTTGCGGAATCATAATCATGTTCTACCTCAACGAGATCACGGTCTTCGGCCATGGCGCCGCCACCGCGAGCTTGATCCTCGGCTCTACGCCCCACGATCGGCTGCTGGTTCGGATCTCGAACTCGTTCGCGGGGCTGCTGCTGGTGGCGATCGGAGGGTTTCTGTTCATGGCGGCTTTCGTGAAGGATAGGGAGTTTCAAGGGTTCTTCGCGAAGGGCTGCGTTGTTCTTCATCTGGCGATGGCGATGTGGAGGGTGTGGTTCGAGAGGAGGTTGGAGGATTTGGCGGGCGATTGGCCGAGGCAGCTTGTCGGTGATTTAGTGTTGGCGCTTTCGTGGGTGTTTTTTCTTGTTTACACTTGGAGGGAGAAGTATGATTAGAAACAAGGCTTCTTGCATTTACACTTCAGATAAATTGTGAAATCTTTCAAAAATATGGCCAATATAAAGGGTGCGTCATGCGTGTGCCCTTCACCTTTTTTATGAGCTCTCTCGAAATCCTAAATTGCAGTACTTAAAATTTACTTTTAATTTATATTTGATGCAAAAATATAAAAAAAATGCAGCTAGACACTTAATGCTTATCTTTATTTGTTGGTTCAATGTCATATGTTTACTTTGTACATGCAAAATAGATATATTTGATTAAGATGCTTCCAAAAGCTTGTGCATAACATATGGACGAGATTTTATGGGTATTTTTGTTCTTTAATATAAAGTTCGAGGGCATTTTTTGCAATAAAACATGGGGGAATTTCTTAAATACCCATTTCGAAAATCGCAAAGGCAAATTTACCCAAACCTTATATTTCATACACAAAATACCAATTTTACTTAAATATCCCTACTTTTCAGACTTGTCAGCCTACAAAATCGTTATTTTACTTCGTTTCGTGCGCAAATGATTAACACCGAATCTCGCTCACGCACTGACATAATCCCGGTCGTGTACATCGAATCCCGCTCGGCCACGTAGAATCCCGCTCGGCCACGTGGCACGCCGAGCCGATGCCGCGTGGCCATGTAATCCTGCTCGCGCAGAAATCCTGTACGAGCCACGTACGAATCCCACTCGAGCCACGTAATCCCGCTCGCGCAGAAATCCCGCTCGCCGAGCGGGATTTGAGGTACCAGAGCGGGATTTGTTGTCTGCTCTCGGGATCCGGCGAGCGGGATTTGAGGTACCCGAGCGGACGAGCGGGATTCAGTCCCGCTCGCGGGATCCCGCTCGCGTGGAGCAGAATCCCGCTCGCCCGATCCCGCTCGACTTTTTTGACTTGACAGCTCGTGCAAAATCCCGGTCACTGAATCCCGCTCGGACATTTCTAATCCCGCTTGTTTTAAAATCGTGATTTTATCTATTAATACCGTGATTGAAGTCCAAAATCGAACACACTCACTCCTCTTTCTTTTGATTTTCAACTACAAATTATTTCTGTAGAATTTTTCTTCTTCGTTTCATAAAAAAAATGGATAGTTGGTATAATGTTATTGTTCATTTTAACGGACAATTTAACAATTTGTCCGAGTATATTGGAGGTGAGGTTAGAGTTGTCTCGCATTCCCGGGAACAAGATTTTGTATCCCAATTTTAAGACAGTTAATTCAATACAATCTTAATCCCTTTTCACTTTCGTCGAATTATGAAATTTATTACACCTACGTTTCTCGTCATGGTCTCAAGCTTAGGTCCATTCCCACGATCGATATGGACCTAATTCGTCTTTGTACTACACAAATCGAGCCGACTTTATTTCTCGAGCACTCTAATGCTCAACCTTATCATACACTCGATGTTGTTGAACAATTTGGTTCAAGGTTTAATTTTGAAGATCAAGCGGGTGGTAGCAATCGGGCTGAGAATTTTCGCGAACAGGAAACCTTTTTTCGCGAAGAGGATACCCATGTTTTATCCGACAGTGATGAAGAAAATATTTTGGATACTTCATCCGAAGAAGAAAACGATGAGGTCCAAGGTGCATTAAATCAATGTACGTTTGACGACTTTGCGGCATGGATCCGACGTGAAGGTGGTGTGAATCAACTGATATCTATGCTCATGCCGGACAACCGTGCCCTTCCAAGCAACGAAATAATATATGGTGGCACCGAAGAAGTAAATGACGGTTTACTTCCTCTCGTTCCTCTCGATGCATCGGATTCACCTATGGTTCGAGATCTGGATCATGTTGTGGACTATCCACTCTGTGAAGGTGCGACATTCTGGGAGAAGGCGGATTTGTTTGCTGCTGTTGCACTTCGACACATGGAACAAGGTCTCGATTTTAGGGTGGCTCGTTCTGACAGTGGTCGGGTTGAGTATAAATGCAGACGGAGTCGTGATCGCCCATTTTTTCTACGGGCGTCGTTTCGCAGAGATGTGTTGTGGGTTGTAAATTGCTTGCATGCCGAACACACATGTAATCGAGATTTTTCACTGACTGGTCCAAGAAGGATTCGTGCAAAGGCGCTAGCTACTTATGTTGCTCGGCGAATGCGCCGTCAAAAATCTGTCCTAAAACCGAAAGAAATTATGGCATCTATCCAGAGTGAATTCGGCATTCAAGCAAGCTATAGTGTTGCTCTACGAGCCCGTAATTGTCTTTGTGGCGATGATTTATGGCGAGCACTCAGATTCGTTCAAGATGCTTCCCAGTTACCTCTACGTACTGAAAACAACGAATCCAGGTACAATGACTGATCTCGAAGTCGATTTAGAAGGTCGTTTCCAACAATTATTCGTTGCTTTTAATGTTTCTCGTGCCCCGTGTGTATTTTATTTAACCTCCGAGATTTGATTGTGGTCGACCGACTCACTTGAAAGGAAGGAATAAAGGAGTGTTATTTGTGGCTGCTACGATAGACGGCAACGACCAGATATTTCCACTAGCCTTTGGTGTGGGTCCAATTGAGAATGATTACTCTTGGACGTGGTTCATGTCCCGACTCAGAAAGCATTTACGATGCCATCCAATTTAATAATCATATCCGATCAACACCGGAGCATAGCTAACGCGGTATAGGCTGTTTATCCGGAAGCAGCTCATGGCACTTGTTACTATCATCTTCAGAATAAGCTTACACGATATGGTCAGACGCTTATCAAGATGTATCATGATGCTGCCTATGCTTATACGATGTATGATTTCGATCGTGCTATGGAAGGGATTCGTCAAGCCTATCCTGAGGCATACGAGAAGTTAATGGATGTCGGACCGGAAAAGTGGTCTAGATCGAAGTCTCCCGTTTGCCGGCATCGGCTCACCTCAAACATAGTCGAATCCATCAACTCGAGATCGCTCACGGCACGATGTCGCCGATATGCTCTATGATCGAGGCAATAGGTTACATGGTTGAACAGTGGTGTGACCAACGTCGAGCAAAAGCCATAGCACGAGATAATCCGCTTACAGTTGCTGCAGAGATAAAGTTAGCTCCGTCGGAGGACCGTTCACATCGTTTCACTGTTGTGTCAGTGAACGGAGACAATTTCAAGGTTCACGACGGAACATATCAATGGAGAGTTCAAATCAGCAGAAACGCTTGTGAATGTCGTGAGTGGCAACTCGATGAGATCTCGTGTTCGCATGCTTGTATGGCTATCAGGTATAATTGTTTTTCCGTCTATAGGGTTGTTCCGGACTTGTGTATTAACAGAATTTTTATCTATAGGGTTGCCGGACTAAATCTACTAGATTTCGTGTCGGATGCATACAAGACTGAGAATTGGAGGATGATTTATGCCGGAACACTATATCCGGTAACACCCATGCGTAATTGGCGGGTGCCGGAAGGTGTGGCCTCAATGGTCGTGTTACCGCCAATAATTACGCGTCAGGCAGGGAGATCGAAGAATAGTAGACGACCCTCAGGAGCCGAAGCAGGTACATCTAGTGGGAGAACACGCGGTCCGAAAAAATGCAACATATGTGGTGTGGTTGGGCATACTAGGAGGAAGTGTCCGAAAACGGATGTGCCGGGATCGGATGTGCCGGAATCACCGGAGTCGGAAGCATTTTAGTATATTGTAATTTATATTTGTTTTAGCATTTTAATAAATGAATTCGTAACTATAAATTTGTATTATGTTAATTCGTAACTATATATTGTAATTCAAATTTGGCACTATACCACTTTTGCCGATAATTTTCAGATATTATGGGAGCGATCATCGATGGAGCACCATGCGGGTTAATTCAGGGAACCGTCAAAGCCTAAAATTATATAATATAATTCGGGTTAAAAAAATATTATAATTAATAAAGTAATATTATACCGTACCTGATACATTGTATCAACAGAAAATTCATCCAGCCAATTATGGTCCTCCTCCAAGGTTGGCTCGACCCGTATCGGGTTCGCAGATGATGCACCAATCTCGGGGCGGTGTGCTGAAGGCTGCTCCTGAACAGGGTCGACATAGTCAAACATGCTCCTCACCGACTCCGGAGCATAACATTCACGCTCGTATACGCTGTGTCGACCCTGCATCGGTAGAATCACCGGCTGCTCCGCCTCATTATCCAGATCCATAACCTCGGGCCGGTACACCGGGGCGTCTAGCTCCTCCTCAATCACGGGGCGGTACATCGATGTGGCTCTCTCCTCCTCAACCCGGGGAGAGTGATCTCCCATATCCTCATCTCGGTCACGACGGTGTCTCATCGACACTGATTGACTCCTATCAAGACCGTGTGGTGTACGGTTACCACCCGCGTGAGAGGACGTAGTACCCAATCCTCGGCTCTTAGATCGACCAAACACCAACCTAAATAGTGTCTTCACATCGTGAACTATTTCTTGTCGCAAGTTCCGGTGCTGCTCTTGCAATTTCACCTGCAAGCTATGGTTTTCCTCCCTAATGACTGTACGGACGTCTTCGACGGTGAAGATATGTTGTTGATCGGGCTCTCTCTCTCCAGTCTCCGTTCGGACCCGTTTACCACCTTCAGTGGAACGACGTTGCCTCTGTCCGGTTCCTCTAGAACTAGTCGGACGATGTGTCTGCTGTCCGAATCTGTATAGCTCTCGTACCCCATGGTCCCCTATGATCGTCAGATGTAATGGATTCTCAACCGCAATATAGGACACATGGAGTCGATCTTCGCTAATGACACTCTGCCAATAATAAGTTTGTGTCTCCGCATCGGATGGTGTGAGACCATCTCGGACAACAAACTGCAATTACATTAAATAAAATTACCATTAGAAACAACAAACTGCCAATAATAAAATTAAACAAAATCAACTTTAAATTTAATATTTTTACCTGACGATGTCAGAAACTGTTAAGCTTCTTTTGGTTTCCTCCACTGAAGAACCAATTCTTCCAACGAGGAAATTCGGTTGTAGACAACCTCTCAGCGACAATCCGCTCCAAAATCTGGAATAGCCTCGTAGGACCAAATCTACAATGAATGGAAATCAATATTGATTAGTACATGATATATATGAATAATTCTAATAAATAAATTAATAAAATCATTAAACACACCTGGAGTGCCCAAACAGGTCCATAGAAATGATATTTCTTGGACGTCTGCTCCGCCGTTCTCGGAACAAAACTACAATAGTGCTTCAACGCACCGTAAGTGTAGGAGCCCCACGGGAATCGGTCAAATGCACGTAGATCATCCACTAATACCCAAATCCACGTGTCGACTATTTTCGTGTCGCTATAACCGAGAAAAAAGTAAATTAAGGCTTGAACATGAGCCACCTTCAAATAGCCCGACTCGTCCAATCTCAACTCTCCATTCTCGAACGTTGACAACAAATCTCTCCCCGTTATTGGTGTACAATTATTTAACTATTTGTACACAGTCGACAAACTGGGATCAAAATTGCTAGATCCAAACTTTAAACCAGTGACAAGGGCGTAATCGAAACAAGAAAAGCGGGTAGTCGTTCCGGACACAGAAAACCAAATAGCCGAATCATCTTCGGCCGCTTCAATCTCATGACACATTAACATATGGAGGGCCCTTGCCGCATTCCTACCCACCCTCCAATCCAAAAAGCTACCGAAAACCCCATTCCTAAATTCGATTTCTAAAGAACCGTCCTCAAAAACACTAATTTTTTTTTTTAATTATATCAAATATCTTCGGGTAAAACTCTATGTCTATCCTCGGAGTCGCATCGAGAAGATCAATTCGTTTAAAAACGGGCTGCAACGATACAAATTAACCATTAAAAAAAATAAAAAAATCGGCCGAGCAAATCCCGCTCGGCCGAACCGGATTCCCGCTCACGAGCCGAAAGATTTGCCGCTCACGAGCGGATTCCGGTTCGGCCGAGCGGGATTTGCTCGGCCGAAAGATTTTTCGATATTTTTCATGCTACGAAACTCAAAAAAATTCGTGCTACGAAACTCAAAAATTCATGCAACGAAATTCGAATAATTAAACAAAATTCATGCTATGAAATTCCACATAAATTCATGCTACGAAATTCGAATAATTAATTCATGCTACGAAATTCATGCTACGAAATTCGAATAATTAAACAAAATTCATGCTACGAAACTCAAAAATTCATGCTATGAAATTCCACATAAAATGAAAAAATCATACTCCAATTCAACATAATCCATGCTTAAATTCAAATACTAAAACAAAATTCATGCTCACATTCGAAAAATTATTAAAAAAACAAGAACATGAAATAATTAAGATTCGCGCCAAATTAACGGATAAAATTCGAGCGGGACTATAGAATTAGAGCGGGACTAACCTGGTAGGCCATTCTTGTGTTTTGGAGTCGAATTCAACTATGAAATTATTTTCTCGAGCGGGATTCGGCGATGGAGATGAAAAATTTTCAGAGGTGAATGGGAAATTGAGGAGACGAGCGGGATTAGAAGGAGGAGAATCCCGCTCGAGTATAATCCCGCTCGCCGAGCGGGATTTGGTGTCGGCCGAGCGGGATTCGGCGACGTGGGTGGCGCACGATGCGCGGCCGAGCGGGATTCTTACGCCGTGGGATTCTGCCGAGCGGGACGGCTTGTCGTTCGAGCGGGATGGCTTGTCGGCTGGAGCGGGACGGCTTGTCGGCTCGAGCGGGATTCTGTTCACGTACGAGCGGGATTCGAGTTTTCGCAGCATTATTTTCGAGCGGGATTTGAATTTAATTGAGCGAGACTGAGCGGGACTTGAGCGGGATTTAAATTTTGAATTAATTGGTATCGAATTCATGTGTTTTTTTGTTTGTTTCTTCAATTAATTCGTCTCGAATTCAGTAAAACACCTGAAAATGATTGGTGTCAGTCAACTTTTTGGAAAAGTAAGGGTAATGTAAGTAAAATTGGGTATTTTGTGTAGTAAATATAAGGATTGGGTATTTTTGTGTTTTGTTAAACGAAAATGGGTATTAAGCAATAATACCAGATAAAACATCATCGGATGAGATTTCATGAGTAGATTGCTCTATCTTGAAACCATATGGCCAAAAATTCAGAGAAATTCAAGGAATAGTATTTTCTTGAAAAAAAAAAGGCATATGAAGGGAAATTGGTCCCCGTCGGCCCATCCTTGTGTTAAATACTAATAGAGAATTTTTTTTTCCTCTCAAGAAACAATAAAGACCCCATTTATTATAATTTGAAATTGAAGTCCATTGTTGGTCTTCTTCCAATTCCACTCTCTCAAACACAAGCGTGGGTCTTATTTACTCGAACCAACTTTATGATAATTGTTTTTAAGTTTTAAATTATGCATTCTTATATGATAAAACTCCTTTAATAAAAAAAAACAAAAGAACTTGTGCACTTTCATAGATGTAATTCAAAAAATTATATCATGTACCGTGTTTACATCTAAAGTAAGAACTTTGTGGTGTAATTATATTAGTCATGATCTTTTATCTAGGCATATTAGATGATATAGCTTATTCTCGACTATTAATTATTTGAAGGATATAAATTTATGTACGTTAGAATAGAAAATCAAGAATGGTAGGAAAGATTAGAACATTAACATTAATGTTTTAAGGGGACGTTTGATACGTGAGTTTACAGCCCTACTATGGGAATGGGGGAGGAATGATACCCATATAATACGTTTGGTATGTGGATTTCGAAACTCTACTATGGGTTTCATACCCGAATAGGTATGGGTTTTCTCATACCCATGTATTACTTGGGTTTGAGTTTCCAAACCTATATGGGTATCAAAATTAATTTTTTATGCATTATTTTTAAAAAATAAAATAAATTTATAATACTTAGCTAAAATACATATAATTAAAAAATAATTATTATATTAAATAAAACTTAAATTTTTTTCAGAATAAACATTATTATTAAGAAAAAAATAAACATAATTTAAAAAAATGTTTTTAATTTTATTTAAAAGTAAATACAGTAATCTCGTTAAGAATATTAAATAAAACTTAAATTTTGTCAAATGTAAACATTATTATTTAAAAATATTTGAACATAATTTATAAAAATGTCTTTATTTTTTTATAAAATAAATATTCAATAATGTCGTAAAAATATGTTAAAAAGTATTTTTATAATTATTTTTTAAAATATTTATTAATTTTTTGTAAATACTCAAAATAAAAGATATTTTGCTTTTTATTAAAATATTTTTGTATTAAATTTCACAAAATAAAAAAAAAAAGACTCATATCATTATTATTTAAAATATTATAATATTCGTAATATTATACATTCTCATTGAGACCTAAGTACAACCAAACATCATATTTGATTATCATACCCATTCACAAGTAAGTGTCAAACACTATTAAAGGAATCAGTCATACCCATACTCAATCACCCTACTATCATACCCATTATCATTATCATTTCCGAATTCTTACCAAACGGCCCTAAGTATTAATTATCCTATTATATAAACGGCCGAACTTATTGATACAAGTGTAAATCAGTCTCCTGCAGCATCTCAACTCCAAAGAAGAAAAAGCAAAAAAGTAAAGCTCACCACAGTTGAACAACCAATCACCCAAATCAAGTATCAACAAAAGGACCCATCTCCAATTCATGGCGGAAACCGCCGCGGAATGGGCCCATCTCCAATCCAACCCACAACTCAGCGGCGCTCCTCCTCCGCATCATGAGCAAGCGCCGCACGTGGGTCTTCCTCTTCGTATCGGTCTACTCCCTCCTCCTCTTCCTCTCATGGAACCTCCTCAAATCCGTCATCGCTTGGTACGAACTCCAATCGGCGGCGAATTCGTCATCCGGGTGGCCGGCGCTCTACGCCTCCGTGCTGCTGGGAGCGGCCTTCGGGGTGCTCTCGATGGTGGCGGCGCTGGCCGTCGCGGTGCCGGCGACTTTGGTGACGTGGATAACGGTGTTGGTGTTGCTGACTTTCTTTGGGAAGCCGAGGAAGACGCTGGTGGTGGAGGGGAAGAAATTGACGGCTGAGATTACTGGGTTTGTGGTGAGGGTTCTGATCAAGGAAGGGAATCTTGTGGCTGCGGTTTGTGCTGTTCTTGGATACTTTGCTCTTGTTAGGCATAAAGAAAATGGTGGGCCTCTTCATTTTGAATAAAAATGTAATCTTTTTTGGCTTTAAAGAAAATTGTTAGTATGTAACATTAATTTCTTTTTGTGGGTTGATTTTGATTTTGCCTAACTAGACTTTGCTAAGACTTGATCTACTGTGGGGAAATGGTTTCTTGATCCTTTTCCTTTTCCAGTCATCTTCTTTTGCAGAGTGTATTAGATTCAGTGGAATTTTCTGAGCTATTTATTTTAAAGAGTTTTTGATCAAATTGTATTAATAGGTTCAGTAAACTGCTTTTCTTACTGCAACTGTTTTGTCTGTAATTTTCTGTTGTGTTTGTGCAATAACTATTTATGGTACCTGACAGTCTGGGAATCTGTTCTTGGCTATTCAATGCAAGAGAACTCAAAAATTGAGCAATCATAATGACCAAACATATTTCATTCTATCAATACATATATATACATCAACTATAAATATATATATATCAAAAAATATGATACAAATCTAAGCTGATATCTTGTTTAATTTTGCTTCATCCATGCCCAATAGCACTGCAAGAAAGCTAGAATTATCACTTTTCCTATTCTTGGATGCATCACAAACTTGAGGAGAATCCTCTTCCCTTCCAACTGGTGCTGCTTCTGGTTCTGTTCTTTCTTTAGGAGGTGGACATAGCTGCTTTATATCTTCCTTTGAAGTCGAGTTCCGTTTCTCCTTTACGGAGATCCTGGATCTGAGGTTGACAATGTCTTCATTCCGATGAGAATATACAACACCTAAAAGAAACAAAATGAGAGATCTGATTTTGTGTAAACAGCTACAAGATTGAGGCCGGAAAGGTTTTTCTATCCCAAATTGTTCACGCCTATGTGTCACAGTTCATTAGATGAACGACCTATGGCAATTGCAAAATCATTATGATTGTACATAATGAATGTCACACATAGGTTCAAATTATGGGATATAGAAACTTTTCTGATTGAGACCGGAGTATCAAGATAAAGATCGAAAGGAGGAAGCAAACTCACCAAGATCTTCGAGTGTTGGATCGGGTCCAGAAGAAGTTGAAGCTGTTTCTGGCAGAGAAGGATCAAGAGCGATTCCACGTTTGGTCGAGTTGTGTTCGCTACCTTGGACTCCTACAATGTCGCTGGTGAAAAGCTTATCGGAGAGATCCCGGAACAAATTGGAAATACCAAATAGCTCCCCTTGAAACTCCCTGCAATCCTTCAAGAAAGAATTCATTTAAGATGAGTGGAATGACTCTGATTCATATGAAGAAAAATGGTGAAAATTTTGAGACAAAGTGGAAGGGCTTCTTTTACCTGTATGCCTTTGAAGTAACGCTTTTCCATCTTCCCTGCAACAGCAATATTTGAGAGTTGCTGCTTATACACCTGCCTACTATAGACTAGTTCCTCAAGAGAACCGGCTGAAAGGAGACGGAACACAGTGACATGGCATTTCTGACCAAAACAGAATGACCTATCTTGCGCCTGCAAGTCCTGAGCAGGGTTCCAGTTTGGGTCGAAGATTACCACCCGGTTTGCACTTACAAGATTTAGCCAGAGCCCACCAGCTCGAGTGGATATAAGGAACACCTAAGTTGGGTGATTTCTCGTATTAAGAGAACAGGTTAAGAAGCACGGGAAAATTGCGATTTTGGTCCTATAACTTTCACTCACTTGTAATTTCGGTCTCTTAACTTCCAAATTGCAAGTATTTATAAGTTACGGGACCAAAACCGCAAGTATTAAAAAGTTACGGGATCGAAGTTGCAAGTGAAAGTTATGAGACTAAAATCTCGGCATTGAAGTTACAAGACCGAAGTGGCAAGTAAGTTTTGGGACTAAAATCTCAAGGAAATGAAGATTATTGGACCAAAATCGCCAAGTATGTAAAAGTTATGAGACTAAATTCACAAATCTTTCCTAAGAAACACAACACAAACTCTAGTTAGGTGATCAAAAGGTGACCTGTTTACTCGGACTCAAGTTGAAGTCATCCACAAGAGATTGGCGTAGGCTAGTCGGCGTGGAGCCATCTAGTCTTGAAAAGCTATAGCCTTTACGTATTATAAGCTTTTCGAGTATATCCAGCATTCTGCAAGATCAAAACAAAGTTCAAGAACTATAAAGAAAGGTGCCTTAAAAAAATATAGAATTATGATGATATATTACCTGACCGAATAGCTGAAGAGAAGAATTTTGTCACCCATGGAAATCCAAGAGTGCATTAGTTTCTCCAAAGCTCTCATTTTTCCACAGTGCCTAACATCACTGAGGCCCATGAAGTTTCCACTCTGTGTGGTGCTACCTCCTACTAAATTAATGTCGGTGCTGAAAACAGCAGAACAAAACTCTGCATCCTTTGTTTGCTTATCTTTATCGTCCTTCGGGCTAGGCTTGATAAGCTCCAGATGATTGCTTATCTATAAAATATGTAGAAAACAGTCAATTTTAAAAGAATAACAATTTAGAAGAATGTACTCTTCTATCTAGATATCATGTCAGCATGCTAAAACAACAGTATAAAGAAATTCAAAATATAAAAAGTATAAGACAAATTCAGAGTAACAATCCTCACTCGGGTTAACCATTGATCAACGTCCGCCATTATTTATTAGATTTGCATTGGAAGGTATACATAGAATGCAACTTTACATTCTTCAGTAACCCTTCTAGCATCTCGTAAAGTTTGATTTGAACAGATGCAATACTCCTTCTCCATACAAGAAATAATGACATTTTTCTTCAATTCGAAAATGGGTTTTTAGCAAATAGTAATCAGTTTTGACATTGTTATTTCAATCAATAGGACGACTTAATGCCTTGAACTGACTACTATATAACCTAAACAGAATCAGAAATGGGAAGATCAATCAGAAGGCATAACACATGTATCCATTTCTCTTAAGATAATTAGTTACTGAGTTGATAGTTAAGATAGCCGAGAAATTATAGTAATGAAGCAAAGTAGAAAATATACCTACTGGAGCTTCACCAGACAAGGAAGAACGAGGCAAAAAGGGCACGAGTCACAACCATCTGGGTTGTCCTTATGAAGATAAGGCCAGATGATACCATTCGGAACTGTTCTCTTACAACATTCAACTTGTTTAAGAGGGCTGCCGCAACTACACGGCAAGTCTTTATTAATAAGGCACTGAATATCCGGTAGCTGCAGCATCCTCTGATAAACCCGTTTCTGCAACTCACTCATCGCACAAAACACGACATTATCTTCCTTCCCCATCATAAGATGCCCTATTGTCTCATCTTTAGTCCTTCTGAGCATATATTTCTGTAGCACCGACACTAAATGCTGTTTCCGCTCATCAGCAATTTTAACAAATTGTTTTGGAGCACTTGATCACTGACCGTGCTTGAGAGGTTCATCGTAAAATTCACGAAAATGTTCCCTTGTACCCAACCCGGCGGGGACCACCAAGTCAAATAGGTTGAATAGTTCCATTATCTTGTTCTGCATTACGGTTCCTGTAAGGCCATAACGTTTCAGGGTCCTAATCTTCATACATGCTGAATATAGTTTCGACTTCTCGTTCTTAAGCCGGTGTGCCTCGTCAATAACAAGAACCTCCCACTGGATATCAGACAAAATGCTTCCTCGTATTCTAAATGTGTCGAAGCTAGTAATGATAACTTCAATGTCATCTGCTTTTAGTTTGTAGATCACCAAATCCCGATTTGCACCATGGTAGATAGCAACATTAACTGTGGCCCATTTGGAAAACTCACTTTCCCAGTTAAAGATAACAGAACTAAGGGTCCTGTCAGGACCCTTTTTCTTTACTCGATTTCCCTTGTGAGACGTTAAATCAGTATCCGAATCCTTCTCATATATAGCAGCCAAGAAAGCAATTGTCTGGATAGTCTTTCCCAATCCCCTATTGCAAGCACAAGATCGAATCCCAAATAGGAAACATAGAAGGAATTACCATAAATTATGACATTTTCAAGCAATCAGAATAGAAATTTTACGGAAGCATGAACAAAGAGAATATAACTTGTAGTAGACCATATAAGAGTAAGACACCATGAATGCATCAAGCAAGTGGTGAAAGCAATTCAGCTTCTTTTACGATAAAGCAAGAGAGGGGGTATTACAATTTACAGAAGTATCAATTGTAATGAACATAAAAACTCACTAGCTAAACAATTAACCAAAATCCAGCCTATGAAATAAAAATAAAAATAAAAAGTATTTTACATAAATGTTAAGCAAGAGAAGAGACTTGAACTTACATATCATCTCCAAGAATCCCTCCATGGTTGTTCTTATACAAGTTGTACAAAAACTTCACCCCTTCTCATTGATGTTCCAAAAGTCTACTATTTATCGAAGCTGGAACCTAAAAATGTTCAAATACTAGAATTATAACATATACCTATCTTCACCCTTAATTTTCCCGATAAAGTAAAAATTATTCATTATAAGTAAATGGGAAAACCGAAAATCACCTGCACAACGGGAGTTTCATCCGAGAGAGATAGAACAAGAGGGCCATAAGGCCCAGACGGATCAAACGAACAAAAAGACTCCAAATTGAAATCTCTAGGTCGAATTTCCGCCTCTTATTCCTCCTCGCATTTCTCAATTGCGGTTCCCGCATTCAAATTGGGCTCTGGTTTTGAAGTTTTGAATTCGTAGTTAGTTTAGATCGAAGAATAATTCAATTCCCAATTGTAATAGCTTGTAATACAATCAAACTCAGATCTGGAAGAAAAGGTTAAAGACAGAAGCATACGAGAGAGGAGAAGAAAGAGTTCGAAGAGAGTAAGAGAGAAATTAATTTTTCGAGTGTATCGATTTCATTCCCAAAAAGAGTGTTTAAAGCAGTAACCTAATTAGCAAATCCTAATCGAAAACTTAGGCTAAACATAATAATAATATAACTAGATAAAGCCACGTGGATGAAATCTCTTCCGTCCATGCGTGATACCACTTTTCCGATCCAACCGCTCAACCACTTCCTTTCCCAGCCGTTAGATCCACGCCATCTTCATCTACGGCTGGGAACTCGTCCGACGCGTCACAAAAAGCCTTTTCATCATCTTCTTCTTCATTCTCAACTTTCTCGATGAAATGAATCAATAGTAAACCCTTACTCCCATCCACCATTTTCTCTCCTTTCTCCACCGTTTCTTCCTTCTTAACTATCAGATCTAGTTGGGTCATGACATTACCCCCCCCCATTTTCAATACCTTGTCCCCAAGGTAACATATCTGGAAGGATCTTCTTCAAATAAGTCTCCTCGACCCAGTTTTCTTGTTTCATCACTTCGCTTTCCCACTCAACCAAGAAAGAGTGGATCTTTCGTCCACGCATATTCAACTGACTCCTTCTGCCTTTTATTGTAGGTACGCATACCACGGATCCATCTGGAGAAAAGTCCGGGAGGTCTGAGGAACGGACCTTCCGCGGATCCACCGAACATTTGAGGAGAGAGACATGGAAGACCGGCCAGATCTTGGCCCCGGCGGGAAGTTGCAGTTTGTAAGTCACCTCCCCCATTTTCTCTAGTATTAAATAGGGCCCGTAGTATCGTGGAGAAAGTTTCTAATTTTGTCATAGGGCTACGCTGTTTTGCCGGAAAGGCTGCAGCTTTAGATAAACCCTTTCGCCTACGACGAACTTTCTGTCAATTCTGTGCTTGTCAGCATGTTTCTTCATTTTCTCTTGAGCTAGCACTAGGTTTTCCTTGAACTTTTGTTGCATCTTGTTACGCTCCTCAGCTAGGTTCAGGGAATCGGCTGAGTGAGTATGGGGAAATGGTCCTATAGAAAATATAGGAGGATTGTACCCATACAAGGCTTCAAAGGAGGTTAATTGGAGACTGGTATGATAATTCGTATTATACCAGCACTCTGCCATAGCTAGCCATCTGAACCAGTGTTTAGGTGTTTATTTAACCAAACACCTGAGATAAGTCTCAAGGCTTTGATTGACTCTCTTAGTCTGCCCATCTGATTGAGGATGGTAGGCAGAAGTCATGTCTAGCTTGGTTCCCAACAATTTAAATAACTCAGCCCAAAAAACACTAATAAAAACAGGATCCATGTCTGTTACCAAACTCAATGGCTGGCCATGCAGTTTGGTAATGTTGTCTAGAAATACCTGAGCCACTGTAGCTGCTGTATAGGGATGGTTGAGCCCTAGGAAGTGGCTGTACTTGGTAAGTCTGTCCACTACCATCAGTATAACTATTCTGCCCTGTGATTTGGGCAGACCCTCAATAAAATCCATAGTAATGTGGGACCAAGCCTGTGTAGGGATAGGGAGAGGTTGCAATAGCCCAGGGTTGTGGCCCCTCTCTGTCTTGTTTTGGGAACAAGTTGAACAAGCCCTAACCATTTCCAAGACCTATGCCTTTAGCCCCTTCCAAGTAAAATATTTCCTCACTCTCTGATAAGTACCTCCTTCCCCTGAGTGTCCCCCTATAGCTGAGTCATGGAGTTCTTGAATGATAGTTGTTTTCAGTTTGTCATCATTGCCCACAACAATTCTGCCATCCTGCCTTAGAAGCCCTCCTGTAAGGCAATATTCAGGATAAGAGTTAGTATCAACTGCCTTAGCTGCCATGATTTTATTCAGATGGGGATCTCTGGAATAACTGTCTGCCACCCTTTGAACCCATAGTGGAATGGCTACACCAGTAGCAAGACATTGATAGGTTGCCTTCCTAGATAGAGCATCAGCTGCTAAATTCTCCTTTCCCTTCTTATAAGCTATAGAGTATTCATAGCCTAGCATCTTAGGTATCCACTTTTGTTGTAGGGGAGTAGTAATCTTCTGATCCAGCAAGTGCTTCAAGGCTTGCTGATCAATCCTGATAGTAAAATGATGTCCCTGTAAATAATTCTTCCATTTCTGTAGTGCCATCAAAATAGCCAAAAATTCCTTTTGATAAATTGATAGGTTCAGATTCTTCCCAGATAAAACCTTGTTGAGGAAGGCTATAGGTCTTCCTTTCTGCATCAAGACTGCTCCTATTCCAGTCCCACTAGCATCTGTTTCCAAAATGAATTCCTTTCCAAAGTTAGGTAGTGCAAGGACAGGGGCTGAGGTCATAGCTTCCTTGAGATGTTGGAAAGCCACTTCAGCTTCTGTTCCCCACTGAAAAGAACCCTTCTTAAGCAAATTAGTCAGGGGTTTGCTTATCACCCCATAATTCTTAACAAACTTTCTGTAATACCCAGTGAGCCCTAGGAATCCCCTCAAGCCTTTTAGATTAGTGGGTGACTTCCAGTCAACCATTGCAGCCACCTTATCAGGATCTGTAGCCACCCCCTCTTGAGATATGATATGGCCTAGATAGGACACAGACTCCTTGCCAAACTCACACTTACTCATCTTGGCAAAGAGCTTATTTTCCCTTAGAATTTCCAAAACTTCCTCCACATGCCTCAAGTGCAGTTCCCAAGTAGAGCTATAAACCAGGATGTCATCAAAGAAAACTAGAACATGTTTTCTTAATTTCTCTCTGAACACTTGGTTCATGAGAGACTGAAATGTGGCAGGGGCATTGCATAGCCCAAAGGGCATAACAAGGTACTCATAATGACCATTGTGAGTCCTAAAGGCTGTCAAATATCTAGAAGCAGGATCCATAAGGATCTGGAAATAGCCTGATCTGAGGTCTATTTTAGAGAAATACCTTGCTCTATGTAATTCATCTAGTAATTCATCTAGCAATTCATCAATAACTGGGATGGGGTAGTCATGCTTAACTGTTAGTTTATTTAAATACTTGTAATCTACACACATTCTCCATGTGTTGTCCTTCTTCTAGACCAATAACACTGGTGAAGAAAAAGGGCTTCTACTTGGCTGGATTTCCCCTAATTCCAGCAAGGCTTCCACAGTCTTTTCAATTTCAGTTTTCTGTGCATGTGATACCCTGTAAGGGTACTGCTGCTTTGGAATACTTCCTGGCTGTAATAGGATTTTGTGTTCCACCCCCCTGCTAGGTGGCAACCCTCTAGGCACCTCAAAAACATCACCAAAAGTCTGCAATAATGGTCCCAGTAAGGGATTGTTTTGTTCCCCATCTTCAGTCAGGGACATTAATAGGAAATGTCCTGGTGTAGTCTGCTTCCTCTGCAGTAACTGGTAGATGGCTGCTGCAGTGACTGGGGGAACCTTCTTCTGTCCCCTGGCAGTGTGTATGTAAACCCTCTTTCCCTTATGTTGTACAGAGAAATACATCTGTTCATAATCCATGAGAATAGGAGAACCCTTCCTAAGCTAATCACTTCCCAATATTAGGTCATACCCAGCAGTAGGTAATAGCCTAATATCATATTCAAACTCCATGTCTTGCATTTTCCAGTTGAATCCCCTAAGCTTCTTGTTGCTAACCATTACACTTCCATTGGCTACTAGCACATTTAGGGTAGTAGCTGACTCCAATGTACCCTGCAAATTCTGAGCCATGTTGGTATTCAGAAAACTTAGGGAGCTGCCTGTGTCAACTAATATTCTCAGCTTCCTGTTGTCAGATTCTCCAATCAACCTCATTATATGTTTACCAGAACCCCCCTCCACCTAGGGTAATCATGGCCATACCCAACTCCTCTTTTACATTCCCAAATTCTTCTTCCTCAGGCAACTCTTCAAGGCTGTTAAGAAACTCCCCTTGTTCTTCTACACTCATAACCATGAAGTTAACTTTGTTTTTTGCATTTGTGCCCTGGAATAAAGGGTTCATCACAATTGTAGCAGAGCCCCTTGGCTCTCCTCTGATCCATTTCCATAGGGGTTAATAATTTGAAACCAGGTTTCACAGTAGGATTTGCCTTAAGTGTGGGCTTCTGATAAGGCCTGTTCTCCATTTTCTTGGGGGTTGAAGTGTGAGTCAAGCCTCTAGTGTACTCCTTTATCTTCCTCATTAAGGAATCATTTAAATAGACCTGTTGCCTTCCCAAGTGGATGGCAGATTCCAAGGTGTTTGGGTGCAACATGTCCAATCCAGCTTGGATATCCTTATCCAATCCACTGATGAAAGCTGCAATCCAGTATTGCTCATCAAATGCTCCACACCTGTTGTGGATTATGAAAGCCTTTAGTTCCTCAAACCTAGAAACATATTCCTCATAGTTTCCCACATGAACCAGTTTGTGTAACTCGGCAATAGCTTTGTTGGTCTGTAAATCTTGGAATTTAGTTGATATCATCTTAACAAATTGAGCCCACACCAAGTCTTCTCCCTTAAGGGGTAGATTATCATACCACTCCAAAGCCTTGCCTTCAAAATGCATAGATGCGAAAGCCACTTTCTGATCTTCAGGTATGGTGTTAACCATAGAGAAATAACTCTGACACAACATCAACCAAGACCTCGAGCGGGTACCATCAAATTTTGGGAAATTTATTTTAGCCACCGTGGGCATAATTCCAACAGCTGAATTTCCAGAACTGGAGGAAAAATTCCTTGATCCACTCCCTTTTAAATTTCCCCCATTTGTTCCAGCATAGTTTTGGGGAGAACCCCCATACGCGTGAGTATTTCCCCACTGATTCCTTCCACCCTCCCTAACATGCTCCCCTCCTTCCTCCATTCCCCTAGGGATCTCCATAAAATTAGATCCACCTACATCATCTACCCCTTTACCAAAATTTTTAAACCCCGAGGGTGTGTGTGGGGAAAATCGTGGTTGTGTAGTAGCATAGTGTGGAGTAACAGGTAAGGGTGTTAAAACAGGGCCAGATTTAGACTGAGATTCCAAGAGATCTAACCGGTTAGAGAGATTACCGATTAAGCTAGTAAATGTGTTTGTGAGTGTCCGATTATTCAGCGCCATCTGCTGAAACATGTTCTGTGTTATCAGATCTGCTAACGCCTGTGTTGGCGTCCATTTGTGCAGGTTGCAAGACTGGTTCATCATCCTCAACCCTGCCCTGCCCTCTTCTGGAATGGGAGAGAGCCCGGAGTTTGCCATGGAACGAGCGCTTTGATACCACTGTAATAGACCGTGTCTATTAGTTAGTTTAGATCGAAGAATAATTCAATTCCCAATTGTAATAGCTTGTAATACAATCAAACTCAGATCTGGAAGAAAAGGATAAAGGCAGAAGCATACGAGAGAGGAGAAGAGAGAGTTAGAAGAGAGTAAGAGAGAAATTAATTTTTCGAGCGTATCGATTTCATTCCCAACAAGAGTATTTAAAGCAGTAGCCTAATTAGCAAACCCTAATCGAAAACTTAGGCTAAACATAATAATAATATAACTAGATAAAGCCACGTGGATGAAATCTCTTCCGTCCACGCGTGATACCACTTTTCCGATCCAACCGCTCAGCCACTTCCTTTCCCAGCCGTTAGATTCACGCCATCTTCATCTACGGCTGGGAACTCGTCCGACGTGTCACAAAAAGCCTTTTCATAATCTTCTTCTTCATTCTCAACTTTCTCGATGAAATGAATCAACAGTAAACCCTTACTCGCATCCGCCATTTTCTCCTCTTTCTCCACCGTTTCTTCCTTCTTAACTATCAGATCCAGTTGGGTCATGACATATTCCTCCTCGCATTTCTCAATTGCGGTTCCCGCATTCAAATTGGGCTCTGGTTTTGAAGTTTTGAATTCGTACGGTGGCAAGAAATTTGCATCGGCGTTGAGGCCGAGAAGCTTCCAGTACAAGGACGATTTGGGGGGAGTTCTTGCTGAGGGGTCAAAACCCAGAGAAATTTGTGATGAGGAAGATGAAGATTGGGATGATGAGAGAGTGTTGTTGCAGGGTTTGAACGCCTCCTTGAAAGCGTTAAATGACATGACAAATTGTGGTGTTGATTCAAGAATTTCAGTACATGCTTATTTCAAGACTGTGTTGATGTTTTTTACTGAGTTCCGAGTTCAAACCGCCATAGTTATACCTCATACAAGATACATAAGAAAATAATTAAAAGCATTTTGCATTATTAATTCAAAAAAATTTCAATTAACCGAAAACCGTATTATTTAGCAAGTACTATACCGACTACCGTACCGATTGTTAGATTTGGATATTTCAGCAACCCAACACCACCTCTACTCACCCGTTTTGTACAAAAAAAATGTTCAAACAACAACTTGGCGAGTTAAAATCGAATAGAATTCCAATCTATATAAAATATTAAAAGAGCAGGCAATACGACACTATTCATTTAGTCAATTCGTATACCTCACACTCACATAAACTCTATTCCTCCGCCATGTTTATTTAAGATTTTTCATTTTCTTTCGGCACTCTTTTTTCGCGCGTACCGCGAATGGGCGCGTGTAGATTGGAGTAGTAGTCGTGCTTCTTCGGTTCCATATCCGTGGTGTGGTTGTTGGTTGCCCATACCTTCGGGTGTTTTTGGCAGAAAACTTTGGGGTTTCATTGGTCATCGGTCGCTGGATTGCTGCGATTTGTACTTGGATGCGCATCGGCCATTCGATTACTGTGGGTTGTACTTGTATACTATTTCGATTGCGTGTGTGATTCATTGTATTGCTGAGATTTGTACTTGGATGCGCATCGGTCATTCGATTACTGCGGTTTGTGCTTGTATACTATTTCGATTGCGTGTATGATTCATTTGCTTTTATACTTCTTCATCTCACGAACAATTTTATATTCTACATCTTGCTCGCAAAAAAAATCTAAATTCTCCATTGGACGTTTTAAAGTTTAAGGATTTGTCACAATATTCAATCTTCATTCCACTTTCTTCATCGACATTATCAGTCTTCAATCTTCATCTTCAATCAATTTTTGTCTTCGTATTTGCTATGGACACATCTTCTTTGCTATGGACAAATCTTCGTCTTTGCAATAGTGACACAGTGGTGTTTTCTTCGCAATCTAGATGAGAATGCTGGTAGATCCACTGGTCTGAAACTCCGCCTTGTGCATTTCTATGAATCTTTGTCCTTTAAGAAGAAAGATGTCCAATATCTAGAGATTGTTTGGAACGATGCGAGGGTGCGTTCTTTGGATTACAGTTATACTTGATTCTAGGCTTTTTTAATTTGCTATAGTATACTCATTAATGATAACTGGTTTCGTTGTCTTTGTGGAGCCTATTTGTCCTTTTCATTGGTTTGCAAAGTGTTCTGCCGGATTAATTAAATTCTTATCAACATGAAAGGAATAGTTCGTTAGATGATTTGCCCGTGTATTTTACCTGGTGGAGTCATTTTCTTGATTAGTATTATATTTGCATTTTCTTTGTGGAATATGGACATCTTCTTTGTCAAGTCAGACTGTTAGATGCTTCTTCATTCTTGAATTGTATTATGCATAGATTTTGTTGGTGGACTGTCGAATGATCATGATTAGGAGAATGTATTTTGAGCTGCGGCTGAAAATGTATTCCACAAATATATATATTTTTTTATTATAATGAGTTTCATTGTGTTGTTTGTGTGGTTGTTTGCTCGTTGCGTCTCGTCGGTATTAATGTTGTTTGTGTGGTTTTGGGTTATATGTTTAGGAGGATCGTATTCATGCGACTCTTCTCAGAAATAACATCTATATATTTAAGGATGATCTGGACGAAGGGGAGATATATGGCCTGAAGGATTTTTGAATAGCTGTGAAAGCTGGGAAGTACAGAGTAACGACTTTTAAGTATAAGCTTGTTATTTATGAAACTACTCAGATGCGCTGGATTCTTGTTCCGCATTTTCCGAAGAGACGTTTTTTATTTAAGTCTTTTGAGAATTTGCTTCGTTGGACGATGCGGATTCCCTTGCTTTAATGGGTGAGGTTTTATCTTTGTCTTGTAAGTGTGGTTGTGTTTGTTTGGGTTGACTTTTAAAATGATTTGATGTGTGCATATATTTGGGTTTGTAGATGTCATTGGTGTGTTGGTAGAAGTCGGTGATGTGTTGCCGTAGACGACGAGCAGTGTGACTGAGAAAAAAAGATGATTGATATTTTCCTTCAGGATACCGAGCATTCTTTTTTTTTTTTGGATTTCCTAAGCTTATTCTTGTTTCCTGTTGTTGATAGGGATTTGTATATTTTATTATGTTTTTTTTCGTTTTGTGTTTGGAGAGGTAGGAAATTGCCATGCACTTTCTGGGATGATTTTTTATGTTTATTTTCAAAGTGAGTTTCGTAAGCAGGTTGTGGAGCCCATTATTGTCATTGTGCAGCTTTGTAAGCCAATTTATATCTAGGTATGGGTATGTATGTTTCTTGGGGAGGGAATTAAATTTTGCACAATCTGTTTTTTATGTCGTTTGGTTTCCGTATAGCTTCCAGGAATGCCAGTAATGTGTTGCATGCAACGAAGTTGTTTATGAGTTCTAATCTTGTGGAGATGGATGATTTTTGATTGAGGTGTGGTGGTTGTGGTTGTTGGTTTCTTAAATGGTGTAGTTTGGAGTGTTTGTTTATTATATTTTTATACATATATCTTTGTTTAGATATTTGGCCAAGTTTGGTGTTACTGGTGCTGTTTCTGTTGGTTTCTCTCAAGGAACTCCTCGGTCTTCAAGTGATCAATATGTTGAGGGGGAAGACGGTTGTTCAACTGTTTGACGATGATGGGGTGTGTTCCATAATGGAATGGTAGTATTGCGATTTGCTGAAGCTGTTGTGTTCCATAAATTGATCCTGTTGTGTTCCATAAATTGGATGAAAGGGTTAGACAGTTTACTATCACTCTCTTTGTGGTACTATTTACATTTTTTAATGGAATGGTAGTATTGCGATTTGCTGAAGCTGTTCGTATTTATGATATCTAGAGGAATCAGATTAGGATATTCGAATCCATGCGTAATTTAAAATGTTGGCCGGTATCGAATTTGTATTCCATTCTTATACTTCCTTTTGCATTGAGCTTGATTCACAAGTGGATATTGCGATGAAGTAGTGTAATGTTCTATCTTAAACTGGACCCATATGTATTTTGTTTTGATAGTGGTATGTTCTAAATGTATTTTGTAGGCATTTGAAGTTAAATGTGTTGTTCTGGTTATGTATAGTTACTCGTTTATTGCAATTGTAGTATAAATATTGAAATTTCAAGCCATATATATTTGTTCGTGAATACATCGAGTATCATTTAAATTATGTTAATGCTGGTGGTATTTCTAACTGTTACCTCGTGATTTGGTTCAAATTAATTATTACTTTGTGAAATAATTATGAGGTTATGGAAGTAATAGAATAATCAGTCGACTAAGCAATACAATTAAGTGTTATTGTGTCATAATGTAGGGAGTGTTATTATAAGCAGGGACGGAGGGAGGGGTGGGGCAGGGGGTTACTGCTGTACGTTCAAAACCGAAGTCAATAGCAGTGTCTTAGTTTTGGCCATTAAGTGGAGTGGTAGAATGTTTAGACATTTTTTTTAGAGGTAGCGCGTTCGAATGTTCGTTCCAACATCATATTCTATTTTTTTTTAATTCTTCTATGTATTCTCCGGTTCTCCCTCTTCTGTTTTTTTCTTTTCTTCTTCTCATTCTCCCTCTCATAATTTTTTCCTTTCCTTAATCTAACTTTTTCCTCCAGTTTTTTTCTCTAAATTTTTCCTTATAATAAAATCTTCCTCACTGCTCATGATAGTCCTGTTACGATTAATTGGTCCCCCCTAAGCAAAACTTCTAGCTCCGTCCCTGATTATAAGTGTATTTTAAAATTTGTTAGTTGCGTGTGTGGATGAGACTTTGTGTGCAGTTACATAGTTGGTGAGGAAGGAGTTGTAAAAGGTATGGTTTTACAGATGGGATGTTTGATTGGGCATTGGTTTAATGTAGCTTATGTAATTTTTTATTCCAGTTCAAGCATAATTGCTTTATGTGACCGTGTGTGGTCATTAAAGAAGGTAAGGGGTGGATCTGACAATACAGTATTGCACTGTGCTGCATGAATTTACAGGCATGAGCTATGCATGGATATTGGTTTTATCTATTTAATTATTGGATTATATATTGTGTGCATCTTTTCTTTGTATTTACGATTTTAATACTTTAACTAAAACACTGTCATTCTTTGCGCTTAGATAATATAGAGTGAGAGGTGCTTTTCTTATTACTGTAATTGTTTCTGCCTACGGAAGATTAACGGTTGACCAGGTATTGATGATGTTTGTTATGTATTTGTTACACGACTGTAATTGTGAGTTTGTTGTTAGTTAACATTGCCCGTTTAATGTTTTAGGGTTGCTCTAATGGATGTTCTTTTTAAGAAAATGAAGAGTGTACTGATCGCTTGG
Organism: Lavandula angustifolia; assembly: GCA_028984105.1. Taxonomy (NCBI): domain Eukaryota; kingdom Viridiplantae; phylum Streptophyta; class Magnoliopsida; order Lamiales; family Lamiaceae; genus Lavandula; species Lavandula angustifolia. The sequence continues at coordinate 16,485,157 of CM054823.1, forward strand.
TTTGAAGATGGTGATATTCTTGGTAACATTCTTTCGCGTTTATCAGCAGAAGATTTGAGGAAGTTGATATTGGTATCTAAGTGTTGGTATGATATCATTTTTTTGTTTATTAAATGACAACAAGTTGTTGCATTGAACCAAATATCCGGATTTTTTATTAAAGATGTTTTGGTGTGGATTGAGGGTCCCGAAATCGAATCTGTTGCTTATCTTCCTTATGGAAGGGATACTTTTTTCTGTTATGTTCAATAAGTTGGACTTTTTAGGTGATCCAGTGATGGTGATGTTTTGTAGTGCTTGACTTTTATGTTGCCGAAGTTATTTTCCATGTTTGGAGCCTAAAATACATATTTGTAATCTTCTGAATAATCATAGTCTTTTATTTTTATCTTCCTAATTACTTGTCGTTGAGGTGCAGTATGACATTTGTATTGGATGTATCCAGTAACTTGACTGATGGTATCATTGGTATAAATGTGGTGGTTGTGTCTGGAATTGAGTTGGGCGATGTTGGTTACCGTTTTATTTCTCCTCCAATTCCTTGCATTCAGTTTTCGGAATCCTTTCCAGAAATGTGTATTGGTAGGATAAATGATGAGATTCATTATGTTATATTCTTAGTAGTGTTCATCAGCCTAGATGGATTCCTAAATTCTAGGTAACCTTACAACAACTTACCAATATTAATCCTGATATTTTTCTTGGATTGGAAGAAAGGGTGCTCAAATTTACACTAAATCCTTATGTAGAACCGTTGAGTTTGGTGGATGGTATTGTAATTTTGCGAGTTGGTAATGCAATTTATTTATATGATATTAAAGCATCGAAGGTTAGAGTATTAAATTACTCATGTGCATTGAGGCGTTGGTCTCAGTATGATTTGTATTCGATTAGGGTAATTCCATACATTGGTAGTTTATTTCGTATATTGTAAATTTAGATGTATGGTTATCTTGTTCTGTAAGGTATTTTTTTATGTAAAGGTACTAAAGTGTTGGGAACATATAATGGATATTTGTATTTTGAAGTAGTTCTATAATTTGTAAGTTTTCTTTTATGAAAGAAAATGTTATTACTAATTTGTATAATTTGTTATTGATTTAATATTGATCCTGTTCAATACCGTGCAACGAATGAGTGCGGCACTGAAGAACAAGATAATTTAAATGCGAGGGTTATTTTTTTTTTATTTTCTTTTTTAACATCAAACACCCTGAATGGGTGGGAGGTTAGATAGACCCCCAACTTGTCTATATCAAAAAATATGTATGTACATTGTATGGTGGTGAAGCATCAAAAGAGGATACTTCCATAAATGCGAGGGTTAATTGGCCTATGACCATGTTTGGAAAGAGGAAGATAGTCTTCAAGGGTTACCATGTGATCAATATATTGTAAATTGGTTTGTTAGATGATAAATTTGTATATGTAAATTCTTTTGTGCTTTGTAAACTTGTTTGTAATATTTAGTTTGTAAACAGTACTCTCTATATATTCTGCTCTATCAAATGAATTTGAGAAATATATGTAAGTTGTCATTGTTTTTAGTTTCGGCCTATTTTAAAACCGTGAAATGCACGGGTGCGGCACTAGTTAAATGTATTTAAAAAAAAAACATAATTTTGTAACCGAAAATCACATATCTTCTCCCATCGTACATTTTGGGATTTCACTTCCCCTGATTCTTAATCCTCGATCTTCCCTGTAGAAGTTCATAATATCAATGCTCATATTTGAATGAAGAATACATCAACATGCATTAATACAAGAAAGGTTATAAATGCATATACAATTCAACCTATATACATAACTAGGCTGTGATGGCGACCAAATGATACACAATTTTGATGTATAGACCAAATCCAAGGATAATGCTTGTAGGATAATCAAAACAACAGCCTAAATATGGTAACCCATAAATTAGTCAGACCGTACTTGTAAAAGTGGTTCATCAAGCCGCTTCTTCGCCGCGCGCAATGGCTTCACTCGGTTCTCTAGTATCATCGGATTCAGAGTCGTAGTTCCATAGATGTTTCAGCTCACCTCGTATCCAACCCAACACAACGCAAGTTCCTGAGATTCACAGAGCCATATAATCAAAATCAACAGAAGGATCATAGAGAAAAGGAAACTTATCCATCTATTCAAGAGATTGGTAAGAAATATATACCAAGTGTGCATGGGACTAGGTAGAGTAGAGCTGGTTGACCATAACCGTTCATCAAGTACAACCCTAAGTAAGTAAACAATAGGCCTGCAGCAGATGATATACGGCGTTAATGATAACTTACCGTCTCTGTGTTTGTGTGACTATACATTATACACTAGTAATCACAAGACAATCTAGTTATAGAAATAAACCTCACAATAATAATTCAAGACCACTAAGAAATTTCGCAGTTATAGTTAAAGAACCACAGGAGGAAATAACTATTCATGGAGACTAATACATGACCATGCTGCAAGTAGACTCACCAACCCCGTAGCCAATTGACAACCAAAGGAAGTATCCGTTTAAGACCCTCTTCTTACTAGCTTTGTCGAATCTGCAAGGAAATACCCAGAAACAGATTTATTTCAGTCGAAAATTGCCGAAAAGATTTATTAAAACTATAGCAAGCTCCACTCCATCATGGAGAAAAATTTGAACAAGTGCTATAAAACTTGATGGACTGCCGAAGGAAAATGATAGACCACAAAGACTATACTGGGTATTGATCAGAATTCTTATTGTTTACAAAAAAAGGTTAAAAGAACATATGGTATAAAAATTACTCCTATATTAAATTTTCATTTGTAAAACCATTCGGACAATAGTAAAATACCTCAAAGCAAAAGAAACTAGCAAGCCGGGGAATAGAATGTCCCCAAAGCCTATCATGTTATAACCATAATAAGGATCAGCAATGCGAGGAACTCTCAGAAGCATGGGGATTGATTCTCCACCGCTTTTATCACCTTCAGCAACCTGAACGATAAAGGAAAAATATCAAGCTGACAGTACTAATTTAACAAGAACGGAAGAGTGATGCCAACAACATTGCCCCAATCTACTCATTCATAGAATCCTACAACTTAACAGATCCAAAGGCAGCATACAATCTACTTATCAGCATCAAAAAAGTGAAAGCAACAGACGACAAAACCCGATAAATGGACTCAGCACTCAGACCTGGCAGGCCAACTAAATGAAAGAGAAGAAAGAAATGTGTGTCTGCATAAACTTACAGCGATCATAACACTGTCCTGGAATATAAATGGAGATAGGAAAACCCAAAAGATATCATACACGAATGCAGAGCACAAAAGCACTGTGGCAACCTGAAAGGTGACATCAGATGCAAATCAGAATCTGGTGAAATCATATTTTCCAATAAGGTTTATCAACATACCTTTATGTTTGGTAATTGAGCCAATTGTAAGACAGTTATCATCATACAAATACCCTGACCCATGAAAAAATCAATAATACAATTTTTAAAAAAATCGAGGAAAATGATAATGGCCGTGCATCATTAAGAAATATAAAATAGGCATATGCTTACAAGGATGTCTTGTCCAATCCAGGAGTAGGACGCCTTCCGATTAGCAGCCCAGGCAACGGCAAACACCACACAGAATATCAAAACTGCTAAAGAGAATATTGAAACTTCCCCTAGAAGTGGCAGATTCACTCTCTTCTGCTCACTACCTTTGAATTTGCTGTTAAAAAAGAAAGAGCGAATATGTAAAGATTAGTCTATAGCAATTAGTTGTCATAAAAAAATATCGCAATGCTTTTCTCGGAGAGACGACTAAACCATACCTCGATATCAATGAAACCAAACAATTATGCATTCCCTGATAACAGAAAATAATCAATGAGATAAAAGGGTATTCATGCCCGATCTCATTACACTCAAGTGAAAATAAAAAATAGGATATAGCATGAATCTTTTTCCTTGTGCACAAGCAAAAGAACATGTTAACATTATTACTTATAGGTTTGAATTCAAATTATCACAGTGCCTTTATATCTAGATGATGAATAATGACAAAGAATAAGTATTAACAATAATATTTACCTCAATACCTCCAATACAAAAGAGTATTATTAGCAACCAGATGAACCATGATGACATAAAGAAATAAAGCAGAAGCAGAAAAGTTGACGCCGTTATAACAAAAACTATAGCACTTTTAGCACTAATATGGAGAATCTCCTTCTCTTCCTCATCCTTGTCTGCTGCAGCACCAGATTCCTAACATTGATATAGAGAACAATTAGTGCAGCCATCACATGTTACAGAGAAAAATAAATGAACTGCCATTTTTTTAAAGTGAAAAGATTCCATGTACAAAATAAATTAAAAAGGAAAGGAAATTGAAACATGCTGAAACTCTTCTATTTGAATACATGCCAACGAGTAGCAGAATCACATAATTACCTAAATTACTAATGAAGTCTAGTAGAGAATTTTATAGTAAGTAGTATGGAAATGAATATAAAGGTGCATTATGCAATTCAAGGAACCTGTGGTGATAATTCATTATAGTGCTCATCATTCTGCTTTGATCCAGTGATTTCTGACCAAAGTGCAGCAAAAACTACTGTCCCAACAGCCATCAACCACAAGAATATCACTGAGTAGTCTAAAATCGGCCGATCCGGAGAGTATAACAGTAGTTCCACTGTATCACAAGAAAGAGATAAACAGTGAGAGCTTATCAAAGAAATAGACTAGAATACTAAGCATGACGCCATAACCAGTCAGGAAAATTGTGCAGAATAATTAACATAGTTGCAACATCGGCGTGTCAAACTATCTCAAGAATAATGTGTTTGTTACAAAAGCATCGCACATCCACAACTTCCTTTTATACTAAATAGGCTTCTATTGTTCCCCACTTCCCCATGTTGTTAATGGAACAATGTTTCAATGTGCCGATTTCAATGATCTATGTTCTAATTGATTACAAGTCTACCTGCAATATTACAACATTTAGATTTCAGTCAACTTTGGTTGTAGATGATCAGTCAGTTAACATTGTCTATGGGCAAGGATAGATAGAGTGACCAAGTCTGAGAAAGAATTACTCCACAAGAATTAGCAATGGCTACAGAGTCAACCAATTGGACTTCATGATTAAAGTGCAAGTAGGGGAGTGGAGAAGACATAAATGCATAAAGTGAACATTGGCGCCAAGTTGTTAAGCTAATAGAATTACCATAAAAGTTACAGAAAAACAGTAGACTCTATACCACAAAAAAGAAAGAAAGTTATTCACTGAAGAAGGTATTAGAGAGAGAAGTATCATCTTTCTAAAATAGTACTACTAAAAATAATCTGACCAAATTATATAAAGGTGTGTTACCTTTCCCCCCGGTAGCCATGGACTTCTTTAGTTCCTCTCCTCCGGACTTAGAGATCGTAATAACAGGAATAGTGATATTTAAATTAGTATCATTCCCACAACCCATCTGCACAAGACCTGTGACGTCCAAGGAAAGAAGCATCCATTTAAAGCCAAAGTGGGATGAACTCAGGACAAAGTACTAGGCATTAAACAATGGAAAGCTACACAAAAATTACAAAAATGCACTATCAAGAGTGGATCTACTTTCATCATCATTTATCACTATCAATCCCGCTGCTCCTCCAGCTTGTGCGATTTCAGCCTTTAGAGTGAAGTTGCAATCACCACGTACCACCAGTGCAATAGAGCCTGATATCTGCAAGAATTGGAGAGGCTCTTAGCATTATCCTTTAAAAAGTAATTATGATGAGATATTGAATATATTTTCAGGGCTTCCCAATGGAAAAAAACAAGAGAGTTCCTTCTACATTCATGACTTCACAGTGATTCATGAGAAGCTACGGAAAGAACTCATAATTCAATAAGCCTGTAGCACTGCTTTTAAGTCTAGCTCTATTGGTTATCATTTCATCTAATTTATACAGAAGCTCCAGGTTCTTTCTTTAAGAAATTCTTGTAAAGACCTTCATCTTCGACTACAAGCAGTTCAGCAACGACTTTCCAAACCAAACTAGCCCTAGTAGTAATACATATTCCCCAGTTTTTTGGCAGCAGAGGCAGGGAACATCATGTTCAGCCTTCCAGGATAGACTTAGTTTTTCTCCTGGAACTTAATGTCTAAGATCTATCCAAAAACAAATCAATAGCAACAGGAAGCAGAACTTTCATTTTTAAGAACTAGGTACTCATACAAGCCAGTTTAGTAAGATGTTCTATATATAGGGTGTATATCTGAATCATTTCAGTGTATCTTTAATCAGCAATCAACTTCTGGTACTATGAAACAAATTGCAATAGACCATCAGAATATGTAGGTCAAATTACCAAAAAAAATGCATGAACATGCTTAACCTGCGAAAGAAGTTCTAACTATAAAGGACTAAACCCAATAGGTTCTCTATATAATCGTTATAAGTGAGCCTTCTTACAGTGCATCTAAAACATAACAACCATAGTATTTATGAAAAGGATTAGAAAAATACATTTGAAGAAGACAGTGTACATCCATTTAAAGGTTCTGAAAAAAAAGCTGAGAAACGCTGGCCTTCTTTAGCTTGAGCAGGCAGGACAGAGCCAAAATCCGCAGTTAACCCACCTATTGGCTCCTTTTCCACAGCATTTACCCACTCTTTGATTTTAACCTAGCAAAACCAAATGAAGAGATTAGTACATTCCAAATGAATGTTTCCTTCTTACTAAAACATACCTAGAAAAAATATATCCATAAATCTTATTCATCTCAAAAAAAGTACATTCTCACCTCTCATAGGTAAAGCTAATATTAATTCATAGTAAAAGAGTAGAACCACATTTAATACTAATCTTAACTTGATCCGATTATGTGATCGCTACATAAACATGCCAAGGCAACAACTACAGGACTTGTCAACCGCATAAGAAAGCACGCACATTCAATCAATGGTGAGCTTAATCAGTCTCAAACAGTATTACAACTTAGATGTTCTTCAGCTGCATACGAACTCAAATCCGTGAACTAACGCCAGACAAACACAAGTGTGCGAATAATGAAAATACCGGAAATGCAATTAATAATAAAAAATCAGGCAAACCAAGTCAAAAAGAAATGGGAAATAACCTCAAATTGCAAACGAGGTCAGATTACTATACCAATCGGAAGTCGTTACCGCAGGCGGCGGATTCATTCCCAGGGGCAGCTCTCGAAACGTCATCTCCGACGGTGAGTGACGACAGCAACAAGAAAATCCCCAATTGAAATGCAACAACTGAACTCGAATAGCGCGGAAATGCTGCAGCCATACTTCAAATTAAGGATTCTACTAATTAACCGGCCGAAGTTCTACTAATTAATCGGCCGAAGTAATGATGTAAATCAGCTTGTGAGTTTTCGTTGGCAAGTAAGAATCAAAAGATTGAAATGGAGAATGCGAAAATTGGATTTTGACTATTTGCACCCTCCAATTACGTTTGTGGGCAATTTGCATCTTTAGAATTGAAATAATTGCCTTTTGGCACCCGATTATCGGGTAGGAAGCTTAGTTCACCCTTTTGATTTACTTCTTATTTATTTTTTTGATTGTTTAACGAGATTTGATTTGTTAAGATGCACAGGTGAGTGAGGAATTAGTAGGCTTTTCAAATTTTTATGCACTTTTACGAAAGTGTATGAATAATTCTGTGCAACCATCATAACTCTTATTTCATTGTACGGACCTCTATTCAAATGAACCAGCAAACTTGAATGGTCATAACATTCATATTTTACAAACAAATATCAATTTGATGAGGTCTTCTTTTGTTGAAGTACAACATAAGAATAGTTAATTGAAAAAAAAAATGAAAATATTCTGTAAAAATGTTTCTTATATCAATTGCTTGACTCATTAGGATGTATAACCAGAAATGTCAATGATACTGATTCATCACAAATTATATTAACAATCTATAGATGACTATGAAATTTTGATATAATTTTACGTAAAAAAGTAAATAAAAATTATTATTAAGTTTTTTTTAAATTGATGATTTACAAAATTAAAAAAAATTTTGTTAGAAAAAGAAAATAAACAAGAAATTGTTATAAAGATGAGTTTATTTTGTATTTTAAGCTTTAATAATCTTACAACATATCTTTTTCATATAATTTCTAAGTATTAGTATAAAGTATATAAATATATATTTGAATCTTGTATATTATTTTATGTTTTTTTTATATATATAATTACAATAGAATTGGTAAAATGAGTATGGACTGTTTTAGAGTACTAGGTTTGGTTAGGCTTTAAAGCTAGTAGACCGAAAATGTATTTGGCCTAAAAAAAACCAGTCTAGAAAATCTAGAAAACTATATTGACTTTGAGTTAAAAATGTATGCTCAAATAATACATATATTAATATATTATTCAAATAGAATGGGATTAATATAAGATGAAAAAATTGAATTGAACCATAGAGCAAATTTTCCCAACTCTAGTTACTAATATTAGAATATCATAGACTATTTTAGCCCATCCGAGAACACACCGACCCACGCCACGAGTTAAACAGCCGAATAAGCGCACGATAATGGCCAGCTGCGAGATCGTGGAGCTACGCAGAAATTCAGCCAATTGGGGGAAAGTGGTGGAAGAGATTGTGAAGATAGAGAAAAGGTTGTTCCCTAAACACGAGTCGCTCGCCAAATCGTTGGAAGAGGAGGCTAGAAAGAGGAACGGCGGCTTGATTTTTTCCCTATTCGGCGGCGAAGTTGCCGGTTATGTCATGTATTCTTGGCCCTCATCGCTCTACGCTTGCATCACAAAACTTGCAGGTTTACTTCTCTCACTTCCAGTCACGGTCGATTGTCATCTGAAATACTAGTGTTTTTATAATTATTCTCGATTCTGTGTTCGTGTATGCTCAATTGCTTATGTTGAATTAAAATTTTGTGGCCGGCGCAGATTTATGGGGTAATTAATCTTGCTCAATTATGTTAATGGTGGAGGGATTTGCTTGAAATGCCGTCTCTCTCTGAGATAAGTGTAGGAACAATTATGATTAAATGCTCGAGGTTCATTTGATCAAGAGAATTCTAGGTTTGAATTTCAGAACTTTTATATTCACTATCTCAAAGTTGGAAAATGCATCTCAAGGAATGATAAGAATCTTGCAGTAGAGGGCTTGTGCTATTTTTTGAATATTTGTAAGGAGTTCTTATCTTGGAATACAAAACATTTTCTATTTATTTTCTGAATATGGATTGTAAAAATCACTGTATATGAATTGCAAAGGAAAAGAAGAAAAAAGGATCGTTTTGTGATTATTTTTCAATCTTTTCGACTAGGTAATATATGCACGAAAATGATCAATTCCTCTTGTTGTCGGGCTCTATTTTGAATTTCTAACCACACTCTAGAGCCTCCTATCTCTGCATTTATTTCGTTTTAACGGAGATAGAAGAAAGCATCAACAAAAAGTCTTCCTCTTGTCAAGAGAAAATCTTGTTAATCCCACCATAGACCGTTATATTCTTCTGTATTCATTAACTCTTTCACATGAAAGAAGATCCTATCTTATGTGATGTAGAGCATAAAAATGAAGGAAAAGTAGCTTTCTAAATGTTAGTTTCATAGGATATCCACTCTTATTTTAGGAGTTTAAGTTTAAATAAGTACGTTGATATGTTATAAGCTATCGGATATCCTAGGGAACATTCGATGGCCATAATAAATTTCTCTAGACACTCTCTTAAGTCTTGCATTCTTGTTCCACTACTCGGGATCTTGACCACTATAGCCTTGCTTATGATATTGTATCTAGAACATGTTTATAATGCGTTTTTATGTTGCTGGAAATGGAATACAGTGAAAGAGAGCTATAGGGGGCAGGGGCATGGTGAAGCATTGCTGAAAGCGGCTATAGAGAAATGCAAAACTAGAAAGATCCACCGCATATCACTTCACGTAGATCCCTTGAGGACTGCAGCCATGAATCTCTACAAGAAGGTCGGTTTCCAAGTGGATAGTTTAATACAAAGCTACTACTCTTCAGATAGAGATGCCTACAGAATGTACTTGGATCTTGACACAGATTAGCTCAAGTTTGCCTACTCGAGCATATACTAATTCTTAATTGTCATTCAAATCTGCCCTGCACTTTTGAGTTCTTTTTTTTTTTTTTTTAAAGAAAAGAAGTTCATTTTGAATGGAAAATGTTAAGAGGATTTGTAGAGAATGTATTGTAATACTATGTAGTAAGAGGATTTGAACTAAAGAAGATGATGCTGTAATGCATAAGTTGAGACTTTTCGTGTTCGTGGTCTTATTTTTTAAGATGGAAGATTGAACTCGAGATCTCATATGGAAAAATTTATAATTTCTTGGAAGATTGAAGTCAGATCTCTTTTATTTACATGAGTAAACTTATAATTTATTGATTGTTGGTTGTTGAGTATCATAACACAAGTATTAACAGGGCCAGGTCGGGTGCAATCAAGTCGAATCGAGTTAATATCAATATATTCGAAAATTTATTGGAAGATTCAAATCAAGAATCCTTCTATGTGAAGAAAATTCTTGAAATTAAAAATTAAAAAATGTCATGTTGCTGCCCAGGATCGAACTGGGGACCTTTAGTGTGTAAGACTAACGTGATAACCACTACACCACAGCAACACTGTTTAGACAAATTTTGTGTAGTAACATTTATATATTTATTAACCACCGTGGAATGGGGAAAATCGTACGCTCTATTGTATTTTCAAAAATATGTGTTGCTTTTGGACCTCTGTTTCTTCCTTCCTATCCATATACGCCTAACCCTGACTTTGATTTCTCAAGTTAGGGTTTCCTTCTCCGACGCGGCTCCCGATATCGTCGATTCATTCATTCTTCGGGAGCTGTCTGAACCGCAAACTTCTTGAAGAAAATGGGTCGAGCAGCGCGCAGTTTCGTTCAATCTCTCCTAAAGCTGGTCAATTCTGGCCTCGGAATGGTGGGGATCGCGATGATCGTCTACTCGCTTTGGATGTTCAGATTTTGGCATCGTAATGATGAATCCATCGCAGCTCCCGTCCCGTGGTAAGTTAATATCGATTGATTAGATTTAGATTCAATTGATAGCTAGTTTTTATCTGCGCTAGTTATATTTGTGGTTGGAATTGTGGATGTATGGGGGAAAGAGTAGTTTTATGGTTCTTGCTGATTATGTTTGAAAATAATTGGCTATTTTGTTTACTTTTATGTATAATGAGAATTGCAATACAGGTTTATATACACAATTCTGGGCCTTGGTGCTACTCTGTGCGTGATCACGTGCTCCGGTCACATTGCTGCCGAGACTGCTAATGGTTGTTGCTTATTCATTGTATCCTTCGGCTTTTTTTGTTTTTGGTTGAGATTTTTCATCTTATAGTATGCTAGAGTCATGTCGTAGCTGTAAAATGGCTGGCTGGGATTTAGATGGTGAAGTACCTTTTGCTTGACTTTTGAGTTCTTGTTTTATGTATTGCTGTTTTGCCTTTTTTTCTGAAGGATGAACTGTGTTAGTAATTTTGTTAAGGGCAGTTAATATCACACACACGATATCCTGTGATTATGTTAACCAAAGTGTGCATATCAGATTTCTTTTGTTGGCCTTAACCAGCGTAGTACATGGGGTTTGTCTTTATCCTTTTTGTGCTGGAAGCTGCAGTTACAGCAGATGTATTCTTGAACCACGATTGGCAAGAGGTACTGTGCGCTAATCATTTTTTCTTGTAATACCGAAAGGAAAAGTTTGAATATTAGAAATGGTTCGATCCTACCTTAAATGTTTACTAGGACTTCCCGCAAGACGCAACTGGAAACCTTGATCAGTTGAAGGACTTTGTCAAGGACAACTTTGATATTTGCAAATGGATTGGCTTGACAGTGGTGGCTGTACAGGTCTGCATCCGCTCACCCACGCGCTGTTATATGTGCTTGTGTGTGTATATGCGTTGCTTAATTACATTAAACTTTTTTTCATCTATTTGCATTTTAATCTCGTGCTCAGGACCGCGGGGATTCTTTTTTGTTTTTTAATATTATTGATCACCAATAATATGTTCCTTAATCATTCTTGCTGCTTATGATATTGTCAGTGTATTGTCTTATTTTTATAGTCCTCTTATGAAATAATTTATAAGATATTATTTCACGAACGTGCAGTTTCTATAGAAACATCAAACAGCAAGTTGTTGTTTGTTGCTTTGCACCTTTGGTATACTGCAATATTACTTTTCTGATTTCACATACTGAAGGCACTGAAGAAACATATTTCTAGTTGATTACAAAATAAGAGTACTATTATTAGTTTCACATTCTGTATCTAAAAAACAGCAATATGAGGTTTAGCAAAAGTTAGCATTTAATCTCAATCCTGCAACATAAAGCTATTAGTTTCAGCTATTTCCCTGTGGAGGTAATCCTATATTACATGGTCGGTTATCCTTTCTTATTAATGTAATAATTTTTGCATGCAGGGACTAAGTATGTTATTGGCTATAATCCTGAAAGCTTTAGGTCCACATTCTGAGAGATACTATGAAAGTGATGATGAATATCTCCCAGATAGGGTGCCCTTGCTGAAGAATTATGTCGCTCCACAACCCTATGTTGTTACTGATCCGGCTTATGGGGTGAAAAATGATTCTTGGAATATAAGAACCAACAGTAAGGTACGTGCACTTAAGATTTGAAGTTCTCATCACTCTTGCATGGCTGGAATTTAGATTTGTTCATAAATTCACATAACTTCATTCTCATGGTCTGGTCTTGACCTTCACTTTTCATAGTTTTAGCAATTGCTTTCCATTAAATGCCTACCCTTGCAAATTATAAGGTTACACATATTGATTGAAGAATCTCAATAGGAGGATGATTTAGTAACATGGATTTACACATTCAACTAGAGAAACTTGGAAATACACTTGGTCTTTGGATATATAACAGTGAAACCCCACCCCAACATATTAAGAGGGGCAGAATAATCAATCTATTGTTTGTTAAATTGATAACTATCAAAGAGAAGTGATGACTGATAAACTACAACTTCACTCAAATTAAAGAGTGGGGGAATGTCGGTATATTGCTAGTTGATTAAAGGCAGTTGAATTAACCTATTATTTGGGTCAGTTTTGGACATATTTGTTCAAGTTGAAATCAAAAGTTCCCCTCCTATGTTTAATTGTCTTTGCAAGATCTTCTTGACTGCACCAACTGCAACTATCTATCGATTTCTTTTACCCATTCTAGAATTTTTTGCTGATTTATTCTTCTCCTATTCAGACTAGCAGGTAAAGAAATGACAATGGAGTACGTGCAAGCTGACAGTAGGCGAAAGGTTATTGCATCTCAAAACATCAGTTCTACTAGTTTCTGGTTCAGTAGAGTTTTCTTGTGCTTCAATTGGTCTACTTGCATTTTCTCCAAATGGCACATATATATACTATAGACTTAAATTTTATGCCACTTATGTAAATTTCGTTATATATCGACCGTTGTATTAGTGTTGATTGTTTTATTGTAATTTATAGGGCTCATTGAAAGGGATCAAAGTTGGGATATTATAGTGAAACCATTCAACTGTTGCTTTATAATTGTATATTAAACCTATATGGTACTCATTTGTTTCGGATGAAACATCCTATTCATCCTATTTATTTTCGGTGCGGTAATTTATGCATTGGACTTTTGTGTGTTTGAAGAGAGAGTGATGTGAATGTAGCCAACAAAAAAGTACTCCCTCCGTCCCAAAATTCTTGTCCGCTATTTCATTTTTGGTTGTCTCAAAATTCTTGTCACTTTCCTCTTTTAGTAAATTATTACACACAACTTTTTTGTGGGACCCACAACTTTATATCAATCTACCCACAATTAACAACTCTCCTTAAAAATCGTGCAAAAAGCAAATTGAACAAGAATTTTGAAACGGAGGGAGTAACTTTTTGTAATATAATTTTTTTTTAAAATAAAAAATATGATATTTGTGTAAGATAACTCAAAATAGAATATATGATGTTTTATTTGGGATGGAGAAAGTATAAAGTAGGGTAAATTTTGTGACCGACGGTTTAGGATTCTCTCTTCCCTCTTTTCTCTCTCTAGTCTTTGGTTGCATTATATGATGTCAGATGAAGTCACTAAAAACCAAATAGATAATATATTAGGCAAGGTTCCATTTTTTATATCTATTCATAGAATGGTCCACTTCCTCACTTGATAGATAAGGTCCATAGTTACATGGGCCTTACTTCATTCCATTTTCTATAATACCAACTTAACTGCATTTTATTTCCCCAGGATAACTTTTTCTATTTTATTTTTTCTCAACTGAGAAGCTCAAAACAATATTCCGAATTTAAAATAATCTTTTTGAATAAAAGCTCAGTTAGTTTAAAACTCGAAAATTGCATAAATCTTTCTAAGATGTATTTATAATTGGGTTCAAAAGTTTGTTAGATGCCACATTGTGGGGATGAGGTATCTTTTGTACTATATTCTGAAATAAAATAGGCAAATTGGATTTTTTAGTCCCCAAACTATGCGTTTTTGGCCAATTTGGTCCCTTATTTATTTATTTTAGTTAATTGGTCCCCAAACTATAGAATTTTGGACGAATTGGTCCTTTTGTTAATTTTTTTGTTAGTCAACTGTTAGTCAACGATTTTTAAAGGGTATTTTCGATATAATATTATTGAGGACCAAAACGTCCAAATATTGAAAGATTGAGGACCAATTTGACCAATTTTTTTTCTTTAATTTTTTTAAGTTTTTCAAAATTCGAAAAATATTTTAATAATTTTGCTTTTTTTTTAAGGAACAATTATGCCAATTTTAAATAGGTTGAGGACCATTCCCGTTAATTATAATATATTTGGGGATCATATTACTATGAAAACGATGGATTAAAACATAAAATATATTACTCCGTAACCAATTTTTTTCCGAATATTACTATAAAAATAGGGGATTAAAACATAAAATATACGAAAAATTAATGAATAAATTATATTGGAATGAAAACATGTTTTGAATGGAAATCTACTATAGTTTTATTCATTGATTATCAAATATTCTACGTTTTTATCTCTCTTTATCATAATAATATATTCAAAAATTTTGATAACAGAGCTATAAAATTTGACGATTATGATCCCAAAATATAGGGATTGGTCTTCAACTTATTTAAAATTGACGTAGTTGGTCCTTAAAAAAATCAAAACGACTAAAATACTTTTCGATTTTTGTAAAATTAAAAAAATTTCAGTAAAAAAAAAATTGGCCAAATTAGTCCTTAATTTTTTAGTATTTGGATGTTTTGGTCCTCAATAATATTATACCGAAAATACCATTAAAAATTCGTTGACTAACAGTTGACTTACCAAAAAATTAACAGAAGGACCAATTCATCCAAAATTCTATAATTTGGGGACCAATTAACTAAAAAAAATAAATAAGGGATAAAATTGGTCAAACACACATAGTTTGGGGACTAAAAAATTCAATTTGCCAATAAAACAATACTTCTTCCTCTCATTATTTCTAACTAGCTTTCTGTTGGTCCGGAGACAAATATCAGGTGTAGAGGGGGGGGGGTGAATACACCTGAGTACAGTTTCTTTTTCTCGATGAAGGTCAGCTGGAGCTGTTAGTTGCAACTGATGAACAGTGCCAAATACAACCTTCGATCGCGGGTCAGAGTGGGTTAGCAACTGAGCTCTTCTACTGACTTTTGTCAGTACTTCGAAACTCAGTCGAAGACTTTAGCGTGCGGATAAATGTGGGGCTCGGAGTTTGTCTCTTTTTGAAAAATGTTTTCGCAAATTAAGTTCTTTTGGCTGTGCGACTTTTGGAATACGTTTTATACAAACTTATGATTTTCAAAGGTTTGTATGCAATAAAACAGTAAAGAACACAAGCAATTTAACGTGGTTCGGATACGCAAGATCCTACGTCCACGGTCCTGAACAAGGCAGGATAACTTGTTGATTAATCTGAGCAAGTCTCAGCAAGGAAACTGTGCACTAGACAGATCCTTCTAAGTTATAGTCCTTAGCGACTTTACAATTCAAACCTAAGTTCGAAAGGGAGGGAAACAATCTCCAACTAAGAAGGAGTTCTTACAATAAGAACAATTCACTAAGTGTGAACTCCTTCGAATCTAAGCTATAAATATGGCAATGAGCTTAGGTAGAGAAGAAAGGGATCTAAAGACTCTAGAGAGAAGAACCGCAAAATATTCTAATAAATGCAGATTCTTCGCTGGATGTTCTGATGAGTTTGCTAGAGTGTTTGAGAGCTTGAGCGATTTTCCCTTGTTTTTTTTCCCGTGCGTGGAGCTCGGTAATCTTCTCTATTTATAGCTGTGAGCTATGGCATATGTCCGTTGGAGACGACGATGCCACGTGTCACAAACTTCCAAAGAAAACGGCCATAAATTCGAACTTGTTACAGCAGGGCAGTTAATTACTATACATGAGAACAGCTTTACTGCAGGGAGCAGGTAAGGCGTTGTCGGCTTCTCATTGGTCGAGGTTTGTGGTTGGTGAGAATGTCAGAGTTGACCGTTCAAACAACCTCGTATGATCTTCTGCTGAACTTTCGAAAAGACTTAAGTAGCCTGGGTCGCTTTTACGTCGGATACGATGACTACAAAGTCTCTGTCTTCTTCGACTGAGTCGGCTGACAAGGAATGTAGCTTCTGAGTAGGTCAGCTGGCGACTGCGAAGGTACTGGGCTTGCATGAGTTCTTCTACTGATGACTTATCAGCTGCTGGGTTGGCCTCTACTGAGGTCTACTCAGCTGATGTGCTCTCTTCTACTGAGGTCTAGTCAGCTGCTGACTGAAGAACGCAAGCGATTACACTGATGACGTGGGGTTCCGAAAAGTTTCTTCGACAGAAGATCAGTTCGACAATTACCCCGTACAGGACTTAGACAAAAATATTAAAAATGATTACATCAAGTCTAACCTATACATTAGCTAATCCTAATCGACACACTATACTACTGATATCAGCTCGGTTTTGGGATCTTCAATTCCATAGTACTACTAAGATTTCCCCCAATTTTCTTTTAACCACGAACAACTGAGTATCATCTACTGACTCATATCCAACAATTTCCCCCTAATTGATGATGCCAAAACCTCTACTTCTAAATTCTAAACGAATAACATTTTATAAGGTATGCTGACCTACTGACAACAATTTCTCCTTTAATTTATCTGAGGAAAACAAACTGATATGATAACTTCAAAACATCAGCAGGTGAGAGATAGGCAAAATCAGAGAAACTGATAGTGTGAGTGTGTGTCAGATCACTTAGTGATCAGTTGTGAAAACACAAAGCAAAATGCTGTAAGACAATGAGTAATTGTATGTCAAGCAATAGGAACGATAATATATATGATCAGGAAATTACAAGTTCCTATTACTATTACAAAAAAGTAGAGAGAAATACTACTGACGTCTGAAGCCTTGAGTACGCTTCTTGAAATCAGCAGATCTGTCGACAGGAGGTTCCAGACCATAGTATAAATAGATTCTCTTCCTCAACGTCTGGATATCCTCAAAGTCTTCAGCAAGGTCGACACTCAGGTCGAAATGAGATGCTGCAGCTCTAATCTCATCCTCTATTTCCTTCGTGCATAGAACTCCGCGCGCTGTTCTAGGAGGTGGAATGCGCCTGAAAGTTGGAGCTCTAAAAGGAATGTTTTCTCTCTTCATGATCTCCAGAAGTTGTTCCCTAAGCTCAGAATTGTAATGAAACATGAACTCGTCAAAAGCTTGTTCGATAGACTGCTCACGATGATAGAATTCCCATACATAGTAGCCTTTGATGAATTCCTTTTTGAGTTCTTCCCATTGATCATTGACTAGAGCCGGAACCCATTTATCGATATGAAGAACTGGGTCCTTCTTGACATAAGGAGCTCTTCTGTACCTTGATCCTCGTGGGATTTGCCTTCCGGGGATCAGTGCGGCTTTTGAGATAGGCTACTCATCTTAGCCATATCAGCCATTCTCTTCTTCTCTCGGAGAGCCGTTGCCCTACAGTCTCCTTTTCTAAGGTTTAGGCCTTGCAGCGTGGCTTCCCAAGTGGCTCTATCTTCTGCTTCCTGCTCAGGTGTAAGATGAGTCTGATCATGACTCTGAGTAGTAGCTTGACCTGCAGTAGGAAGAGTTTTTGCAAACTCCTCCTGAGCCTTCTTTTTCTCCTCTTCCACTGACTCTCCCTTCTTCTTACCTCTGCCCTTAACAACTTTGCCCTTAGGCTTCTTAGCAATTTGGGCTTCTTCCAGCTGACGCTCATGGTCCAACTTATCCTGAAGTTGTTGGGCTACCCGAAGGTCGAAGGCCTCTTGTTCCGCTTTTGATTTGAATTTACGGACGGGGGAGGAAGGATGAGAAATATCAGTAGCAGTCTCCTTCCCGGGCCTCTGCGGAGGATCCTGTTGCTCTTCTTCTGACTCTTGCTCAAAGAAATGAGCAACTTCTTCTATGTGAGCTGCGGAAGATGAGATGGGGTTAGGTTGTAGGGGATATTCAAGTAGTAGAACCCCTGAATCTGCTTGGGCTGCGGAGGGTCCTTTCTCCTGAACACCTTCCCCCTGAGCAGTAGAGGGTTCTTCCCCCTGAGGAACTGTGGAGGGTCCTTCCTCCTGAACCCTTCCTTCCAAGATCTGGACTTCAGCCGTATCCGTTTCAGGTTCATCTTTCATAATATCTTCCCCCTTTTTGGCATCATCTGCCTTAGAGAGTTGAGTGCGGATGGCTTGAATGTCTCTTTCCACATTGTGGACTGAATCCTTAATATGAGAAGTTGAGGATTCGAAGTCCTTGACGAGATCGCAGTATAATTCCCAGTCTTTTTCCTGATCAGCTCTAGATGTTTTAAGCTGTGCAGCTGACTCCTGACGGAGTTTCAGCAGAGATCCTGCGATTCTGTCATTTCTTTCTGAATAAGTTTTAGAGCCTCTGCCTGTTGGGTAATAGTTTGCTGAAGGCTAGAGGTGGCAATCTTATTTTTCTCATCAATTTCGAGCTTAATAGTTTCAAGAGCTTGAGTCAGCTGCTCTGAAAAAATCTTCTGCTGATTCTAGAGCAACTGCTGACTCTGAACTTCTAAATTGATTTTCCGAGCGGCTAAGGCAGCCTCAATTATCTCCTGAAAATTTGGTTGAGGAGGAGCTTCTGGAGTTTTTGAGATGCCAGCGGCTAGTCTGTCTAAGCTCACTGTCTGAGCCTTAGTGTACTTTGTCCATTTCAGATAGACGTCCTTAGCCAATAGTCTGTTCTTCTCTCCTTAACGTCTAATGGCTTTGTTAACAGACTTCGAGGACACAGAACCGATAGGCTGAATCTGGTAAGAACTGGTTTCGAGCCTCTGCTCAGAAAACGTGAGGAGATGCTCCTGACTGTACTTCGGAGCACCTTGAGCATCACCTGATGTATCAGGATGTGGTGATTTGCTCTTCTCACGGGGAGTTGAACCCTCAGCAGAGCCTCCCAACTCTGTATCCTTGGGTGTCTGATCCTTCCTCTGATCATCATCATCATCATTGTTCTTATTATCATCCTTATCAGCAGGAGGAGATGGGGGTGGAGGAGTATCACCAGGAACTGACTCTCGCAAGCTTAGAAGACAAAGCATAGCGGCTCTGAGATCTTCGAGAGTAGCCAAGTCAGCTGGCTCTCCGTACCCTATGACTTCTTGTAATTTCTGTTCCTCATCGAGCAAGTTGATGACTGAGTGGGTTTTGATTATCTCTGCTAGAATATCCCAACTCAGAAATCTCAGTAGCATTTGAACCCTTGCCCTGAGGGCTATGTCGACTAAGTATGAGTGCCCAGCGATCTCAGGAATATGATCGTGTACTTCAGCTGTGGCACGGAGACGAGTGGAATGAATAGTTGTCTACTCAGTCGGAGTCTCCTCAGTCGGTTCCCTAACATCCGACTGGGTCTCTTCAGAGCTGATGACCTGGACCTTATCTTTGAGGGTCGCACCCTCAATGCCAGTATCAGAGTCCAAAATTTGCTCTTCTTGTGTGTGAGGAGGAGCTTGTTCAATGACAGTGAGAGGTCGAGCAACGAGACCTCACCGGTGCGGGCTTAGTTAGCCTCCTACTCTTAGGCACTTCGGTATGAGGGGGCAGAGTAGATGCAGCTCTCTTCGGCTCAGCCGGCCCTTTCCCGATAGATTTCTCAGTCGCTGCCTTTGTTTTGAACTTAATCAATTTCATGTCAAAGAATTTCGAGTCAGCGAACGATGAGTGCCTTTGAACAGAGCTCTCAATGAGGACTGACATCTTAGTCCCATAAAGTAATTTGCCCACACTGACTAACTTCCTCTCTCCAGTGGGTAAGGTAGTGAATTTTTGGGCTTGGGCCTTCATCTCAGAAACGTAATAATCGGCCCAGTTCACTTCAATTTCGTCGTCGATCGCTATCATCAGCTGAATCCTTGGTTTGGACAGTTGATCGTATGATCCAGCTGAGCTAGTCAGTATGTGAGAGACTATGTAGGCTAGTCCTCTGTATTGGGGGAGCAAAAGGTTCTTCGGCAAAGCTGTCTTGAACGAGATATCAGTATGTCCGCAGAACTTATGGACATACTCATTTATCTCTTTCTCCTTGTACCCGATGGGAGAAATACCGGAGTCTGGAAGGTTGAACGTCAGCACCAAGGCGTCCCTGACGTTGAAGACTCGCTGTGTAGAATCCCAACAATTCTGATCAACTTCTTTCATGTAGGCGAAAGAAGATTCCTCGCCTCCAGACGCAAGCGACTTCCAGTTGAAATACACCTCTGCCACTTGCCTTGGCAGATACGATCTCGGGTGTTTCGTTACCAACTCCTGAAGACCAGAACGCTCCAGAGCATCAAAGACCGGCTCCAGATAGGAAATATCTACTTGACGGAAAGCCAAAGTCGGTTCAAACAGAATCCTAGAGGACATAATCTCCTCAATGTTCTCAAGAGTCTGAACTGTCGCTATTGAAATCTGCAAAACAACTTGTTAGCACTTGAAAATAAAGTAAGTTAGTAAGTATTAAGCAGGTTTCAATACATTACCGAATACTAAAGAGCTTGAGAAGAATGCAAATGCGAGGCAGTTTGAGAAGATTTTGAGAAAACTGAAACGCTCGAAGATTGCTCTTAAGTTGTAAATGGCGAAAAGTGAGGAAAGGATAGAAGATGAAAGATTTTATATATATCGTCTGATTATAAGTTTTGATCCTACGATCTAATTTTAATCTTTCAAATCTTATGGACGGTTGAGATTGAATGTTAAAAAAGGAATGATTACCAAAGCCGCCTCTAACATAGACTTACGTAATAAAGGTAAGTGAGAAGACATGCATTAAATGCGCGACAGACAACATTAATTACTCAGTTATTCAAATGAGAATGTTTCCTACTGACCTTTCCTTCAACTATTAATGGCGGGAAAATAAATGCACATTAACTACTGACTTCGTGCGACTGATATAGTAAATGCAAACATGCTTCTGAAAAGAAATTAAGTATATGATACTACGCAAACCTCTTCAGCTGAACTTTCGATCAGCTGGTTACCGTTATATCGCAGGAGGATGGTTGAAGTACTGATAAACGTGTTCCCCCTTGCTGTGTACAGTGTGATTCTTCCTACTGAATCACTGTACGGAATCTACTGATCTGTCGTACTGGTTCCATCTACTGATACCAAATGTTGCCAATTGTCTCCATAAGCTGCTATCAGTAGTTGTCTTCTACTGATGCATTTCAGTAGGATCCAGTAGACCTAGCTCAACTGATAATTCTCTGAATCTGTTCTCAGCTAGTGGTTTGGTCAGTATGTCTGCCCTTTGCTTGTCAGTATGGATTTTCTCCATTCTGATATCCTTCTTCTCGACATGGTCTCTGATGAAGTGGTGTCGGATATCCACGTGCTTGCATCTCATATGTAGAACTGGGTTCTGAGTTATGGCAATAACACTTGTGGAGTCACAGTAGATGGGCACTTCATTCTGAGTGATACCATAATCTCTCAGTTGTTGTCGAAGCCAAAGGATTTGGGCACAGCAACTTCTAGCAGCCATGTACTCAGCTTCAGTAGTGGACGTTGCTACTGAGTGCTGTTTCTTTGAGAACCAAGATATCAACTTGCTGCCTAGGAACTTTCGGAAGTTGACTTACGATCTATCCTGCATCCTGCATAATCAGCATCAGAATAACCTGTCAGTATTAGATTATCATCAGCAGGATACCATAACCCAGCATCATGTGTTCCTCGTAGATATCGCAGAATCTTCTTTGCTGAGTCTAAATGACTTCGCTTGGGATCCGCTTGAAATCTTGCGCATACACCTACAACATAAGTTATATCAGGTCGGCTAGCTGTTAAATATAACAAAGAACAATTAATAGCTCTATAATCAGTAGAGTTAACAGAAGCTCCCTATTTGTCTAGATAGATTTTAAAATTCGTGTTCATGGGGATTTTGACTGGCTTGCTGGAGTCGCAGCCGAATCTCTTGAGAAGATCTCGAGTGTATTTGGCTTGATTAATGAAGATTCCTTCAGGTGATTGCTTCACTTAAAATCCAAGGAAATAATTCATCTCTCCCATCATGGACATCTCGAATTTCTCTTTCATCATCTTCTCGAACTGCTGACATATGATCTCGTTTCTGCAACCGAAAATGATGTCGTCCACATAGATTTGCACCAGTAGGATGTCATCTCCTGACTTTATGTTGAATAGGGTGTGATCTACTGTCCCCTTCTGAAAACCTTTCTGAAGTAGAAAGTCTGATAGGGTATCATACCAAGCCCTAGGTGCTTGTTTTAACCCATACAGAGCTTTCCTAAGTCTGTACACCTGATGTCCCTGCTGAAAGCCGGGCGGTTGTTCCATGTAGACTTCTTCCTTCAGTACGCCGTTCAGAAAAGCTGACTTTACATCCATCTGATAGACTTTGAAGCCTTGATGTGTTGCATAGGCTAGGAATAGACGAATGGCTTCCAATCTAGCGACTGGAGCGAATGTTTCATCAAAATCAATTCCTTCTGCCTGACTGTATCCCTTTGCAACTAGTCGTGCTTTATTTCTGACAATGACGTTGTTTTCATCTCGCTTGTTTTTGAAGACCCACTTAGTACCAATCACGTGCTGATGTCTAGGTCTGTCTACAAGCTCCCAAACTTCGTTTCGGATGAACTGATTCAGCTCTTCTTGCATGGCGATGATCCAGTCAGCATCATTAAGTGCGTCCTCTATCGATTGAGGTTCTTCTGTAGACAAGAAACAAGAATATAGTGAGCTTTCGCCTTGATTTAATCTCGATCTTGTTCTTATCGTCGCTGACGGATCTCCTGAGATCTGAAGAGTGAGCATCTAGCCAAGATCGTCTGAGTCTGGCTTCTTCTTTTGATACAACTTCTGCAGAATTAGTAGGAGTATTAGGCATTTCAGTAGTACTGTTCCGAGATTGCAGTATTTCAGTAAGAAGATTAGGATCTACTGAGTTTCCAGGTTCAGGGGCATTTAGCTCAGGAACATTAATCGTTCCCCCCCGAGTTTATATTCTCGGTAGAGGTCTCGGTTACCACGGGGGCTTCCTCATCGACCGATGTTACCTCGTTGTTGATTACTGTCGGTAGAATCAACTAGGTCGCCTACATCGATCGTTGGTTGAGTCCGGGTTTGTTCATCGTCTGACTCATCAACCCAACAATGCTGGATCTTTTCAGCTTTATCAGTAAGTCCGAGATCCTGTAGCTTGCTGCTGACATTATCAGTATTTGTCTCTGTATCTTTCCTGTTCTCAGTAACAAATTCATCAAAAACAACATGAGGGCTTTCCTCCACACAAAGAGTCCGATAGTTAAAGACTCTGAAGGCTTTACTGACTCGAGAGTATCCTAAGAAAACTCCTTGATCAGATTTGCTATCAAAGACCTTCAGCTGATCTTTCCCGTTATTGTGGATAAAGCAAGGACATCCAAAAATATGGAAATGAGATATAGAAGAAATTCTCCCTTTCCATAATTCATATGGTGTCTTCATGTGTTGCTGAGTGAGTAGTGAGCGGTTCTGAGTATAACAGGCGGTGTCAGTAGCATCAGCCCAGAACTTCGAGGGTAGTCCAGAGTCTGCGAGGAGCGTTCTTGCTGCTTCTTTAAGTGTTCTGTTCTTTCGTTCAGCAAGTCCGTTCTGCTGAGGGGTGCGCGCGGCTGATGTCTCGTGCTTAATTCCCTCTTTATCGCAGTACGTCTTAACTACTGAGTTTAGAAACTCTGTTCCTCTGTCCGAGCGAATTCTTTGAATCTTGATGTCCTTTTCCACACTGAGCTTCTTCAGCAGATTGGGCAACTCAATTTGAACATCAGACTTATTGGCGATGAAGATAACCCAAGTATATCTCGAATAGTCATCTATAACGACGAGGGCATACTTCTTGCCTCTTATAGTCACTGGAGAAACTGGCCCGAATAGGTCCATGTGCAAGCGGTGAAGGATTCCATCAGTGGAAGGTGACGGAATAGGTGGATTACTATTCTTTGTTTGCTTTCCCTTCAGACATGCTTCACAGTTTCTATCTTTGATAAACGATTCGTTGGGCGATCCTCGACTTTGGAGTTCTTGGCTAGCTTGTTCATGGTCTTGAAGTTCGGTGGTCGAGTCTTTTGTGCCATAGCCATCCCGACTTGTCACCGATTTTGTCTCGTGCGAGTAAGCAAGCCTCGGGTTACTGCGGTTTTCCGGTTTGCAACATAGATGTTCTTCCTCCGCGAACCTCGATAACACTGTTTTCCCCGTAGATTTGTCAACAACATCACGAAGCCGGCGTCAAAGATAACTCTCGTTAAGATTATCACATAATTGATCGACGAGAAAGGAGATTATGTTGAAGTCTTTCAACATATGTTACTCTTGAACCGAAGCGGTCCCCAATGTTCAGTGTTCCGTATCCCCTTGTGTAGCCTTTTGAGTTGTCACCAAACTCAATTCTGGGACCATCTTCTTGTATGTAGTTGGTCAGCAGGCTCTTCTGATACGCCATGTGTCTTGAGCGGCCGCTCTCCACTATCCATGGGTCCTTATGCACCTGCAAAACAGAAGCATCTTTAGGTACCCTTTGGTTCAGTTGGGTCCTTACTGGTTAGTGGGTGATTTCGGAACCCAAATCTATCTCGGGACCTTAGAAGTCTGAGACTTCTTCTTCTGAACCTTGTCAGCTTTCTTCTCCACAGGACTTGGAGATACTGACTTTCTGCTGATGATTTTGGGTTCAGGCGCTTTCTTCTTCCGAGTCTTTGCGCTTCTCCTGACCCTGGGCTCATAATAGTACGAGCCGTACTGAGCCGGGTGCTCATACAGTGGCTCCTTGTACTGTTTTGCCCATCTGACCTTCTTGGTTCCCCCTGAGTTTGATCTCGGTGTCCTGGGGCTGGAACCTTTGGTCAGTTGTTTGTTGCTTTGCTTAGGCGAGGTGCGATTACTTTCCTGTTTGTTCTTCGCCTTAGGTGTGGTGTCAGCAACTTACACCTTTCCTCTGACGAACCTATCAGCCAGCGTTGCTGAGCTTTTGGAGGTAGAAGCTTCGTGAATATAGCCAAGGCCTTCTTTCACAACAGTTGGCTGTTGTGCTCTGAGCATGCTTTCTAGCTTCTCCTTAGCTCCCAGGTATTGTTCAGTCATCAGTCCTCTCCAGACCTCATCACTTCTCCTGAGAGAATCATAGTCCTTCGTACGTCTGAGAGTTTCGACCGAGTTGGGCTATTTCAGTCTCTTTCTCCGAATTGTCCTTGGTCGGGGCCGAGATCCGAGTCTCTTGAAGCCGAGACTTAGTCATAAGAGATTCGATCTCTTTGTTGAGTCTCGCAACTAGATCCACCGACTCGCAGAGAGACTTGACAATCAAAAGAAAGTCTCCGATTCTCGGCCTTTACCTGTTCAAGTTCTCCGGATGGTTCTGCTCGAACTCTCTCGCTCACCGAATTTGTTCCTCTAGCAGGTCGTCATATGCTTGTACTACATCCTAGAGGATCATCCGAGACCGAGCAAGTATCGTGTGTGTTGTGTGAAGAGGAGGTTATATTAAGTTTAGAATTTACCTCGGCCTCTTCTTCGGCCATCGGACGAGTGTTCGGCGATTCCTCGGGAACCGTCTCTCCGACTTCAACAGCCTACGAATGCAGGCTTCGTCCTCGAAGAGTACATGAATGTATCCTCTTCAATTGAGTTATCGGATATCTCTCCGGCTATATAGCCTGCCTCTTACGGGCAAATTTGTCTCTTCGGCTGCCGTTCTGCTCTTTGAGCAGCTGAGAGTTCGGGATAGTCGTACTGATAGTGTCCCTCCTTCTTGCAGTTGTAGCATGTTGATGCTCTGCTGCTGCTTTTTCCAACTGAGTCTTTTGATGGACTAGCGGCGGGTTCTCGTTTTCCCGCATTCGGTAGAAGGATTAGACTCTTCCCTTCTCTCGATAATCTTTCTTACCCGAGGGAGAATCTCTCGTGGTATTTCTTCGACTTTCGACTCTCTCCTTTTCTCTTTGGTATTTGAGAGCCATCGGTGCGAGTTGGTCGGTAGCGCGATATTTTAGAGGTCTTTGTATCTGCAGCAGCCTCTTGCCTTTGCCGGAAGAAATATTTTTGCCTCCGGTTTTGTTGATCGTTGCCTTGAAGGCATGATCGAACCGTGTGTCACCGGAGCACTAGAGCACTTTTGAGGTAGACTATACTCAAATTCCTCCGTCTTTAATTCTGAAAATATAACATCAGGAGTTAGAGCATTAAGATCAGAGCGACGTAAATAAGTAGCAAAAGGAAGCCACTTCTGTCGAGGTAGCGCTCTTATGATCTTTGTGTTCATCTCTTTGTTTGAGAACACTTTTCCCAGCCCGTTTATCACATTGACTTGATTCATAAATCTGACGCTCAGCTCGTCAATGGTTTCACTGGGCTCCATCGCAAAGGCTTCGAACTTCTAAAGCTCTAATTCGAGCTTGTTTTCTTTGATCTGAGGAGTTCCTTGGCTTAGTACAACCAGTGCGTCCCAAAGTTCCTTCGCCGTTTTGCAATCCTGCACCCTCCCGAGATGTGAGTCACTGAGCGTTGTCAGTATAGCATTTCGTGCGACTCGGTCGAGGTTATGCAGTTTTTTCTCTTCAGGCGTGAAGACAGATTTGTCCTTGGGAATCTTCGGACCGATTCGAGCTCCTTCACCTTCCACATCAGCGAACTGAACGCTGTCTATCATTGGAATGATGGGTCCGGTCTCCAGTACGTCAGTCATGCTGTCGTGCAGTGACGTAAGGTGTGCCTCCATTCTTATACGCCATACCGTGAAGTTCTCTATCGAGAACATCGGCACCATCCTGATACTTGACATGTCAGACATTATGCGTACGAGTATAAGGATGAATGAAGACATGCCTTGTGCAGAGAAAACGTTTTTAGGATCTGTTCGAGAAGACCAGTAATACAGAACAGGTGATCTGTAAAACACCGTGTGCTCTGATACCAATTGTTGGTCCTGAGACAAATATCAGGTGTAGAGGGGGGGGGGTGAGTACACCTGAGTACAGTTTCTTTTTCTCGATGAAGGTCAGCTGAAGCTGTTAGTTGCAACTGATGAACAGTGCCAAATACAACCTTCGATCGCGGGTCAGAGTGGGTTAGCAACTGAGCTCTCGAAACTCAGTCGAAGACTTTAGCGTGCGGATAAGTGTGGGACCCGGAGTTTGTCTCTTTTTGAAAACGTGTTTTCGCAAATTAAGTTCTTTTGGCTGTGCGACTTTTGGAATACGTTTTATGCAAACTTATGATTTTCAAAGGTTTGTATGCAATAAAACAGTAAAGAACACAAGCAATTTAACGTGGTTCGGATACGCAAGATCCTACGTCCACGGTCCTGAACAAGGCAGGATAACTTGTTGATTAATCTGAGCAAGTCTCAGCAAGGAAACTGTGCACTGGACATATCCTTCTAAGTTATAGTCCTTAGCGACTTTACAATTCAAACCTAAGTTCGAAAGGGAGGGAAACAATCTCCAACTAAGAAGGAGTTCTTACAATAAGAACAATTCACTAAGTGTGAACTCCTTCGAATCTAAGCTATAAATATGGCAATGAGCTTAGGTAGAGAAGAAAGGGATCTAAAGACTCTAGAGAGAAGAACCACAAAATATTCTAATAAATGCAGATTCTTCGCTGGATGTTCTGATGAGTTTGCTAGAGTGTTTGAGAGCTTGAGCGATTTTCCCTTGTTTTTTTTCCCGTGCGTGGAGCTCGGTAATCTTCTCTATTTATAGATGTGAGCTATGGCATATGTCCGTTGGAGACGACGATGCCACGTGTCACAAGCTTCCAAAGAAAACGACCATAAATTCGAACTTATTGCAGCAGGGCAGTTAATTAATGTACATGAGAGCAGCTTTAGTGCAGGGAGCAGGTAAGGCGTTGTCGGCTTCTCATTGGTCGAGGTTTGTGGTTGGTGAGAATGTCAGAGTTGACCGTTCAAACAACCTCGTATGATCTTCTGCTGAACTTTCGAAAAGACTTAAGTAGCTGGGTCGCTTTTACGTCGGATACGATGAAGCGCAAAGTCTCTGTCTTCTTCGACCGAGTCGGCCGACAAGGAATGTAGCTTTTGAGTAGGTCACCGGCGATCGCGAAGGTACTTGGGCTTGCATGAGTTCTTCTACCGATGACTTATCAGGCTGCTTGGGTTGGCCTCTCACCGAGGTCTACTCGGTCGATGCGCCGTCTTCTACCGAGGTCTAGTCGATTCTTGATCGAAGAACGCAAGCGATTACACTGATGACGTGGGGTTCCGAAAAGTTTCTTCGACAGAAGATCAGTTCGACAATTACCCCGTACAGGACTTAGACAAAAATATTAAAAACGATTACATCAAGTCTAACCTATACATCAGCTAATCCTAATCGACACACTATACTACTGATATCAGCTCGATTTTGGGATCTTCAATTCCATAGTACTACTATGATTTCCCCCAATTTTCTTTTAACCACGAACAGCTGAGTATCATCTACTGACTCATATCCAACACTTTCCGATTGGGATGATCTATTATTTCTGATCCGGTCCCAGTTTGATAAAAAATTAATTAACTATCTTCTATTTTTTCATTTTCTCTCTCATACTTTATTTATTCTATCATTATCTTACACATTCTTCTATCTTATACTTTATTATCTACTCTCTCATTATCTCACTTATATTCTCTCTCATACTTTATCATCTACTGTATCTCTCAGACTTTATCATTACTCTCTTAATTTTTGTGCCGAAAAAAATGAGTTAAAAATAATGAGACGGAGAGTACTTTGGAATCTTTCAAAAGTTGAGCAAAGACTTAAGGTGCTAGTAAGAAGCTCTGCTTTGAACGAGTGATAAGCCAAAAAAAAGTAGCATTCAAGGATGACGTCTAACTAGTGTAAAACCGGTTGATCAAGAGTGTATAACAGAAAGCACCACCCGTTCATGATACATAGATGTGAACAATGAGTTTATCAAAGAAGAGACAAGAATGACAAGTCTCTATGGAATCAGTTCGGATCCTCTGATCCACTTTCTCGTGTTAAACTAACATTTCAACTATGAACACATAAGTGGTTACGACAATCCTAAAATTCAAATTGTAAACATGAATGTTTACAATTGAAAATGCTAGTAGGATACGAGTGAGACACGAAAAATTGGGACAAAAGATCCTGTGGGCTATGGAACACCTAGTGACCACATAAATGGATACAAAATAGAGATACAATACGATACGGTTAATATTAAAAAAAGGCAAAATATTGATCCATCAAAATTACGTTTTCCATTAAGGGGTAGATAGATATTGATGCTTAATCTAGACTCTTGAATCGGTTAATCTCGACCGCCCATCTTCTATAGAAGGCGTGATCTAAATGCTTAATCTAAATTCTTAAATCAGATTAATCTTGATCGTTCATTTCTAGAATGTCCTTAGTTATAAATCACTCAAGCTCAAGTTTATATTTACTTAGTAGATTAAACTATTTTTCAAAGTGAAACAAAGAGAGATAGAAGTTAGATGAAAAAGAGAAAGGACGAGGCATAGTTTCTTTAAGAAAAACTAAAAAATCAATGACATAGTCCACATAAATACTTTATATGTATCTTAGGTGTACTGCTACTACGTATTCACTAACCCGACAAAAGCGTCCTCAATAGCACTTGTCTTAGTATCCACTAGTTGAAATGGAAAACAAAAGTAAATGCTCGACTCACCGCACGATTCCACGCATAGTAATTGTCGCCAGTATGCATTACATTGACAATTTTTAAACTAGCATGATCATGAGGGTTCAAGGAATAGACACCAGTACCTTGATTAGCCATTAGAGCAAGAAGTAAATCGCGAGCAGGAGAAAGAGGAAGAGGTCGATCATGAAGCCGGCGGTCACGCCGACAATTAATGCCCTTCTGGTTACTAGAAGAAGCCGCACCACCAGTGTTGGAGTCACCATGCTCCTCAGCAAGCAAGAGATTCCAATCAAATCGAAGTTCCTTCACTATTCCCGATCATCTAATACCACATTGAAATTAGAAGATTCGAAACTAGATTCATATCAAGGAGAGTATTCTAGATTTAAAGAGAGAATTTCTCGTTACTATCAATCGAAAAGTGGCTTACATCCTAGGGTTAAAACTATTTATATACTAATCTACACAAGCCAAGGTAAAGAAGGAAAATAATAGAACTCTTTAGCAACTAACTTCATAACTATCTCCCTTCTTTGCCAGCTGGAAAACTTGTTCTAGGAAACACGCTTTTATTAGTAAACTTCAGATATCCATCCGATCAAGAAGCAAACGATCCAACGGTGTACAACATCTCCTTCCTAACAACTTTTGTAACTGTCAGTTCAACACCCATTTCAACACAGAAAACCAACACAAAACAAAGAGTGTTGACTCTCAACACCCCCTTCAAGATGGATGCGATATGATGTTAACAAGTCCCATCTTGGAAAATAAGAAACAAAACCTCAGGCCCGATACAACCTTAGTGAATAAATCTGTAAGCTGTTGTGAAGTATGAATAGAGGTAGGAATGAGGAAACCATTCTTATACCAATCCCGTATAATGTGGTAATCAAGCTCCAAATGCTAGTGCGCTCATGAAAAACCTGGTTCTTAGAGATGTGAATAGCCGCTGCATTGTCACAATGAAGTGGAATAGGAGTAGAAACACCATGTTGAAGATCATGAAGCATGTAGGAAACCTAAAGTAACTCACGAACAATAAAGCCCATAATTCTAAACTCAGCCTTAGCGGTAGAGGCAGAAACAATCATCTACTTTTTGCAATGCCAAGATATTAAAGAATCACCCAAAAAGACACATAAGTCAGTTAGAGAGCGACAAGTGGTGGGGTAAGTTCCCATCAACATAAGCATTGAGGAAAGATGTAGGGTGCTGAGAGGCAAAAAACAACACAAGAGAGGAACAACCTTTCAAACGCTTAAGGACATGAAGAGCTGCAAGTCAATTATTGGTATATGGTTTAACCACTGATTAACTTAATTGCTGAGTAGCATGTGTAATGTCAGGCCGCGCAAAATTAAGGTAGAGTAACAGCCCTACTAAGCGTCTATATTGCTCAGGATCAATAAGAGAGGGAATAGATGTAGGTGATAAATCCACACCTTGAGGGAGAGGAGTAGAATTAGACTGACAACCAAGAAGCCCAGCCTTTTCAACCATATCCAAAACATATTTCCGCTGGTTCAAATACGGACCATGTTTGCCACTACCAAGCTCCATCCCTAAAAAATAACGAGCCACACCCAAGTCTTTAATAATGAACCGATCATGCAAAAAAACTTTAAGATCCGAAACCATATCAAGAGAGAGACCAACAATGATATCATCGACATGGACTACAATACCAATGAAAGTAGATCCTACCCCCATTGTAAAATGAAAATGATCATGCGGGGATTGAGAAAACCAATAAGTGAAAAGAGTCTTACAAAGCTCAAGATTCCGTTCCCTTGAAGCTTGCTTTAGCCATAAAGACTCTTTACTAACTTGCAAACTTGCCCAAAAGGTGCAAGTAAAACTCGAATAGTGACATGTTTAGCAACTGGAGAAAACACCTCATAATCAATACCATATTCTTGTTTATACCCCTTCGTAACTAATTGAGCTTTAAAGCATTCAGCAGTCCCATCGGTATGGGATTTCACTTTATAAACCCACTTACCCCCTATGGAATTCTTACCAGGTGGCAAAGTAACAAGTTCCTAAGTTTGGTTTTTCTCCAATGCCTCTAATTCAGCCTACATAACTTATTTTCATTCTGCTGGTTACATTAATAAGAAAAGTAGTATATGGATGTATGAAAATGGGAGAAAGATGGTATGGAAATGTAGGAGGAGTACGGGAAGTTGATGCGGAAGGAAAAGGGCCATGATCAAGGTGGCTGACAAAATCATTGAGCCACAGAGGAGGTTTAGTAACTCTTTTATAAAGTGTAGGATCAGAGACTAGCACAGAAGAGGTAACCACAACAGACTCATAGGAAATACGTTCTTCGGATAAAGAAAGATCATGGAAAGGAGGAGGACTAGATGAATTATGAGGCAGGGGACTAGAAGGATCAAAAGTCGAAGGAACAAATTCAGAGGCAGGAAGTGTAATGTCAGGGATATAGATGCTATCAGAAATAGGAGTCCCTGTAGATGTAACATCAGAAGAGAAATGATAGACATGAGAGAAAATCTTAACATCCCTGGATATAATGAGATCCTTACTCTCCAAGTCAAGCAAATCACTTATGATCAGCCGCCACACCAAGCAATGCACACTTGGAGACTCTAGCTTCAAACATGTGCTTATGGGGATTAGTGTTTGCTACAAACACCAAACAACCAAATGATTTTAACATAGTAAGAACGGTAGCCTTACCATATAGAACACAAAATGGTGTCTCCCAGTGCAAAACACTACTAGGTAGTCTGTTAAGAGTCCAGACGATAGTTAAAATAAAGTAAGGCCAAAAAGCTTCTGGTAGAAGACTTTGAAACATCAAGGCACGAGCTATTTCAAGTAAAAACCTACGTTTTCTCTCAACCGTACCATCCTATTGTGGGGTGTAAGCACACCTTCTGATATGATTAGATTGAAAGAGTTGTTGTGCCTTCTGGTTGACAAACTAGGTCTCATTGTCTGTCTTGATTAACTTAATCTTCTTGCCAAACTGCACCTCCACCATTTTAGATAACACCTTTAGGATATGACAGACCTGTTTCTTGGATTGCAGTAAATATGTCCAAGTAGTCATACTGCAATCTTCCACTATGGTCAGAATAAAGGAAGTGTTGGCTAAATTATCAACAGTATATGGCCCCCAAAGAAGGATCTATAATATGCAATCTACCAATAGCTTGTCCTATCCCAAGAATATGATAATTAGAAAGCCGCTAAATGAGACGGCGTAAAAAAAGTGTTGGAATTTTGTATACTGGAAGCAACTTTTATACTTGTATGTAATGTTATTCCTATCCAATGTTTGTTTTCTTATCTGATTATTTATATTCGCACATGTTAAGTCCTATTATCTTGTATAAAAGTTAGATTGTGTAGTATGTTTTAGATCACACAAGACTACACAATTGGTTGAACTAACAAGATATAAATAGATATCACAACTGACATAACTTTAGGATGCATTGTCGGTTAAAGCTGCAGTTTAGCTAAGAAGTAGTTTGTCTTGACTACTTATTTATTCTGGTACACTTAAGGTGGTGTATCGACGGATCACAATGAGATGTATTTTCCTAACTGACCTGAGTGGAGAACCAAAGATCTCGATGACTTAGTTAGCCGTAAGCTTGATAGGACTTTAGCTGAGTGCATTTGACTAACTATCACTTTGACTTAGTATGGTGAATGTCATCGCGATCGGGTCTACATATCTAGGGTGTTAGTAGTCATTTGTGACTCAGGTTGGTTGTCTGTATCTTGCAACCGTATCCCTGATAATTGAGTTGATAATATCCCATGAGGAGCTCAAAATGATTGACACACTAAACCCTGCGGGTTGATTGAGTTAAGATGTGTTAATAAGGTCAAATGGTACTACTCAGGAATATTATAAGATGTTAATTAATTTAAGTTGTTAGTGGAATTAATTAATTAACGGATATTTCTATCTTAAATACAGGGATCAATTAAGTCTAAAATACAATCATATGCTCAAATTGGGATAAAGGGGTAAGTCAGCACGAATTCTCTAGTGTAATGAATATGTGTTTATTAATTAATTTTGCTGGACTGAGCATAAAGAATTAATTAATTTGAGGCCCTGCTTTATTTCTTGTATTGGATTCCTGGTCTGGCCCACATAAATGTCAAGTATTTATTTCACGCTCTCTTGGAATTATTAAGGAATTAATGCATTTTATATATTACTTAATAATGTGTGTATTATTTATCTGAAACTATTTGACTGACCCAGTTAATTGATAAATAATAAGTAGCTAATATATTATTTAAGTAATTAATGAGCTTGGTGTTTGAAGTCCAGTAGGAATTAATTAATTAATGGGCTTGCCTATCATAATAACGTGTCTTACGTTATTACTGATACAATTCATAACCTACATAAAAAACACATCACACATGTATGAGAAAACGTGAGCGAGAGAGAAGAGACATGATTTATTGCTTCTCCAGTTCTTCGTGCATCCGAAAGGAAAGCATGCATTGGGACACAGATCAGAAAATCCTGTACGCTAGTAAATCAAAGTGCGACTTAAGGATACATGTATCGATTCCTAACTGCTTCAAAAAGAACACACACTTCAACTAGATGTCCTTATTGATATGATAAGTGGATATCAAATTATGGGTGAACTCAGATACATATAGCACCTCTTCCAACGCAATATCAACAGTAAGATGTACAATACCCGACTCATATATGGTTTGCATGGAACCATTAAGTAAAAAGATCCCTTGTGGCCTAGATAAAGTATGCAAATTCATCATCTCTCTATTTCAGCATATGTGTACCTTTTCCTTTTTCAGATCCCCAAATTGGCTAAAAGCAAAATGTTTCTCTAACACATTCAAAGGGGTATAAGTTTCAACATTATTAGCAACATCAACCTTGCCTAACCCATTCAAGTTGTTCAGAGCCCTCTCAAACTCAATCATCAACTTATTCATATTCTGAGCACCAGCTTCAGAAACTACTAGAGAAGGACATGGCAGAGTAGCATCAGATTGAGTAATAGAATTAATGTGACTTCTGATCCTAAAACTTTTGAAACCAATCAGACACCCATGTAACTTGAAACATTCAGACCTTTCATTCCCCATCTTCTCACAATGAGAACATTTAAGCCGTTTCCTTTCCTTTTTGCTCAAACGAGGCTTGAAACCAACAAGTCTATCTATGTTAGGTATCCCTGTACTATATCAATTCAATTGGATTATAAAGTAGTATCTTACAAGTAGAATAGTAAACCTTTTAATTTAGGTATAATTTGGATTTTGACTTAACAACCTCTAATAGGCCTTCGCCTTCTCGGAACAAAAACCAGTTGATCAACCAACATAAAACTCCTACCAACATAAACTAAGACATTTGAAATGGATGTTCCCAAAATAATGACTGTATTTGGCACCATTTCTTTGAACATATGTTGCGGCTACTTTACACATTTTATATCTTTCCTTTTTTTTTTTTGTTATATCTTTTATTTTTGCTAGTATATGAGCTCTTTCTCTTTACATTTTATATCTTTCCTTTTTTTGCTAGTGTATGAGCTCTCTCTATTACCCACCTTCAAATTCCTCCTATATATGTGATTATACTTGAATTGCAACACTATCTCAATCTATTGCAACTTCTCAACATTCGTAGTTACATTTCTAACCACTCCAACCAAATTCCTCTCATACCAATGCCGGGTTTTTCATGTTTTGTGAACTGAGCCCCAATCACTCAAATTCCAATTCATTTGGTCAAATCAAATGATTGTTGGGGGTGTAAGTGGTTCCGCTCCGAACCGCGAAACCGATCGGCCCGAACCGAACCAAATCGAAAAATGCGGTTCGGTTCGGTTTCGCGGTTTGGTTTGGTTTATTTTTTTACAAACCGTTTACATTCGGTTCGGTTCGCGGTTTCAAGAATTTTTGAACGGTTCGAACCGAACGGACCCAATATCCTATTTTTCAATTTTTTTATTTAATATTTGTCTTTCTTATATGAGAATATTATTGGATTTAGATATTAGATTTAAGTTAAGATCAATTCTAATATATACAAATGAAGAGAAAGGAGTAACAACTCTATACTTATGAGTTCGGAATGAGTGTCATCTTATAAACTATTATTCTTGCATTATTTAGGATTTAAAAAATAAATAAAAAGATGAACCGAGGAACCGAACCGAACCAAACCATTTATAAGCGGTTCGGTTCGGTTCGGTTCCGATATTGAAAAACTCATCGAACCGAACCGAACCGAACCATTTCTATGTGTTTGGTTCGGTTCCTAAAATACATAAAAAATCGAATCGAACCGAACTGTTACACCCCTAGTTGAGATTAAAGAGACCACTCATCTCATTAAGAGCCATCTCGCCTCCATTCAAAAAGCACATGTGAAGTCTTGCAACATTTATCTCATCTATTGGTGTGCATTACTGTTCAGGTGATAAATTGAGCTTCAATTAGTTGACTTGCATATTTTGTACTTAATAGAATTTATTCCGGATAATTTTAATATCACGTGCCATCTTTCTAAATATAATTAAATATATGGATATTCTCTTCTAAATACAACTTTTTTCAAATTTACTTTTTTTTAACACGAACTTTAAATGTAGCCGATAAATACATCAACTTTTGATTTGTTTTAAATTGTACATGGTCAAAAATCAAAGCTGACATGACATTTTTTGGTATGACGTAGATGCTGACATGTCGATGAAGGATTGATAGGCCGAATCACACTTGCGTCCTTGGAAAGCTATGATTTTGCTCGTGTATGGAACTTCTGGACTATATCCCGACTCTTCATCTCCTTCGTGTGGACAGAGATCTGAGAGGAATAATTTTCTACTCTCTCACACCTTTTTTCACGTTCTCACGTCTGTTTATGGAATAATGGAATAATTGCGTGCTTTTTAGAACGCGTGTGTTATTTATTAATTGTGACCCATTAATAATTATATTACTAATGGACTTTTAATAAATTAATATCAATTCATTATATAATTAATAATAACTGTGTCACTTATTTATCAATTAATTGGCCTAACCAATTAATTCCAAATAAATAATTTCTATATTAAATAATGTATAAATACATTAATTCATTAATAATAATTCCAGAGATAGTAGAATAAATATTAGGCATTTATTTAGGTCAGACCAGGGATCCAAATATAAGAAATAAAGTCGGGCCTCAAATTAATTAATTATATATGCTCAGCTCATAGCAAAATTAATTAATAAACACATATTCATTCCACTAGATAATCCGTGTTGACTTATCCCTTTATGCCAACTTGAGCATTGATCCCCGTATTTAAGAAATAAATATCCGTTAATTAATTAAGCTTACTGACAACTTAAATTAATTAACATCTTATGATATTTTTGAATAGTACCACTCAACCTTATTGACACACCTGAACTTAATCAACCGGTCGGGTTTAATGTGATAATCCTTACAAGTTTTTCAGAAGATATTATCAACCCAATAAACAGGGATACAGATGCAAGATACAAAAAACCAACCTGAGCTACAAATAACTACCATCATCCAAGATACATTGATTCAGTCGCGATGACATTCACCTTAGTAAGTCAAAGTAATAGATAGCTAAATGCACCCAGCTGGAATCTTATCAAGCTTAAGACCAAATTAAGTGTCCGAGATTTTTGGTTCTCTACTAAGGTCAGCTAGGAGAATGCATCTCACTTTGATCCATCAATACACCACCTTCAGTGTACCAGTATAGAGAAGCAACCAAGAGATACCACTTCTTGTCTAAACTGCAGCTTAAACCGACAATTTGTCCTTAAGTTGTCTCAGCTGTGATAACTGTTTATATCTTGTTAGTTCAACTAATTGTGCTGTTTTCTGACATAATTAATTAGACAGGAGTAAAAACAACGGAAAAGAAAACACATTGTATACAAGCAAAATGATTGCTTCTAGTATACAAAATTCCAACAGTCGAGTGTGGCAACATCGATTGTATCCGATTTTTCAATAAATGCACAAACTCTTTACAGTTTCCCTTTTTGCACGTGAACTTTGAAAATTATTTTTATTGACACAAAGTCGAAATTTACTATTTTTAATTTAATTTAATTTATTTCTATTAAGATTTTCTCAAGATCTTTTTAAATATTATTATTAAGAAGAAGCTTGAATCATTCTTGTTCATTGTCGCAACTAATTTCTCAAACATCTTTTTATCTAAACTTTTATAGATGAATGTGGGTGTATTTCTTTCCATTCTACATTTTATTCTTATATTACACACAAAAAATAAAATTGAACATTATTCGGTTCAACTGAATTCGGATATTCATTATAAAAATCTTATTATAAATAAATAAATAATAATAACAATAAAATTTAATTTCGACTGTGTGCAAAAAAAATAACATTAAAAGTTTATGTGCCAAAAAGAAAAATTGTAAAGAGTTTGAGTATTTACGGTCGATGCTGACTCACCCGTCACGTCAGCATCGATATCACGTTGGAAATTGTCTTGTCAGTTTTAATTTTTGACCCGTGTGCAATTTGAAATAAATTAAGAGTTGGTGTATCTATATGCTAAATTGAAAGCTCGTGTGAAAAAAAGAAATTTAAAAAAAGTTGGTGTATTCAATAGAGAATATCCCATATAAATATATAAAGCACTATAGTAGATTAGTAGTGTAGTAGAGTTATTGCTATATATTATCTTGTCGTTTAGGTGGAACCCTTTGAGCATTGTGATTTGGCATGTAAAACTTTATTTCTTAATTGTTCAATTTGTGTTATGATTGTGTATTAAACCTATTTTTTACATGCATTTGTTTATTTATGTGTGCGTAAAAGTAAATACATATCAAGTAGGGTAAATTGGCGACCGACAGTTTAGGATTCTCTCCTCTCTCTCTCTGGGAGTTGGCTTTATTACATGATGTCACATGAAGTCACTAAAAACCATTTAGCTAATAAGTTAGGCCATGTTCCATTTTATTCATAAATGGTCCACTTTCTTACTTGATAGATAAGGTCCATAGTTATATGGGCCACAAACCATATACCTAATTTGTATTTTACTTCACTACTTTTTCCCCTTTTCAACTGTATTTTATTTTTTATTTTCTGAATTTGTGCACATACCCCTTAAAATGACTTATAAAAAGAGAGGTTATCCATATTTATATTAATGAAACATGATTAATCTCAAGTTGAAGAGGCACAATAAGGAAATTTCAACATAATTCTCCCGTGTATGCCACTATCGGTTCTATTGATTAATTTACACGGTTCACATGACCACACATCAGTACATAAGTCAAATAAATTATTATCAAATTAAGCTTGCTCTAACATCATGTTAAATTGGATTACACCTCCCTTAAAATACCTTCTAAGAAGAAGGGTTATCCAAACTTACGAACTCAAAAACAATATTCTGAATTTATACTAATTTTTAATCAACTCGAGGATTGCATTATAAATATATAGAGAGAGACATTAATCTAAATTCTTAATCAGTCTGGAAGATCCAATTAATAATAATAATAATAATAATAATAATAATAATAATAATAATAATAATAATAATAATAATAATAATAATAATAATAATAATAATAATAATAATAATTAGAACGTTGACGAATTCACAATCCATTGGCAATGGTTATACAGTTCGTGTCATTGCGCAACCAATCAGTTAGAAAGTGTCCATTATTTAGTGATCGTGCAAGAAACAAATAATGCATAGTCATGGAAAAAATAATATATAATCACGATCTAAAAATAATGAAGTAAAATCTATCTAAAAATCTAATTAATTCATACTATAATATAATTGCATAATTTAGCGATAGTGCATAATGGTAGCTTATTAAATATATTAATCGATTATCGGCCACAACCCCGCAACTAATATCCAATTAAAATGAATTATCCTTGATTCAACAATTGCACAATTTCAGGAATGTAACCTGACATGATCATATAATTAATTATATATTAAAAATCATCATTATTATAAATTTGATGGATGAAATTTAAGAAAGAAGGGACGAAATAATTATTTTAAAAAAGCCACTAAAAATCGATATTCAACATGATTTAGGGACGACGAAATCCTTTAATCCGCGAATGATTATTATAATTATAAGGAGGAATTACTTATACCGCCAATGGGATAGTGTGAACGAAATGAGTGAAGTCGACTTGGGCAGAGGGCTTTCACATTATAAATAAATTGTTAAATATTGTTTATTAATGAGATAAATCTTACCACAATCAAGAATTCACTATTTCGAAGAAATTATTTGAACCAAATTTTCAAAAAGATGATTTTTTAATCATATATTCAATTTTGTGATTTGTCATGTATATAAATAAAGTAGTGATAGAATAATGCACTAGACAAGAATTAAATTAATAGAAAACTTAAAGGATTA
Source organism: Lavandula angustifolia (assembly GCA_028984105.1). Lineage (NCBI taxonomy): Eukaryota > Viridiplantae > Streptophyta > Magnoliopsida > Lamiales > Lamiaceae > Lavandula > Lavandula angustifolia. Next base: position 16,525,882 of record CM054823.1, read on the forward strand.
GTGACTGATTTCTTGATTACTAAGTAACTGAATTATACCGACAAACTGATTTTTTCCGTTGCAGTGAATCTTTGTATTACTATATGCATATATTTATGATTAAATCATGCACATAATCATCCCCACTAGCATTGGCGGATCCAAGGGGGGGAGCCCGGCGGCGGCGGCGGCCCCCCCGAACTCGTGTCGAAACACGATTTTTTATATGTAATTTTTAAGAAATTTCGTATTTCGCCCCCCCGAATGTACACTTAACTCTCTTTTCTATCGAATTTTTTAGTTTCGCCCCCCTCTCTTATAATCCTGAATCCGCCCCTGCCCACTAGTATACCTCCTCACGTTTGCATGAAACCAAATTATGCATACTTGTAATGTAAACTTGATCAATATTACCTACTCGATACCGACCCTACTGATTTTAAAACAGTATACCGCTAAGAATTAGAGGGTGGGATTTATAATTATGGGCGACTGGGAAAACTTTAGAATTTAATAGGAGAAAATTATATTTTTAAAAAAAATATATAGAAAATTTTATCCACTCCTAGAGTTTTTTTAGTCGTAGAGTCGAGTCTTGTCGTATAACGTTTACATGTGTGAATGAGTGCATCATCCCCATAGTGGTAAATTTTGACATTGAAGATTGTGTATTTCACTTGAATTTCTTATTTATATTTTTTGGAATATATATTTAGTTTTGCTCTCGTAAATCAACTGTTTCGCATCGTCTAAATTTACATCTGAATCCGCCCTATTTTCTTGATGTCCAGGGGCGGATCCAGGATTTTTGGTTAGGGGGTAAAATTTATCGGGGTTTGAGTTTTCTTTGTACGGGGGTTCGGGGGCAGAACCCCCGAAAAAATTTTTTTAGCACATTTTTCTACTTAAATCTAATTATAATTATTCTTTATGTCTTATTTAAGGATTATATTCTTCTTTCATGAATAACTCATATATTTTTTATATTTATTCGAAAAACATAGTACACAATCCTATTTTGACATCACTCTTAATTTAGTTAGAGGAAAATATTTAACTGAGGAATTAATAAGTATTTAAATGATAGTTTATTCATACTTCAAATATTCTTAATTTTATATCAATAAGTACATGAAAAAAGAAAACACAAACATAGTATATTAATTGCATCAAACAAAAAATATAGTATATTAACTGCATCAAGTTATATAAGTGGACTCTACCAAACTAGGTATCTAAAACTTAAAATCTACACATCCATTAAAATATGAAACACTTAATATACCTTTTTTAATATTTTTCAAAGTTAGGATAACAAATTTAAAAATTTCGTGGGGGGCGAATTCGAAAATTTAATTGAAACAAATATAAAAATTACTAAAAATAAAAGATAACTCGTAATATTGCACAAAAATTCGGGGGCGGTCGCACCCACCCGCCCCCGTAATCCGCCCCTGTTGATGTCATAATCAACATCTAATCAAGAAAGATAAAATACCAAATTATATAAAGATTTACTTCACAATGTTTTGTCACTTTCCTCACATGTCTTCCAACACATCCCAATAAAATAAACAAACAAATAAGCAAATCATAAAACAAAGCAATAACATAACGGTAGAATGTTGCAAGATCGTCTTTTAGTGAAATGACCAAGCTACCCTCCCGCATCACCTCCGATACAACACGTGGATACTGCCCTGCGGATTTAACGCCTTAACTGCCGTCGGCCCCACTAAAAAGCCCGTGGCACCACCGTGATTAAAACAAAACCCCAAGGGCAATACCGTCATTATCGAATCCACGCTTTACTATCCTTATATACTCACACAAACTCTACCAAAAGTTCATCAGTTCGCCAACTCAGTGAGTCAGTTCAGAACAGTGCTTCCAACTGTCGGCAGACCAAAAAATCCCACCTCGATCCACACACGCCGCCGCTAAGGGAGGCGTCGCCGGACCCACATTATGGATTCTCTCCATCATCTCCTCTTCCTCTTCATGCTGTTCGGCTCCGCCGCCGCCAAGGGCGGCGTCGTCGCGGACCCACATTGGCTCCCCGCCACCGCCACGTGGTACGGCAGCCCCGAGGGCGACGGCAGCGACGGAGGAGCGTGCGGCTACGGCTCGCTCGTCGACGTGAAGCCGTTCCGGGCCCGCGTCGGCGCCGTCAGCCCGGTGCTGTTCAAGGCCGGCGAGGGCTGCGGCGCGTGCTACAAAGTGCGGTGCTTGGACCGCTCGATTTGCTCGCGGAGGGCGGTGACAGTTATCATCACCGACGAGTGCCCCGGCGGCTACTGCTCCGGTGGGAAGACGCACTTCGACCTCAGCGGCGCCGCATTCGGAAGAATGGCCGTCGCCGGCAACGGCGGCCAGCTCCGCAACCGCGGCGAAATCCCGGTCATCTACCGCAGGTAGTGAGTGTGTTTTTATTATATAATTTTTTATTAGTGTTTTTAACGGTCTAGTTCTGTTTTGTCATATATTGATTAGGTGTTAGTTAATTAATTATTAATTAATTAATTCGTGCTTAAGCCTTTAAGGACATGTTTAACTGTTTGTTAACTAACACTTGCTTTTTTAGTGCTGGGATTTCTCTCCCATCTTATGTCTCACTACATGTCCCACTTGAGTAACTCCCTACGGAGTTACTGAAACAACCTTGAGAATGAGAAGAAGATCCCACTACTTTTTTAGGTAGATTTTTCTAATACTTCTAACATAATTAACTCTTATTTTGAGAATATAAACAATTACGAGCATTTGCTAATAGGAATCTGAATCCAAATTACGAAACAAACTTCACTTACTCTTACAATAAAAGGAAAGTTGACTGTGGCGAATTCTCAACTTGTAGGGCCCAAAGTACAACTCTTGAAAACAAAATTATTAGCATATCTTAAACATGACCCACACTATCAATGTAATTATTTTATGTTTACTTACAATTTGGAAAATTTTCTGCCAAGATTTCCTTAATTTATGATTAATAAAAGATGTCGAAAATTAATTAAATTTAATAAATCTATATTTTATTTATTAATTTCAGACACTCATGAAGAAAACACGCACGCATGTCAGTACTTTTTTGGTCAAATTTTTACAGCCTCTCTCCTTTGAAACTGACCAAGGTCCTTACACACTAGTCCGAATCTTTATGATTTTCTTACTATATAATAATAATGTAGTATAAAATTTAGTTATTTAATTAAAGTTATGGTTTATTTAAATATTTTTGCAGGACACCATGCAAATACCCGGGAAAAAACATTGCTTTCCATGTCAATGAAGGATCCACTGACTATTGGCTCTCCTTGTTAGTTGAGTTTGAGGATGGAGATGGTGATGTTGGATCCATGCACATAAGAGAAGTACGTAAATTCCCATATTTTAATCTCGTGTTTTATTACTTGAAATTTTTTATTAGTAAAATTTTGTCCTAATGTGATGGTGACCCAAGAATATGACTTTTTTGGTTGATTTATTTCTATAGTCAAAAGAAGATTTCCCTCTTTCTAGATGGATTTTCTTTCCAAAAGTTCCCACTCCCACACCTCTCTACGTAAGAACCGTCTTTAAGAAATCAAGAAACAAAATTGTACTTCACAATTTTTTATATTGTCACATTTCTTGATTTTAAAATTATAGAAGAATATATTTTCTGAGCTTGAGATCTCTACAATCACATGCCCCTGACTGTCACGTGTCTCTTACATTTGAAAAGAGATTGACTATGGCTAACTTTAGCTATTATTATTATTATGTGGGAAATTGTTCTTTTTGATAATTTGCCTTTAAATGTTAGGTCATAACCCTAAGTGCACATACACATACCATTCCATTTCGTTTCATCTTGTGTTTCACTATTATCAACGTTTTATATACAAACAGGTTAATTCGAACCAGTGGCTAGAGATGACACATATATGGGGCGCAACTTGGTGCATTATCGCCGGACCATTAAAAGGGCCATTTTCCGTCCGACTGACTACCTTGTCCACTGGAAAAACCCTATCGGCGCGCGACGTGATTCCCCGGAATTGGGCTCCCAAAGCCACCTACACCTCCCGCCTCAACTTCAAACTTTGACATATGAGTAAAGTTTATAGCAATTATAAAGTAAAGTCTTTATCTAATCTAGAGTGTGATTCTTTTTCTCTAGTGGTTAGAGAAAGTTGCAACCGCTATGGCCAACTTTTTCGTTTTAGCCTACCTTTAGGCCGGCAGTTGGAGCCTCTATTCCATATCGTATTTGAGTCTCGTGTTTTATTTTGTTAAATATATTACGAGATTGAAAGGAATAGAGAGTCACGTATCGTGTCGTAGAAGCATTTTTCGTCTTTTATTTTTCCCCTACTATTTGTAGTGTGTGAAGCATTGTACGTGTTAGTGCTTGTAGCCCTCTCCAAAGGAGAGAGTGCGGTTGGAAGTGGGGTTTTAGGTATCATCTTGTTTTGTGAGTGGTCTTTGCTTTTTGCATAGACATGTTGTGATTGTATGTTGTTTTATTGCAATATAGTATATAGTGATATGTGTTTTTATTTAAAGTAAGTTGTCGACACTTAGAAGATTACGGATTACTCTCATTATTACGGATTGTCAATACATTTAATGTATAGTGTTTTTTATTTGAAAGGAAATTGTCGATACTTAGACGACTATGGATTTCTCTGATTGTTCGGAAAATGTTGAGGATTGGGTTGTGTAATCTCCATGGCCCATACATGTCAGGAGATATAAATGCAACAAAAGTGAAGTTAAATTCAACTCTCACATGCAATGCAGGGCAACCAATGGAGTTTTTGGCTCCAACGGCCATATATTGACTTTTTTAAATGAAGAAATTGCATTTGCATATAAGAAACCAAAAAACACAAATTAATTCGACAAACTGCATGTGAGCATCCAGAATGCAGGAACAGCAAAAAGGCCCACAAGATGTATATGGTTAAGATCCCACCTCCCATGTGACATAGTGGGGGATTCAGATTTTTTGTGTCAGAATCTTAGCGTATTCGCATATTCTCCCGTATTGTTCCTTATTTCTTCTCGGAAAGATTTTTGTATCCCAAATTGTTACCAACTTCTTCGGGCCGGCCCAACTTATTGGGCCGTATGAATATTTCTACATCCGAGCTTAGAACTAGAATTAACAATGTCGCAGAACCTCCAACTCCAACTGATGCATTCGATCAGAGGAAGGTATGTCGTCGCTATTAAGTCAAACACGTTGTAAGATGCTATAAGCATGACCAGGTATCTACAACCCGTCAAGAAAACTACTCAAAAGCATTAATCCCACCAAACTCGTCACGATTCTTACCAAGACCAGGTATGGCGATTTATTTTCTGCAGTTTAATAAATTTAAACTAATCAAAATGAACTCTAGTTTGGGCACATGAAAGAGAGGTCTCCAAATGGAGCTACGAAGATGCAAATTTCTATATAGTTTCCAAACCCTCCTTCCCCGGCAACATGTAGTGTAATTGCTATTTCCACTTCTGCGTGAATGATTGATCTAGAGTTGATTTAGTGTTCGATTCCCGTTAGAGTCGATTTAATATTCCAAACCCTCCTTCCCTTAATGGTTTGAATGGAGAAGGAACGCCGTGAATATATCTTAATACTACAAAAGAATTGTTAATTCCAGTGTTGTGTCGAAATGACGATTACAACGTTAGCTAGGGCAAGAGTTAGACTCTTTCTCCACAAGATGATAATGCTCCGCTACTTGGTACAAACGGTCTATAACACTCGTTTCCAAAATATAACGACTTCTCTATTGTGAACTATTTGATATCTCGGGACTAAGGAGATACAAACTAATCTATATGTATGTAGTGAAATGATAAGGGATAAATAAAAGTTGGGTAGAGGAATGTTTACCGTGGTGGTATTGTATTCTAGCCATGATCGAGAGTATTTAATTTTGTGAAGAAACAAAGAATGAGAAGAAAAAGTGGTACATTCTGTATTCCTTGATCAACCAAAGAAAGAACCATCCCTAATAAATACAAATAGTGCCGCTACCGAAAATTCTAGAAACATGCAAAATCCTAATTCTATCTCATACACACAACAATAATGTTCATAAACATCTACACAAATTAAGGAATAAGATCCCCTTAATATCGTTCCAAATATTGCATATTATCCGGCCCTCAATACCCACCTCAAGTGGGAGTGTGTAAGTCACAAACGCCCAACTTGCTTAGCAATGTATCAAATCTACGTTTGCCCAAAGCTTTCGTGAAGATATCCGCTAATTGCGTCATAGTAGGAACATAAGACGGACTTATTAAACCATCGCTCACAACGTCTCGAACAAAATGACAATCCGCTCCAATGTGCTTCCTACGTTCATGAAACACGGGATTTCGAGCAATGTGTATTTGTTGGGTGATGATTCAATCCTCAGCATGATCATACTTGTGGGAAATGACTCTATCTTCTATACTGAATCACGCTCAGTAGCCTCGTGCTCTGAACTGTTGAGAAGATTTGAAGATCCCAAAACCCTATCTGATTGGTGAACCATTCCTTTGTATTCGTATTTGTCTCTGAGGTTTCAGACTCAGTAGACACTCTGCTCTGGTCAAGGCGCTCAGTAGCTCATCAGCCTCAGCACCAGTGTAGAAGACTAAGTGAATACTGGACTCAGCAGGAGCAGTATACTGAGAGAGTCAGTTGAACTGAACTCAGCAGGAGTAGTTCACTGGACTCAGAGCTGATCATCAGTAGACTTATCTCGGCGAGCCTATCTACCGAATACAAGGTCGGACTCAAAGAACGACGGATAGTCTTCGGGATCGTCGAAATCTTTTGAAAGACAATCGGCATTGTCATGTACGAGGAAGAGAGAAGTCGGCTTCGGCTGTCTCGAAGTTTGTCTTTGTCTCAACCACTCCATCCACCTCAACGAATGACAAACATACACGTGTCTTCTCACCTGCTAAAGCTGCAGTCAACCTTTTACCTAAAAAGGTGGGAAAGTACACTGTTACCTACACCAAAAGAGCCGTTTGCTACCAAAAAGAGAGAGAGAGAAGAAGATCGTCTCCAACGGATCTATTTCAATCTCTGCTCTATAAATAGAGGGATCATTCAAGATTTGAAAAACGAGAGAATGCGCGCACCTAGAACACGAGAGAGCATTCAAACGAGCGAAATTAACGACTAAGTCTTCCGCAAGAATTAACCGATTTATCTCCGGCGAAAGACTACATCCAGCTCAAAAGGAACCAAGCTGAACCGACATAAGCTTCTAATATCCAAGCGACTGACACGAACCTATAGCTAAACCCTCAGTTGTTCGTCGCTCTAGATAGCTACATTCTCGTTCCTTATCCCTCTAACCCTAAGCTCACTTGCTATATCCATAGCTTAGACGAAGGAGTTCACATTTGAACCCAATCCTTATTGTATAAGGACTCCTTCACTGTTGGAGAAGTTTGTCAAACACTTTAAGTTTGATAGTGTTGTAAACTGAGACTTGGATCAATATAAAAACCAAGACGCGGCTTTGCCCAGTGTGCAAGCTGACTGAGACTAACTCAGGATAATAAATAGCCTCCTGATCATTCGGGACAGTGGACGTAGGATTTGAGCGATATCCGAACCACTTTAAAAATCCTGTGTCTCTTACTGCTTTCTTAACTGTTGCATTGATTTTACTATTCATACTGAACATCATATTTAAAATCAATCAACTGTCTCAGCATACTGACTTTTAAATCTACTGAACTGAGACTTAAAACGTTTTCTCACAAAAACTGATTTGGGCCTACACTATTCCGCGCACTGAACTCTTACGTAGATGCCGGGTCGACCTAGTCGGTTAGCGGATCTCGGTCGAGTCGGGACTCTTAGCCTTTAACTCGATTCGAAACAGGTTATGCAGGGTCCGGCCGAATCATTTGATCGGACACCATCCTGAATAGGACTGTTCAAGTTCGAAGTTGAGAAATCGAATCAGGTGTATTCACCCCCCCTCTACACCTGACCGTACACTCGGGACCAACAATTGGTATCAGAGTAGGAGTTCTTTGAGACTCTTGTCACTTTGAGACTGGTCTATTCGAACGGATCCGAGGGAAAACGTTTTCACTGCATATCACTCTACATTCATATCATTACTCTTCATGGCTGATATGTCAGGTATAAGGATGGTACCTATGTTCTCGGTGGAGAACTACGGAGTATGGCGAGTCAGAATGGAAGCACATCTGACATCCCTCCATGACAGTATGACTGAAGTGCTTGAAGATGGACCTATCATTCCCATGATCGATAGTGTCGTAACTCAGGACCAAGCTCAAGAAGGAGGAATGGTGACCGGGAAGAAGATTCCCAAAGACAGAAGTCTCTTCACTCCTGAGGAGAAGAAGCTTCACAACTTAGACCGTGTTGCCAGAAACGCTATACTGACCACCCTTAGTGATTCTTATCTTGGCAGGGTTCAGGAATGCAAGACTGCTAAAGAACTCTGGGATGCTCTTGCGCTACTGAGTCGAGGGACTCAGAAGATTAAAGCCAACAAATTAGCGCCTGGAACTCCAAAAGCCGGGAAAGCTTGTCTCTCATGCCCGGGATAAAATCGAAGATCTAAACGTCGATTTACCAATCGATGAACTCTATCAATGGGCCGGGAAAGACATTCAAGAACCGAGAGATGAATCCGAAGATTCCGAGGGCACCGCCTGGATGGACACCGGACACCTTTTGCCACTCTATTGCGACATTCGACTTAGATGATGTGTCTCCGACCATATCTTTTCGTAATTACAGGGCGAGGAGTTTGAGTTCGACGGACCTCAAAGAAAGCAGAGAGCTAAAGCCGACACAAAAATCGACCATGCTTTCAAAGCATCGGTCGGCCAAAGATCTCCAAAGAACGAGCAAAACGATGAGTAAGACTCGAACCTTCACTCAATGATCTACAAGAAGGAAGTCTCGCTCGAAGTATGCGCCGCTTGCCATTGTAAAGTATCGAAGGAGAAGGAGCGACGCAGAAAAGTGACTAAAGCCTATCGGGAAACAAAAGGTAAGTCAAATTATATGTCGAAACACACTCCCGACTCACAATCTTCCGAATACGAAAGAAAGATGACTCGAACCATCAAAGAATAGCGAAAGCAAAGAAGAAAGAGTCATCGCTTGTTACAACCGCAAGAAGCCGGGACATTATCGGTATGATTGTCCCGAGCTCGATAGTGCTTTGAACGCGCAGCACGTAAGGCAAGGAGAGAGAAATTCGCCCGAAAAGACAATCCTACATAGGCGGCGAAATCTCGGACGACTCGAAGAGGTCGACTCCTTTATGGATTCATCCGACGATGAAGCGGCTTTCATGGCCTTAGAGCTTGAAGTCGAAGAATCAGTGAAAAGTGCATGATGGCGGGCGAAGAGGATGAGGTAAATTCTCATGAACCATTTAACTCCTCTTCACACCGCACACACGACACTATTTCGAAGTGCGAGATGAGAATTTGGACGTCGCGACCGCATACGAAGAACTGCTCGACGAACAAATTCGGATGAGTCTACGGCTCGGCAAGACTCTTCGGGAGTTGGATACCACGAAAGTAGAGAATCGGAGACTTTCTCGGGAGAGTCGGGTTGGTGCCGAGGCCGAAGGACTTGTGTTGAGACTCGGGGGAGGAGATAAACTCTCGATGGCCAAGTCTCGGCATCAAGAAGATTGGATTTCGGTTTTGACCAATGACTTGACTCGAAAGATATCGAACCGAGTCTGTCGAAGCAAGAAATGTCGGGACTTCGGGCCAAGAGCACGACACACCGAAGAAGAGTGATGATGTCCGGAGGAGCCCGATGACCGAGAGGTACATGGGTGCTGAGAAGAAATTAGAAGCTATGCTAGCAAGCAATAAGCCAAAGCACCGCAAGGAAGGACTTGGATTCGGTCCCAGAGCTTCCTCATCCGCCCCAAGACACTCGGAGTACGGCTTGCTGATAGGTTTGTTCAAGGGGAGACTATGAACGCAAATATAATGAACCCCCTAGCAAAGAACAAACGAAAGATGAAAGCACCTCATCCCACACATCAGCATTCCGACAAGAAGATCGGTGCCAAGAAACCCCGGTTCGGTCAAGGGGGAACCAAGAAATCAAAATTGGCGGATCAAGATGGACCTCCAAAGCCGACACATCCAGATCGGTATGGGTCATACTATTATGAACCTATAGTCGAAGAGGCTCCAAAGGTCGGAAGAAAAAGAAAGCCACACGTAAGGCTAAGGTCGGCGAGTCCACCAACTCGGAAGATCGGGACTCCCGAACCTCGAAGCCTCGAAGTCACCTTTGACCATCCAGAGGGTCGGATATGTTGACTTCTAGTGGAAAGAAAATGTCCGAAACCACCGGGGTTGTTAGACGGATTTGGGTTATGAAAACTAACATCTAAGGACCCAAAATCAAAAATAAAGGGTACCCGAATATAATTCGTCTTGCAGGTGCGTAAAGACCCATGGTATGTGGACGGCGGATGCTCAAGACACATGACATACCAAAGGAGTCTGCGAAGAATTATATCATCGAAGAAGGACCCGAGTGAGTTTGGAGATAATGCCAAAGGCTACACGAGAGGATACGGCACACTCAAAGATAGGAACTCGCCAAAGTTCCAAGAGTATCATATGTTGAAGGACTTCAAAGATAATCTTCTCTCTCGTTAGTCAATTTTGTGATAACTCAAATAGAGTGATATTTGACGCTGGTTTCTGTGATGTTATTGATAAATCCACAGGGAAAACAGTGTTATCAGGTTCGCGCAGAAAAAACATATATGTGGTCGATCGGAACTCAACGAACCTCGAAGCTTGCTTATTGGAGAAGAATGACAACCGCACGGGGTGGCTATGGCACGGAAGACTCAGCCATCTCAACTTTAAGACGCTCAACAAGCTTGCAAGAAACACTCTAGCAAGGGGACCGCCGAATGAAGTATTCGACAGAAAGACACTCGGTGTAAAGCATGTCCGAAGGGAAAGCAAACAAGGAATCAAAATCCTCCAGTTCCATCGCCTTCCACGGATGGAATTCTTCACCGCTACATATGGATTTGTTCGGTCCGGTCTCCCGGTGACGATCGGAGGCGAGAAAATATGCATTAGTGGTCATTGATGACTACTCGCGCTACACATGGGTCATATTCATTGCCAACAAGTCCGACGTCAAACAACGAGTTACCAACGCTTCGAAAAAGCTCGGTGTCGAGAAGAACACCAAGATCGAGAAAAATACGTTCGGATGCAGGAACCGAGTTCCTTAATTCCATGGTAAAGGAGTTACGCAGCGTAGGAATAGAGCATGAGACTTCACCGCACGCACACCTCGACAGAATGGAGTTGCTTGAACGAAAGAACGTAACTCTAAAAGAGGCGGCTAGGACTCTACTCGCAGACTCGGGACTCCCAACCAAATTCCCGGGCGTAAGCTACCGATACCGCATGCTACACTCGAACCGATCTTTACCGACAAAGCAAGATAAGCGGACACCATATGAACTATGGAATGGTAGGAAGCCTTCTCTATCTTATTTCCTTATTTTTGGTTGTTCATGCTTTATCCACAATAATGGGAAAGATCAGCTGAAGACTTTTGATAGCAAGTCAGATCGTGGAGTATTCTTAGGATACTCTCGGGTCAGCAAAGCTTTCAGAGTATTCAACTATCGGACTCTTTGCGTAGAGGAAAGCCCTCATGTTGTTTTTAACGAGTTTGCTACTGAAGACAGGAGCAATAACTCAAATTCTGAATCTGAGGACATCAGTAAGCAGCTACAGGATCTAAGCTTAAAAGACAAATCTAAAAAGATCCACCTATGTTGGGATGATGATTCAGACGAAGAAACTGAAGACAAATCTACTGAATCTCAACCAGCTGAGCAAGTAGCTGAGCAGATTGATTCTCCCGAACATAATCAATCCCAGGTAACTCAGGTCGATGAGGAAACCGTAGAGGTAACTGAGACCACTACTGAGAATAACAACCTAGGGGGAGCATCTAGTAATGTTCCTGAGCTGAATGCCCCCGAACCTCGGTGACTCGGTAGATCATACTCTTATCACCGAAATTCTTCAATCTCGAATAGTACAACCGAAATGCCTAACTCACCTACTATCTCGTGTTGAACAAATTTCGGATGAAGAGTTAAAACATCGTAGATCGTGGCTAGATGCTCACACCGCCGATCTTATAATTGGAGATCCTTCAAAGATATGTCAAGACAAGATCCAGTTACTCTCAAGGAGAAAGCGCATTATTTTCCCCGCTTCTTGTCTCTTGAAGAGCCTCGAATATTGAGGATGCACTTAAAGATGCTGACTGGATTATTGCTATGCAGGAAGAGCTGAATCAGTTCACGAGAAACGAAGTATGGGAGCTTGTAGACAGACCCCGGCATCAACACGTCATTGGAACCAAATGGGTCTTCAAAAACAAGCGAGATGAAAACAACGTTATAGTCAGGAACAAAGCAAGGCTCGTGGCTAAAGGCTACTATCAAGCTGAAGGGATAGATTTTGATGAGACGTTCGCTCCAGTTGCAAGATTGGAGGCAATCAGACTATTCCTGGCCTACGCAACACATCAACGATTCAGAGTTTATCAAATGGATGTGAAGTCTCGCGTTCTCGAACGGCGTGCTGAAAGAAGAAGTCTATGTGGAACAACCGCCCGGCTTTCAGCAGGGACATCAAGTATATAGACTCAGGAAGGCTCTATACGGGTTAAAACAAGCACCCAAGGCTTGGTACGATACCCTGTCTGAGTTTCTTCTTCAGAAAGGTTTTCAGAAAGGCACAATAGACCGCACTCTATTCAGCATTCGACTGGAAGAAGACTTATTACTTGTGCAGATCTACGTGGATGACATTATATTCGGATCAAAGAATGTCATCATGTGTCAGCAATTTGAAAAGATGATGAAGGATAAGTTCGAGATGTCGATGATGGGTGAAATGAACTACTTTCTTGGTTTTCAAGTCAAGCAATCCGAGAAGGGAACGTTCATCAACCAAGGCAAATACACTCGAGACCTCATCAAAAGATTTGGCTGCACATCCGGCAAATCAATCAAGATCCCGATGAACACGAATATGAAGATAGATCTTGATAAAGAGGGAGTATCAGTAGACCAAACTGAATACCATGCTATAATTGGTTCTTTATTATATCTAACGGCTACTCGTCCCCGACATAACTTATGCTGTAGGTGTTCGTGCTCGATTTCGGGCGAATCCCAAGCGAGTCATATGGACTCAAGCAAAGAAGATTCTCCGCTATCTACGAGGAACACCGACATGGGTTTGTGGTATCCAACTGATGATAGTATTGAACTAACCGGTTATTCTCGATGCCGACTATGCAGGATGTAGAATAGACCGAAAATCAACTTCGGGAACATGTCGGTTCCTTGGCGGCAAGTCGATCTCATGGTTTTCAAAGAAACAAGCACTCGGTGGCCACGTCGACTACCGAAGCCGAATACATGGCTGCTTGGAAGTTGTTGCGCCCGCATCCTTTGGGCCGAGACAAGCAATGAGAGACTATGACGTCATTCGAGAATGAAGTGCCGATTTTCTCGCGACGATCACGTGCTATTGCAATCACTCGAACCCCGTACTTCACACGAGATGCAAGCACATGGACATCGACATCACTTCATTCGTGACCATGTCGAGAAAAAGGATATCGGGATGGAGAAGATCCATACCGACAAGCAACGGCCGATATACCGACCAAGCCTCTAGCCGAATCCGCATTCGCAGAACTTTCGGTAGAGCTAGGTCTCGTTGGACCCTACCGACCCCGGTCGGTGAGAGGTTTCAAGAGAGAGACATTTCAAGGAGGGGGAATGTTCACTCTCATCGATACATTCGAGCACGTAGAGACGAAAACCATCTACACGAGGTATCACCGACTACTATGTTCAGCGACAGGTTTGCGTATCTCTACTCGAGAGTAATTTAATACAACAAGTACCTTGCATTTATGGCAAAGATTCAAGCATGACATTAATATCTTTTGGTTTGTCTTTATTATTAACGACTCACATTTAATGCACGACATTCCATACATAAGCTTGCTTTGAACTCTGCACGCATTTAATGCATGTCTTTTCACAAGCTTACTACTTAGGCTATTTTACAACCGGCTTTGACTTAGGCGCCTTTTGTGATCATTGCCTATTTTTAACTTCTAATCTTAACCGTCCATATCATAAAGCAAGTTTACATTCAGCCTTCGATCGAAAACCGTTCACCTTCATAGTTGATATATATATTCGATCATATCTTTGAAACTCGCCATTAGCATACTTCATAACTTGCAAATTCCGAATAATCCGAGATCTCGCATTCGCAATCCTTACTTGCAACTTCACTCTCAATCTTATCTCGAATTTTATCTATTGGTATGCTTATATCTCGTTAATGTATTTGTTATATGTTTCGAAGTATCGCATTGTACAAAGACTGTTCTATCCAAGAAACTAGATCGATTCATTTCTTGTAACAGTACAATGGCGGAAACCAATATCTCTATGATATCTCCGGCGGATATGCAGAACATTCCGGAGAAGGATCGCGTGTGGTTTGAACCCACCATGGATTTCTATTCATGCGATCCGGAGTACATGGACGATATATTCTCGCCCGCGCGAGTCGTGGCCGGAGAAATTTCTCGTCTAGGAGGCCTTCGTTCTTCCTCCCAAGACAGGTTGCGAGTTGTACTTGAATTCAGACGCCGTGTCTGGAGACATAGTGGCGAGGTTTGTTGCCCATTCTATCCAAAACGCCACTACGGAGCTGAAGCAGATGTCCATCAAGGATGCCTTGAAGCGGAGTTTTGATCCGCCCCTCCGAAGGGACCAAGATGCGATCGGGTACGAGACGACCAAGTTGATGAATATCTTACCGTCTTCCGTGGAAAGCCCACTACTTTCGTAGCCGCTTTTCCCGAAGAACAACATGTTGCCTCGGTCTCGGGGCACTTGCTTATATAGTGACGCAGCTACTGACAAGCCAAGCAGGGTCGTTTGACCAGGTGTCGAGGCCTAAGATTCAGATGATGATGGCCATATACGACCGATCCCAGATAAATTGGACGGAGTTCTTTCTCCGAGAATTCTTGGCTCAGGCTGCTAAGTTCGACAAGGCATCGAACATGCTGAGCGCAAAGGGCAAATTGTTGTATGGACTCAAACTGTCCATCATGATCGAAGATTTATGTGGATTCGAGCCTATCACCTACAGATGACAAGGGAGTACTTCAATGTGAAGAAGGTCGATTTCACAACAAGACAAGAAGCGCTTCGGCAGATAGGGTCGGGACCCTCGCCAGCTCTCCGCAATCAAAGTCTCAAGAAGCTACGCCTACAAAGAAAAGAACCCCTCCCGCTAAAACTCCTAAGGCACCGGCAAAGAAACTGAAGAAAGCCGTTGAGGTGCCAGCTACTGAGGAGGTTCCACAAGTGCCTGCTGAACAGGCTCCTGAGAAGACTACTCAGCCCATGCGGCTGGTTGATGAGTCCGAGTCTTCTGAGAAGACTCAGTCAGTGGAGAAGATCGTTTCCACTGAAAGGGACCAAGGGGATGCTTCTGAAGCTCAGAGCGCAGATATTCAGCGCCTAGACAGCCCTCTTTCTGTCCCTCCACTCAGCTCAGTCCCTCCAACTGAAAAGCAGACTTCACACGTAGACTTGGAGTCTGAGACTGCATCTGAAGGTGAATCAATCGGGATGGAAGCTTCAGTGATTATATCCAGAGCATCCCGAGAAATTCTTCAACTAGTTCCGGAGCTTGCTGACTACTCAGACTTGTTGCTTATCGCCAAGACAGCAAGGCTCCACATGTTGCTGCGACATCAGGAGTGGCCTCGTCTACAGCGCCTTGTCCTCCACTACTCCTGTCGGCATGCGCATGAAGAGGAATTGAGACCGAGAGAGGAGATAGGCTATTCGTGAGCCCGAAGACCTCAGCTCAATGGACAATCCGAGGGCTGCAATGCCGGCCATGATTCATGATCGACAAGACACCTCCGGCCCAAAGACCCTCGGATGGGTCGGACCATGACGACCCACCCAGTGATTCGAGCCCCGGAAAGCCCGATGAGGGACATCCACATGACAAGGATACCCATATCGAAGCAAAGCACCACCTCTCGGTATCCTTGGTCCCGAGAAGTCCAAGGCCGGTGCTTCGTCCTCGCCAGAGCCCGCTCGGCCTTCTTGCGCGATCGACTTTCGAAGCGGCGCCCGGCCCGCACCGCAAAGAGATCTCGATCGGTGGCAAAAGCCTTAACGCCCAAGGGATCAAAAATCGAGATCTTGTGAAGGCTATCCATAGGACATGGAAGCAGCATCGCTCAAGCCACGACTAAAGAACTTCGTGGGCCAAGTCTTCGTCTCTTCATCGGCCGCCCCCGATGTTTCCGCGCTTATTTCGTAAGCGTTGGCTCAGCAAGCAAGTCAAATTCGAAGCTCAGCTCAAGATCTTTCGAGAGAGCCAAGCCAAGCTACTTGATGAATTTTTGGCTTCTAAACCGGCTCATACCGACGCTATCATCGAACAATCCGAGGCCACCGAACAAAGACTTGAGAATATCCAACCGGCCTTGGAAGACAAGATCACCGAGAAGCCGAAAGACTTCAAGGAAGCAACTGACCTCTCTCACAAGCAAGATACAAGGAAGACCTTACCATGGAGAGGAACGAGTTGCATGAGGCTCGACTAAGCTCCACGATCGTCTTGATGAGCCGTCAACCTCCTACAAAAGTCCGAAGAAGTCGGTCCCTAGTCCCTACCCCGGTGCTCATTGATGATGCCAAAAAGGGGGAAAGTGAAGGAAAAAGGGAAGGAAAGAAGAGTACCGAGAAGCCGACTCAAACTCGGTCCTCGAAGGGTGAGGCCCGTGGTGTTTCGGCTGCGAGCACACCGTGAAACCGGCCCAAGTGGCTCAGGACCCCAGCAGACTACTCGAGCAACCCGGACTCCCAAAGACATTATTAAGGAGGTTGCTAAGTACGCCGAACAAAGCGGTGGAGGACTCGGAAGAAGAAGAGGCTCCTATTCCACCACCGGTTCAAGAAGGCAAGGGCAAACGAAGCTTAAAATTCCAACCCCTCCAAAGAAAGCGATTAAGATACATATTTGCTGAGGAGGAAGCCCAAATAGCTGCGGATGAGAGACTGGCCAGAGAAATTGTAGAGGCCGAAGCGGCCTAACAAGCCAAAGTCTAAGCTCGCCAAAGGAAAGACTAAAGCCCCATCCGGAGGAGGAAAGAGAACGCTAGATCGCCTCCGAGAAAGCTCATCATAACGTATGAAGAGGACAGAGAAAAAGAAAAGGAGCAAAGCAGAAGAGTACCGAAAGGCGGGGTACATCCAAATCTAGATCTAGTACCCCTGGCGCGAATCGAACAAGCTCCTCGAAGCCTCAAGAGCAAGATGCGAAATTGAAGAAATCTTTGCTCGAGATGGATAGATATCTCTACGAGAGGAGAGGAAGCTAGACGGATAGAGGCCGCAGACAGAGGATACATTTGGCGAACCTTGAGGCACTCGGGAAGCGTCTCGAACAAGAGGCCAGGCCGAGAGTTCCTTCGAAAGCCGACATTCCTTATCGATACGTAAGGTTCGGGAAGCCAAACGATATGAAAACACATAGATGGCCGAGATCGGACGAATGGATGCCTATTCGGTTCAATCGAGAGATGGGAATCGGCCAAGATAGAGTTTATCAAGAGAAATTATTTCCGGGCGATTCGGCCCTCGAAATGTCTAAGGCCGATGCCTATGTCGAGTGGATGACCATTACCGAACCCGATCTTTACCCATATATGCACGAGCAAGAATGGCGAAGGGGTAGTAGTCGGCGTTCTCGAAGCAAGGATCATTCCTCCACCCGGAAGACAAGACGACTCGATACATCTCGGAATGATTGAACAAGAAGTGAAGAATGCTTTGCGTTGAACGAGGACTAGAACAAGATGATCCGGCCAGACTTCGCCGAATACCGAAGCCGAGGAAGAACACGTTCGGAATGTATGGAGTCCCACCTTGCTCGAAGATAAATCCCAAGGTTTCATGAATAGGATTCAGCAGTTTAAGGGATCTCCTTCTTAAGTTCTCCTTTAGCTTAGCAAGATTTGTAATGTACTGAACTGTTTATTATATATATATAAATCTTCTTTTGGCTCTGACAACTACTTGTTGTCTAAATAGCCGTGTTTGCTTTATGCTTTAACACTCGAGAATCATGAAGTGATTACTGACACACACACACACTTTGTTTATTTACTTGTCAGTTTTTGCTCGGTTAGATCTCTGATAGACTAGACTTTCGGAGAGTTATTATTTCTCTTAGGGGGAAATTGTTGCATGGGGGAAATTATTGTAAAGGGGGAAATTGTTACCGCCTCGTCTCCCTCAGTAGTCTAGCACTTACCAGACAACTCCACCGATCCTACGTGTAATATTTGTAAGGAGCTCTGTTTCTGAGTAAGTTAGTGTTTAGCATAGTTGATAGGACATAGATGATAGGTTTTGGCATCATCAAATAGGGGGAAATTGTTGGGTGATGATTCAATCCTCAGCCTGATCATACTTGTGGGAAATGACTCTATCTTCTATACTGAATCACGCTCGTTAGCCTCGTGCTCGAACTCGTTGAGAAGATTTGAAGATCCCAAAACCCTATCTGATTGGTGAACCATTCCTTTGTATTCGTATTTGTCTCTGAGGTTTCAGACTCAGTAGACACTCTGCTCTGGTCAAGGCGCTCAGTAGCTCATCAGCCTCAGCTCCAATGTAGAAGACTAAGTGAATACTGGACTCGCAGAGCAAGCATATCGAGAGAGTCGGTTGAACCGAACTCGGCGGAGTAGTTCACTTGGACTCGTAGCCGATCATCGATAGACTTATCTCGGCAGCCTATCTATCGAATACAAGGTCGACTCAAGAACGGCGGATAGTCTTCAGGACTGTCAGAATCTTTTGAAAGACAATCAGCATTGTCATGTACGAGGAATAGAGAAGTCAGCTTCAGTCTGTCTCGAAGTTTGTGCTGTCTCAACCACTCCATCCACCTCAACGAATGACAAGCATACACGTGTCTTCTCACCTGCTAAAGCTGTAGTCAACCTTTTACCTAAAAAGGTGGGAAAGTACACTGTTACCTACACCAAAAGAGCCGTTTGCTACCAAAAAGAGAGAGAGAGAAGAAGATCGTCTCCAACGGATCTATTTCAATCTCTGCTCTATAAATAGAGGGATCATTCAAGATTTGAAAAACGAGAGAATGCGCGCACCTAGAACACGAGAGAGCATTCAAACGAGCGAAATTAACGACTAAGTCTTCCGCAAGAATTAACCGATTTATCTCCGGCGAAAGACTACATCCAGCTCAAAAGGAACCAAGCTGAACCTTCATAAGCTTCTAGTATCCAAGCGACTGACACGAACCTATAGCTAAACCCTCAGCTGTTCGTCGCTCTAGATAGCTACATTCTCGTTCCTTATCCCTCTAACCCTAAGCTCACTTGCTATATCCATAGCTTAGACGAAGGAGTTCACATTTGAACCCAATCCTTATTATATAAGGACTCCTTCACTGTTGGAGAAGTTTGTCAAACACTTTAAGTTTGATAGTGTTGTAAACTGAGACTTGGATCAGTATAAAAACCAAGACGCGGCTTTGCCCAGTGTGCAAGCTAACTGAGACTAACTCAGGATAATAAATAGCCTCCTGATCATTCGGGACAGTGGACGTAGGATTTGAGCGATATCCGAACCACTTTAAAAATCCTGTGTCTCTTACTGCTTTCTTAAGCAGTTGCATTGATTTTACTATTCATACCGAACATCATATTTAAAATCAATCAACTGTCTCAAAGATACCGACTTTTAAATCTACGGAATGGAGACTTAAAACGTTTTCTCACAAAAACGATTTGGGCCTACACTATTCCGCGCACTGAAATCTTACTGTAGATACTGAATTCTGACCTAGTCAGTTAGCGGATCTCAGCCGAGTCGATTCTCTTAGCCTTTAACTCGATTCGTAACGGTTGTGCAGTCCGGCCCGAACTGTTTCGATCGCCGACACCATCCTGAATAGGACTGTTCAAGTTCGAAGTTGAGAAATCGAATCAGGTGTATTCACCCCCCCCTCTACACCTGACCGTACACTCGGGACCAACAATATTGTCAATTGACTATCACAATAAAGTGTCATGCTTGAGGAATATATCACTCCTAATTCAGATAGGAGTTGTCTTAATGTTGGTCCGGAGACGAGTGTCAGGTGTAGAGGGGGGGGGTGAATACACATGAGTACAAGTTTTTCCTCAAGCGCGAAGGACAGCTGAGCTGTAGAGTGCGACTGATGAACAATGCCAAATAGTAACCTTCTGATTGCGGGTCAGAGTGTCTCAACTACTGAGTCCGTCCTACTGACTTTTGTCAGTATTAAGAGCTCGGTCGGAGAGTTTAGTGCGGATAAGTGTGGGGCCCGATAGACTTCGTCTCTTTTGAAAATGTGTTTTCGCAAACCAAATATGTTTTGGCTGGTGCACTTTTAAATACGTTTTATGCAAAGTATGAGTTTGTAAATCGATTTGAGAACGATGCAATAAAACAGTAAATAACACAAGTAATTTTTAACGTGGTTCGGATACGCAAGATCCTACGTCCACGGTCCTGCAGAACATGAGTTCTTGTTGATTAATCTGAGCAAGCCTCGGCCAAGGAATGGAATCGGCTGGGCCGGAGCACCTTCTAAGTTATAGTCCTTAGCAACTTTACAAATCAAACCGAAGTTTGAAGGGGAGGGGATTTTCTCCAACAATGAAGGAGTTCTTACAATAAGAACGATTCACAGAAAGTGAACTGCTTCGAAGGTTCTAAGCTATGGATATAATAGTTGAGCTTAGATAGAGAAGAGGGAACTAAAGAATCTCTAGATAGAAGAACTATGGATATTCAACTAAGCAAGTTCTTCGCTGGATCGACTTGAATGTGCTAGAGAGTTTGAATGTTGTGAGCTTGAATTCCCTTTGATGTCCCGTGTGTTGAGCTTGGAAACTCTTCTCTATTTGTAGTCGTGACCCAGACATTTATCCGTTGGAGAGGACGATGCCACGTGTCACAGACTTCCAAGGAAAACGACCATAAGTTTTTGAAGTAGAGCCGCAGAGTGGTTGACTTCTGTACATGAGAGCATCTTTAGTGTCAGAGCAGGTAAGACTTTGGTTGCTTCTCATTGGTCGAGGTTTGTGGTAGGTGAAACTTGTCAGACATCAATGTTCATCTGAGTTGACTCTCACTTATCCTCGTATGATACTCTATTGACTTTCGAATGACAATAATAGTCGGGCAGTCGTTTCCTATCGGATTCAGTAGATCTGGATCGATCATACTGACTTCTTCATCTGATTCGGCTGATAGAAGTCTTCTACTGATAACGGTTTGCTGGTGACTCTGAAGGTACTGAGCTCATCAAACTGTGTCTTCAACGGAGATGTGCTGATAAGAATCTTCTATTGAGAACAGTCAGCTGGAGACTTGAGAACACGAGCTCTTACAAACTGATGACATGGGGTTCTGGAATTTAACTTCCTACTGAAGTTCAGAGCAACAAATACCCCTTACAGGACTTACACAAAACAAATAAGGAATATAAGAACATGTCTAGTCTATTACATTATCAAGTCCGAAAACACAATATGGGTACATGACAGGTTTTGGGATCTTCAATTCTATAGCGATAAAATCACTACAATTTCCCCCATTACCGAAATACAACAAAAGTCCTAAGTACATGAACTATTGATGTTAATTCAAAATACCTCCTTAGCAATGGTCTAAACGACCACTGACTCATAACCCAACAATTTCCCCCTAATTGATGATACCAAAACCACTAAGTACTAAGCTACTAACCCAAGAGGATTCAGTAAATAATGAACAATGATAGCAAGTGTTGGTTCCGAGAGCACGTTCAGGTGTAGAGGGGGGGGGGTGAATACATCTGAAACTGATTTTCTCAACTTAAACACGAACAGTCCTTTTTTAGGATGATGTCGTACTGAACAAGTTCAACAGACCAGATAAGCTGTTCTGAATCGTGTTGACAGAGTGACTGACTCTACTGAGACCTGCTAGCTGACTGAGAGTTAGAATTCAGTATCTTGCAGATAGAGTTCAGTGGTGCGGAATAGTGTAGGCCCAATTCAGTTGAGTTAGAAAACGTTTTTATCAAAATAGTTTCAGTTGATTAGTGCAATCTATTTAGTTTGCTGAAACTCAGTTGAATGATTTAAAGAAGGTTTTTTAGTATGAACAGTAAATTAATGCAACAGTTAAGAACAGAACACACGACACAGAGATTTTTAAAGTGGTTCGGACACAAAAATCCTACGTCCACTGTCCCGAAAGATCAGGAAGCTATTTATTATACTGAGGTAGTCTCAGTTGGTTTGTACGCTGGACAAACACTGGTCTTGAGATTTATACTGAGCAAGTCTCAGTTTACACGGTTATCAAACTGAGTGTTTGAAAAACTCTCCAACTGTGAAGGAGTCCTTTACAATAAGGATTAGTTCAAAGATGAACTCCTTCGTCTAAGCTATGGATATATGCTATTGAGCTTAGGTTAGAGGGATAGGGAACAAGAAGGTGGCTTCTAGAACGACGAGCAGCTGAATATAGCTTTGGGTTCGTGTATCGTCGCTTGGATACTAGAGGCTGTATGAAAAAGTTAAGCTTGGTTCCCTATGAGCGAGAATGTAGTCTTTCGCCGGAGATAGATTCTTCGAACTTCTTGCGGAAGACTTAGGCTTTTCGGATTAGCTCGTTTGAATGCTCTGTGTGTTCTTGGTGGTTCTTTTTTTCGCGTATTCGTGTTCGTTTTTTTTTCTCGTTAGCTTCAAATTTGATTTATCCCTCTATTTATATAGAAGAGAATAGGATAGATCCGTTGGAGACGACGATCCTTTGTCTCTCTCTTTTGGGTAGCTAACGACTCTTTTGAAGTATGGTGGCAATGTCTTTTCCCTCCTTTTCTGGAAAGTGGTTGACTTGCAGCTTTAAGTAGATATAGGTTACGTGTTTGCTTGTCATTGGTCGAGGTACAGAAAGTGGTTGAGACAGAACAGACTTTAAGGGGATCTGAAGCTGACTTCTCTCTTCCTCGTATTGACTCTGCTGAAAGGTGACTTCAAAGATTCTGACAGTCAGAAGACTCTGTCCGTTGCTGAGTCTGATCTCTGATTCAGTAGCATTCTCCTGCTGAGTCTGCTCTACTTGAAGATCAGCTCTGAGTACAGTGAACTACTCCTGATGAGTCCAGTTCTACTGACTCCTTTCGCATATCTTTGCTCCTCGCTGAGTCCAAGTATTTACCGAGTCTTCTACTTCAGTGCCGAGGCGGATAATCTCTCGAGTGCTCGAACCAGAGCAGAGGGTCTGCTGAGTCTGAACAAAACAAAATACAACGTAATGGTTCACCAATCAATATAGGGTTTTGGGATCTTCAAATCTTCATAAATACATTCAGAGCATAGGGCTACTGACTGTTTCACAGCATAGAAGACTGAATCATTTCCCACTATTATCGACACTACTGTGGGTAGAATCATCACCTAACATTTTCCCCCTATTTGATGATGATGCCAAAACCTAATAGCTAAACAAGCAACCTAACACAATGACTTCTCATAAACAGAGCTCCTTACAAGTATTACAAGTAGGATCAGTGGAGTTGTTCTTCAAGTCCTAGACTACTGAGGGGATCAGGGCAGAAGGTCAGAATAAATACAGTCTGAGCAACAATTTCCCCCTGTCTTAACAATATTTTCCCTTTATCTATCAAGTCTATCAGAATCTAGCTAAGCAACAACTGACAATAAGTAATCAGACAGTGAGTGTGTGAGTCAGTATTCACTTCAGTGATTCTGAGTGTTAAGTATAAATAAACATGGCTGTTCAGACAATAAGATATTGTCAAAGCCAAACTGAGATATACTCCCTCCGTCCCAAAATTCTTGTCCGCTGTTCCATTTTGGGTTGTCCCAAAATTCTTGTCCACTTTCCTTTTTTAGTAAATTATTACACACAACTTTTTTGTGGGACCCACAACTTTATACCAATCTACACACAACTAACAACTCTCCTTAAAAACCGTGCAAAAAGTAAATTAGACAAGAATTTTGGGACGGAGGGAGTATTATATATATGTAAAGAAGTTCAGTACAGTTACATCTTTGCTAAGCTAGAAAACAAGAAAAAGATACAAAGAGAACACAGAAGCAAAGAGTCATTTGAACTGCCTAATCCTGTCTTTGAAATCTTGGGATTGAGATTCAGGGAGAGGCACTCCATACATGCGATAGGTGACTTTTATCAGCTTCAATATCTCAGCAAAGTCCGCTGGATCTTCTTCATCAAGAAATTTGGCTTCAGCAGCGTCCTTCACTTCTTTCTCTATAACACCATAGTGAACGGATCCATCAAGTCTTTGTGGGGGTGGAAAGATTCTAGGATCTGGAACTCTGACTTCAACATGTTTATTGACAGCTTTCTGCAATCTGGCATACATGTCTAGGTCGGCTCTCATCATCCATTCAGTGTAAGCTTCTGCCTTGCGCTTGTCAGGCCAGAATCTCCAGAAGTAGTTCCTTTTAATGAACACTATCTTCAGCGCTTCCCATCTCTGAGTGAATTCTACTGGCATCCATTCATCAGTTCTAGGCCATCTATGAGTCTTCAGATCCGTAGGCTTCCTGAATCTTCTGTATCTGTAAGGGATATCAGCCTTTGAGGGGATCCTCTGACTCGCTTCCTTTTCTGTTCTCAGCATGAGGGCTTCAAGGTCTGCTATATGTAATCTTTCCCTGGCTGCTTCAATCTGCCTGGCCTCTTCACCTCTGTACAAGTATCCGTCTAATCGAGCCCGAGATCTCTTCCATTTCCTGTTCTTGTTCCTTAGAGGCAGTATAGGAAGGCTTGTGAGATGGCTCTTCTTCTGAGTCAGCAGGAGTAGAAGATTTTTCTTTGGAGGTGCCCTGCTGCTCAGTAGACTTTTGTTGCTGTTGCTCCTTCTCTTTTTGCTTGTCAGCTTCATCGCTGAGTTTAAGTGTTCTGGGAGGCAGCCTTGACCTTGTTCTCTTGCCTCCAGTTGGAGCCTTGGTTTTGCCTTTGACAGGCTTCGGTTTAGGCTTTTTGGCTGCTTCAGCTTCGACAATCTCCCTTGCCAGCTTCTCGTCAGCGGCTATCTGAGCCGCCTCCTCCGGGGTTATGAACCTCCTGGGTCCTTTCTTCTTGGAGGGAGGTGTTGGGAGTTTCAGTACTTTCTTGCCTTTGCCGACAATAGGAGGTGGAAGAGGAGCTTCTTCCTCTTCTGAGTCCTCCTCATCAGCGTACTTGGCAACTTCTCTAATGATATCGAGAGGAGTCTGAGTTGCCTGAGTCGCGACTTCTCTGGCTCCTGAGCCACTTGGGCCTGTCTCAGTTGAGGCTGCAGCTGCAGCTGAGACACCCTGGGCCTCGCCAGTTTCAGTAGGTGCAGTAGGGGCGAATATCTGAGTTGTTGCCCTTGCTACTGACCTTGCTCTCTTCGGAGCCTTCAGTATCAGCTCCTTGGCAGCTTCGCCCTTAATTGATTTTTCTATTAGACTTTCCCCCTTAGCCAAACTTTCCCCCTTTTTGGCATCAGCAAGTAGGGTTGGGGTTGGAGCAGATACCTTCTTGTTCAAGATTTTGTAGGAGGCTGACATATCGTCTAGTCTGGCGTGGATCTTGGTCAGCGCCTCATGCAGCTCATTTCTCTCGTTGGTCAGCTGATTGCTGTATTCTTTGTGTGAGAGATCTGCTGCAGCTTTGAACTCTTTCAGCTGCTGTTCAACCTTCTCTTCAAGGGCCTTCTGTACAGTTTGGAGTCTGAGTTCATTGCCTTGAGAGGTGGCTGCGACTGATTCAGTATGAGCGGTTTGAGCGGCCTTGTATTGATTCAACAATTGATCCTGGCCTTCTTGAATAGTCTTAAGCTGAGCCTCGAATTTAGCTTTCTGTGCAGCTAAGGCATTCGTCAGAATGCTGGAGAAGTTAGGGACCTGAGATGAAGAAATGGCTGAACGGAGTCCCTGCAGCTCTGCACTCTGTGCCTTAGTGGTTTGCCGCCAAGTTTTGTGGACGGCACGGGCAAGAAGACGATTCTGTGTGCCTTGATCCTTCAGTGCCCTGGCCACTATTTTTGAGCGACGGCTCTTTGGGCTAGGCGCTACTTCGAAAGCATATTGGAGAAGAAGCTGAGCAGGATCAGCTGCCTTCGACGTACCAGCCACCGTCTGTCCAGGACCAAGGATGCTGAGTGGAGGGTCAGCAGTAGATGCAGTGGCCTCCTTGTCCTGTTGAGTTCCCTCATCAGGCTTCTCAGGGCCTGAATCATGGGGTGGGTCCTGACTATCGGGGTCAGACCCATCTGAGGGTGCGGGTGCTGAGACGGGTTGTCTCTCATTCAGCAATACGAGCATAGCCGCCCTCAGATCCTCGAGCGTGCCGAGGTTAGATGGCTCTGAGTAGCCAATCTTCTCTCTTATCAGCAGCTCTTGTTCATGTAGCTGTTTACAGGTATGGTAGAGGACAAGGCGCTTCAGATTGGGCCATTCCTGGAACCTAATCAACATATGGAGCCTCGGCTGCCTCGCTAATGTAACAAGGTCTGAGTGGCTGGCGATCTCCGGTATCATCTCAGCAATCTCCCGGGAGGCTCTGGATATGAGCGCTGAGGCTTCCATCCCGACAGATTCTTCTTCTGAGGCAGTCTCCGAGCTCTCGACTTCGATAGGAGACGCCTGTTTCTCAGCAGTAGGGATACTGCTGAATGGAGGGACGTCCAAAGGGCTATCCAGAGTCTGGACTTCTTCAGTCTGGACTTCAGATTGGATCTCTTCAGCTTGGACCCCTTGGTCCATTGTCTCTACATATTCAGTGGAGATGATCTTCTCCACTAATTGAGTCCGCTCAGAAGACTCAGGCTCGTCTCTCAGCTGAAGTGGTGGCTGAGCAATGACGGCCTTTGTTTCCACTGTAGTTTCAGTGGGCGCAACCTGGCTGACCTTCTTCAGCTTTTTGGTTGGCGTCTTTGGTGTGGATTTCGGTGGGGACCTCTTCTTCTTCGGTGTCGAGGTCTGCTGAGTCCCACTCGTAGGTGCAGCGGGCCCTGAGCCGATCTGTTGAAGGGCTGCTGACCTATTCTGAAATCTGACTTTCTTTACGTTGAAGTATTGTTTGTCAGCGAAGGTGACTTTGTCAGATTTGCAGAAATCCTCTATCATCACTGAGAGTTTGAGTCCATAGAGGAGCTTTCCTTTGGCGCTCAGCCGGTTAGATGCTTTATCAAATTTGGCTGACTGCAGTGTGAATTCTTTGATGAAAAATTCTGTCCAGTTGATCTTGGCCCGATCATATATTGCCATCATCAGTTGCAGTTTGGGCCTAGATACTTGGTCAAACGAGCCTACTTGACTCGTCAGCAACTGAGTCACAATGTAAGCTAGTGCTCTGTACTGAGGGAGCATAGCGTTCTTGGGAAAAGCAGCTCTGAAAACGGTTGGCTTTCTGCAGAACTCAGTGAGGTATTCATCCATTAAGTCATATTTATAGTTGAATGTTGTTGGTCCCGAGTGTATGGTCAGGTGTAGAGGGGGGGGGTGAATACACCTGAATCCGATTTTCTCAACTTCGAACACGAACAGTCCTGTTCAGGAAAGTGCCGTACTGAAATAATTCAGCAGACCAAATAGCTGTTCTTAATCGTGTGTGGCAAAGAGTCTTAAAGAACGAGTCTGACTCTACTGAGATCTGCTAGCTGACTGAGTCAGAATTCAGTATCAAATAGGTAGAGTTCAGCGGTGCGGAAAAGTGTAGGCCCTAATTAGTTGAGTGGAAAACCGTTTTATGCAAGTCTCAGTTCAGCAAGTAGACGAGTTCAGGTATCTTTGAGACAGTTGTATGATTTTAAAGAAGATTTTCAATATGAACAAGAAAATCAATGCAACAAGAATCGAAAGCAATAACGAGACACAGATTTTTAAAGTGGTTCGGATATCAATCGATCCTACGTCCACTGTCCCGAAAGTTCAGGAGGCTATTTATTATACCGAGTTAGTCTCGGTCGGCTTGTGCACAGGACAAAGCCGCGGGCTTGGGGATTATATCGAGCAAGTCCCGGTTTACAAAGGCATCAAACTAAAGTGTTTGACAAACTTCTCCAACTATGAAGGAGTCCTTTTACAATAAGGATTGGGTTCAAATATGAACTCCTTCGTCTAAGCTATAAGTATATTCGGTTGAGCTTAGGGTTAGAGGGATAGGGAATGAGAATGTAGCTTCTAGATCGACGAACAGCTGAAATAAGCTTTAGGTTCGTGTATCGTCGATTTGGATACTAGAGGCTCTTCTAACAGTTTAGCTTGGTTCCCTATGAGCTGAGAAGGTAGTCTTTCGCCGGAGATAGATCTTCAAGTTCTTGCGGAAGACTTAGGGTTTTCTGGTTCTAGCTCGTTTTAATGCTTGTGTATGTTTTCGTCGTTTAAGCTTATGCACTTCTCTCTTCTTGAAATATCCCTCTATTTATAGAGCAGAGATTGGAAAAGATCCGTTGAAGACGATCTTCTTCTTTCTCTCTCTTTTGGTAGCAAACGGCTCTTTTGAAGTAGGTAACAGTGTGCTTTCCCACCTTTTTAGGTAAAAGGTTGACTGCAGCTTTAGCAGGTGAGAAGACACGTGTGTTCTTGTCATTCGTCGAGGCGGATAGAGTGGTTGAGACAGCGCAGACTTCAAGGCAAACTGAAGCTGACTTCTCTCTTCCTCGTATATGACAATGCTGATTGTTTTTCAAAAGTATCTGACAGTTCAGAAGACTGTCTACCGATGCTGAGTCTGATCCCGTATTCAGTAGGTAGATAGCTGAGTAAAGTCTACTAAAGATCAGCTACGAGTTCGATGAATCGCTCTCGCCGAGTCCGGGCCGATCGACTCTTTCGCATATCTTTGCTCTCGCCGAGTCCAAGATGTCGGTGAGTCTTCTACTTCTGGTGTTAAGGCAGATAATCTACTGAGCGCCTTGATCAGAGCAGAGTGTCTACTGAGTCTGAAACCTCAGAGACAAAAAAATAACGATTACAATGGAATGGTTCACCAATCAGATAGGGTTTTGGGATCTTCAAATCTTCTCAATATTCAGAGCACTAGGCTGCTGAGCATGGTTCAGTATAGAAGATAGAATCATTTCCCACCAAGTAAGACTATGCTGAGGATAGAATCATCACCCAACAAGTGTGCTGTGTCTTGAGTTGGGGAGGTTGAAGCTTCTCTGAAGGGCTTCTCGGATGGACATCTGCATCACTTCAATCGCGTTCTGTGAGGGATCGTGTACTGGATGGACAACGAATCTTCCTCTAATATCTCCATCTACTGAATCATTGTTGGAGTAGATCTCGGCGACTTGGCGCGGAAGAAAGAAAGTCGGCCTCCTGGTCAGAAATCCTTCGAGACCTGTTTCTCTGAGTGCATAGAATATCTCCTCCATAAAATCCAGATTGCACTCATCGAACTCCATGACCGGTTCACACCAGACTCGATCCTTCTCGAGGATCTCTTGCATGTCTGTCGGAGCACCTACTTGAATTCCTGTCATTTTTGTAATCTGCATACACAACACAGGTCAGTATCGATTAACATATAAGAGAAATAAAGATCATACGATACTTAATAATCATTGAAGAATTACCAAAAGATACTCTGAATATTTTGGAGAGAATTTGAATAGAAATGAAGTAATTATCTCAGAAAATCTCGGGTTTTTGAGATATAGCAGATATGGAATGACGGTGTCAAAGATTTGAACTCGAATATATGTATCTTAGAGAAGATGAACAGTTAAAGATCAATGTTCAGTTTGAATGCGCTTTTTAGATAGACAGCAAGGATTAAGTTTTATAAAATAGGCATTGATCAAATTAGCCGCCTAAGTCAAAAGCCAGTTGTAAATAGCCTAAGTAGTAACTTGATACGACATGCATTAAATGCGTGGCAGAGTTCAGCATGCTTGTACATAGAATGTCGTGTATTAAATATGATCTGTTAAAAATTAAATGACATTTCTTAAAGCATTAAATGCGATGCTGAATCTCATCATAAATGCACAGAATCGTTCTATAGGCTACTGAGTAGAGATACGCAAACCTATCAGCTGAACATCGTAGTCAGCTGATACCTCATGTAGTTGGTTGCTGTTTCTACGTACTGATTTTACTCAGTACTGAGAGCGAACATTCCCCCCTTACTGAATGCTCCTCTCCTGAATCCGCTTACTGACTATAGTCAGTAGGGTCCAGCAGACCTAGCTCTACTGAAAGTTCTCTGAATCTAGCTTCATCTAGAGGCTTGGTCAGTATATCAGCCCTTTGATGGTCAGTATGGATCTTTTCCATCCAGATATCCTTCTTTTCGACATGGTCACGAATGAAGTGGTGTCTGATGTCCACGTGCTTGCATCTCGTATGAAGTACAAGATTCTGAGTGATTGCAATGGCACTGGTACTGTCGCAGAAGATCGGCACTTCATTCTGAATGACGTCATAGTCACGTAGCTGCTGTCTCAGCCAAATGATTTGGGTGCAACAACTTCCGGCAACCATGTATTCAGCTTCAGTAGTTGACGTCGCTACTGAATACTGTTTCTTTGAGAACCACGAGATTAGCTTACTGTTGAGGAACTGACACGTTCCAGAAGTTGATTTTCAGTCGATTCTACACCCTGCATAGTCAGCATCAGAATAACCAGTTAGTTCTATATTATCATCAGCTGGATAAATAAACCCATGTCAGGTGTTCCTCTGAGATAGCGGAGAATCTCTTTGCTGAGTCCATGTGGCTCTGCTTTGGATTAACCAAAAATCGAGCACAGACACCTACAACATAAGTCATGTCAGGACGTGTAGCTGTTAAGTATAATAAAGAACCAATTATAGCACGAAATTCATTTTGGTCTACTGATACTCCCTCTTTATCAAGATCGATCTTCATATTTGTGTTCATCGGGATCTTGATTGGTTTGCCGGATGTGCAACCGAATCTCTTGATGAGGTCTCGAGTATATTTGCCTTGATTAATAAACATCCCCTTCTCAGATTATTTAACTTGAAAGCCGAGGAAATAGTTCATCTCTCCCATCATTGACATCTCGAACTTATCCTTCATCATTTTCTCAAACTACTGACACATGATGACGTTCTTCGAGCCGAAGATGATGTCATCTACATAGATCTGCACAAGCAATAGGTCGTCTTCCAGTCGAATGCTGAATAAAGTGCGGTCTACTGTGCCCTTCTGAAAACCTTTCTAAAGAAGAAACTCAGATAGGGTATCGTACCAAGCCCTGGGTGTAGGGGTGTGCAAGAAAACCGTCCAACCGCCTCCGCCCGCTTGACCCGCCTGCCAAAACCGTAACCGCCAGTTATTTTTTTTTGAAATTAACCGCGGATCAATTTTTATCAAACCGCCACCGAGGCGGGTGGGTTGCGGTTTTCGGGTGGTGGTTAACTGACCCGCCCGCCTCCTTAAATATTTTTTTAGCTTTTAAATTTTTAATGTTTTTATCGCCTGTACAAAATAGGGCTGTGTGCAAGAAAATGGACAACTCCCTTTCTTTTTTTTTTTTTTTTATGTTTTTATCGCCTTTGATGATTCATTTATTGTGAATTCGTAACATTGTTTATTGTTTATTTTATTGTGAATTCGTAAGACGGTTTAAGACCTCCAGTCCTCCACGCAAGCCCTCGGTCAAAGAGGGGAATTATCATTTATCAGTTCGCACTTCACACTCGCATCTTTTTCGGATCGCAGTTCGCACTTCGCACTCGTAGTATCGCCGCCGCATGCCCGCAGGTTTGCTCTCTTTCTCTCTCCTCTCCTCTCCTCTCTAGATGCCGCCGAGCGATTTTGTTAGACTATGCAGAAATGTGACCAACATGATCTTGTTTGCTTAGGGCGTTTGTTTTTTGTCGTTCTTCTTGATCGATTTCATGGGTCTTTTGCATAAATGTTTGAAATATAAGATCGATTACTCTAATTAAAAAGGTTAAATTAATTTCTCAAGATCGATTTCATGGGTCTTTTGCATAAATGCAGAATTTTGATATATTCCTAAACTTCAAATTCAAAATTGGAAATGTTTTATGTCTTGGGCTATGTTTCTCTTTCATCTACATTTTTTATTTCTCAAATTTTGATATGTTCTGATTTTTTGAGTTCTGGAAATGTTATTTCAGATTCAAATGGAGGATGATAATAGTGTCATTGAAACGGAGACTCCGAAAGATAATGAAGACCAAACAACTGACAATCCACAACCATCTAACTCTTCCAAGAGAAGAAAAGGGAACACAAAGAAGACTACTCTAGCAACAACAACGGGAAAGGAAACGGATGAAGAGGTAATAGAACTTGATTGCAAAAGAACTTCTTGGGTGTGGCAACATTTAAATTGTTTAAGAAAAATGGAGTGGTTAAATCATCATGCAATTATTGTGGTCTTGAGTATGCATCTGATGGTAAGAACCATGGAACTAGTAACCAGATAAGCCACTTGAAAAAGTGTACGAAATACACTCGTACTCTTGATGCTAAGCAAGGCACTCTCGTGTTTGCTAAAAAGGAAGGAGAAGATACAACTTTAAAGACTATGGTTTATTCTTATGAGGTATGTCGCTTGAAATTGATTGAGATGATAATCATTGATGAGTATCCTTTTAGAATGGTTGAGGGTGAGGGGTTTATCAGCTTTGTAGCTTCTTTACAGCCTAGATTCAAACTTCCTACTCGAACAACTATTTCTAGAGATTGCATGAAGTTGTATCTTGAAGAGAAAAAGAAAGTTTAGAAGCTTCTTAAGTCTGAACGTGTGTGTCTTACTACAGATACATGGACCTCAATGCAAAATATAAACTACATGTGTTTAACTGCACATTGGATTGATGAAAATTGGAATCTACAAAAAAGAATTCTAAGCTTTTCTATAGTTCCTAATCATAAGGGAAAAACTTTGGGAAAGATGATAGAGAATCGTTTGTTGGATTGGGGAATTGGAATTTTGCTAACTTTGACGGTTGATAATGCAAGTTCTAATGATGGGGCTATAAACTATTTGAAGAAGAATACTAAAGGGTGGAAAACAACCATTTTAGATCATGAGTTTTTGCATATGAGATGTTGTGCGCATATTTTGAACCTTATTGTAAAAGATGGCTTAAAGCATCAAAGTGAGTCGATTGCCAAGATTCGGAAAGCGATAAAATATGTGCGTTCATCTCCTTCAAGACTTGAATCTTTCAAGAAGTGTGCTAATGTGGAGAAGATTGAAAGTAAATCTCTTCTTTCTCTTGACATTGAAACGAGATGGAATTCTACTTAATGCTACAAACAGCTTTGAAGTTTGAAAAAGCATTTGCAAGATTAAGGGAGGATGACTTAAGTTACAGGATGTACTTCTATGGTGATAAAGACATTGATGATGATGACGAATTGGTTGCCCGTGAAGATGTAGAAAATGAGAGAAATGAGGTAGAAAGAGGTAGACATGTTGGATGCCCTAGTGAAGTTGATTGGGATGCCGCGAGATCCTTTTTGAAGTTTCTGAAGCTCTTCTATGATGTGACATTAAAGTTCTCAGGTACTTTAAATGTTACTTCAAATAAGTTTTTTAAGCAACTTGTGGCTATCCAAACAACATTACAAGGCATGTCTAAAGTGAATGACCGAAATGTGTCTCTCATGGCATTGAAAATGCAAGAGAAGTTTGCAAAATATTGGGAGAATCTTGATAGGCTTAACTTTTTGTTGTATGTGGCTGTTATTTTGGATCCTCGCTACAAAATGAAGTTTGTTAGATTTTGCTTTGATCAAATCTACGAGGGTGATAGAACATTAGCTAGTTTAATGGAAAGTCAAGTTAAAAGTGCATTACTTCGATTGTATGGATACTATCAAAGTTCTGGAGGTAGCCAAAGTAGTCAAGATCCACCTTTGAGCTCTAGCAAAGCTCCGATCGATATTATGGATATAGATAGTTTTGGAGTAGGTGAATCAATGTCATCTAAATTTTTAAAAATTATTGAAGAGGAAGAATTCACGAAATATAACTCGGAGCTTGATGCATATTTAGATGAAGCTTGTGTGAAGGATGATTCTACCTTTGATATTTTGGAGTGGTGGAGTAAGAAAGTGAAACAGTTTCCTCTTGTCTCGCAAATGGCTAGAGATGTTCTTGCTATTCCTGTGTCGATTGTGGCATCAGAGTCTACTTTTAGTACGGGTGGACATATTCTTAACCCATATCGTAGTTCTCTTAATCCTGAGATGGTCGAGGCTCTAGTATGTTGTCAAAATTGGTTGAGGTCAAATCATGCCACACTTGACATCCAAGAGTCGATGAAGGAAGTGTCCGTAGAAGAAGTTCAGAAGTATGCTGAGATTATAAAAGGTAAACTAAATTTTGATTTTTGAATATTATTATTCTTATCTAGATTTTTCAAATGTATATATTGCTTAATTTCAGAGTTTCGTGATATGAGGATTTCAAAAAAGAAAGTACACATACTTGAAGACTAATCATTTAATGGGTAAGATTGTTCATACTGATTATGTATTCTTTAGCTATTGGTTGTTGCAAATGAAGTCGATAAATTGTGCTCATGTTAATTGTCTTTCGTTCTTGTCATTTTTGGTTGTGTTGTGTAGAATGCAGAATGCAGATGGTCTCTCATGGAGCAGAGCACATTGTCACTTTCTATTGCCTTTTTGACTTTTGAATTTGTGCTTTTGAATTTGATAACAATCAGTATTTGAGAGTAATGTGAAGTGTGAACAAGACTTATATTGCTATTTGTTGATGTATGTCACTATGTCTCATTAACAAATGAGTTGAAGCCTCTTGATATTATCACCTCAAAAGAATGTGATCTCTTATTATTTAACCCGCAAACCGCCCGCTAACCGCTTCACCTGAACCGCTACGGTTTGGAGAAATAAAAACCCGCCATGGTTTGTATATTCCTAAAACCGCCCACATGTAGATTGGTTAATTTTTACGCCCAAACCCGCCCGAACCCGCCCGCGCACACCCCTACCTGGGTGCTTGTTTTAACCCATACATAGCCTTTCTGAGTTTGTATACTTGATGTCCCTGCTGAAAGCCGGGAGGTTGTTCAGCATAGAATTCTTCTTTCAGCGCGCCGTTCAGGAAAGCAGACTTCATATCCATTTGATAAACTCTGAATCTTTGATGTGTTGCGTAGGCTAGGAATAGTCTGATTGCCTCCAATCTTGCAACTGGAGCGAACGTTTCATCGAAATCTATCCCTTCAGCTTGACAGTAGCCTTTTGCCACGAGTCTTGCTTTGTTCCTTACTATGACATTGTTTTCATCACGCTTGTTCTTGAAGACCCATTTAGTTCCAATCACATGCTGATGTCGGGGTCTGTCAACAAGCTCCCAAACTTTGTTTCTCGTGAACTGATTCAGCTCCTCCTGCATGGCTATGATCCAGTCAGCGTCTTTTAGTGCGTCCTCAACTGATTGAGGTTCTTCAGTAGACAAGAAGCAGGAATATAATGCGCTTTCTCCCTGACAGAATCTGGATCTTGTCTTTACGCTTGCTGAAGGATCTCCAATAATTAGGTCAGAAGTATGAGCATCCAGCTACGATCTACGATGTCTCAACTCTTCATCTGAAATTTGTTCAACACAGATAGTAGGTGAGTTAGGCATTTCAGTTGTACTATTCTGAGATTGAAGCAATTCAGTTACAAGAGTGTGATCTACTGAGTCACCAGGTTCAGGTGCATTTAGCTCAGGAACATCATTAGTTCCCCCTGAATTATTATTCTCAGTAGAGGTCTCAGTTACCACTGGGTTTCTTCATCGACCTGAGTTACCTATGATTGACTCTGTTCTGGAGAGTCAATTTGTTCAGCTACTTCTGCTGCTGGCTGAGATTCAGTATATTTGTCTTCAGTTTCCTCATCTGAATCATCATCCCAACATAGTTGGATCTTTTTGACTTTATTTTTTAAGTTCAGATCTTGTAGCTGCTTACTGATGTCCTCAGATTCAGGTTCAGAGTTTCTGCTTCTGTCTTTAGTAGCAAACTTATTAAAAACAACATAAGGGCTTTCCTCCACACAAAGAGTCCGATAGTTAAAGACTCTGAAAGCTTTACTGACCCGGGAGTATCCTAAGAACACCCCCTGATCTGACTTGCTATCGAAAGTCTTCAGCTGATCTTTCCCATTATTGTGGATAAAGCATGAGCACCCAAAAATATGGAAATAAGATAGAGAAGGCTTCCTGCCGTTCCATAGTTCATATGGTGTCTTCTTATGCTGCTTTGTCAGTAGAGATCGGTTCTGAGTGTAATATGCAGTGTCAGTAGCTTTTGCCCAGAATTTGGTTGGGAGTCCTGAGTCTGCGAGCAGGGTTCTTGCTGCTTCTTTGAGTGTATGATTCTTCCTCTCAGCAACCCCATTTTGTTGAGGCGTGCGTGTAGCAGACGTCTCATGCTCTATTCCTTCTGCTTTGCAGAACTCCTCCACCATGAAATTAAGGAACTCAGTTCCTCTGTCAGAACGTATTTTGACAATCTTGGTGTTCTTCTCGACACTGAGCCTTTTCAGAAGCATTGGTAACTCTATTTTGACGTCAGACTTGTTGGCAATAAATATGACCCATGTGTAGCGCGAGTAGTCATCAATGACCACTAATGCATACTTCTTGCCTCTGATCGTCACCGGAGAGACTGGACCGAACAAATCCATATGTAGCAGCTGAAGGATTCCATCAGTGGAAGGAGATGGTACTGACGGATTTTGATTCCTTGTTTGCTTTCCCTTCAAACATGCTTCACACTGAGTGTCTTTGCTGAATACTTCATTCATCAGTTCTCTTGCTAGAGTGTTTCTAGCCAATTTGTTGAGCGTTTTGAAGTTGAGATGGCTGAGTCTTCTGTGCCAAAGCCATCCCGTTCTGTTGTCATTCTTCGCCAACATACAGGCTTCAGGTTCAGCTGAGTTCCAATCAGCTACATAGATATTCTTCTTGCGCGAACCTAATAACACTGTTTTCCCTGTCGATTTATCAATAACATCACAGAAACCAGCGTAAAAAATCACTCTATTCGAGTTGTCCCAAAATTGACTAACAGAGAGAAGGTTATGCTGAAGTCCTTCAACATATGATACTCTTGGAACTGTTGCAGTTCCAATGCTGAGTGTTCCATAGCCTCTGGTGTAGCCTTTAGCATTGTCTCCAAACTCGATTTGGGGTCCTTCTTCAGTAGTATAATTCTTCAGCAAGTCCTTTTGGTACGTCATATGTCTTGAGCATCCGCTGTCCACATACCAAGGGTCCTTGTGCACCTGCAAAACAGAATTATATTTAGGTACCCTTTATTTTTGATTTTGGGTCCTTAGATGTTAGTTTTGGCAACCCATATCTGTCTCACGACCCTGGTGGTCTCAGACAGTTTCTTTCTACTTGTGTCAACATATTTAACCACTGGACTAGTTACTGTTGACTTCTGAGGCTTTTCAAGTTCAGGAGTCTTGATCTTCTGAGTGGGTGGACTGCTGACCTTTGCCTTCTGCACGACTTTCTTCTTTTTCTGACTTTTGGGTCCTCTCCTGACTATTGGATCATAGTAATGTGACCCATACTGAGCTGGATGTGTCAGTTGAGGAGGTCCATACTGATCAACCCACTTTGCTTTGCTTGTTCCCCCTTGACTGAACTGGGGTGATCTGGTGCTGATCTTCTTGTCAGATTGCTGATAGGTAGGATGAGGTGCCTTCATCTTTTGTTTGTTCATGGCTAGGGGGTTTAGTATATCTGCATTGATGGTCTCCCCTCGAACAAACCTATTAGCTAGCCGGGTTTTTGAGCATACGGGGGCAGATGAGGAGGCTCCCTGGCTGAATCCAAGTCCTTTCTTGCAATGCTTGGGCTTGTTGCTTGCTAGCATAGCCTCCAGCTTCTTTTCAGCGCCCATGTATCGCTCTGTCATCAGATTCCTCCAGACATCATCACTTTTCTTCAGCATTTCATGCTCGGTCTGAAGTCCTGACAACTCTTGCTTCAGTAGACTCAGTTCAGTATCTTTCTGAGTCAAGTCTTTGGCCAGGACTGAGATCTGATCTTCTTGATGCTGAGACTTGCCCAACAGAGAGTTTATCTCCTCCTTGAGTCTCAACTCAAGTCCTTCTGTCTCAGTAACGACCTGACTTTCTTGAGAAAGTCTCTGATTCTCCACTTTCAGGGTATCCAATTACTGAAGAGTCTTACTAAGCTGCAAACTCATCTGAATCTGCTCGTCGAGTAGTTCTTCATATGCGATCGCAACGTCCAGATTCTCGTCTGCACCTGAAAGAGTGTCGTGTGTGCAGTGTGAGGAGGAATTAAATGGTTCATGAGAGTTTACCTCATCCTCTTCTCCTGCCATGAGACACTTTCAGCATCTTCTTCAACTTCAAGTTCTAGGGCCATGAAAGCTGCTTCATCATCAGATGAATCCATGAAGGAGTCGACTTCATCTGAGTCGTCTGAGAGTTCACCAGCAATGTATGCTTGTCTCTTCTTGATGAACTTCTCCCTTCTTGCTTTACGTGCTGCTCGTTCAGCAGTACTGAGCTCAGGACAGTCATACTGATAGTGTCCTGGCTTCTTGCAGTTATAGCAGGTGGTGACTCTTTCTTCCTTACTTTCACTGTCTTTCGACTGTGCTGAGTCATCCTTTTTCCTGAATTCAGAAGTATACGAGTCAGGAGTGCGCTTTGGCGTATATTCAGACTTACCCTTGGATTCTCTGACGGCTTTAGTCACTTTTTTGCGCCTCTCCTTCTCCTTCTGATACTTTACGGCAAGCAGTGCGTATTTCTTGGCTAGATTTCCTTCTTGTATGTCAGTGAGTGAAGGTTCAGCCTTGCTCAACGCTGGAGATGCTGTGCTGACTGATGCTTTGAAGGCATGGTCGACTTTAGTATCAGCTTCAGCTCGCTGTTTCCTTTGAGGTATGCCAAACTCAAATTCCTCTGCTTGAAGTTCTAAAAAGATATGGTCAGGAGTAACAATATCTAAATCAAAATGATGTAATAAGGTAGTAAAAGGAGTCCAGTGACCGTCTGGCAGTGCCCTCAAAATTTTGAGATTCATCTCTCGGTTGGAGAATGTCTTTCCCAGCCCGTTGATAGAGTTCATCAGATTCGTAAATCTGACGTTGAGATCTTCAATGGTGTCACCAGGCATGAGTGACAATCTGTCCAGCTTTTGGAGTTCCAGCGCAAGTTTATTTGCTTTGATCTTCTGAGTCCCCCGACTCAGTAGCGCTAGAGCATCCCAGAGTTCCTTTGCAGACTTGCAGTCCTAAACTCTCCCGAGATAGGAATCACTCAGGGTGGTCAGTATGGCGTTTCTGGCGACGCGGTCTAAGTTGTGAAGTTTCTTCTCCTCTGGGGTGAAGAGACTTCTGTCATTGGGAATCTTCTTCCCGGTCACCATTCCACCTCCATCTGCTGGATCCTGAGCTACGACGCTATCGATCATGGGAACGATAGGTCCATCCTCTAGAACCTCTGTCATGCTGTCGTGGAGAGAGGTCAGATGAGCCTCCATTCTGATCCGCCATGCACCATAATTCTCTACTGAGAACTTGGGTACCATCCTTATACCTGACATATCAGACATGATAAATAGTGATATGAATGAAGAATGATATGCAGTGAAAACATTTTTCCGGATCCGTTCAAGTAGACCAGTTTCATAATAACAAGAGTCTTATAGAACACCTGCTCTGATACCAATTGTTGGTCCCGAGAGCACGTTCAGGTGTAGAGGGGGGGGGGGTTGAATACACCTGAAA
This sequence comes from Lavandula angustifolia, assembly GCA_028984105.1. Taxonomy (NCBI): domain Eukaryota; kingdom Viridiplantae; phylum Streptophyta; class Magnoliopsida; order Lamiales; family Lamiaceae; genus Lavandula; species Lavandula angustifolia. The sequence goes on from CM054823.1 coordinate 16,565,852, forward strand.
CCGATTTTCTCAACTTAAACACGAACAGTCCTTTTTCAGGATGATGTCGTACTGAACAAGTTCAGCAGACCAGATAAGCTGTTCTGAATCGTGCTGGCAGAGCGACTGACTCTACTGAGACCTGCTAGCTGACTGAGAGTCAGAATTCAGTATCTTGCAGATAGAGTTCAGTGGTGCGGAATAGTGTAGGCCCAATTCAGTTGAGTTAGAAAACATTTTTATCAAAACAGTTTCAGTTGATTAGTGCAATCTATTTAGTTTGCTGAAACTCAGTTGAATGATTTAAAGAAGGTTTTTCAGTATGAACAGTAAATCAATGCAACAGTTAAGAACAGAACACACGACACAGAGATTTTTAAAGTGGTTCGGACACAAAATCCTACGTCCACTGTCCCGAAAGATCAGGAAGCTATTTATTATACTGAGGTAGTCTCAGTTGGTTTGTATACTGGACAAACAGTGGTCTTGAGATTTATACTGAGCAAGTCTCAGTTTACACGGTTATCAAACTGAGTGTTTGAAAAACTCTCCAACTGTGAAGGAGTCCTTTACAATAAGGATTAGTTCAAAGATGAACTCCTTCGTCTAAGCTATGGATATATGCTATTGAGCTTAGGTTAGAGGGATAGGGAACAAGAAGGTGGCTTCTAGAACGACGAACAACTGAATATAACTTTGGGTTCGTGTATCGTCGCTTGGATACTAGAGGCTGTATAAAAAAGTTAAGCTTGGTTCCCTATGAGCCAGAATGTAGTCTTTCGCCGGAGATAGATTCTTCAAACTTCTTGCGGAGGACTTAGGCTTTTCGGATTAGCTCGTTTGAATGCTCTGTGTGTTCTTGGTGGTTCTTTTTTCGCGTATTCGTGTTCGTTTTTTTTTCTCGTTAGCTTCAAATTTGATTTATCCCTCTATTTATAGAGAAGAGAATAGGATAGATCCGTTGGAGACGACGATCCTTTGTCTCTCTCTTTTGGGTAGCTAACGGTTCTTTTGAAGTATTGTGGCAGTGTCATTTCCCTCCTTTTCTTGAAAGTGGTTGACTTGCAGCTTTAAGTAGATATAGGTTACGTGTCTGCTTGTCATTGGTCGAGGTACAGAAAGTGGTTGAGACAGAACAGACTTCAAGGGGATCTGAAGCTGACTTCTCTCTTCCTCGTATTGACTCTGCTGAAAGGTGACTTCAAAGATTCTGACAGTCAGAAGACTCTGTCCGTTGCTGAGTCTGATCTCTGATTCAGTAGCATTCTCCTGCTGAGTCTGCTCTACTTGAAGATCAGCTCTGAGTACAGTACTCCTGCTGAGTCCAGTTCTATTGACTCCTTTCAGTATACTGCTCCTGTTGAGTCCAGTATTTACTGAGTCTTCTACTTCTGGTGCTGAGGCGGATAATCTACTGAGTGCCTGAACCAGAGCAGAGGGTTTGCTGAGTCTGAACAAAACAAAATACAACGTAATGGTTCACCAATCAATATAGGGTTTTGGGATCTTCAAATCTTCATAAATACATTCAGAGCACAGGGCTACTAACTGTTTCACATCATAGAAGACTGAATCATTTCCCACTATTATCGACACTGCTGAGGGTAGAATCATCACCCAACATCAAGGTTAATCAGCAGATAAAATATAGGCATATCAGAAGAAAACAGGTTATGTGAGTGTGTGTCAGATCACTTCAGTGATCAGTGTGTGATAAGTAAAGAAAACACAGCCTCAAGACAATGAGTAGTTGTCTGGCTAAGCAAAAACTGATATAAATAGATATGGCAGTGATTACATCAGTCCCATGCTATACACCAGAAGATACAAAGGAAAAACTACTATCGTGTGACTTCTTGATCTTCGCTTTGAAATCAGCAGACTTAGTAGCAGGAGCATCCAACCCATAAGATTTGTAGATTCTGACTCTAAGGGCTTGGATGAGGATGAGATCATCTGTCGTCAAAAGATCCAGATTATTGTGACGAACAATTGTCTCCACTTCCTCTTTGATCTCCTTGGTGCAGACAACACCTTGAGTGGCCATGGGAGGCTTCAGCTGGCGGTAGGCAGGGGCAGTGAATGACAGCTTCTCCTTAAATAGCAAGAGCTTAATCTGAGCTCTGAAGTTCGGGTCGTGGTGATATAGGAATTGATCAAAGAGATCGACCGCCGAAACATCAGAAGGATAGCATTGCCACACATAGAAGGCTTTGATGAAGTCGTCCTTCACCTCCTCCCACTCTTCGTTCAGATTCCATGGGATCCGTTTGTCGACACAGGGGGCGGACTCTTCTTCAGATGAGGCTTCAAAGCACCACGCCGGAAGAACTTGGAAGTCCTAGGGATCTGCTTGCTGCGGTCGAGGATAGGCTCTCTGGCTGCTTGTTCAGTGAGTTCTATGATCTTAGCTAGATCAGCCTGCCTCTTCTTCTCTCTCAGCTCTGCAGCACGTCTGTCTCTGGTCCTGAGGTTCAGCCCTTGCTGCACTGTATCCCAAGTCGCCTTGTCCTTTGCTTCCTACTCAGCTGTAAGTTTTGGAAGATTTTTCAGCCGCTGAGCAAGGGACAGGTTGTCCGTGTCAGAGTCTTCAGTAGGCTCTGGAGCAGATTGTGCTTTCTTCCGCTGAGCCATGATGAATTTCAATTGACTATTTGACGTCCTGCACATTGGGACCCTCTTCTTCTTCTTCTGAGCTTCTTCCTCCATTCTCAGCTCATAATCCATCTGATCCTGCAGCTGCTGAGCCACCCTCCTGTCGTATTTCTCCTGCTCTTCTCAAGATTTGAATTTGGGCGACGGAGAAGGAGGAGGAGTGCTCTCAATAGCTTTCTCTTTCCCGGGCCTTTGAGTTGGCAGGGGCTCTTCTTCATGATATAGCCTTCGATGAATGTAGCCACATTTTCAATGTGCACCTGGGCCGAGGATCCTTCACCCGATCCTCCGGCCTGCGCTGTCTGCTGAGGCTCAGAGGGCTGAGCCTCTGATGGAACTTGGACAACTGGGATTTGGACTGAGGGAGTGGGGACCGAACTCGTTCCAACCTGCGCTGAACTTTCCCCCTTGAGATGTTCCCTCACGACTGACTCAGTCAACACCTCCTTCGCTCTTCCTTCCCCCTTTTTAGCATCATCTGCTGAGGACATGAGAGTCTTGATCGCTGCTACCTCCAGTTGGAGTGCGTAGACAGCTGATTTGATATGAGAAGAGGTGGTGTTGAAGTCCCTGACTGCATCACTATAGTGGACCCAGTCATCCTCCTGATCCTTGATGATTTGGGCCTCTGCTTGATTTCGCTGTTTAAGGAGCGATGCATCGAGGGAGTCTGTCATCTCCTTCTGAATGAGCTTCAGGGCTGCCGCCTGAGTTTCAATAGCTACTTGGACACTGGAGCTGGCAAGCCTGTTTCGCTCATCTTTTGTGTTCTAGACACTAGCCAAGCTCGCAGTCAGTTGCTCCAAGAATTTCTTCTGCTGAGCTTCGAGAAAATGCTGACATTGGGCGGCCATGTCCGCCTTCTGAGCTACTAGCGCAGTCTCGACTATCTCCTGGATGTTAGGAGTTGGAGCGTTTGAGACTTTCTTAACTGCGCCAGTCAATTCGTCAACCTTCTCTATTTGAGCCTTTGTATATTGTGCCCACTTGAGATGGACATCTTTGGCCAGGAGACGATTCTTGTGTCCTTGCTTCCTTATGGCTCGATTGACTGATTTAGAGGACACGGTACCTATCGTCTTTATCTGATAGGAGGAGGTACTGAGCCTCTGCTCAGAGGCAGCGAGTTGTTTCTGTCTAGACGATGAAGCAACAGGGGCAACACCTGATTCCGGAGGAGGAGGTGGTGAATCGCCCTTCTCGCTGGGAGTCTTTCCCTCAGCAGAATCTCCCTTTTTTGCATCCTTGGGTGCCTGGTCATCATCTCCATCATCGTGATGAGAAGGCGGCGATGGGCTTCTGGTGGGTTGAGGTGAGGACCTGAGCTCTAGAAGATAGAGTATTGCTGAGCGTAGGTCCTTAAAGGAGGCTATGTCGGCGGGTTCTCCAAACCCTATCACCGACTGAATATGCTGCTCCTCGGCCACTAAGGAGAGCGCAGAATGCTACTGAATGAGATCAACAAGGATGTCCCAGTTCAGGAACCTCAGCAGCATCTTGGTCCTTGCCCTTATCGCAACATCAACCAGATCTTGATGTTGGGCTATCTCAGGAATTTGCTCTGTGACCTCTCCCGCTGCACGGAGACGGTTCAGCTGAACTGTTGATGATTCTTCAGAGGAGACCTCAGCAGCAGGTTCATCTCCTTCTTCCTGCTGTGTCTCATCGGTACTGACCCGCTGCACTTTATCTTTTAAGGTGGCACCCTCTATGCCAGTGTCAGCGTCCAACAAATCTTCCACCTGAGGAAGCGGTGGGGAAGCAGCCTTAGAAGCTCCAGGCTTGGATAGCTTCTTCTTCTTCTTCGGTTTATCGGCACGTGGAGGCAGATCAGTAGATGACCTCTTAAGCTCAGCTCCACGTCCGATAGACTTTTCGTCCGCTAATCTCGTCTTGAACTTGATCAGCTTGCGGTCGAAATACTTCATGTCCGTAAAGGACGTGTGACTCGTCACAGAGTCCTCAATCACTATGGACACCTTCGTCCCATACAATAGTTTAACCACACTAATTAGTCTTCTCTCTCCAGACTCTGTGGTCACAAACTTCTGAGCCTGGGCCTTCAGCTCAGGCATGAGGAACTGCGCCCAATTCACTTGGACTCCATCCATTATCGCCATCATGATCTGGAGTCTGGGCTTGGACAGTTGATTGAAGGACCCGGCGGCGCTCGTAAGGATGTGAATTACAATGTATGCGAGGCCCCTACACTTCGGCATGAGCTGGTTCTTTGGAAGGACGGATTTGAACGAGACATCATCACGTCCGCAGAACCGACAAATATAATCATTCACCTCAGCCTCCTTGGAACGCAGAACCGACAAATATAATCATTCACGTCCGCTGTCAGGAAGTTCAAAGATAGACTTCAATGCCTCAAGAACACTGAGATCGACGTGGCTTTCTTCCCACTTCTGAGGGGCAACCTCCCTCATGTAGCTAATGACAGTCACCTCTGCATCCGTATCCTCCATGGAACGCAGATTGTAGAAAAACTCTACCACCTGTCTGGGCAGGAATGCCTCGGGTGCTTCGTCAGAAGAAGCTTCACTCCCGGGTCTCGAGGGCGGAGAAGATCGGCTCCATGTATGGCAGCTCCGCTTGGTGGAAAGCCATCGTGGGTTCAAACTGAACCCTGGATAGGATGATCTCCTCGATATTTGAAGGGGTCGATACTGGCGCCATTATATTAGAAATCTGCAAGAAATGTGTTAGCTCTCGAAAATAGAGTAAGTTAGATACACAAATTTCAGATAGATAAGAAATTTACCGGTATCAAAGAGCTTTAAAAAGATATAAGTAGATAGCAGTATGCAGTATGCAGCAGCAGTTAAGACGATGATCGAAAGCTCTAAGTCGGAAATGGCGTAAATTGAGTTTAGAGAGAAAAGATACAAATTTTATAAGATTTGAATGTCAAGGGTTTTAAGATCGGACGATTAGGATAAAATCTCGCTTTTTCTGGACGATTCGAATTTAATTTTATAAACGGAATGATTACTTAGTCGCCTCTAAACTAGACCCACGTAAGATTTGCACAGTTAGAGTAAGGTGAGAAGACATGCATTAAATGCGTTGCAGGCAGTTCAAAGGATAAGGCATTTTAAATGAAAACGGTTTCTACTGACTTTGTCCTTATGAATTTATGGCGGGAAATAAATGCAAATCATGCCATTGAATGCAAACGACTGAGTTATTAAATGCGAGCATGCTTCTGAGGAAAATTAAAGAATCTAATACGCAAACCTCTTCAGTTGAACTTTTATGATCAGCTGTTTACCGAAATATCTCAGGACGATCTTCGTGATACTGAAGGTACCATGTTCCCCCTTACAATGTACTGTATGATCCACCCTACTGAATCAAGTACTGAGTCTGACTTCTGACCTGTCGTACTGAATTTTCTTACTGATTCGAGTCAATAGGATCCAGTAGACCTAGCTCGACTGATAGTTCTCTGAACCTGTTTTTAGCTAGCGGTTTGGTCAGTATGTCTCAGTATGTCTGCCATTTGCTTATCAGTATGGATTTTCTCCATCCTGATATCCTTCTTCTCGACATGGTCTTGGATGAAATGGTGTCGAATGTCCACGTGCTTGCATCTCGTATGGAGAACTGGGTTCTGAGTTATTGCAATTGCACTGGTGGAGTAGCAGTAAATGGGCACTTCATCTTGAGTAATACCATAATCTCGCAGTTGTTGTCTAAGCCAAAGGATTTGGGCACAGCAACTTCCAACAACCATATACTCAGCTTTAATAGTAGACGTCGCTACTAAATGCTGTTTCTTTGAAAACCATAACATCAGCTTGCTGCCTAGGAACTAACACGTTCCAGAAGTTGACTTTCGATCTATCCTGCATCCTGCATAATCAACATCAAAATAGCCAGTTAGAATCAGATTATCATCATCAGGATACCATAACCCCGTGTCAGGTGTTCCCTTCAGGTATCGCATAATCTTTTTTGCTGAGTCTAGATGACTTCGCTTAGGATTTGCCTGAAATCTTGCGCATACACCTACATCATAAGTTATGTCAGGTCTGCTTGCTGTTAAATATAATAAAGAACCAATAATAGATCTATAATCAGTAGAGTTAACAAAAGCTCCCTCTTTGTCTAGATCGATTTTAAAATTCGTGTTCATGGGGATCTTGACAGACTTGCTTGAGTCGCAGCCAAATCTTTTCAGGAGGTCTCGAATGTACTTGGCTTGGTTGATGAATATTCCTTTAGGTGATTGCTTCACTTGAAATCCAAGGAAGTAGTTCATCTCCCCCATCATGGACACCTTGAACTTCTCCTTCATCATTTTCTCGAATTGTTGACATATAGTCATGTTCCTGCATCCGAAAATGATGTCGTCCACGTAGATCTGCACTAATAGAATGTCATCCCCTGACTTGATGCTGAACAGAGTGCGATCTACTGTCCCCTTCTGAAAACTTTTCTGAAGAAGAAAGTCTGATAGGGTATCGTACCAAGCCCTGGGTGCTTGTTTTAACCCATACAGAGCTTTCTAAAGTCTATACACCTGATGTCCCTGCTGAAAGCTGGGCGGTTGTTCCACGTAGACTTCTTCCTTCAGCACGCCATTCAGAAAACGCTGACTTAACATCCATTTGATATACTTTGAATCTTTGATGCGTTGCATAGGCTAGGAATAGACGAATGGCTTCCAATCTGGCGACTGGTTCAAACGTTTTGTCAAAGTCTATTCCTTTGCTTGACAGTATCCCTTGAAACAAGTCGAGCCTTGTTTCTTAATATGACGTTGTTTTCATCTTGCTTGTTCTTGAAGACCCACTTAGTACCGATTACGTGTTGATGTTTAGGTCTGTCAACAAGCTCCCAAACTTCGTTTCGGACAAACTTGTTCAGCTCCTCTTGCACGGCAATGATCCATTCAGCATCGTTGAGAGCATCCTCTATCGTCTGAGGTTCTTCAGTAGATAAGAAACAAGAGTAAATAACGCTTTCTCCTTGACTTAGTCTGGATCTTGTCCTCACTACTGCTGATGGATCTCCAATAATTAGATCAAAAGTGTGAGCATCTAGCCATGAACGTCTGAGTTTGACTTCTTCTTCTGATATTACTTCTGTACATTCAACAGGAGTGTTAGGCATTTCGGTAGTGTTGTTCTGTGACTGAAGCAATTCAGTAAGAATGTTATGATCTACTGAGTTTCCAGGTTCAGGGGCATTTAGCTCAAGAACATTAGTCGTTCCCCCTGAGTTTATATTCTCAGTAGAGGTCTCAGTTACCACTGGGTCTTCCTAATCGACCATTGTTACCTGATGTTGATTCTGTTCAGTAGAATCAACCAGGTCAGCTACAGTGCTTGCGGGATGGGTCTGGATTTGTTCCTCGTCTGATTCATTATCCCAATAATGCTGGATCTTCTCAGCTTTGTCATTCAGTGTGAGATCCTGTAGCTTGCTGCTGACATCTTCATGATTTATCTTCTTAGATTTCCTGTCCTCAGTAACAAACTCATTATAAATAATCGAGGGCTTTCCTCCACGCAAAGGGTCCGGTAGTTAAAAATCCTGAAGGTTTTACTGACTTGAGAGTATCCTAAGAACACTCCTTGGTCAGATTTGCTATCAAAGACCTTTAATTGATCCTTCCTGTTATTGTGGATAAAGCAAGGACATCCAAAGATATGAAAATGAGAAATAGAAGGAATTCTCACTTTCCACAATTCATATGGTGTCTTCATGTGTTGCTTTGTAAGTAGTGAATGATTATGAATGTAATAGGCGGTGTTAGTAGCATCATCCCAGAATTTTGAGGGTAGTCCAGAGTCTGCTAGGAGCGTTCTTGTTGCTTCTTTTAGTGTTATGTTCTTTCGTTCAGCAAGGCCGTTCTACTGAGGAGTGCGAGCTGCTGAAGTCTCGTGCTGGATTCCCTCTTTATCGCAGTACTCTTTATTGACTGAGTTGAGGAATTTTGTCCCTCTATCTGAGCGAATTCTCTGAATCTTGATGTCCTTTTCCACACTGAGGTTCTTCAGCAGTATCGGCAGCTCAGTCTTGACATCAGATTTGTTGGCTATGAAGATGACCCATGTATATCTCGAATAATCGTCAATAACGACGAGGGCATACTTCTTGCCTCTTATAGTCACTGGAGAAACTGGCCCAAACAAGTCCATGTAGAGCAGTTGAAGGATTCCATCAGTGGAAGGCGACGAAATTGGTGGATTGATTTTCTTTCTCTGCTTTCCCTTCAAATACGCTTCACAATTTTTGTCTTTGATGAAAGCTTCATTGAGCAGTCCTCTGACTCTAGAGTTCTTGGCTAGCTTGTTCATTGCCTTGAAATTTAGGTGACTGGGCCTCTTGTGCCACAACCATCCTGCTTTATCACTAGATTTCGTCTGAGCAAGTAAGTAAGCCTCAGGTTCAGTGGTGTTCTAGTTAGCAACGTAGATGTTCTTCTTTTGCGAACCTGATAACACTGTTTTCGCTGTAGATTTATCAACAACATCACATAAACCAGCGTCAAAGATAACTCTATTCAGATTATCACAGAATTGACTGACAGAAAGGAGATTATGTTGAAGTCCTTCAACATATGCTACTCTTGGAACTGAAGCAGTCCCAATGTTCATTGTTCCATGTCCCCTTGTATAGCCTTTAGAGTTGTCACCAAACTCAATTCTGGGACCATCTTCTTGTACATAATTGGTCAGCAGGCTCTTTTGATAAGTCATATGCCTCGAGCAGCCGTTGTCCACGATCCAAGGGTCCTTATGCACCTGCAAAACAGAAACATTTTTAGGTACCCTTTGGTTCAGTTTGGGTCCTTAAGCGTTAATCGATGGTTTCGCGACCCAAATCTGTCTGGCGACCTTAGGAGTCTCAGATACCTTCTTTTTCTGAACCTTGTCACTCTTTTTCTCCACTGGACCTGGAGATACTGACTTTCTGGCAGTTTTGGGTTCAGAAGCTTTCTTCTTCTGAGGTTTTGTGCTCCTCCTGACCCTAAGCTCATAATAGTACGAACCAAACTGTGCTGGATGCTCATACAGTGGCTCGCCATACTGCTCTGCCCACCTGACCTTCTTAGTTCCCCCTGAATTTTATCGTGGTGTTCTGGGGCTAGTACTTTTGGCCAGTTGCTTCTTGTTGCTCGGCTGAGGTGCGATCATCTTCTGTTTTTTTTTCGCCTGAGTTGTGGGTTCAGTGCTCTGAAGTTTTCCTCTGATGAACCTATGAGCCAGCATTTCTGAGCCTTTTGAAGTAGAGGTGGAAGCTTCATGAGTATAGCCGAGTCCATCCTTCATGGCGACTGGCCTTTGAGCTCTAAGCATGCTTTCCAAATTCTCCTTGGCTCCCAGGTACTGTTCAGTCATCAGTCCTTGCCAAACTTCATCACTTTTCCGAAGTGATTCATAATCCTTTTCAACCTCTGCAAGCTTCTGACTCAGTCTGGCTATCTCAGTATCTTTCTCAGAATTGTCCTTAGTCAGAACTGATATTTGAGTTTCTTGAAGCTGAGACTTAGTCATAAGAGATTCAATCTCTTCCTTCAGTCTCGCAACGAGATTCTCTGAATCAGGACAATCAGAAGAAAGTCTATGATTTTCAGCCTTTCCTGTTCTAGTTCCTGAACAGTTCTACCAAACTCTCTACTTAACTGAATCTGCTCCTCTAGTAGATCGTCATATGCTTGCATCACGTCTAGAGGTTATAATAAATTTTGAATTTACCCCAGCCTCTTTTCCGGCCATCAGGCAGTGTTTTCAGTTGATATTTCAGGATTTGTTTCTCCAACCTCAACGATAATAAATGCGGCTACGTCTTCTGGAGAATACATAAAAGTATCTTCCTCAATTGAATCTCCGATAGCTCTCCGGCAATGTAGGCCTGCTTTCTTCGGGCAAACTTTTCTCGTCTGGCCTGCCGTTCTACTCGCTGAGCAGCTGAGAGCTCAGGACATTTGTACTAGAAATGTCCTTCTTTCTTGCATTTGTAGCACATAGTCACTCTACCGCCTTTTCTAGTTGAACTGTTAGATGGACTAGCAGCAGGTTCTGTGTTCCTGCAATTAGGAAAAGATTTAGATTCTTCCCTTTTATGATGATTTTTCTTACCTGAGGGAGAATCTCTGTGGTATTTCTTTAGCTTTCTGACTCTCTCCTTCTCCCTTTGATATTTGAGAGTCCTAAGCGCAAGACGCTCAGTATCTGGGGTCTCTGAAGACTTTGCATCAAACGCAACTACTGTTTTGCTGGTTGAAACGGGGTTGGCTCCTGAAGTGCTGATTGTTGCTTTGAAAGCATGATCTATTTGAGTGTCAGCTAGAGCACTAATGCACCGTTGGGGTAGACTATGCTCGAACTCCTTCGTCTTCAATTCTGAAAAGATAACATCAGAAGTTAAAGCATTAAGATCTGAGCAACGTAAATAAGTAGCAAAATGAAGACACTTCAGTTGAGGTAGCGCTCTCAAGATCTTGGTGTTCATCTCTTTGTTGGTGAACGTTCTCCCCATCCCGTCGATCACATTGATCTGATTGGTGAATCTGACGCTAAGCTCGTCAATGGTTTTATTGGGCTCCATGGCAAAGTTGTCGAACTTTTAAAGCTCTAGCTCGAGCTTATTTTCTTTGATCTGCGGGGTTCCTTGGCTCAGTACCGCCAGGGCATCCCAAAGATCCTTTGCCGTTTTGCATTCTTGCACCCTCCCGAGGTGTGAATCACCGAGCGTTGTCAGGATTCCATTCCGCGCTACTCGGTCAAGGTTGTGCAACTTCTTCTCTTCTGGCGTGAAGGCAGATTTATCTTTGGCAACCTTAGCACCTGTTTGTGCTCCTACACCTCCCATAGCGGCATATTGAACTTTGTCGATCATGGGAATGATGGGTCCTGTCTCAAGGACATCTGTCATGCTGTCATGCAGCGATGTAAGGTGCGCCTCCATTCTCACGCGCCATACCATATAGTTCTCTACCGAGAACATAGGTACCATCCGTATACCTGACATATCAGACATTGTAGGTGAGAGTATAAGGATGTATGAAGAGATTCTTGTGAAGAGAAAATGTTTTCAGGATCTGTTCGAGTAGACAAGTAGTTTTCAGAAACAATGATCAGGAGAACACCGTGCTCTGATACCAATTGTTGGTCCGGAGACGAGCGTCAGGTGTAGACGGGGGGGGGTGAATACACCTGAGTACAAGTGTTTCCTCAAACGCGAAGGACAGCTGAGCTGTAAAGTGCGACTGATGAACAATGTCAATTAGTAACCTTCTGATCGCGGGTCAGAGTGTCTCAACTACTAAGTCCGTCCTACTAACTTTTGTCAGTATTAAGAGCTCGGTCGGAGAGTTTAGTGCGGATAAGTGTGGGGCCCGATAGACTTCGTCTCTTTTGAAAACGTGTTTTCGCAAACCAAATATGTTTGCTGGTGCACTTTTAAATAAGTTTTATGCAAAGTATGAGTTTGTAAATCGGTTTGAGAATGATGCAATAAAACAGTAAATAACACAAGCAATTTTTAACGTGGTTCGGATACGTAAGATCTTATGTCCACGGTCCTGCAGAACAGGAGTTCTTGTTGATTAATCTGAGCAAGCCTCAGCAAGGAATCTGTGCGCTGGACAGACCCTTCTAAGTTATAATCCTTAGCAACTTTACAAATCAAACCGAAGTTTGAAGGGGAGGGGATTTTCTCCAACAATGAAGGAGTTCTTACAATAAGAACGATTCACAGAAAGTGAACTCCTTCGAAGGTTCTAAGCTATGGATATAACAGTTGAGCTTCGATAGAAAAGAGGGAACTAAAGAATCTCTAGAGACAAGAACTATAGATATTCAACTAAGCAAGTTCTTCGCTGGATCGACTTGAATGCGCTAGAGAGTTTGAATGTTGTGAGCTTGAATTCCCTTTGATGTCCCGTGCGTTGAGCTTGGAAACTCTTCTCTATTTATAGTCGTGACCCAGGCATGTATCCGTTGGAGAGGACGATGCCACATGTCACAAACTTCCAAGGAAAACGACCATAAGTTTTCAAAGTAGAGCCGCAGAGTGGTTGACTTCTGTACATGAGAGTAGCTTTAGTGTCAGAGCAGGTAAGACTTTGGTTGCTTCTCATTGGTCGAGGTTTGTGGTAGGTGAGACTTGTCAGACAAAAGTCTTCATCTGAGTTGTATCTCACTTATCCTCGTATGATACTTTGCTGACTTTAGAATGACAATAATAGTCGGGCAGTCGTTTCCTGTCGGATTCAATAGATCTGGATCGATCATACTAACTTCTTCATCTGAGTCGGCTGATAGAAGTCTTCTACTAATAACGGTCAGTTGGTGACTCTGAAGGTACTGAGCTCATCAAACTGTGTCTTCAACGGAGGTCTGCTGATAGGAATCTTCTACTGAGAACAGTCAGCTGGAGACCTGAGGACACGAGCTCTTACAAACTGATGACATGGGGTTCTGGAATTTAACTTCATACTGAAGTTCAGACCAACAAATACCCCTTACATGACTTAGATAAAACAAATAAGGAATATAAGAACATGTCTAGTCTATTACATCATCAAGTCCGAAAACTCACTATGGGTACAGGACAGGTTTTGGGATCTTCAATTCTATAGCGATAAAATCACTACAATTTCCCCCATTACCGAAATACAACAAAAGTCCTAAGTACATGAACTACTGATGTTAATTCAAAATACCCCCTTAGCAATGATCTAAACGACCACTGACTCAGAACCGAACACTTAGCCACTTTAATTCACAAACCACAGCAGAAGAACGAGAAACGATATGTGGTTTCTTAGTCTTCCAGAATATTGGCGAGTCACCAAGTATAAAAAACCACCCGGTTAGAGAACGCCGCGTGAGTTAACAACTATCCCAATCCGAATCACACCATCCGACAAGATTAAGAGTAGAAGCTCGCCAAAGGAAAATTCCTTGACCTGGATTGCGTTTAAATATATCGTACCACACGCATAGCCGCACCCCAATGCTCCTCACGGGGTTGCTGCATGAATTGTGATAACACATTTACCGAGTATGCAAGATCTGGCCTAGTCATGAACAAGTAAATTAATCGTCCAACAAGCCGACGATAAGATGTCGGATCTTCAAGATAGGCACCGATTGCAAGAGCTAGATTGTGGTTCTGTTCCAATGGAAGTCTGTTTCTGAAATAATCTCAAGGGCATATTTTCGTTGACATAAGGAAAAACCTTTACATGTCCTTGCTACCTCTAATCCCAAGAAATATTTAAGAACACTCAAGTCTTTCATGTGGAAACAATGCCCAAAATAACCCTTAAATGCCAAGAGTTCGCCCACATTATTACCGGCAATAATCATATTATCGACGTAAACTAAGAGGGAGATTTGGATGTCCCCCTTTAGAAAAATAAATAAAGAAGAATCAGACAGGCTTGAGTGAATCCATAAGCCTTTAACACAACAGATAACTTGAAAAACCAACACCGTGGCGCTTGCTTCAGCCTGACAAGGACTTTTTGAGACAACATACTTGAGATGGATCAGAGGTATGAAATCCCACTGGTACCTTCATGTATACTTCATCTAAATCTCCATGAAAAAAATGCATTTTGAACGTCCATTTGGTACACTTTCCAATCCTTGGTAGCCACAAGAGTTAGGAAAGCACGAGGAGTTACCATTTTCGCTATGGGAGTGAATGTTTCGTTGTAATCTATCCCCTCCATTTGCCAATTTCCAAAGATCACAAGCCATGCCTTAAGGCTCTCTACACTCCCATCGGATTTATATTTGATCTTATAAATACATTGACAACCCAACGCTTTCTTTCCGGACGGAAGTGTCGTCATTTCCCACGTTTCGCTCTCTTCAAGTGCGTGAATTTCTTTTTGTCGCGCGCCAAGCTGCATCTTGCACAACCTCTTTAATATTTTGGGGCTCATGCCCTAACGTAATAGCCGCAATAAAAGATTTATGCTGCTTCGAGAAACGATCATAATTAAGAAACTATGAGATAGGATATGGAGTACTCGAGGTCGGAGTTGGAATGGTTATGGGCGGAGATGGACTTATTTGCTTGATCGTATTTCTGATAAAATCATGATACTGCATGTTAGGAATTTTCTTTTTCTTTTCCCGTCCCAACTCCTCTGTTTCGTTATTAATTACTGGACATGATTCTTCACCATTAGAAGAATCATGTTACCCTTAAATGCCAAGAGTTCGCCCGCATTATTACCGGCAATAATCATATTATCGACGTAAACTAAGAGGGAGATTTGGATGTCCCCCTTCAGAAAAATAAATAAAGAAGAATCAGACAGGCTTGAGTGAATCCATAAGCCTTTAACACAACAGATAACTTGAAAAACCAACACCGCGGCGCTTGCTTCAGCCTGTACAAGGACTTTTTGAGACAACATACTTGAGACGGATCAGAGGTATGAATCCCACTGGTACCTTCATGTATACTTCATCTAAATCTCCATGAAAAAAATGCCTTTTGAACGTCCATTTGGTACACTTTCCAATCCTTGGTAGCCACAAGAGTTAGGAAAGCACGAGGAGTTACCATTTTCGCTATGGGAGTGAATGTTTCGTTGTAATCTATCCCCTCCATTTGCCAATTTCCAAAGATCTCAAGCCATGCCTTAAGGCTCTCTACACTCCCATCGGATTTATATTTGATCTTATAAATACATTAACTACCCAACGCTTTCTTTCCGGACGGAAGTGTCGTTATTTCCCACGTTTCGCTCTCTTCAAGTGCGTGAATTTCTTTTTGTCGCGCGCCAAGCTGCATCTTGCACAACCTCTTTAATATTTTGGGGCTCATGCCCTAACATAATAGCCGCAATAAAAGATTTATGCTGCTTCGAGAAACGATCATAATTAAGAAACTATGAGATAGGATATGGAGTACTCGAGGTCGGAGTTGGAACGGTTATGGGCGGAGATGGACTTATTTGCTTGATCGTATTTCTGATAAAATCATGATACTGCATGTTAGGAATTTTCTTTTTCTTTTCCCGGCCCAACTCCTCTGTTTCGTTATTAATTACTGGACATGATTCTTCACCATTAGAAGAATCATTGGCCACATCGACAACATCATCTCCATCCAACCCATGCATTGACTCCATGCTATGTACGTCCCCTCTTAGCTCTTCATTAACTCCTTCATGCATGTGTGTTGTTTCATTAATATCATACTCATCCTCACTCCAACACCCCTCTAAAGGATCAGAAGGCATTCTGAAGGAAAATCAGAAAATCGGGCTTGCGTTCCAAAAGGGAACTCGCGCTAAAAAAACCTAACATCTCGCGACACTAGAAATTCATGCGATTCCAAATCAAACACATGCCAACCCTTTTTTCCAAAAGGATACCTAATAAAGATGCATTTTCAGTTTCAACTAGCAAATTTATCACCCTTGTGATGAGGATCATAAGCATAACACAAACAATCAAACCCGTATGCTATCATAAGAAGGTGGTATTTAGACAACAATTCATATGGTGTTTTACCCTTAAGAACAGTAGAGGGAGTTCGATTAATCAGGTAGTAAGCGGCCAACACACATTCTCCCCAAAAGCGAAAAAGGTAACCCCTTGAAATCGTAGAGCTCAAGCAACATTAAGAATATGACGATGTTTACGTTCCACTCGCCCATTTTGTTGTGGCGTCCCTACACCCGAAATTTCAAACATAATCCCTTGTTCATAAAAATAAGGGTTTAAGCATTTAAATTCGGTCCCATATCACTTCTAACCCTTTTTATTATCACACTCGAATTATCATTTTACCATTGCCACAAAGTCACAAAATACATCACAAACTTCCATTTTGTTTCTCAAATAATCATCCACAAGAGTTAAAAAATAAGTAGCTCCATTAGAAGTTGTGTGTTTGTAAGGACCCCATAAATCAATATGGATAAGTTCAAAAATAGTATTTGCACGATTCAAACTAACAAAAAAACTAGAATGATGATGTTTAGCCCATTGACAAATATCGCAAGCTTGACTACTTTTCCTAACCGACCCACTAACATGAGGAAGAAGTCTTAACACCTTTTCTGAGGCATGACCCATACGTTGATGCCACAAATTCAATGAACCACCATTATCCACATTATGAAGAGCCACGTGTGGTATACCGCGTAAGAAGTAAAGTCCATCTCCTTGTTCACCCGCTCCATCACCTTCCTCGTCAGTAAATCCTGTATAACACAAAGATACTTAGCAAACTGCAACACGCAACTTGTATCGTCAATTAATTGTGTAACAGAAATCAAGTTGTAGGATAAAGTCGAACCGCAGAGGACGTTCTTCAGTAGCAAACCCCTCGGGTAACATCACATCTCCTTCTCTATTGGCCTTAACTACCGTTCCATCCGACAATTCTACGGGGCAAGAAGGAACTCTATGCGCATTAAATAGATAATTTGGATCACATACCACATGATTTGTTGCACCTGTGTCAATTATCCAACTATCCCTATCCTTCTTACCATGTAGACGATCGTGAATTTGACTTTTAGGAGTATTTAGAATTTCCAACAACTTCTGTAGTTGAGCAGTAGTAATTCCAACAATTACTACAGCGGCTTCACCACCTTCAATGTTGGCGTTATTGTCACTTGCATTTGTTCCTGCAATAGTATTATTAGCACGAACACTGCCGGATCTACCACGACCGCTACGTCCTCCTCCACATCCTCCTCGTCCACCGCCACCTCGTCCGGATCCTCTATCACGCGTGGGTGATCACCCCACCACTCGGGGAACCCATGAAGTTGAAAACACGAGGGTTCATCATATCCAGCCCTATTGCAATGATTGCAAAATTTCTCCGCGATGGTACCCGAGTTGGACTTATGTCGTGCTTCAGTTTGCATTGCAAATGCTATCACTCCATCACGGGGTTCTTTCGTAGCTGAGTCCGAACCACGTAGGCACTCGACCTACACAATTTGTTAATAAGCACGATCAATAGATGGAAAACGAACCTGTCCAAGTAGATTTTCACGAGTTGCGGCGAACGCTTCATCAAGACCAAGAAGAAAATGTTGCAGTTGATCTTCAATCTTCAAGGTCTCGACCTGTTTGGCAATGTTACACTCACACTTGCCACAATTACATGCTGGATTCTTCACGTAAGTGTGAAGCTCTTCCTATATCTTCGATAACCGACCAAAATACATAGAGACTGATTCATTCGCGCCTTGTTGACATTCTCTAAGCGCAGTTTTCAACTGACAAATCCGCGTCCCATTAGCGATGCAAAAACGAGCTTTAAGGTTATACCACAGTAATCTTGCATCCTCATACTCCCCGAGTGTGGAGCGAATTGAAGTGTCAATGGTGTTCATCAACCACGATACCAACATGGAACGAACAACAATCCAGTCATCGTTTTTTTCTTCGGCGGTCGGCATCTCGATGGTGCCATTAATGAAACCAAATTTATGCTTGGCTCAGAGTGAGATGCGAATAGCGCGAGCCCACTCATCGTATATTTCACCACGAAGTTGACTAGGGGTGATAATATTCACGGGTCCATCACTAAAGCTGAGATAATAGATTATATCAAACTTTTTAGAAGAAGAGTTAGTGTCGTCCTCCATGATCACACAAGGTGAATAAAACAAGGAATAAGTCGAGCTCACCGCTCTGATGCCATGTGAAGAAACAAAGAATGAGAAATAAAAGTGGTGTATTCTGTATTCTTTGATCAACCAAAGAAAGTACCATCCCTAATAAATACAAATAACACCACTACCGAAAATTCTAGAAACATGAAAAACCATAATTCTATCCCATACACACAACAATAATGTACTTACATATCTACACAAATTAAGGAATAAGGTCCCCTTAATATCATTCCAAAAATTGCATATTATCTGGCCCTAAATAAATTTATAGACAACACACACCTATTCGCAATAGACAATCTACTCAAATAACTTTTTGAATAAAAATTAATATAAATGTTGTTTGAATAGATTGCCCCAAAAGAAACTAGATATAAGAAAACTCCTCATCCTACAAATATATTAGTGTGGGGGGTTCATAAGCCGATGGGTTTGGATGGTCATTCTATACGAAAGTATGGGGGTTTAAGCCCTAAAATTATTAATCGTATTTTCATAGAATATGCATGCAATAGTAGCGCATATAGGTTTGAGGTACATAAGTCAGAAACACCCGACTATCACAACGATAATTGTGTTGAGGAAAAAAAATCTATTTGAATAGATTGCCCCAAAAGAAACAAGATATAAGAAAACTCCACAGAACGATGGAATGACATGTGATCTTCCTACAAATACACAAATGTTGGGGTTCATAAGCCGATGGGTTTAGAAGTCATTCTATATGAAAGTGTGTGGGTGTAGGCCCTAAAACTATTGATTGCATTTTCAGAGGATATGCACATAATAGTAGTACATAGTGATTTTGGTACTCAAGTAGGAAATATCTGACGTAAATAAGGGGATGATAATATATTCAAGAGAATATTGTATTCCCTACAGAAGTCAATAGTTATGTAAGTTCTAAGGAAAGAACTCAAACTCGTCAGAAGATGTTGAATCAAGTGTTGGACCGAATGAGTCAACATTCGAGCCATCGAGGAAAGCGAGAGTAATTGAAACTTGTTATAAAATAACTTCTTCAAGGATATTCATTGTTGGAAAATCGCATTTTTTTTTGAAAATCAAATTAAATATTTTTATTTTGAAGAGTTGTGATGGTTAAAGAAGATCTTACATGTAGTATGTCTTTGAAAATTGATTTCATCATGTTCCGCTAGACGGAAATTGAAATAAATAATATATTCAAAAACTACATTTCGGTAGATTAATTTAATATGTTGATTTTCTCAAGTTTTTTATTGGATGAATGAGAAATTAATGTACGAAGTGAATGTAGTAAACAAAAAGGTGCTTTGGAAAGTGAAGAGGTGTTTCCCCTCATAAAGGGTGTCTAATCATGATTTTTCTATGAAATGACACAATTGAATGGTCATGACTACTTTAAATCAAACAGTGCCACATTTTCGTGAATAGACATTGCAACTCTTCGATATCTATAAATAGATGCCCCATTTAGTGGTTTGTCGGAAATACGACAAGTAGTGCAGCTTCTCGTATTCATAGAAATTGTTGTATCTTCGAGACAAATATTGCAGACCGCGTGCACTAGAGCGGAACATGATATTCGTATTCGAAATTTTGATATTCAAATTCATATATACACATTCTATTCAAGTTGATTAGTATTCAAATACGAATATGAAATGATGATATTCGATTCGATATTCGCAAATATTCAATTAAAGTTTTCACACATTTAATACATGAAATAATAAATAAAATATTATAAATTTCATTAAAAATTTAGTCCATAAATACTATATAATGATCATTATTGTTATTTACGTATTTTATTATGATAACGATTGCTTCTATCATTTTAAAAAAATATTTTATCAATTTTAAATATTATTTATATTGAATTTGATAATTAATATTATTTTAAATATTATGTTTTCTTAGTTGAGTCATAAATTGAATTGAGTATTTATCATTAACTATCAAAAATGAACAAATATTTCTATGAATATTTTAAATAGTAGTACTATTAAATACCAATAAAAAATTAATAGTCGATTAAATTCTAATATTTAAGTGAAATTAATGAATCGAATATGAATCGGATTCAATATTTGAATACTAAACGAATATGAATACGAATACTCAAATAACGAAACAAATATAAATTAAATACAACGATATTCGACTCGATTCGGTTCATTTACAGCCCTAATTATAATATAGTCAAGTTTTCATTTATTAGTAAAAAGGTTTGGGGGGGGGGGGGGGGTGTGGGGGGGGGGGGGGGGGGGCAATTAGGAACTAGTCTTGAACTAGTCTACTGAACTCGTTAGTTGGCCAAATAAGCTTTCTGGATCGCATAGGCCGAGAAACCTTCTACTGAGTCCTATCTACTGACTTCAGTTGGTGAACAGTAGTTCAAAATTAGATATTGTGTGCGGAAGTGTAGGCCCAAAATAAATTCGTCTCAGTTTGAAAAACCCGTTTTATGCTGATTGTTTAAAAGTCAGTTTTATGCAATATGAACAGTAAACAATGCAACAGTAAAAATCGACACAAAATTTTTAAAGTGGTTCGGATACACAGAATCCTACGTCCACTGTCCTGAACAAAGTAGGAGTTCTTGGATTAATTTATACTGAGCAAGTCTCAGTTGATCTGTGCACTGGACAAATGCAGTCTTGTTTGCTTATGCTGAGAAAGTCTTAGTTAATCTGTGCGCTGGACATATATATACTTATAGTCGTAGTGACTTTACAGTTTCAACAGTGAAGACTCTTCTTTATTTATAGTTTGCTAAAGTGTTTGTTCGCTTGAATGCTTTTGTTCCCGTGTTCTTTGCATGAAGACTCTTCTCTATTTATAGTCTCGACGTATGAATAGATCTGTTGGAGGAAGTCTAGATTCGTGTCGAAAACAACAAGGAAACGGTCATCTTCATTTTGAATGATACTGTAGAGATTCCTTCTTTTTCAGTATGAAAGCAGCTTTGTGTCAGAGTAGGTACAGTGATGGCGGCTTCTCATTAGTTGAGGTTAGTGAGTAGGTGAGAGTTGTTCAAACTCCAATAGCATGCTGAGTTGACTTCCTCTGATTACTCGGTCCTTTTACTGAATTGTCTCGTACTTCCATTCTTCTGATATTTCAGCTCGTGGCTCGAATTCCTATGTAGATTCAGTGGGTTATAGCAATCACAACTGAGTTCCTGATGCTGAGTTCTTCGACTGAACGACAGATGATCTAGCCTACTGAGTTTCTAACATGCTGAACTCAACTAAGCTACTACATAATACAAGGTTCATCATTCAACTGGGGATTTTGGGATCTTCAAATCTTATCATATTGAATCTCTTCCCAACAATTTTCCCCTATGTGATGAGGCCAAAACCTTTTACAACAAAACTTCTACAGATCAACACAATACTGATGTCTAAGATAATATCCTGCCTCCTATAAGTTTATTCCCCCTATACTCATAAGAAGATATCAAATCTAGACTCAGCTAAGCACGAGCAACAAACACAAAGATAAGTAAGATGAGTGTGTGTGTGATGGTCACTGAAGTGATCAGTAGTGTTGAATCGTAAAAACATAGCTTGAAGACAGTGAGTGGTTGTCGAAGGCCAAAAGAAATAAATTTCATATATGATCTGAGAGGTTACAAGTACAGAAATTCAATTCAATCTAAGACAAAGAACTATCAGAGCTAAAAATAGGGTAACAGAGCAAACGCCGGAGCATAAGAGAATCAGCTAGACTTCTTGAATTGTTGCAGTCGCGCCTTGAAGTCAGCGTATTTCTTTTCTAGAGGATCAAGACTAAAGGCTCTGTAGACTCTCCTTCTCAGCTTCCTGATCTCTTCTTGGTCTTCAGCATCCTTCACACTTAGTCCTTTTCTCGCAATGGCGTACCTGATCTCTTCCTCAATCTCCTTGGTGCAGATGTTTCCGTCATGAGTGCAGGGAGGAGGGAGATTCCTGTATCCAGGTGCCTTGAGAATATTATTGGAGTGTTGGAGAACGATCTAAATTTCAGCATAGACTTCAGGTTCACTGATCATCAAGAGTTCTTTGAAAATCCTGTCTGGCTCAGCTCGATCAATTACTAACTGCCATATATAAAAGCTCTTGATAAAATAAAGCTTGATCTGGTCCCACTTCTGATTGATATTCCAAGGGACCCACGAGTCAACACTTGGATAAGTGATGCTTTTGATGTTATTCTCATGAGGCATGCGTCTGAAGAATTTAGACGTTGTAGGGACGCTTCTATCTTTCTCAGGGATTCTCTCTCTTGCTTCTTTCTCAGTCCTCTGCCTGAAGGCCTCAAGATCTGCTAATCTCAGTCTCTCTTTTACAGCTTGAATTTGGCGAGCCTCAACAGTCATGTCCAAGCCTCTTTCGCAGGCATCCAATATCTCTTTCATTTCAGCTTCTTGTTTCTTTGAGAGCACAGTAGAGGGGATAGTCTGCTCAGATTCAGTTGCAGCTTCAGCATCAGACGGTTCAGCTGACTTGAACTTAGGCTTAGAAGCTTCAGGCTCCTTCTCAGTAGATTTTTCTTTGGACGACTAAACTTTTGATTGAGATTATCTGGGCACTACAGATCTTGTTCTTTTCAGAACTGGAGATCGAATCTGTATACCCTTCTTCGGCTTTCGCCTATCTTTCCCCCTGAGCTTGAATTTCCTTAGCCATTTTCTCGTCATAAGCGATTTGTTCTTCAGGCGTTCGAAATTTCAGCTTCTTTACCTTAGGAGGACTGGGAGAGGCTAAGGCTTTACCTTTACCTTTGGCAACTGAGCAAATAGGCTCTTCTATCAGTTCTTCGAGGAACTCAGCTACCTCAGTAATTGCAGCCTCAATGGGTTCTCTTGACCCTTGCCCTTTCTCCTCTGTCTCTGTTTTACTGGTTCATGCCTCTTCAGCTTTAATGAGGTTCAGTAGTTGATTCCTTCTACTTCCTTCCCCCTTTTTGGCATCATCAATTATGCTTGCCAAGGTAGTAACCTTCTCAGTAAGTCTAGATACTGAAAGGTTGATCGTATCAATCTTTGCTTCCACATCCTGAATAGCATCAGTGTACTCATTCCAATGTCGATCATGCTCAGACTGATCTAACTGGAGTACTTTAGACTTTGTAGCTTCAAGTCATGTCATGTATGCATAAACTATTTCAGTAGCTTCTTTCTTAATGTGAGGTCGGCGTTGTGCTATTCCACATGTGCTTTAGATACACTATCGGTGGTCAGCTTGTTACGCTCCTCGATGGCCTTGAGGACCTGATCTAAAGTAGTGGCCAATTGACGAGAAAATGAGTTGGCCTGAGACTGTTGGGATTTTGTATACTGGAAGTAGTTTTTTATGCTTGTATATAATGTGTTTTTGTCCTTACCAGTATTTTATTCTCCTATCTGATAAATATATATATATATATATATATATATATATATATTTTGCGCATGTTATCCTTTATCTTGTATAAAAGTTAGATTTGTGTAGTGTGTCAGGTATCACAGAAGACAACACAAATTGGTTGAACTGACAAGATATAAACAGTTATGGCTTATCTTAGCTGCTTGTCTTTACTGGTACACTTAAGGTGGTGTATTGATGGATCACAGTGAGATGTGTTCTCCTAACTGACCTTAATGGAGAACCAAGATCACGGTGACTTAGCTGGTCTTAAGCTTTGTAAGACTTCAGCTGAGTGCATTTGGCTATCTATCACTTTGACCTACTATGGTGAACGTCATCGCGACCGGATCTACGTATCTTGGGTGCTAGTAGTTATTTGTGTTGGGATGTGATTCAACAGTAGACTTATTAGATGCTTAGAAGATTTGGCTGATCCCAAAACCCTAATTTGATTGGTGAGCCATTATGTTGTAATAGTAATGCCTTAGTCTCTGCGAGTTTCAGACTCAGTAGACATTCCTTCAGCATGGTTCAGGCTCAGAGTTCTGTCTGTGATCCTTCAGTAGACTATCCGCCTCAGTACCATGGAGTGAAGACTCAGTAGTGCTGGACTCAGCAGAGCAACATACTGAGAGGTGTTCAGATTCAATAGTGCTGGACTGAGCAGGAGCAGCATACTGAAAGGTGTCAGTAGAACTGGACTGAGTAAGAGTAGTTCACTGAACTCAGAGTCGACCTTCAGTAGAGTTGGACTCAGCAGGAGTATACTACTGAACTCATGTCAAACTCAGCAACGGCCTGACAGTCTCCTTGATTGTTAAATGATCTTATGTTAAATCAGTAGAGTCGTCCGAGGTTATCAGAGAAGTCAGCTTCAGTATCTGACTAGAAGTCTGTTTGTCTCAACTACTGGTGGGTTATGAGTCAGTGGTTTGTCTTAACAACCACTTAGAGGATACTTAGCATTATCTTTATTGGTAGTTATTGTAATAGGACCAATCTGTTTATCGGTAATGGGGGAAATTATAGTATTTCATTACTATGGAATTGAAGATCCCAAAACCGTCTTGTATCCTTTGTGTAGTATCGATAGGACTAGATGATGTAATAGGCTAGACGGATTATATCTTTCATTATCATTTTGTCTAAGTCCTGTACGGGGTAAATGTTGGATTGATCTTCAGTAGGAAGTTACTTTCCGGAACCCCACGTCATCAGTGTAAGAGCTTGTGTTCTCAAGTCATCAGTTGACTTCGCTCAATAGAAGACATCTCATCAGCTGACCTACATCAGCAGAAGAACACAATATTCAAGCTCAGTACCTTCAGAGTCATCAGCTGATCCCGCTCAGTAGAAGTTTTGTTATCAGCAGACTCAAACGAAGAAGACAGAGATCTTATCAGGTCTATTGTATCCGACAGGAAACGACCCAGTCTAACTTCATTCGAAAGTCAGCAGAAAATCATACGAGAATAAGTGAGAGTCAACTCCGATGAAGACCGATGTCTGACAAGTCTCACCTACCACAAACCTCGACCAATGGGAAGCAGTCTAAGCTCTACCTACTCTGATCAACTAAAGCTGCTCTCATGCACATTAACCAACTACTCTGCGACATCATTTCGAACTTATGGCCGTTTTCCTTGGACGTTTGTGACACGTGGCTTCGTCCTCTCCAACGGACAAATGTCTGGGTCACAACTATAAATAGTGAAGCATTTCCGAGCTCCACGTACGGGATATCAAAGGGACTACATGCTCAAGCTTTTAAAACACTCTAGCGCCGTTCACGAAGATCCAGCGAAGAACTTGCCTTATTAGAATATTTCTAGTTCTTCTCTCTAGAGTTATTTCTTTAGATCCCTCTTCTCTATCTAAGCTCCATCGCTCATATCCATAGCTTAGAACCTTCGAAGGAGTTCACATTTCGTGACTGTTCTTATTGTAAGAACTCCTTCACTGTTGGAGAAAATCCCCTCCCCTTCAAACTTAGGTTTGGATTGTAAAGTCTCTAAGGACTATAACTTAGAAGGGTCTGTCCCGTGCACAGATACCTTGCTGAGGTTTGCTCAGATAAATCAACAAGACCTCCTGTTAAGCAGGACCGTGGAGGTAGGTTCTTGCGTATCCGAACCACATTAAAAATTGCTTGTCTCATTTACTATTTTATTGCACTTCATTCAAAATCATCTTACAAACTCATACTTTGCATAAAACGTATTAGAGAAGTGCACTAGCCAAAATTATTTAATTTGTGAAAAACACGTTTTCAAACTGAGACGAAGTCTTCGGGCCTACACATTTATCCGCACTAAGTCTTTGACTGAGAATTAAATACTGACAAAAGTCAGTAGGAGAAACCCAGCAGTTGATGCACTCTGACCCGCGATCAGAAGGTTACTATCTAACACTGTTCATCAGTCGCAACCTACAACTCAGCTGTCCTTCGCGTTTGAGAAAAAGAACTTGTACTCAGGTGTATTCACCCCCCCTCTACACCTGACACTCGTCTCTGGACCAACAATTGGTATCAGAGCATCGGTGTTCTTCTGATCATCGGCCCTGAAACTCTGGTCTACTCGAACAGATCCTGAAAACATTTTTCACTGCACAAGCATCTCTTCGTACATCCTTATACTGTCACCCATGATGTCTGATATGTTAGGTATTCGGATGGTACCGATGTTCTCTATGGAGAACTACACGGTATGGCGCGTAAGAATGGAGGCGTACCTTACATCGTTGCACGATAGCATGACTGATGTCCAGAGACAGGACCTATCATTCCCATGATCGACAGTGTTCAGTTTGCCACTGTGAGAGGTTTAGGAGCACAGACTGGTGCTAAAGTTGCCAAAGACAAATCAGCCTTCACGCCTGAAGAGAAAAAGCTGCACAACCTCAACCGAGTTGCGCGGAATGCAATCCTAACTACACTCAGCAATTCACACCTCGGGAGGGTGCAAGTCTGCAAAACGGCAAAGGAACTTTGGGATGCCCTGGCTGTACTGAGCCAAGGAACCCCGCAGATCAAAGAAAACAAGCTCGAACTAGAGCTACAAAAGTTTGACACGTTTGCCATGGAGCCCAGCGAGACCATTGACGAGCTTAGCGTCAGATTTACAAATCAGATCAATGTGATCAATGGACTGGGGAGGACGTTCACCAAAAAAGAGATGAACACGAAGATCTTGAGAGTGTTACCTCGACTGAAGTGGCTTCCTTTTGCTACTTATCTACGTCGCTCAGATCTAAATGCTCTAACCCCTGATATTATATTTTCAGAATTAAAGACGGAGGAATTCGAGCACAGCCTACCCCAACGATGTTCCAGTGCTCCAGCTGACACACAGATAGATCATGACGACAAAGCAACAGTCAGCAAAACTGGAGTCAACCCCATTTCTTCCAGCAAGACAGTAGCTACGTCAGATGCTAAGTCTTCTGAGACTCCTACTACTGATCAACTTGCGCTCATGGCTCTCAAATATTAAAGAGAAACGGAAAGAGTCAGGAAGCTGAAGAAATACCACAGAGATTCTCCCTCAGGTAAAAAGGATTATCGAAAAAGAGAAGAATCTAAACCACCTACTTATTGCAGGAACGCAGAACCTGCTGCTAGTCCATCCAACGACTTAGCTGGAAAAGGCGGCAGAACTTCTGTATGCTACAACTGCAAGAAGGAGGGACATTATCAGTACGATTGTCCCGAACTCTCAGCTGCTCAATGAGCAGAACGATAGGCCAGATGCAAGAAATTTGCCCGAAGAAGGCAGGTCTATATCGTCGGAGAGATATCCGATGACTTAATCGAAGAAGATACATTTATATATTCTTCTGAAGATGAAGCTGCATTTGTCGCTGTTGAGATCGGAGAAACAGATCCTGAATCAACAGCTGAATATTGCTTGATGGCCGGAGAAGAGGCTGAGGTAAACTCGTAACTTAATATAACCTCCTCTTCACATAGCACACACGACACATGCTCGGTCACAGATGAACCTCTAGACGTGGTACAAGCTTATGATGATCTACTAGAGGAGCAGATTCAGCTGAGCAGAGAGTTCAGTAGAACAATTCAGGAATTGGAACAGGTAAAGGCTGAGAATCAGAGACTTTCTTCTGATTGTCAGGTCTCTACTGATTCAGTGAATCTGGTCGCGAGACTCAAGGAAGAGATTGAATCTCTTATGACTAAGTCTCAACTTCAAGAAACTCAGTTATCAGTTCTGACCAAGGACAATTCTGAGAAAGATACTGAGATAGCCCGACTCAGTCAGAAACTCGCAGAAGTTGAAAAGGATTATGAATCACTTCGAAAAAGTGATGAGGTCTGGCGAGGACTGATGACTGAACAGTACCTAGGAGCTAAAGAAAAGTTGGAAAGCATGCTCAGAGCTCCAAGACCATTGGCCATGAAAGAATGACTTGGCTACACTCATGAAGCTTCCACTTCAACATCTAAAAGCTCAGAAATGTTGGCTGATAGATTCGTCAGAGGAAAAGTTCAGGTTGTTGAACCAACATCTCAAGCGAAAAAAAACAGAAGATAATTGCACCTCAGCCGAGCAACAAAAATCAATTGACCAAAGGTTCTAGCCCCAGGAATCCACGATCAAATTCAGGGGGAACCAAGAAGGTTAGGTGGGCAGAACAGTATAGCGAACCACTGTATGAGCATCCAGCACAGTATGGTTCGTACTTCTATGAGCCCAGGGTCAGGAGGAGCACAAAACCTCAGAAGAAAGCTCCTGAACTCAAAACTACCAGAAAGTTAGTATCTCCAAGTCCTGTGGAGAAAAAAGACTCACAAGGTTCAGAAAAAAGAAGTCTCAGACTCCTAAGGTCCCGAGACAGATCTGGGTCGCGAAATCACCAACTAACGCTTAAGGACCCAAACTGAACCAAAGGGTACCTAAAACTGTTTCTGTTTTGCAGGTGCATAAGGACCCTTGGATTGTGGACAGCGGCTGCTCAAGGCATATGACATATCAAAAGACCCTGCTGACCAATTATGTACAAGAAGATGGTCCCAGAATTGAGTTTGGTGACAACTCTAAAGGCTATACAAGGGGATATGGAACACTAAACATTGGGACTGCTTCAGTTCCAAGAGTAACATATGTTGAAGGACTTCAACATAATCTCCTTTCTGTCAGTCAATTCTATGATAATCTGAATAGAGTTATCTTTGACGCTGGTTTCTGTGATGTTCTTGACAAATCTATAGGGAAAACAGTGTTATCAGGTTCACAGAAGAAGAATATCTACGTTGCAAATTGGAAAACCGCAGAACCTGAGGCTTGCTTACTTGCTGAGTAGAAATCCAGGGATAAAACAGGATGGCTGTGGCACCAGAGACTCAGTTACCTGAATTTCAATACTATGAACAAGCTAGCCAAGAACTCTAAAGTCAAAGGACTGCCCAATGAAGCTTTTATCAAAAATAGAAATTGTGAAGCGTGCTTGAAGGGAAAGCAGACAAAGAAAAACAAACCACCTATTCCGTCACCTTCCACTGATGGAATCCTTCAACTGCTACACATGGACCTGTTTGGGCCAGTTTCTCCAGTGACTATAAGAGGCAAGAAGTATGCCCTCGTCGTTATTGACGACTACTCAAGATATACGTGGGTCATCTTCATAGCCAACAAATCTGATGTCAAGACTGAGTTACCCAATCTGCTGAAGAAACTCAGTGTGGAGAAAGACATCAAGATACAAAGAATTCACTCAGACCGAGGAACATAATTTCTCAACTCAGTAGTAAAAGAGTACTGCGATAAAGTGGGAATCAAGCTCGAGACATCAGCAGCTCACACCCCTCAGCAGAACGGATTTGCTGAACGAAAGAACAGAACACTCAAAGAAGCAGCAAAAACGCTCCTAGCAGACTCTGGACTACCCTAAAAGTTCTGGGCTGATGCTACTGACACCGCCTGTTACACTCAGAATCGCTCACTACTTACACAGCAACACATGAAGACACCTTATGAACTGTAGAAAGGGAGAATTCCTTCTATTTCTCATTTCCATATTTTTGGTTGTCCTTGCTTTATTCACAATAATGGGAAAGATCAGTTGAAGGTCTTTGATTGCAAATCTGATCAAGGAGTATTCTTAGGATACTCTCGAGTCAGTAAAGTATTCAGAGTCTTCAACTATCGGACTCTTTGCGTGGAAGAATGCCCTCATGTTGTCTTTGATGAGATTGTTACTAAGGACATGAAATCGAAGAAGACAAATACTGAAGATGTCAGCAGCAAGCTACAGGATCTCGCACTGAACAATAAAGCCGAAAAAATCCAGCATTGTTGGGATGATGAGTCAGACGATGAGGAAATCCAGACCCATCCCACAGGCACTGTAGCTGACCTGGTTGATTCTACTGAACATAATCAACATCAGGTAACAATGGTTGATTAGGAAGCCCCAGTGGTAACTGAGACCTCTACTGAGAATATAAACTCAAGGGGAACGACAAATGTTCCTGAGCTAAATGCCCCTGAACCTGGAAACTCAGTAGATCCTAACCTTCTTACTGAATTGCTTCAATCACATAATAGCACTACTGAAATGCCTAACACACCTGTTGACTATACAGAAGTAATTAATCTTAGAAGAAGAAGCCAAACTCAGACGTTCATGGCTTGACGCTCACTCTTCTGATCTTATCATAGGAGATCCATCAGCAGCAATAAGGACATGATCCAGATTAAGCCAAGGAGAAAGTTCTCTTTACTCCTGCTTCTTGTCTACTGAAGTACCTCAGACGATAGATGATGTTCTTAACGATGCTGACTGGATCAGTGCTATACAAGAAGAGCTGAACCAGTTCGTTCGTAATGAAGTTTGGGAGCTTGTTGACAGACCCAGACATCATCACGTGATCGGCACTAAGTGAGATGATGTTCAAAAACAAGCGAGATGAAAACAACATCATAGTCAGAAATAAGGCTCGACTTGTTGCTTAGGGATACTATCAAGCAGAAGGAATAGACTTTGATGAAACATTCGCCCCAGTCGCCAGATTGGAAGCTATTCGTCTGTTCCTTGCCTATGCAACGCATCAAAGATTTAAAGTATATCAAATGGATGTAAAGTCAGCATTTATGAACGGCGTACTGAAGGAAGAAGTCTATGTGGAACATCCGCCCTGTTTTCAGTAGGGACATCAGGTGTACAGACTTCGGAAAGCTCTGTATGGGTTAAAACAAGCACCCAGGGCTTGGTACGATACCCTATCAGACTTTCTGCTTCAGAAAGGTTTTCAGAAGGGGACAGTAGATCGCACCCTGTTCAACATCAAGTCAGGAGATGACATCCTACTGGTGCAAATCTACATGGACGACATCATTTTCGGTTGGAGGAACGTGACTATATGTCAACAATTCTAGATAATGATGAAGGAGAAGTTCGAGATGTCCATGATAGGGGAGATGACCTATTTCCTTGGATTCCAAGTGAAGCAATCAACTGAAGGAATATTCATCAACTAGGCTAAATACACTCGAGATCTCCTGAAAAGATTCGGCTGCGACTCAAGCAAGCCAGCCAAGATCCCCATGAACACAAATTTTAAAATCGATCTAGACAAAGAGGGTGCTTCTGTTAACTCTACTGATTATAGAGTTATTATTGGTTATTTATTATATTTAATAGCATGCAGACCTGACATAACTTATGCTGTAGGTGTATGTGCAAGATTTCAGGCGAATCCCAAGCGAAGTCATCTTGACTCAGCAAAGAAGATTCTGCGATATCTGAAGGGGACACCTGATGCAGGGTTATGGTATCCTGCTGATGATAACCTTATACTAACAGGGTATTCTGATGCTGATTATACAGGATGCAGGATAGATCGAAGTCAACTTCTGGAACATGTCAGTTCCTAGGCAGCAAGCTGATTTCATGGTTTTCAAAGAAACAGCATTCAGTGGCGACGTCCACTACTGAAGCTGAGTATATGGCTGCTGGAAGTTGCTGTGCCCAGATCCTTTGGCTTCGACAACAACTGCGAGACTATGGAATTACTCAAGATGAAGTGCCCATCTACTGCGACTCCACCAGTACAATTGCTATAACTCAGAACCCAGTTCTTCATACGAGATGCAAACACATGGACATTCGACACCACTTCATCAGAGACCATGTCGAGAAGAAGGATATCAGCATGGAAAAGATCCATACTGACAAACAAAGGGCAGACATACTGACCAAACCACTAGCTGAGAACAGATTCAGCTAGGTCTACTGGATCCCACTAACTCATGTCAGTAGAAGGAGTCAGTACGACAGGTCAGAAGACTCAGTACTTTGATTCAGTCGGGTGAATCATACAATACACAATAAGGGGGAACGTGGTCATCAGCACTACAAAAGATCCTCCTGAGTCATTACGGTAACCAGCTGATCGTAAAAGTTCAGCTGAAGAGGTCTGCGTAGTTAAAATACTTAATAGTCTCAGAAGCATGCTCGCATTTATTATATCAGTCATTTGCACTCAGTAGTTTAATTAGCATTTATTTCCCGCCATTAAGTTTTTAAGGTTTAAGTCAGTAGAAACCGTTTTCATTTAAAAAGCTTAGCCTTTAATGCTGCCTGCAACACATTTAATGCATGTCTTCTCACCTTACTTTATCTACGCATATCTTACGTGGGTCTAGGTTAGATGCGGCTAATATAATCATTCTGTTTATAACATCAGATCACAACCGTCATTAAAATGCGAGTTTTTATCCCAACCGTGCGATTAAAATCGGTTGATCTTCATATCTTATAAAATCTCATTTTTTCCTCTAATCCTATCTATTTTTCGCCATTATCGCACTTAGAACAATCTTCAAGCATTCAGTTTTCGTCTCCCTTCAAAAACTGTCTCTTTTTTTCACTCTAGCTCTTTGACTACGGTAATTTCTTAAACTTCTGCTTAACTCGAATCTAACTTACTCTATTTTCAAGTGCTAACGAGTTTCTTGCAAATATCTATGGCAATTGTTCAAACCCCACCCCACATTGAGGAGATCATCAAGTCCAGGGTTCTTTTCGAACCGACGATGGTGCTCCATCAGGCAGACCTTCCGTATCTAGAGCCTATTTTCTCGGCTCTTGAGGAGTCTGGCCTAGCGCTTCTTGTGACGAAGCATCCCCGATCGTATCTTCCCCGCCAGGTGGCAGATCTATATTTTAACTGGCATTCCGTGGAAGATACCGATGTAGAGATGTCGGAGATCGCCTACATGAGGGAAGTGGCCCCTCAGAAGTGGGAATCCAGCCATGCCGATATCAACATCAGGGTAGCGCTGAAGTCAACTTTTGACCTTCCTGCTTACGGGATCTCTCCAGTAGGCTACAAGGAGAAGGAGCTTAATGCATACGTTCACCGTTTCCGTGGAAGGGACGACATCTCCTTCAAGTCCGCATTGCCGAAGAACCAACTCCTATCGGAGTACCGTGGCCTCGCATACATCGTCATCCATATCCTGACGAGCGCCGCTGGTTCGTTTGATCAGCTGTCCAAACCCAGACTCCAACTGATGATGGCCATAGTTGATGGAGTCCATGTGAACTGGACGGAGTTCTTTCTGACTGAGCTGAAGGCTTAGGCACAAAAGTTTGTCGTCACACAGTCAGGAGAGAGAAGACTTATTAATGTGGGCAAACTCCTGTATGGGACCAAGGTGTCCATACTGATAGAGGACTCAGTATCGAATCATGCATCCTTTGCTGATTCAAAATACTTCGACCGCAAGCTCATTAAGTTCAAAACCAGAGCAGCGACTGAGAAGTCAGTCGGACGGGGAGCCGCTGAGCTCAAGAGGCCTTCTACAGATCTGCCTCCATGGGCCGACCCGCCGAAGCGAAAGAGGCTCACAAAGGGTGGAACTTCTGAGGTTCCTACAAAGCCTGCTTCTCCCCCACCTCCTCAGGAGGAAGATATTCTGGGCGCTGATACCGGGATTGAGGGTGCGACCCTCAAGGATAAGGTACAGCGGATCAGTTCGGAGGAGACTCAGCTGGAGGAGGTTGAGGAACCGACTGGTGAAGTCTCAACCGAGTGGTCGACGTTGTCGAAGACTCATCTCTGAGCCACAGGAGAAGTCGCTGCACAGATCCCTGAAATATCAGCTCATCAGGATCTGGTCGACATCGCGATTAGGGCAAGGACTCAGATGCTGCTGAGATTCCTGAATTGGGACATCCTCGAAGAACTGATTAAGCAGCATTCAGCATTGTCCTTACTGGCAGAAGAACAACGTCTGCAGTCAGCCATTGGGTTTGGGGAACCCGCTGACTTAGCATCGTTCGAGGACCTAAGATCAGCCATGCTGTATCTATTGGATCTGAGGTCCTCCCAGCAGCCCTTCGCAGCCTTCCCATCATGATGACAATGATGATGATGACAATAATGATGAGGATCAGGCACAACCCAAGGACGCAGACCAGGGAGAATCTGCTGAGGGTAAAACTCCCAGCGAGAAGGGCAAGTCACCACCTCCACTTCCTACATCAGATGACGCCCCTGTTGCCTCGAAGCCCAGCCGAGAGCAACAACTCGCAGCCTCTGAGCAGAGGCTCGGAACCTCGTCATATCAGATAAAACCTATAGGTTCCGTGTCCTCAAAGTCTGTCAACCGGGCGATAAGGAAGCAAGGAGACAAAAATTTGTCTCCTGGCTAAGGACGTCCACCTGAAGTGGGTGCAATACACAAAGTCTCAGACGGAGACTGTTGACAGACTGGCCAACGATATCAAAAAGGTCTCGGAAACTCCAACTCCAAACATTCAGGAGATTGTCCAGACCGCGATCGCCGCTCAGAAGGCAGACCTGGCTGCTCAAAGTCAGCAGCTGCTCAAAGCTCAGCAGAAATCCTTTTCTGAGCAGCTGACTAAGAGTTTAGCCAATGTCCAACAGACAATGGATGAGCGGAACAAGATGGCCACCTCTAGCGTGCAGAAAGCTTTGGAAAATCAGGCGGCAGTACTTAAGCTCCTCCAGGAAGAGATGACTGCCTCCCTCGACGCATCGCTCCTAAAGCAGAGGCAAGAAACATCAGCCCAGATTCGACAGATCCGCAAGGATCAAGAGGCTGACTGGGAGCACTACTGTGATGCAGTCAGAGACTTCAACAGCACCACCACTTCCATCAAGGATACCCTTTTCAAATTAGAGAAGGAAGTGGTAGCTATCCGTACTCTTCTGACCCCGGCTGCTGATGATGCCAAAAAGGGGGAAGATAGGGAAGAGAGGACGGAGACAGCTCAGGTAGGTGTAGAGTCTGGAGTAAGAGAAATCACCAAGGGGGAAGGTTCAGCTGCACAAGCTGGAACCAGTTCAGTAACCCCTCCCATAGTCCAAACAATCCCAATTGTCCAAACAACTCAGGTGCATGAGCTAGCCGGTAGATCAGGCGAAGGATCCTCGGCTCAGCACACCGAAGAGGTCGCACAATTTGTGGAGCAGGAGGACAAGCCCCTGCTACCTCAAAGGCACGGGAAGGAGAAAGCGACTGAATCTACTCCACCGCCTTCCCCGACGCCTAAGTTCAAAACTCGAGCAGAGCAGGAGGAATTTGATAAAATGATTGCTCAAAAGCTCCAAGACGAGTTGGATTATGAAAGACAGTTGGAGGAAGAGGTACAAAAGGCCAAGAAGAAGAGAAAGCCAGTGGCCAAGAGCCAAGCTAAGAAGCTCTTGGAAGAGCAGAAGAAAAAGAAGGCTCAAGATGAGTAGGCTGGCTGTGACACTGACAATCTGCCCCTCGCTCAGAGGATGAAGAAACTTCCAACACTTACTCCTGAGCAAGAGGCAGAGGATAGAGCAACCTGGGAGACTATACATCAAGGGTTGAATCTCCAAAGAGGAGATACTAGAGCTGCGGCCCTTAGGGAGAATAAGAGGTTGGAAGACTTGGCAAAGATTATAGAGCTTACTGACAAAATTGCCAAGGAATCAATCCTCGACTGGAAGAAACAGGTGCCCAAGAGTTCCAAGTTCTTCAGGCGAGGCGCGCCAAGAGCTGCTTATCTGAAGAAGACTCCACACTGCCATGTAGACAAGTGGATCCCCTGGAACCTGAATGAGGAATGGGAGGAGCTGAAGATAGAGTTCATAAAGGCATACTACGTATGACAATGCTATCCTGCTGAGATACCGGCGGCTGAACTCTTCGACGATTTCACCAATCAGTACGACGCCAACCTCAGAGCACAGATTCAGCTGATTTTATTCAAGGAGAAGCTGCCACTCGTTGCTCCTGCCTACGCAGACAGCTGACTCCGCCCATGACCTCTTGAGGAGTCTTACGTAGGAAAGAGATTGAAGATGAGGTCGACACTGCTGCACGCCATCATGATCTTGATCCTTTGCAGCCGAGCAATCTCGGGGATATCCAGACCCTCCGTGCCCGAATCTACAGATCTTAAGGTTTGGATCCTCCTGCTGCCAAGTCTGCTGATTTCAAGAGCAAGATTAAGAAGTACAGGCGATAGCAGTAGTTCTCTCCTTTATAAAAGATAGGACTGATTGTAATCATTTCTTATATATATCAGTACCTTTCTTCTGGCCAGACAACTACTCATTGTCTTACGGCTTTGTTTATTTTACTTTATCACGACTGATCACTGAAGTGATCTGACACACACACACATATAACCGCTTTTCTCTGATATGCCTATCTTTCAGCTACTGACTGCCTTGCGTTATTTGCTCAGTTTTACTAAAGTCTTTTTGGTCAGTAGTTTGGGACTTAAGTCTTAGAATCTATAGTGGTTTTGGCATCATCAATTAGGGGGAAATTGTTGGGTTATGAGTCAGTGGTTTGTCTTAACAACCACTTAGAGGATACTTAGTATTATCTTTATCGGTAGTTCTTGTAATAAGACCTATCTGTTTATCAGTAATGGAGGAAATCATAGTGTTTCATTACTATAGAATTGAAGATCCCAAAACCGTCTTGTATGCTTTGTGTAGTATCGATAGGACTAGATGATGTAATAGGCTAGACGGATTATATCTTTCATTATCGTTTTGTCTAACTCCTGTACGGGGTAAATGTTGGATTGATCTTCAGTAGGAAGTTACTTTCTAGAACCCCACATCATCAGTGTGAGAGCTTGTGTTCTCAAGTCATCAGCTGACTTCGCTCAGTAGAAGAAATCTCATCAGCTGACCTACATCAGCAGAAGAACACATTATTCAAGCTCAGTACCTTCAGAGTCATCAGCTGATCCCGCTCAGTAGAAGTTTTGTTATCAGCAGACTCAGACGAAGAAGACAAAGATCTTATCAGGTCTACTGTATCCGACAGGAAACGACCCGGTCTAACTTCATTCGAAAGTCAGCAGAAAATCATACGAGGATAAGTGAGAGTCAACTCCGATGAAGACCGATGTCTGACAAGTCTCACCTACCACAAACCTCGATCAATGGGAAGCAGTCTAAGCTCTACCTACTCTGATCAACTAAAGCTGCTCTCATGCACAGTAACCAACTACTCTGCGACATCATTTCGAACTTATGGCCGTTTTCCTTGGATGTTTGTGACACGTGGCTTCGTCCTCTCCAACGGACAAATGCCTAGGTCACAACTATAAATAGTGAAGCATTTCCGAGCTCCACATATGGGATATCAAAGGAACTACACGCTCAAGCTTTTGAAACACTCTAGCGCCGTTCACGAAGATCCAGCGAAGAACTTGCCTTATTAGAATATTTCTAGTTCTTCTCTCTAGAGTTATTTCTTTAGATCCCTCTTCTCTATCTAAGCTCCATCGCTCATATCCATAGCTTAGAACCTTCGAAGGAGTTCACATTTCGTGACTGTTCTTATTGTAAGAACTCCTTCACTGTTGGAGAAAATCCCCTCCCCTTCAAACTTAGGTTTGGATTGTAAAGTCGCTAAGGACTATAACTTAGAAGGGTCTATCCAGTGCACAGATACCTTGCTGAGGTTTGCTCAGATAAATCAACAAGACCTCCTGTTCAGCAGGACCGTGGATGTAGGATCTTGCGTATCCGAACCACGCTAAAAATTGTTTGTCTCATTTACTGTTTTATTGCACTGCATTCAAAATCATCTTACAAACTCATACTTTGCATAAAACGTATTTGAGAAGTGCAGAAGCCAAAATTATTTAATTTGTTTAACACGTTTTCAAACTGAGACGAAGTCTTCGGGCCTACACATTTATCCGCACTAAGTCTTCGACTGAGAATCAAATACTGACAAAAGTCAGTAGGAGAAACTCAGCTAGTTGACGCACTCTGACCCGCGATCAGAAGGTTACTATCTGACATTGTTCATCAGTCGCAACCTACAGCTCAGCTGTCCTTCGCGTTTGAGAAAAAGAACTTGTACTCAGGTGTATTCACCCCCCCCCTCTACACCTGACACTCGTCTCCGGACCAACAACTACTTTCTACGCCTCGACCAGTGACGACCAGCCAGCTGTCAAAGTTCTGGTAAAAGCTGCAAGTCAACCTCTTTCTAGAAATGGAGGAAAAGACTCTGCAAGATTCCTTAAAAGAGCCCTTAGCTACCCAAAGAGAGTGACACGTAGATCGTTCGTCTATAACAGATCTATCCATGGCTCACCTCTATAAATTGAGGAAAAATCAAATCGCAACATACCAGAACACAGAAAAAAGAACGAGCAATTACGAGCAAAAACTTACAAGAACTCAAGCTTTCCGCAAGAAATTCAGAGAAACACTCTACGCGAAAGGCGACATCCTTGCTCATGGGAACCAAGCTGATTAGAATCAAAAGCCTCTAGTATCCAAGTGATCGAACACGAACCCAGAGAGATTATTCCTCATTGTTCGTCATTGTAGAAGCCACCTTCTTGTTCCCTTCCCTCTAACCTAAGCTCCACTGAATATATCTATAGCCTAGAGACCCGAAGGAGTTCATTTTTGAACTGTTCTTTTTGTTAAGAAGTCCTTCATTGTTGGAGAGTTTGTCAAACACTTTAGTTTAATCCTTGTAAACTGGGACTTGCTCAATATAATCCTCAGGGCCAGTATTTGTCCAGTGCACAAACCAACTGAGACTAACTCAGTATAATAAAATAGTCTCCTAATCTTTTCGGGACAGTGGACGTAGGATTTTTTGATATCCGAACCACTTTAAAATCGCTGTGTTCTTTACTGTTGCTTTGATTTTAGTGTTCATACTGAAAACTGCTTTACAAAATCATTCAACTGAGTTTCAGCAAAGCTTAAACTGAATGCACTAACCTACAGAAACAGTTTTAATAAAAACGTTTTCAAACTTAACTGAATCGGGCCTACACATTTTCGCACTCTACAGAACTCTTACTGAACGGTACTGAATTCTGACATCAGTCAGCTAGCAGGACTCAGTATAGTCAGTCACTCTGTCCACGCGGTCCAGAACAATTTACTTGGTCTACTGAATTTATTCAGCAAGGCACTCTCCTGAATTGGAATGTTCGCGTTTTAAGTTGAGAAAGTTTTCAGGTGTATTCAACCCCCCCCCCCTCTACACCTGAACGTTTATCTCGGGACCAACAATTTGTGGCTCAGGCTGGTTGTCTGTATCTTGCAACCGTATCCTAGTAAAATGGGTTGATAATATCCCTTGAGGAACTCGAAAGGATTAGCACACTAAACCCGGCCGGTTGATTAAGTCCAGGTGTGTTAATTTATTGTCTAGTTATTTATTGTCTCTCAAAAATCATTAATAATAGATTAATGTATTTTTACATTATTTAATAATGTTATTTATCTGGAATTAATTGGCCAGGCCAATTAATTGATAAATATTAGTAGCCCAATAGATTAATTAATTATATTATGGGCTAATTATGTGGAAGTCCATTAAGAATATAATTAAATTAATGGGCTACAAATATTAATATTATATTGGCTTTTGAAGCCTATATATATTAGTAATCTGTTCATAAACAGATACACACACACATACACACACGCACGGCGTGAGAGATAGGGAGACAATAATCTTATTTTCTTCAGTTCTCTGACCACCCAGAGGGAGAAAAAGGACGGGAGACAGATCAAAAGATCTGACACACGAGCAATAATCAGAGCTGCAACAACATACGTAGGAGGAAGGTATATCGTTCTTCCCCTCAAATTTCCTTCAATTGGTATCAGATCCTGGTTTAGGCTCTGATTGTTGCTGTTAGGAGCATGGTTAAAGTTTATTTCCATCGTTATCAGACTAATTTCGTGTTTGGGGCGGCCTGCGAGCAACGGTTTTAACCCCGTTGTAACATCTTTCTCGTGAGAAAATCCACGAGTAGTTGATATGACTTATTTGTTATGTGATTGTACTGTTTTCGTACTGTATTCTGGCCCGAGAGGCACAAAAAACGAGACGAAGAAGATACCCTGACGTTTGAAATTTGCTGCTCGTTATGAAAAATAGTTTTAGCCGTATCTTGCGGCGGCAATTCTCGGCGCGTCCGGTGTCCGATCGACGATCGACTTGAACCCTTGGATTCTTCATCTTACGAGCTTTGCGTCGATAGGTCGTAAGGGATCATCTAATCCCAGATGCAATCAGAATTGACGTCTGAAGTTTGCTGCTCGTTATGAATTTGTTCCGGCGAATTGTTTGAAATTCGGGAAATTGAGGAACTAATCTCGGCCGAAATCCGTTACACGGTGGTCGTGAGTGTTCCAATTATGTTTCCCCTCTTTAAATTGATCGAATCGCAGCTCGAAGAGCACAAATTTGAGCAGCAAAGATCGCCGACGACGGGCTGCGAAATTTCGTAGCACCAGGTCGCGGCTGCAGCTCAAGGCGGTATTTATACACATCCCAGACATCTGGGCAACGTTGGGCATGGTTGGGGATGATGAGGACGGCGACGCCATGCTGGGGAGGGCGCGACAGCCACGCGTCTGCTGCAGACAGTCGCGGTTGCACGCAGCGCCGATTCCCGTTGCTACAAGCTACGACGCGAGGCGGAGATAGGACGGTGAGGCCGCAGACGACCGCTCCTATCAACGACGGGCTGCGGCGGGGCCAAACAGGGTGGCGGCGACGTGTTTTCGTGAGGAAGAAGACTTGCTGACGTCAGCCCTCGCTGATGTCAGCGCTAGCTGACGTGTCTGCTACGTATCCGACATGTGGCAGTGCTGACGTGGCGATGATGCAGTTTCCAGGTTTGAAGTTTTGAAGATCGATGAGTTGTATTTTGATCAGGTTATGTAATAGTTAGGAATTACGTGTTTTAAAGTCCGATAATGACGTTTTAAATTTCCTTTTTACGCATTTATTTATTATTATGCTTTAGCATGTGATTATGTGATTAATTGCGCTTAGAAAAGCATGTAAATAGGATTTATGTCGTTATTAAGCATGTTTTAGAAAAGCATGTAAACCGCTGCACCGCTGCTGCTGCCGCCGCCCAAGCCATAGTCCCTTTTCAACAAGTTCCCTTCGTCACGGAGCCGGAGAAAGATCCGGAGTTTCACCACTGCCGGCATTCACGTATGATCCGGAGCCGGAGAAAGATCCACAAGTTCAATATTCCCACTTCGTCACGAAATCTTCTTCTCCTCCGAAACCGCCAAGGAGACGGTTACATAGTTCCACGGGAGTTCGAATCCAAGAGCCGATCCAACCGCCAAGAGTGGATCTCACCGAAGACACACCCAAAGCAAGCCCTGAGGAGTATCCCGAGCCTACGCCGCCGCCGTCTCTGCCTCGTCGATCTCGCGCCCGTCGGTCATCCGTTTGATATCTCGACCCTCGTCCTCTCAACCACCTCGTTCTCCTCAAACGGTGTACGAGTGGTTGCCCTTTGTGGATGAAGCTCGAGTATCTCAACCGGCACCGCCACTACAATATTACGTCGACGTGAATTAGATGGAGAGTATACGTGGAGATCTACCGAGCGATGAGCAAGACTCGGACTACATGTCCAACGACCATGATGGCAACTACGAAGGCGACTTCAACTTGAGCGACCTTTCTCTAGTCGACTCCAACTCCACATTCGCCTTCCGCAAGAAAATGAGTATGGTAACCACACCATAATTCATTTGGACACGCCCGAAGCTGTCGCCGCCCTCTCTCGTTTCGAGATCGAGTACTTGGACGACCGAAACATGGAGCGCGAAGGAAAGGAGTACCGGAGCGGACGCCTAATCGACCGCGAGTTCCTACGCCGAACGGGTAATATCATTCCTTTCTTTACCTATTTTGGTCGTATTGTTTGGTCTTGGTTGCTAGAATCTCATCACTATATTTGCTACAAGGAATTGGCTGGAGAGTTTTTCAATACTTTCCATTTTGAGCATGATAAAGATTTGTATGAGCCATGCATAGCCTTTCGATTATTTGGAAACAATTATCATCTCTCTTTGGCCGAATGGAGTGCGCGGTTTGACATAATCACTTTTGACCATTTTCTTGAGTTGAGGTATGTAATAGGTCCACATTGCTTGTCGAACAAGGATCCTCAATACACTGGATCGATCAATGCATGGCGGCTTTTAGCCCCGAGCGACCCAGAGGATTTTCAATCCTTGGGTTCGTATGTTTGCTACATCGAGGATCCCGCTCTCCGCCTTTGTCATCAATACCTAGTCCATAATCTCACCGGTAAGAGTACGACCTTTGATAAAGTGACGGCTAATGAGTTATATTTCTTATGGTGTATGCATGCCGGCCGACCGGTAAACCTAGGGTTTTGGATTGCCAAGAACATGTTCATCATAGCTAGTCACACTGCACGCCACCTCACGTTGTGCCGAAAAGTAGGACACTCACTTATATTAGATTTGATCGAATTTTATAAACCACTCACTTATATTAGATTTGAGCCTTAAAGTAGGACACTTCCTACTATTTCTTTTGAGAGTGTTTATCCGCAAAATCGCAATATGTTCGAGTCACTTGTGATAAATGATAGGAGGCACTAGGGATTTTTGACCCTAAATTATCCTCTAGTGAGCTAAAATTGAGCCTTGACCGATTCTTTGATATGAGTTAGTAAAAATTTAGCCAAGACCTTTTAAACTTTCTCTTGACCCATGTTATTGCATGTCTTATAAACTTTCTTGTGCATAATAGATGTTGTTTAGAGGATTGTTACATATGTCCTCCGCCTACCAAAGTAAGAGGTGTTGCAAAAAGATTTGTATAGGCCGAAATTTGAATGTATAAGCTGCGAAAGAAAAAGCAGAATATAAGTGGCTTGATTGCCCAGTTGAAACAATCTGTACCCATAAAGTTGAAAAGAAGAAAAAAAATTTGACACGAAAAAAAAAATACATATGAAATATTCAGAAAAAGTGATGTGGCAGAAAAAGAAAAAAATGGGTGCATAGAATAAATTGTAGCATTTGTGCGAAATTGTTAAGTGGTGGGATGTTTTGAATTTTTGTATTAATTGCACAAGTAAGTGAGTTTGGCATGCATAACATTGAATTGTAATTTTGATGGAGCTTAGTACCCCTAGGACCCTTACCAACATCAATTTGTCTAAGTCCTAAGCCCCATTACAACCTAATGATAAAAACTTCATTGATATTGCTATTGTGACGATCTCTTATCGTGATTGCGTGGATTTATTTTTTTTGAGTGGCTTGAACCGGACCTAGATTAGTTGAGTGATGAGCGAGCATTGGGGAGATCCACATTGTTTAGATTTCGACCAAGTTGATATATGTGTGCTTAGTTTCGAAATTTGCATCGTCTACTTGCTTGATGAGATCATATTTGCATGATTTGATTTGTTTGGCTAGTTAATTGATGTTGAGAATTTCGGATTGATTGGTGCTGCTTCATGTCGTCGTTTTTCATGTTTTTGTTTTGAGTATGTGTGTTTATTTCGTGTCTTAGTTTTGTTCGTGTCTTTGTGTCCTTGTTATGTCGTGTCTTTGTTTTCCTTGAATCTTTTATTTTTGTTTTGAGTCTTGGGGATTGGCCGAAATGACTAAGTACTTATCTTTTGTCTCTCCTTATACTCAAGGGCGGGTATAAATCAAGTGTAAGTATATTTGATGAGTCATTTTCGTACTTAGTAATTTCAGGCCGAAAAGTGCGTCAATTGGCCAACCGGTTCACTCGCAGTGGCGAAAAATGCAGGTTTTAGGTGCTGACGTGGCATGATGATGAGGATAATATTTGGCGATTTTTGATGATGAAAAGGCACGGAATTGATGACGTGGGTGTGGATTTGTTGAGAATGAAAGAATCTTAAAGATATTTTGTGGTATATAAGGAAATATATTATTTCCTTATCTA
This sequence comes from Lavandula angustifolia, assembly GCA_028984105.1. Lineage (NCBI taxonomy): Eukaryota > Viridiplantae > Streptophyta > Magnoliopsida > Lamiales > Lamiaceae > Lavandula > Lavandula angustifolia. The sequence continues at coordinate 16,609,756 of CM054823.1, forward strand.
TCCAAATCTCTTTCCTAATCAAAGAAGATTTAAACTAGCTTGGAGAGGAAGAAAATGAGGAGTATATAAGGAGTTGAAGAGGACGAAAATCACAAGCCTTGAACACGCCATCAACCGAGCCAACATTCTTTCCGTTGCTCCCTTCTGTTCGAGAATTCCGCCGCCGCCGCCGAACCATTCCTGCCGTAGCCGATCGCCGCCGAAGACCACCGAAGCATTTCCCGATTTCCGTAGTTAAAGTTGAAGAAGAAACATCATTTAATTTCCGTTATTTATGCTTTTAAATTTCGTAGTTGAATTCTAGTTTTAATTTCTATTCATAGTTAATCGTTTTCGTAGGAACATAATATTTACGTTTGAACTTCATTGCTATTTTAATTCAAGTTTTAGTTTCATTTCGTAGGCTTAATTATTATGTTAATTCGTGCTTTAGTTATTTTAATTTTCGTTCATGCTAGATCTAGGGTTTTTCATGTCTAAGTTTCTATTCTGTAAACTGTCCCAATTGCCCAACCGAACCGTCTGCATGAGTAGCTAAACTTTTTAGGGTCCGACAGAATGTAAATGGACACGTGAACAGTACATGAGGCTTAGGTTCGAATAATTAATCAAAAGGGTTTCGGGTTAATTCTGAATTAATTAATTTGGCTAGTAATTTAGGCTTGATCACCCTAGGTTGCGCAGTCTGTAGCTAACTTAGTACTTTCATCATTTCTCATGGAACAAGGCTAGGTAAGTAGCAAAATTATTCATTAGAATAGTTGGATTAAACCGATAGGAGACTATTAGATGCCCAACATACGAGTAGGATCCTATACTAGGCTCCCTTAGTTCGATAAAGTTGTCTAGCTATTAAATCTATTGATTGCCCAACAACATAGGTTGTAGCTAGGTTAGGGAAGTAGCCGTTTCGATGCCCAACATAGCGGTTACCGACTAAGTAAGTGGGAGTGAGGGTTGTGTCAGTTTAACTACGGCAATCTATAACTAGTAGATTCTTGAGATTAATTCATATTAAGTGCCGAGGATTGGAATTACGTGTGTGTGAATATTCTACTGGACCTGCCTTTCAATTGGCCAGTTCATACAGTTTATTTTCAGTTTTCAGTTTTTATAATTTCTTTCAGTTTACAAATTTCTTAGCTTAGATTAAAACCCAATTCTTGCGTGGCTGCTAACCAAAACCATAGATAAGTAGAAAATAAAGTGTCTAGTCGTCCGTTCCCTGTGTTCGATACCCTGTGAACTATACTGATATAATTCTCTAATTTTGCAGGATTATTTTGTGCAATACAACGATCACCAAAGGGTCTTGACAACTATAAAGAGTGGAGGAGAAACCTTACACTAATGTTCCAAAATGAGAAATTCTTATATGTTCTCAGTACCCCTGAGCCTGAACTCCCCAAAGAAGGGGCGACTGAGGAGCAGATAAGGGAATCTGAAAAGTGGGTAGAGGATAATAACAAGACTCGTTTTGTCATTCTATCCACTATGGTTGATTCTCTTGCTTCACAGTATGAAAACATGCCCCATGCAGGAGTGATATGGGATTCCATGGCTGAAAAGTTCGGTGAGACCGATAGATCTCAGAGATTTCATCTCCTAAGGCAAGTTACTACCTGCAAAATGGTTGAAGGTGCATCCGTGCAGGATCATGTTTTATATATGATCGAGCTGCTAGATCGACATGCAAATGTTGGTGGTGTCTTGGATCTTGGCATCAAGATAGATATCATTCTACATTCACTACCTAAGTCGTATGAGAATTTCAGCCTAAATATAATGTCTCCTCTGAGTGTATCCTCTTGACTTTGTCAGTTAGAGTCACATCTTCTTTACTGGACTCTAAGTCTTAGATGGATACGATCTCATGAACAATGACTACTGAAGGTTCAGCCTTCTTCAGTAGCTTGCGCTTCTTCTGCTAAGTAGGACCGGGGTCCTGAGTGGACGGTGCCGGACGCTTGTCGTGAATTCCGCGCCCTATCGACTTCTCAATAGCTATCGCGTTCAAGAACTTAATGTTTTTCTTATCGAAGAGGAACGCGTCACTGAAGGCTACTCTTCCATGGCAATGATCCTCGATCAGGATTGACACTTTGCTGCCGTAGAGAAGTTTCCCTTTAGGAATCAGTTGGAGGGATGTCTTGTCCTCATTTACGATGAACTTCTGGAACTAAACTCTGAATTCTTGCAGGATGAACTCATTCCAATTGACCTGAACTCCATCCATGATTGCCATCATGATCTGAATTCTGACCCTAGAAAGCTGGTCATAAGATCCGGCGGAGCTAGTCAGCACTTGGTTGACAATGTAGGTCAACCCTTTGTCCCCTTGTTCGGAAGCTGGAAGCTCTGCTGAAGGCACTCAGCTACATCTATATCAGTTATCTTCTCTTCCCAGATATTGTTACTCGTTTCTTGCTGGTAGGATATGCAAGAAATATCTTGATGATCTTCATTCTGGCGAAGATTCATGAAGAACTCAGTAACTTGACGGGGGAGGCAGTGAAGAGGAACCCTAGAAAGTAGGGTCTACAGGCCAGATGACTGAAGAGCGTCGAAGATAGCCTGCATGCAATCCACTTCACAAGATCTGAACACGAGTGTTGGCTCGAACCAAACTCTCTTGTTAAGAATGATCTCCTCCATGTCTAACAGGATCAGAACTTCGTTACTGGGTGAAGTTGCATTTGAGTGATTTACTAGATCTGCAAAACAAATGTTAGCACTCGAAAATAGAGTAAATCAGTTTCTAGCAGATTAAAGTAAAGAAATTTACGGAAAAGATTGTGCTTGAAGATGATAGATTTCTAATGCAGCTTGATATGCCGAGCATAGAGTTTGATCAAAAATGGCGGAAAGAGTAACTTACAAATATGGATACGTGCGCATATATATCTCTAATGAATATGAACGGTTTTATCAGCGCATGGTTAAGATTAAAACTGAATTTTAGGCGTGGATTGCTCAGATTAAATGATATAATAGGTTATGATTACTGTAACGCCAATAATCTTGACCTGCATATACTATCGTTTAAAAGGTAAGGTAAGATTACATGCATTTAATGCGCCACGGTCAGCATATGGAATCTCGTGCTTTTAATGAAAATGCTTTTATTAGTGACATCCTAGGACTATTAATGGCGGGAAATAAATGCAATGACATGTTGAATATAATATGCTGAATAAATACTCATAACTTGTCAGCTGAACATAGTAGTCAGCTGATACCACTGTGTAGATGCTGAGTATTTCAGCACTTTAATTCACCTTACTCAATTGTACTGAGAGTAAGTTCCCCATTACTTAGTACTTCCGGGATCGTCTTACTGAATTGAGTCAGTAGGATCTAGTAGACCCAGTTCTACTAAGAGTTCGTTGAATCTAGTCTCAGCTAGAGGTTTGGTCAGTAAGTCGGCCCTTTGCGTATCAGTATGGATTTTCTCCATTCTTATATCTTTCTTTTCGATATGGTCTCGGATGAAGTGATGTTGTATGTCCACGTGCTTGCATCTTGTGTGAAGAATAGGATTCTGAGTGATTGCAATGGCACTGGTATTATCGCAATAGATCGATATTTCATCTTGATATACATCGTAATCTCTTAATTATTGTCGTAGCCATAGAATCTGGACGCAATAGCTTTCGAAAATCATATATTCAGCTTGAGTAGTGGATGTAGCTACTGAGTGTTGTTACTTTGAAAACCACGATATTAGCTTGCTGCCTAGGAACTGACACGTTCCTGAAGTTGATTTCCTGTTAATTCGACATCCTACAGAATTAGCATCAGAATAGCCAGTTAGTTCAAGATTATCATCAACAGGATACCATAGCCCAACATCAAGTGTTCCTTTCAGGTAACGGAGAATCTTCTTTGCTGAGTCGATATGACTTCGCTTGAGATTCGCCTGAAATCTCGCGCATACACCTACAACATAGGTTATATCAGGTCTGCTGGCAGTTAGATATAATAATGAACTAATAATAGTACGATAATCAGTTGAGTTAACAGATACTCCCTCTTTATCAAGATCAATCTTAAGATTTGTATTTATGGGTATATTCACTAATTTTCTTGATTCGCAACCGAATTTCTTGTTGAGATCTCTAGTATTTTATGCTTGATTAGTGACTACTCCATTCTTTGATTGATTCACTTCAAGTCCAAGGAAATAATTCATTTCTTCCATCATAGACATCTCAAATTTATCTTTCATCATCTTTTCGAATTTTTGACACATGATCACATTCTTAGATCTAAAGATGATATTGTCCACATAGATCTGCACCAGTAGAATGTCATTTTCTGACTTGATACTGAATATGGTGTGATCTACCTTTCCCTTCTGAAAACTTTCTGAAGTAGAAAGTCTGAGAGGGTATCATACCAAGCCATGGGTGCTTGTTTTAACACATACAGAGCTTTCTTGAGTCTGTATACTTGATGTCTCTGCTGAAAGCCGGGATGTTGTTCTACATAGACTTTCTCCTTCAGCACACCATTGAAGAGACCGACTTAACATCCATCTGATATACTGTGAACTATTGATGAGTTATATAAGCTAGGAACAGACGAATGAGTTCCAATCTTGCAACTGGAGTGAATGTTTCATCAAAGTATATTCCTTCAGATTGACAATAATCTTTAGCAACTAGTCTGGCTTTGTTCCTGACGATGACGTTGTTTTCATCTCGCTTTTTTTTTAAAACCCACTTAGTTCCTATTACATGTTGGTGTCTGGGTCTGTCTACATGGTCCCATACGTCGTTTCTAGTGAATTGGTTGAGCTCTTCTAGCATGGTGGTGATCTAATCAGCGTCATTAAGTGTATCCTCAATTGATTGAGGTTCTTCAGTAGATAAGAAGCATGAGTATAGAACACGTTCTCCTTGACAGAATTTGGATCTTGTCTTAACGCTTGCTGATGGATCCCTGATTATAAGATCTGATGTATGAGCATCTAACCACGAACGACGATGTCTTGTTACATCCTCTGAAATTGATTCTGCACAGATAGTCAGATTATGAGGAATTTTAGTAGTGTTATTTTGTGTCTGAAGCAATTCAGTAACAAGATCAGGATCTACTGAGTCACCAGATTCAGGGGCATTCAGCTTAGGACCATCAGTAGTTCCCCCTGAGTTGTTATTCTCAGTAGAGGTCTCAGTTACTGTTGGGAGATGATTCAATAGTTAATTTGGCTGATCCCAAAACCTCATTCGGATTGATGAACCATTACGTTGTAATAGTTAACACCTTTGTCTCTTGAGTGTTTCAGACTCAGTAGACTCGCCTTGAGCATGGTCCGGCTCAGAAGTTTCGTCTGCTGTCTCTCAGTAGACCTTCTGCCGCAGTGCCATGGAGTGAAGATTCAATATGGCTGGACTCAGCACGAGCAGCATACTGAAAGGTGTTCAGGAGTCAGTCGAACTTGACTCAGCAGGAGCAGTTTACTGAACTCAAAGTTTGGCCCTCAGCAGTGTTTGACTCCTTAGGAGCAACTTACTGAACCTTTCGGTCAGACTCGGCAACGGCCTGTAAGTTGCTTTAACTAACAGTGGACTTCAAGTCAATTTCAGTAAAGTTGTCCGAGGTCGTACATCAGAGAATAAGTCAGCTTCAATATCCACCTTGAAGTCTGAAAAAGTCTCAACCAGTATCTGTACCTCGACCAATGACAAGCAGCCAGCTGGCAAAGTTTCCGACAAAAACTGCAACTCAACCACTTTCTTGTAAAGAAAGGGGACTCTACAGAATTCAAAAAAGAGTTTTTTGCTACTTATAGAGTGACACGTGGATAGTTCGTCTCCAACGGATCTATTCACAACTCACGTCTATAAATTAAGGGAAGGTTGTATTTGCACAAGCCGCACTACACGATCATACAAGCGACCTATCGAGGGAACCCAAGCTTTCAAAGAACTCAAGCTCTAGAATTCATAAATGAATATTCAAGTGAAGAATACAAACCCAGAGAGATTATTCCTCATTATTCTTCGCTCTAGAAGCCTTTCTTGTCCCCACTCTCTAACCTAAGCTCAATGTAATATCCATAGCTTAGATCGAAGGAGTTCATTTATTGAACTGTTCTTTGTGTTAAGAACTCCTTCATAGTGGGAGATACATTCAAACAAACTGTTTGACCCTGTAAACTGAGACTTGCTCAGTATGATCACAAGTTACAGTTTGTCTAGTGCATAAACTAACTGGGACTAACTAAGTATAATAAAAAAGTTTCCTGCCTTGTTCAGGACAGTGGACGTAGGATCTTGCGTATCCGAACCACTTTAAAAATTGTTGTCATTAATTGTTGCGTTGATTACCTGTTCATAACTAATATATTTACAAATCATACAACAAGATTTTTAGTACAAGCTTAAAACATCGCTCTAATCTACTTAATCTGATTTTGATAAACAAACATTTTCAAACAAACTTAATCGGGCCTACACTTCCGCACGCTACTGAACGTTGCTGAACGCTACTAAATTTTGACATTAAGTCAGCTAGCAGAGCTTAACACTTTCAGTCACTTTGTCCACGCGATCAAGGACAACTTACTTGGTCTGCTGAATTCATTAGTAGACATGTTTCGTTTATTGGACTGCTCGCGTTTGAGTTTGAAAAAGGTTTTCAGGCGTATTCACCCTCCCCCCCCTCCCTCTACACCTGACCGTTTGACTCGGAGCCAATAATTGGTATCAGAGCAGGAGTTCTTTTGACTCTTTTTGCCTGAAACTGGTCTACTTGAACTGATCCTTTGAAAATGTGTTTAACAACATACATATCTTCATACATCCTTAACCCATAAACTATACTTTATGTCTGATATGTCAGGATTTCTGATGGTACCCATGTTCTCAGTGGAGAACTATGGCGTATGGCGCATGAGAATGGAGGCGCATGTAACTCACTACATGATAGCATGTTTCATGTGCTAGAAATCGGTCCTATCATTCCTCTCATTAACAGCGTTAAATTCATTGAGGAAGGTGGAACCGAGATAGGGGAGATGATCCTCAAGAACAAATCTGACTACACGCCTGAAGAAAAAAAGCTTCATAATCTAGATAGAGTTGTACGTAATGCTATTCTAACAACTCTAAGTGACTCTTATCTCGGTTGGGTTCAGGACTGCAAGTCCGCGAAAGAACTCTGGGATGCACTGGCATTACTAAGTCGGGGACTCAGAAGATCAAGAACAACAAACTAACGCTGGAGTTCCAGAAGCTTGAGAGACTCACCCTCATGCCCAATGAGAGAATTGAAGATCTGAACGACAGATTCACAAGCATAATGAACACAATCAACGGGCTAGGGATGACACTCTCGAATAGTAAGATGAACCTGAAGATACTGTGGGCATTGTCTGAAGGACGCTAGAGTTCATTCGCCACGTATCTTCGATACTCTGACCTTGATTCTGTTTTTACTGATCATACATTTTCTAAATTAAAGGCACAAGAGTTAGAATTCAGTCTACCTCACAAGATAAGTGATGGAGCTGATACTACACATGATCATGCTCTAAAGGCATCAGTCAACACTCCACCAACATCAGTGAGCAATCAAACAACTTCAACAAGCTCAGTCTCGATTCCTACTGAAGGAACCTTGGCTGAACGATATGCTCTGCTGGCCCTTAAGTACCAGAGAGAGAAGGATAGGAGGATCAAGCTGAAGAAATCCTACCGAAAATCCCAAGGTAAGTATGATTCACCTTCTAAAGGAGATCATAACCACAAACTCTCTGAATGAAGAATCTGCTTCCAAGCCTAAAAAGAAGAACATAAATCAAGCAGACCCTCTTCATGTTACAACTGCAAGAAAGATGGGCGCTACCAGTACGAGTGTCCAGAGCTGAGTGCAGCTGAGAGAGTTGTGCGTCAAGGTCGAAGAGAGAAGTTCGCCAAAAAGCGCCAAGCATTCATTGCTAGGGAGGTTTCAGATGATTCTGAAGAGGCAGAGAACTTCATGGACTCATCTGATGATGAAGTCTCATTCATCGCAGTAGAAACTGAAGAAAATGAGAAGTGTCTCATGGTCGGAGAAGAGAATGAGGTAAACTCCTATGTAAATTATGTACCCTCTCCACCATGCACACACAATACACAATCTAGTGCAGGTGATCATCTAGAATCTGCACTGCCCTACGAAGCTTTATTAGATTAGCAAATTAGGATGAGTTTGGACTTTAGTAAGACACTTCAGAAGATGGATCTCCTGAGAGCTGAGAATGAGAGACTTTCTAAGTCCTGTCAGGACAGTTTTGAGTCGGCTCAGCTTACCAAGAGACTGAAAGAGGAGAATGAATCTCTGATGACACAGTCTCAGCAGCAAGAAGGACTAATCTCAGCACTGACCAAAGACTTGGCGACGAAAGTCACTGAACTAGGTCTACTGAAGGAGTATTCAGAACTACAGGCACAACACGAAACTCTCAATAAGAGTGATGACATCTAGAAAGTTCTGATGACTGACATATTTCTAGGAGCCGAGAAGAAGCTCGAAGCCATGCTTACAAGTCAAAGGCTTGTAACTCATAAGGAAGGGTTAGGCTACAACACTTATGATGCTTCAACCTCAGCTCCACATGATTCAACAGTCATGCTTACTGATAGGTTTGTCAAAGGGAGCACTAAACATTCAAAATACCAGAAACCTTTGACAAAAGACAAGCAAAAGGTGAATGTACCTCATCCCACCTATCAGAAGTATGGAAGACCTCGCTCACAAAATCCCAGTAAGAAGCAAGGGGGAACTTCAGTAAGATGGCCAGATCAATATGGGCCTCTGACTTTGACACACCCAGCTCAGTACGACAATTATTACTATGAGCCAGTAGTCAAGAAGGCACCTAAGATCCATACAAAAGCCACTGAATCAACTCAGAAGGTCAAAAGTCCACCCAAGTAGAAGATTAGGACTACTGAACCTCTGAAGCAGAAAGATTCAACAACACTGAGCCCTTCAGTGAAGTATGTTGACGGGTCAGGAAGGAAGCTGTCTGAGACTACAAAAGTAGTCAGATAGATTTGGATTGCTAAACCACCACTAACTCTTAAGGACCCAAAAGAAACATAAAGGGTACCTAAGTGTGATTTTCTATTTTGCAGGTACAAAAAGACCCATGGTACGTAGATAGCGGATGTTCCAGACACATGACGTACCAAAAGACACTGCTGATAGTTTACATCATACATGAAGGACCCATAATAGAGTTTGGCGACTATGTCAAGGGATACACAAGAGGACATGAAACATTGAATATTGGAACCACTATAGTTCCAAAAGTATCTTATGTTGAAGGGCTCCAACATAACATCCTCTCTGTTAGTCAATTATGTGATAATAATAAAAGAGTGATATTTGACATGGGTTTTTGTGATATACTTGACAAATGCACAGGTAAAATAGTGTTATCAGGAACACGGAAGAAGAACATATATGTTGTAAACTGGAAATCCATGTAGCCTGAAGCTTGTTTGATAGCACAGAACGAAGACAACTGAGTGGTTGTGGCACAGAAGACTCAGCCATCTCAACTTTAAGGTGTTGAAAAAACTAGCGAATGGTTCTCTTGTAAGAGGACTGCCCAAGTGAGCTTTCAAAAAGGAAGAAGAGTGTGAAGCCTGTCTGAAGGGAAAGCAAACAAAGAAAAGCTATCCTTCAATTCTGTCACCATCTACTGACGGAATCCTTCAACTACTTCACATGGATCTTTTTGGGTCAGTTTCCCCTGTGACGATCAGAGGCAAGAAGTACACACTGGTGGTTATTGATGATTATTCCAGATACACGTGGGTAATTTTTATTGCCAACAAGTCTGACGTCAAGAAAATATTGTCGAGGCTACTGAAGAGACTCAGTGTCGAGAAGGACACCAAGATTAAGAAGATCCGTTCTGACAGAGGTACTGAGTTTCTTAACAGAATGGTCAAGGAGTTTTGCGATACTGAAGGAATAGAACATGAGACATTTCCAGCACGTACGCCTCAACAAAATGGTCTTGTTGAGCGGAAAAACAGAAAACTAAAAGAAGCAGCAAGGACCTTAATCGCAGATTCCGGACTACAACTGAAGTTCTGGGGAGAAGCCAAGTGCACGGCATGCTACACTCATAATCGATCATTATTGACAAAAAATCACATGAAGACACCTTATGAATTATGGAACGGGACAATACCTTCTATATCTTATTTCCATATTTTCGGTTGTTCTTGTTTCATTCACAATTATGGGAAGGATCGGCTGAGACTTTTGAAAGCAAATCCGATCAAGGAGTGTTCTTAGGATACTTCATGGTCAGTAAAGCTTTCAGGGTTTTCAACCTCCGGACCCTTTGCATGGAGAAAAGTCCTCATGTGGTTTTTAACGAGTTTGCTACTCAGAACATGAACAGAAGCAACTCAGATTCTGAAGATGTAAGCCAGAAGCTACAGAATCTAAACCTAAACGAAGATTCAGAAATGATTCACTAGTGTTGGGATGATGATTCTTAGAAGATATTCAGAATCAACCCACACTGAATGCAGCAGAGAAGATTGAATCTACTCAACAGAATCAATCCCAGCTATTGGTCGATGAAGATCCTCAAGTAGGTACTGAGACCACAACTGAATGCACTAACTCAGGGGGAACAAATAATGTTCTTGAATCAAATACCCCTGCAGTGGACGATTCATTAGAACCTCAACTTGTTACTGAACTTCTTCAGTTTCAAAATATTACCTCTGAAATGTCTAATACTCTTATTGGTTGTACTGAATCTGTTTCAGAAGAAGAGACAAGGAAACGACTTTCATGGTTAGATACTCACTCTACCGAGCTTATTATTGGTGACCCTTCAGCAGGCGTTAAAACCAGAGCTAATCTCCGATAAGGTGAGAATGCACTGTACTCCTGCTTCTTGTCTACTGAAGAATCTCAGAATATTGAGGAGGCACTGAACGACGCTGACTGGATTATACTATATAAGAGGATCTGAACTAGTTCATACGTAAAGAGGTTTGGGAGCTTGTCGACAAACCCCAACATCAACATGTCATAGGAACAAAATGGATCTTCAAGAACAAGCGAGAAGAAAACAACGTCATTGTCAGAAATAAAGCTCGTCTAGTTGCCAAAGGCTACTATCAAGTTGAGGGAATTGACTTCGATGAAACCTTTGCACCAGTTGCAAGACTGGAAGTTATTCATCTTTTCCTCGCATACGCCTCACATCAAAGATTCAAGGTATATCAGATGGATGTGAAGTGTGCGTTTCTGAATGGCATACTGAAGGAAGAGGTATATGTAGAGCAACCTCCCGGCTTTCAGCATGGACACCAAGTATACAGACTCAGGAAAGCACTTTATGGGTTAAAACAAGCACCCAAGGCTTGGTATGATACCCTTTCAGATTTCCTCCTTCAGAAAGGTTTTCGCAAAGACACCGTACCCCGTAGATTATTCAGTATCAGACTGAACGATTATATTTTTCTAGTACAAGTCTACGTGGATGACATCATCTTCGGATATCAGAATGTAACCATGTGTCAAAAATTTTAGAAGATGATGAAAGATAAGTTCGAAATGTCATTGATGGGCGAGATTAATTTCTTTCTTGGACTTCAGGTTAAACAAACTGATAGAGGGATATTCATCAATCAAGCCAAATACACTAAGGAACTTATCAAGAAATTCGGTTGCGAGTTCAACAAACCAGTCAAAATCCCTATGAACACAAACTTTCATATCGATCTTGATAAAGAGGTAGTATCAGTAGCCTCTACTGACTATCGCGCTTTAATTGGTTCATTATTATATCTAACTGCTAGTCGACTTAACGTAACTTATACTGTAGGTGTCTGTGCTCGATTTCAGGCGAATCCTAAGCTGTGCTATATGGATTCAGTAAAGATGATTCTCCGCTATCTCAAAGGCACACCTGACAGAGGGTTATGGTATCCAGTAGATAATAATTTTGAATTAACTGGCTATACTGATGCTGACTATGCAGGTTGCAGGCTCAACCGAAAATCAACTTCAGGAACGTATCAATTCCTCGACAGCAAGCTGATTTCATGGTTCTCCAAGAAACAACACTTAATAGCCACATCCACTATATGGTTGCCGGAAGTTGTTGTGCCCAGATCCTTTGGCTTCGACAACAATTGAGCGACTACGATGTAATTCAGAATGAAGTGCCAATATACTGTGACAGTACCAGTGCCATTGCCATCTCGCAGAATCCTGTTGTACATACAAGATGCAAGCACGTGGACATTCGATATCACTTCATTCGTGATCATGTCGAGAAGAAGGACGTCAAATTGGAGAAAATCCATACTGACATTCAGAGGGCTGATATACTGACCAAGCCTCTACCTGAAGCTAGATTCAGAGATATTTTATTAAAGCTCGATCTCCTGGAACCTACTAACTCACTCAGTAAGCATTTCAGATGGAGTGTCCTCGGTAAGGGGGAACACTCAGTCTATATTGAATTTGTTCAGTTCAGAGATTCAGCAACCATCTACACGACGTATCAGCTGACTACAATGTTCAGCTTAGGTTTACGTATCTCTTCCAGTAGTAAACTCAGCATAAAAAGGTTTTATGATATCAGTTCAGAATCGCATTTATTGCCTTAGAGAATATCATTTATTAAAATCGTTTTCATTTATTACACGATATTCTATGCATCTTTGCTGAAGCTACTTTTCATTAAATGCATGCCGTATCATCTTACCTCTATAAGCTGTATTAGTCTGAGATTTGACTTAGGCGGCACACTCATCATTACTTTTTTATCAAATAAAATTATGATCGTCCAACTAGAAAAGCAGGATTTAATCCTAACCATCGATCATAAAACGTTTCATATTCAAAAACCTATTTATCGACGTGATCATCTCAAAACCGCCATTTTCGCTCTGCAAAATATCTTAGAACTCTCTGAAAAACACACTCAGCATACTGCTTGTTTTAATATATTTCACAGATTTTCTTACGGTAAATCTTACTTTCTATAGCACTCATGCTGACTAAATCTATTTTCAAGTGCTAACCATTGTTTTTGCAGATAGTCATGACGAACCTTGCAGTCGTTTCTCCTCTTGACATCATTGAGATTTTGGAGAAGGACCGGGTGTGGTGTGAACCAGTCATGGAGTTTGACTCCAGTGAACTGGAGTACATGGATGATGTCTACGATGCTTTGAGAGCATCCGGACTGGAGTAGTTTCTCTCGAAGAAACCATCGTTCTTCCTACCTCGCCAGATCGCTGAGCTCTTTCTTAACCTTGAGGAGGAAGACGGAGACTTGTTTGGGACTTTCCAGATTCCCAAGATTCAGGACCCATCCAAGGCGGCTCCCATACTGAAGAGGATGTCACTAAAGTAAGCTTTGGACAGAAGCTTCAGACTTCCCAACGAAGGCATCAGTCCTCGGGATATTAGGATGATGACATAGACGACTACCTGACGTTGTTTTGCGGGAAGCCCACAACCTTCAGAGCTGCATTTCCCAAGAGCAGCATGCTTCCTCAATTCAGGACCTTGGCGTACATTGTAAAGCAGATTCTGACTAGCCAGGCCGGCTCTTTTGATTAGGTATCGAGGCCGAAACTCCAAATGATGATGGCCATATCTGACAAGGCTCAGATTAATTGGGCATATGTCTTCATCAGAGAGTTTCAAGCTCAAGAGTCGAAGTTCGATCGATCAGCAGCTCGCCCGAGTGCTAAAGGAAAGCTTCTATACGGGATGAAGCTCTCAATTATGATCAAGGACTTCTGTGGAATTGATCAGATCACTTATACTGACAAAGAATATTTCAATCCAAAGAAGATCAGGTTCCATAGCCAAGCCAGCTCATTGCAGTAGATTAGCATTGGTGCTAATGAGGGTAAGGGCAAGAGGAAAGCCCAAACCCCAGTCAAGAAGGGTGCTACCCTGAAGAAGAAGAAGAAGGCTTCTGAGCAAGCCATTGTAGTAGCCCCTACTGTCCTCTAGCTAAGAGATGAGGACACTGAGTCAACTGAGAAGACTGATTCAGAAGAGAAGGCAAAGTCAGTTGAGAAGGATGCCTCGGCATACAAAGCAGACTTAGTGGAATAGGGAACTTCACCTCATGTCAGTACTCCTACTCCCCTTTCTCCACTAAACGTCCCACCACTCAGCAGCATGCCTTCTGCTGAGAAAAGACAGTCTCCCATATATATTGAGGAGATGGAGACTGACATTGAAGTCGAGACTTTTGGGTTTGACCTTTCACTGCTTCAATCTAGAGCAACCCAAGAGGTCTCAGAATACATTCCTGAAATCGCCAGTCATTCTGACTTGGTTGATATTGCCAATAGGGCTAAGCTTCAGATGTTGTATAGATTCCGGGACTGGATCACTTTAGAGCAACTGATCCGATTCAAGTCCTCGGAACTACTGAACGCAGACGAGCTACAACTTCAATAGCAGATAGGCTACGAAGAGCCTGCTGATCTCAGCTCGTTCGATGACCTTAGGACGGCTATGCTGGCCTTGCTTGAAGATAGATATCCATCTTCAGCAGCCGACCCTATGGAAGGTTCAGCAGGTTCCAATGACCAGGAACCGCTCAGTGATGCAGGAACTAAGAAGTCAACAGGAGAAGGAGGGAGAACAACCTTCAAATGACCATCACAACTCCCCCCCCTCCTTCTGGATCGGAAATAGAAGGTACCTCTTACTCTGCTGACCCTGAACAACTGTTGTTGGGGTCATCTTATGAGGTTGGCTTTTAATGCTAAGTGCCAAAAGTTGAAGGGAGTGGATCTATCATCACACTCTAACTCATGAACATAGAATTTCAACACTTCAGAATGAGTGTGAGCTGAAGATTGATGCAAAGCTGAAGAAGATTGAAAAACTTGTAGATCTCTCTCAGCGCAAGTATGCTGAAGAACTCATTACTGAGAGGAATGATCTACACATCAAGTTCGAAAGTCTTCAAAAAACCTTGGATGAGCTCACCAATTCTTATCAAACGCTCAGTTCTAATGTAGTTACTCTTCCCACCACTCACCTATTAGATGATGCCAAAAAGGGGGAAAGACTAAGAGCTCTAAGTCAAATAAGAGCAAGACTGAAAAGACTAAGAGCTCTAAGGCGGAAAAGACCAAGACTGAAAAGACTAAGAGTGATCATCTAAGGGGGAAGTAACTAAGGTTATTGCTCAGGGTGTCTCAGCAGGAGATGTAGTAGTTGAGACAGGCCCAAGTGGCTTAGGACCCAAGAAGGCAGAAACCGGCACTTCTGAACCTACTCAGAAGATCATTAAGGAAGTGGCCGCGTTTTTGGAGGAGTATGATGCTGAAGACACTCCTCTGCCTCCACCTGTATCTGGGAAAGGAAAGGAAATTATGAAAATTCCTCCTCGTCCCCAAAGATACATAAGCTCAACAAAGTAGGCTCAAATTGATGCAAATGAGAAACTGGCTCGGGAAATTGCTGAGGCTGAAGCGGCTAAGAAGCCTAAGAAGGCTCCTACAAAAGCCAGAACTAAGGTACCTGCTAGGAAGCCTATTCAGAGGCAGGTTGCCTGAAAGCATACTCTCCAAGATGATGAGGACAAAGAGAAAGAAAAAGAGAGAGAAGCTGAGAAAAAAGGCTGATACATCCAAGCAAACAAAGAAACAGGCTGAGCCTACCATTGACGAGTTGATTGATCTCAGCATAAGAGCTCTTGATTCCAGAGCTTAGTGGCATCAGCTAGCAGAATCTAGAAGAAAGCAGACAGAAGCCAAGGAGAAGGCGGCAGAAGAGACACGAGAAGCTGAGAGACTTAAGCCTAAGCCTCTACCTCCTAAGGACAGGGACATCCCCACAACCCCCAAATTCTATAGACGAGGTAGGAAACCAAATGAGCTGAAGACTTACATATGGCCTCATGTAGACAAGTGGATGCCCTGGGAGAAAAATCAGCTATGGGAGACGATCAAAATTGAATTCATCAAGAGATACTATGTTCGGAAGCTTTGGCCTGACTCCGACAAAGCTGAGATGTTTGTTGACTGGATAGACAAATATGATCCTGACATCTATGAGATAGTTCAGAAATCCATCATTGATGATAATATCACTATTATGACTCCGGCCTTCAGAACTCTACCTCCACCGCTGAAGTTGGATGAATCACTTTTCACAGCAGAGGTAGAAGAAGCGAGGGATGCAACTAGGAGAAAATATCTTGATCCTAAAGATGCAGAAGATCTTCCAAGATATCTCCAGCTGAGGAAAGACACCTTCAAGCTTTATAGACTTCCGTTGCCTGAGGACAAATCGAAAGATTCTTAAGGCAAAGATTCAGTGTCTTAAATCTTCTAGGAAGTAGTTTAGCTTGATAGTGTTGATAGCTTTCCTAGTGTAGCATTGATGTAACTTTACTCAATCTCTTATCATTTAATACATCAGTTGCTACCTGGCCCGACAATTTCTCATTGTCTCTATGGCCCGCTTCGTGTTTATTTAACACTCAAAATCACCTAAGTGATTACTGACTCACACACTCACTTTTTATCTATGTGTTCTGTATTTGCTTAGATTAGAAACTTGAAGATACATCTCCATAGATTCTCATTGTAATAACTGTAAGGAGTCTGTATATGATAGTTCTTTAGAGTGTTAGATTGATATACAGTGATAGGTTTTGGCATCAACAAATAGGGGAAAATTATTAGGAAAAGATTAAGTAGTTGATTTGGCTAATCCCAAAACCTTATTCTGATTGATGAACCATTACGTTGTAAAAGTTAACACCTTTGTCTCTTGAGTGTTTCAGACTCAGTAGACTCACCTTCAGCATGGTCTGGCTCAGAAGTTCTGTTTGCTGTCTCTCAGTAGACCAAATGTGTTAGTTTACTGAAGTCAGATTTTGGCCCTCAGTAGTGTTGGACTCAGCAGGAGGCCCCTACTGAACCTTTCGGTCAGACTCAGCAACGGCCTGTCAGTTGCTTTAACTGACAGTGGACTTCAAGTCAATTTCAGTAGAGTTGTCTGAGGTCGTACATCAGAGAATAAGTCAGCTTCAGTATCAACCTTGAAATCTGAAAAAATCTCAACTACTATTTGTACCTCGACCAATGACAAGCAGCCAGCTAGCAAAGTTTCCGACAAAAGCTGCAAATCAACATCTTTCCTATAAAGAAAGGGAACTCTACAAAATTCAAAAAGAGCCGTTTGCTACCTATAGAGTGACATGTGGACAGTTCGTCTCCAACGGATCTATTCATAACTCACGTCTATAAATAGAGGGAAGGTCGTATTCGCACGAGTCGCACTACACGATCATACAAGCGAACTATCGAGGGAACCCAAACTTTCAAAGAACTCAAGCTCTAGAATTCATAAATGAATATTCAAGTGAAGAACACGAACCCAGAGAGATTATTCCTCATTGTTCTTCGCTCTAGAAGCCTTCATGTGCCCACCCTCCAACCTAAGTTCATTGTCATATTCATAGCTTAGATCAAAGGAGTTCACTTGTTGAACTGTTCTTAGTGTTAAGAACTCCTTCATAGATGGAGATACATTCAAACAAACTGTTTGACCCTGTAAACTGAGACTTGCTCAGTATAATCACAAGTTACAGTTTGTCCAATGCACAAACTAACTGAGACTAAATGAGTATAATAAAATAGTTTCTTTCCTTGTTAAGGAGAGTGGACGTAGGATCTTGCGTATCCGAACCACTTTAAAAACTGTTTTGTCATTAACTGTTGCATTGATTAAAATATATTTACAAAATCATACAACATCATTTTCAGTACAAGCTTAAAACGTCGCACTAATCTACTGAATCTGATTTTGATAAACTAACATTTTCAAACAAACTTAATCGGGCCTACACTTCCGCACGCTACTCAACGTTGTTGAACGCTACTGAATTATGACATTAAGTCAGCTAGTAGAGCTCAGCACCTTCAGTCACTCTGTCCACGCGATCAAGAACAGCTTGCTTGGTCTGCTGAATTCATTCAGTAGACATCTTTCGTTTATCGGACTGTTTGTGTTTGAGTTTGTTCAGGTGTATTCACCTCCCCCCCCCCTTCTACAGCTGAACGTTTGACTCGGGATCAACAGTTACCATAGGGTTATCGACCTGAGTTACTGGGATTGATTATGTTCAGTAGAATCAACCGGTTCAGCTACATTGCCTGTTGGTTGGTTCTAAATCTCATCATCTGAATCATCATCCCAACAATGCTGGGTTTTTTCTATGTTATCATTCAAGCTTAGATCTTATTCATGTTCTCAGAAGTAAATTCGTTAAATATAACATGAGGGCTTTCCTCCAAGCAAAGGGTCTGGTAGTTAAAGACCCTGAAAGCTTTGCTAACCCTGGAGTATCCTAAGAATACCCCCTAGTCTGAACTGCTATCAAAGACCTTTGACTGATCATTTCCATTATTGTGGATAAAGCACGAACAACCAAATATATGGAAATGCAAAATAGAAGCCGTTATCCCTTTCTATAATTCATATGGTGCCTTCAAGCGCATCTGACTCAATAAAGACCGATTTTGACTATAGCAGGTTGTGTCAATAGCTTCTACCCAAAACTTTGATGGTACACTTGAATCTGCGAGTAGTGTTCTTGTTGCTTCTTTGAGTGTTCTGTTCTTTCTTTCAGCAAGACCGTTTTGTTGAGGTGTACGTGCAGGTGAGGTTTTATGTTAAATCCCATCGGCTTCGTAGTAGTCTTTCATCATTGAGTTTGGAAACTCTGTTCCACGATCTGAGTGTATTTGTTGAATCTTGATATCCTTCTCGACACTCAATCGTTTCAATAGCTTTGGCAGTTCAATTTTAACGTCAGATTTGTGTATCTTGAATAGTCATCAATGACTACAAGAGAATATTTCTTTCCCCTGATTGTCACTGGAGAGACTGGACCAAATAGATTCATGTGGAGCAGCTGAAAAATCCCATCAGTAGAAGGTAGCGGAATTGGTGGGTTGCTTGATCTGGTTCGCTTTCCCTTCAGGCATGCTTCATAATTCTTTTGTTTCTTGAATACTTCATTGGGCAGTCCTCGGACTTTAGCTTCTCGTGCTAGCTTTCTCATTGATTTGAAGTTCAGATGACTTAAATCTTCTATGCCACAACCATGTTGTTTTGTCATCTGACTTTTTATGTGCTAACAAGCAGGCTTCAGGTTCAGCGGTATTCCAATCAGCATAGTAGACATTTCTTCTCTGCGAGCCTGATAACATAGTATTTCCTATAGATTTGTCAAGAACATCACAAAAACCTGCGTCAAAAGTTACTTTATTGGAGTTATCACAGAATTGACTGACTGAAAGGAGATTATGTTGAAGTCCTTCACAACATATGATACTCTGGGAACTATGGTAGTCCCTATCTTCAGTGTTCCGTATCCTCTTGTGTATCCTTTGGAGTTGTCACCAAATTCAATTCTGGCTCCTTCTTGCTGAACATAGTTGGTCAGCAGATTCTTTGATGAGTCATATGTCTTGAACATTCGTTGTCCACGATCCAAGGGTCCTTCAGCACCTGCAAAATAAAAACAAATTCAGGTACCATTTGGGTTCAGGTTGGGTCCTTATAGGTTAGTGGATTTTGGGATCCAAATCTGTCTAATAACCCTAGTGGTTTCAGATTTCTTCTTGCCCTTGTTGTCAGCTGATCTCTCTGTTGAATTGGGAGATACTGACTTCTTTATCTTCTGAGGTTTAGGTTTCTCCTTCTTTTGCTGAACCTTTGGACTTTTGTTTCTGGGCTCATAATAGTGTGATCCATACTGAGCTGAATGAGTGTATTGTGGATGGCCATATTGTTCTGCCCACCGACTTTCTTGGTTCCCCCTGAATTGGATCTGGGTGTTCTGGGGCTTGAACCATGAGTCTTCTTGAGGTAGCTGGGTTTAGGTGCTTTCATCTTCTATTTGTCCTTAGTCTGAAGGGTTGAGAATTCAGCATATTGGGTTCCCCCTTCGACAAATCTGTCAGCCAGCTGATCTGAGTTTTTCTGTCCTGAAGTAGTTGCTTCATATGTATAACCAACTCCTTCCTTCGTAGAGCATGGTCTCTGTGATCTCAGCAACTTTTCACCTTTTCTTTAGCTCCTAAGTATTGCTCAGTCATTAAGGTTCTCCAAACCTCATCGCTTTTCCTCAGAGCTTCATACTCAGCTCTTGCCTGTGTAAGCTTGTCCTTTAGACTAGCAATTTTAGTTTCTTTCTCTGAGTTGTCTTTGGTCAGAACTGATATTTGACATTCTTATTGTTAAGACTTAGTCATCAGAGAATTTATCTCTTCCTTCTGTCTTAAAATAAGTCCTTCAGAATCAGTTGAGTCCTGACTTCTCATTGAAAGTCTCTGATTCTCAGCTCTCAGGAGTTCCATCTCCTAAACTGTTCTACTGAATTGATTGCTCATTTGAATCTGTTCCTCCAACATTTCTTCATTTGCACGAACCACATCCAAGGGTTCACCTGTGATAGAGCTTGTGTTGTGTGTGCATGGTGAAGAGGAGCATATATTAGAATTGGAGTTTACCTCAGTCTCTTCTCCAGCAATAAGGCACAGTTCAGTATCTTCTTCAACTTCGTTTGATATGAATGTTGCTTCATCATTGGATGACTCCATGAACAGCTCTTCATCACTCGAGCAATCGGATAGCTCTTTGACTATGTAGGCTTGCCTCTTTCTAATGAACTTGTCTCGCCTGGCTTTCCTTTCTGCTCTTTCAGCTGTCGTGAGCTCTGGACATTCATATTAGTAATGCCCAGTCTTTTTGCAGTTATAGCACGTTGAATTTCTGCCTTATTTTCTTGGTGTCTCATTCAGTCCAGTGGATACATTCAGGTAGAGATTTAGATTCACCTTTCAGATGACTATTTTCTCTATTACCTTGATAACCTTTTGAAGCTTTCTTCATCTTCATCTTTATGAGCTTGTCCTTCTCCTTTTGGTATTTGACTGAAATGAGAGCGTATTTCTCAGCTAAGTTATCAGCGGTAGGGATCATCATGGAACTTCAAGCTAATTGACTTGTTACTGAGGGACTTGCTCCAGGTGTGCTGATTATTGCCAAGCATGATCCATTGGCACTTCAGTCTCAGCACCTTGGGTATGTGGAAGATAGAATTCAAACTCATCTACTTTCAGTTCTAAAAATATATAATCAGGAGTAACAGAGTTTTAGTTAGTTCTTCGCAAACAAGTAGCAAATGAGTACCACTTGGGCCTAGAAAGAGCCCTTAAAAATTTAGTGTTGGTCTCATTGTTACTGAATGTTTTTCACAGTCCACTGTTGATGTTGATTTGATTCATGAATCGGATGCTGAAATTATCAATCGACTCTCTGGGTATCATTGGAAACGTCTCAAGCTTCTGCAGCTCTAACTCCAGTTTATTTTCTTTGATTTGCAGAGTTCCTTGGCTCAGTACTGCAAGAGAATCCCAGAGCTCTTTGGCAGTCTTGCAGTCGTGCACCCTACCGAGGTGTGAATTACTGAGCGTAGTCAGTATTGCGTTGCGTGCTACTCGATCAAGATTGTGCATCTTTCTCTCTTCCAGTGTAAAGTGGCTTTTATCCTTGGGAACCTTCGGGCCGGTTCTGGCACCTATTGCTGCTACGGTTGTGAGCTCGACGCTGTCAACCATCGGAACAATGGGTCTTTTCTTCAGGATGTCAGTCATAGTGTCATGTAGAGAAAATGGTTTTTCGGGATCTGTTCGAGTAGACCGATTTTCAAAAAATGATGATTAGAAGAACATTGCTCTGATACCAATTGTTTATCTAGAGACGAGCCTTCAGGTGTTGGGGGGGGGGGGTGAATACACCTGAATGCAAATTTCAACTCAAACGCGAAAGTCAGTACTACTGAATGTTGCTACTGAACTAGTCAGTTGGCCAAATAAGCTTTCTGGATCGCGTGGGCAGAGAAACCTTCCGCTGA
Source organism: Lavandula angustifolia (assembly GCA_028984105.1). Taxonomy (NCBI): domain Eukaryota; kingdom Viridiplantae; phylum Streptophyta; class Magnoliopsida; order Lamiales; family Lamiaceae; genus Lavandula; species Lavandula angustifolia. The sequence continues at coordinate 16,631,711 of CM054823.1, forward strand.
GTCCTATCTACTGACTTCAGTCGGTGGTATTTGATATTATGTGTGGAAGTGTAGGCCCAAAAATATATTCGTCTCAGTTTGAAAAACCCGTTTTATGCTGATTGCTTAAAAGTCAGTTTTATGCAATATGAACAGTAAACAATGCAACAATAAAAATCGACACATAATTTTTAAAGTGGTTCGGATACACAGGATCCTACGTCCACTGTCCTGAGCAAAGCAGTAGTTCTTGAATTAATTTATATTGAGCAAGTCTCAGTTGATCTGTGCACTGGACAGATGCAGTCTTGTTTGCTTATACTGAGCAAGTCTCAATTAATCTGTGCGCTGGATAGATATCTACTTATAGTCGTAGTGACTTTACAGTTTCAAACACAAGGGTTTGATTTTCTCCTACTATGAAAGAGTTCTTACAATAAGAAATAGTTCAGAAAGTTGAACTCCTTCGAGTTTTCTAAGCTAATCATATTACAATAAGCTTGCTTAGAATAGAGAAAGGGAACAGATGAAACTCTAGAGTGAAGAACTAGAAAGGATCTCTCTGTATGCAAGTTCTTCACTGGGTTCAGCTTTGAGTTTGCTATAGTGTTTGTTCGCTTGAATGCTTGTGTCTCCGTGTTCTTCTTTGCATGAAGACTCTTCTCTATTTATAGCATCGACGTATAAATAGATCAATTAGAGAGAGTCTAGACACGTGTCGAAAACGACAAGGAAAACGACTATCTTCATTTTGAATAATACTGTAGAGATTCCCTCTTTTTCAGTATGGAAGCAGCTTTGTGTCAGAGTAGGTACATTGTTGGGGGCTTCTCATTCGTCGAGGTTAGCGAGTAGGTGAGGGTTGTTCAAACTCCAATAGCATACCGAGTTGACTTCCTCTGATTCCTCGGACCTTTTACTAAATTGTCTCGTACTTCCATTCTTCTGAGATTTCAGCTCGTGGTTCGAATTCATGTGTAGATTCAATGGGTTATATCAATCCCAACTGAGTTCCTGATGCTGAGTTCTTCGGCTGAATGACAGTTAATCTACTGAAACCTATCAGCTAGTGAACTCTAGCTAGCCTACTAAGTTCCTAACATGCTGAGTTTTATAAAACAATCAACCTAAGTAATTGAAGATCAAATACTATAATAAATAATAAATATAAACCCAAATTAAATACTATATCAAACTTTATCTTGTTTCTGATAAAACTGAAGTTGGTAAAATGATTGCATCTTTGGGGATTTTGAGAGAGAAGGGGAGAAGCAAAATATATATAAAATAAAAAAAACTCAAAAAAAATAGACTAAAAAGAATCGGGTTTTCACAAAATTGAAGGCAAAATACAAAATATATGAAGGAATTTTAGTCAAACAATAGAGTTTATTCCAAATATCTTGATCTAACTATACACAAATCTCTTTTCACTTTAAATCCCTACAAAAACAACACTTGTCTTGTCTTGTTCAGACAGTAGTAACCTCTGGAACTAAAAAAAGAATATGTGATCATTCTTCAGCAGACAAAACATCACTCTTTCTGCACCAAATGCTGAGCATCTTCAAGCTGAACTTCACTTCCATCCACTCCATACCCATCTTCGAACAGCAGTTCGATCTGCTCGAGTGATTTCCCCTTCGTTTCGGGTATGCATTTGTACACAAACGCAACTGAAACTGCAGATATCGCCGAGAACAAAAAGAAAGCCCCACCAAAGGTTATAGCATGAGCAACCGAGAGGAACGACATGGCGACAAACCCGCTGCAGAGCCTGTTCCCAACGGCCCCAAGCGCAGATGCCTGAGCACGGACACGAAGAGGGAAGATCTCCGACGTAAGGACCCAACACACCGGACCGATCCCAACTGAAAAGAAAGCCACATTGCCACAAACACCCAAGATTGCGAGTGTGATGGAAAGTGAGCCTTTTCCGAAGAAGGAGAGCGTTGCTCCCACACTAAATAAACACAGAGTCATCCCAATCGTGCTTACATAGAGCAGAGGCTTTCGGCCTACTCTATCGATAAGGAGAATGGCTATGAGGATAAAAAGTGTCTTTGTCACTCCAACAGCAACAGTTGCTGCAAGAAGGTTTGATTTATCACCAATCCCAGCTGCTTGGAAGATCTTCGGACTGTAATAAACTGTAGCATCTATCCCGGTAATCTGTTGGAACGATTGGATCCCAAAACCCGCGATTAGCATCTTTCCAAGGGCCGGAGAAGGGCTTAAAAGCTCGCGCCAAACGGCCTTCTTCTCAACTTTGTCATCATTACCTAATCCAGCTGCTAACAGTATCTCTGCTAGCCTCTCTTCCACTTCGGTTTCATTATCGTTCGTCTTTTGGAGCACGGATTTTGCTTCATCAATGCGGTTCTGCATCACCAGCCATCTTGGGGACTCGGGGATTATGCACAAGGCGAACGCTATGAAGACGGATGGGAGGATTCCAACGGCAAGCATGACTCTCCAGTTGGTGTGAGGGGAGAGGCCGGAGAACGCGTAGTTTGAGACGTAACCTAAGAGTATACCGAGGTTTATGAAGATTTCCGGGAATGAGGTTAGTGAGCCTCTTGAGACGGTTGGGGAGATCTCGGCTATGTAGACTGGGGCGATCATGACACCAAAGCCTATCCCGATTCCACTCAAGATTCTTCCCAACATCAAGACTTTGAAGGAGGGGGCGAAGGTCATTACGAGTGCACCGAGCTGGAAGACAATGGCGGCTAGGCCCATTGTCCATTTTCTTCCGATGGAGTCGGATGTTCTGCCTCCGGCTAGGCTGCCTATGAGAGACATCACGCTTAGGATGCCGATGAGGACTTCTTGTTGGACCTCGGTTATGTTTAGGTCTTCTTGGATGAAGAGGATTGCTCCACTCATTACTCCCACATCTGCAAATGCACAGCAAACTTGCTTAAGTCAAGAATGTAAGAGAATGGAAGTATGAAGCATGAACCCTCTTTCCTTCTCTAGCTAGAGTAACATCTTGATTGACTAATGCATGAAGAAATTGCAATAGAATTGCAAGTTTGAACCATGAATCAATCAAGCAATAGCAACCTTTCTTTCATTCTGTAGCTAGATTAACTTCTTGATTGAGTATCCATGAATTCTTTTGCAAGAGAAATCCAGTTGCATTAATCACCCCCATAAATTCAAGACAAATTATCGAAATTGACTTCATAGTTCTACCAGCATTACTAGATAGCAACACTACAATAAAATTAACACCGGAATCAAATCCAAGGTTATCACTCTATCAAAAGCATAGCATGCCCACTAAAGAATATCAAATGCTTGATCCACAAATACACTAAACAGAGACTAAATCAAGAATCAAGAATCAAACTTTGACTTACACCTTATCCCTACATTATCTCTCAATCCTAACCTTAACAAACTAGGACAAGACTGCACAAATATTAGAAACGCCTAATAAACAAAGACATAGCAAGATCAAAATGTGTAAGAAGCAAGTTTGTACCATATCCAAGAAGCACACTATTGAGAGAAGCAAAAACAGAGCAGGCAAACACATATTTCTTAGTTGTCTTCGCCCTCTCCATCTGTACGTGGTGATCCGCAGCATCATAATCATCGCCAAAATCATCACTACTTGTCAGCTCAGAATCATCCATCCTTCTGTACTTGTTCTTGGCTCCCAACGGCAAACCCATCTCGATAACGCCATTTTCTTGACCACTTTTCAGACCCATCTCCCCAAACCACCGATTCCAACTGAAAAAAACTCAACTTTCCAACTGTTTCAAGAATTTATGCGAGATTCTTGAAACTGCAGGTGGGCGTGGGATTGGGGGAGAAATGGGTTGGTTCAGATCTGAAATTGGAAGTCATGAAGACTGTCATTGACAAGTGGGAGTTTCTTTTTGGTTCATGTAAGCAAACGACATTGTTTTTTATGCGTTTTTTTTTTTTTTTTTTTGACGAAGAATCGCAGCCCGCTACGCTTTGGTGCGCAGCGAGAAACTCGCTTCCCATTTCTGTGCGATAACCACACAAGCGAAAGAGTTAAACCACCCTTAATGTGACAGGGTGACAGGCTCACACATAGCGTGTCCAGGATTTTGTTCAACTATACCGGACCATGTATGTATTCCAAATTTCCAAGGGAATGGATAATATAGTTGTTATAAATTATCATTTAATTAATTTTATTTTTGTAATGTTAAAATAATAAAAACATTATTCTTATAATTTACACATATGAGGTATCTTATACATAGTGCCAATTTACATTTACACTTTCAAGTACTTAGCTTGTAGTTAAATATCATTTTTGATATTTAACTACATTGATAAATTGATAAAAAAAAATTATCATTTTTGAGAGTTTGTCACCTAAATTACCTAAATTTATATAGTAGTGCCTTAACTAAATTGGATTTTAACAAATATTTCCTCAATCAATCAATACTCTAGTTTATATGTCATTAACTTGATCGAGGATTAGATTGATTATAACAAATACTATTTCCTAAATTAATACTCTAATTGATATGATTAATACTGATATTTTACAAATTTATCCAACTATATTAGTAAATTTATATCTAAATCTCACTATTTATCAAATCGGAAACTGATTCATAATTCTATTTATGTATGATCGAGATTAGTTGTAGATAGATTCTCATACTAAAGCAAACCTATATATTGTTGGTCCCGGTGTAAATTCAGGTGTATGGGAAGGGGGGAATACACCTGATGCCTAACTTTGGAATTTAGATAAGAATAAGTCTGACTAATATGCGATTAGTCAGTTTCAGTACAGTTTGGTAATAGGCCATTTATGTGTGTGCGCTTTTCTGAGTGAATTGTGTGCATAGATGAATAAACTAGTAACAACAATTTTTATTGTGGTTCGGATGCATAAGATCTTATGTCCACTCTTCTGTCTTCTCAGCAGGAATCACTATCAGATGCTTGTAGACGGACAAGCGCAGATCAATACATGCAAACTATCTAACTATCAAACAAACTATCTATCAATCAGGATCGTTCTTTCTAAAAGAAGAAAAAGGGGTTTAAATTTGTTCATCAATAAGAGTTTTATACACTCTTGACTTCAAGCTTAGGATAAGCTGATGATTTCTTGGAGTGTGAACAGAAGTGGAATTTCTTGGCTAATGTATGTGAGTAGAGATGAACGTAAGAGTGAGTTCTTTTAGCTTTGAATATACTTAGGCGTGTTTTAAATTTCGTAACCTCGTTGTAAGAGGTCTTCTGCTATTTATAGTTGAGCTAGGGAATAGATCCGTTGATCACCATCCATCTCCTATTGGCTCTGCATTAACAACGATCTCATGCATTGAATGCATGGACACGTGTTGAGTTCTACTTGGTTCTGCAGATTCTATACTAGGTATTATTTTGTCGCCTTTGACTAGGGCTGACATGGCGGCCTGAGATTGGTCAATGTTGATTCGAATGTTGTCGTTTTCTTCATTGACCATCTATTTCGAATACTGCGCCTTGTACCTTGTTTTGATCTTCATTTTGAATCTTCAATGCGGTCTGATGAAGATCTCAGTCTATGAGTTGGTTCATCCTGAGTGATATAAACTCGAGAGCAGAACTCAGACTGACTAATACTTCCTATCTGAGCATAATCTGAAAATATCAAAGATATCAGCTTGACTATACAGACACGGGTTGAATGAATCTAACAATTACATCAAACTGGTTCATCAGTCAAACAAGGGTTTGGGATCACTCAAAATTTATATTATTTCCCAACAATTTCCCTTTTTTTGAAGATGTCAAAACCCTATTCTATCCTGAATACAGACTCAGACAAGGTTCTTCCAACACAAGTTGGGACAAGAAAAATTTAAGGGTTAGTAACTTAACATAATTTAAATACGAAAGCCTGGACAAAGAGTTATTGTCATCAGGTCAAAAAGATAACTAGCTCCATTGATGATTATTTAAGTACAAGCTATAACTATTCTATTACAAGAGAATCTGAACCTATACGGGTTCAACCTTGATCCGGATCAGAACTTCCTCTCGAACTCCTCATGAGTCATGTGTGTCTTTTTTAGCTCTTTCATGATCATCTCAAACTTTTTGTCTGATACATCTTCAGGCTTAAGCTCATATGAGTAATAGACCAATCTCCCCAGCTTGACTTTCCTATCAAGGAATAAGGCTCTCTCATTGTACTTCTTTTAAATGCAAGCCTTATGAAACTCAGACTCGATCTTGTCAAAATCAACATTGAATTCCAAGTTTTGCCAAGCTATCGGTCTTTTCAAGAATCTGGGCTCTGGAGCGTGGATGTACTGATTTGCCTTTTCAGCGAAGTCCTTGATCAGTAGATATAATTTGAATGCACGTCTCCTGAAGAAATCCGTGAATATCTCGTCCTTGTTCTTGATAGTCTTGTAGCGTCCCCATTATTGTCAAAAGAATAATCTCTTTATGAAGTCCACCTTGATCTGCTCCCATTCATCTGAGTTCCAGCGGAACCTATCTATCGCACCAGGGATAGAGCAGATCATTTTTAGATTCTATCTTTGGTTTATTTTCATCTGTAATTGACTTCAGAACCTTGGATTTTCTCTTCTTCTTGTCTGAAATCTGGCGAGTTTTCTTCATGCTCTCAGCCAGTTTCTCAAGTCTCTCATCATCATCCTTCAGCCTCAGGAGATGACGTTCAGTCCCATTTCTCAGTTGTTCCTCACGCATTTTCATCTCTTGATCTTTGATCATCTCTGAAGGGTGATCAATATATCTCCACAGATTCCATATGTCCTCGATCTGGGAGTCCTCTTGTTCAGGTGAGATTTTGAATCTCAGTCTCCTTCTCTTCTCTTCTTCGGCTTCGTCTATTTGTTTCTGAAGCAAGATTGCTTTCAGATTATCTTCTTTGATCTGTCTCTGATGGTCTTCTTCTTGTTTCTTCTTTTCAAGCTCTTCTTCAACTTGGATTCTCGCAATCTCATCTCTGTTGATGGTATTGTTCAAAGCATTTGAGATTTCTTCTAGATAGGGTTCTAGCTGAATAGTTGTTCTGTCAGCTTTGGCTTGTTCTTTCCTTTCAATTTCTGCCTGGGGGCGAGCTGCTTCTTCAGTTTCTTTTAGATGAGCCTCCTCACCAGCCTTCTTCATTTGTTCAATTACTTCCGTAGTTTTAGTCTCAATTCCTTGAAGATTGAGGCTATCTTCCTTGTCTTGTTCTTCTAGATAATGCCTTTTGGACTGTCTAATGCACCAGCCTTTTTCACGGACTTGATGAACAGAGTGTTTCATCAATATTTGGATCAATTCGTAATTCTCTTCATCGATGATATCTTAAGAAACGAGAAGCTATACACCAAGTTCAAGAAATGTGAGTTTTTGCTTAATCAAGTTGTATTCTTTGGTCACGTAGTGACTGCACAAGGAATAGAAGTGGACCTAACAAAAATCAAAGCAGTTAGTAACTGGAAGGCACCGAAGAATGCAAGCGAGATCCGAAGTTGCTTGGGATTAGCAGGATATTACCGGCGGTTTATTGAAAGGTTCTCAAAGATAGCAATGTCACTTACTCAACTTACCAGAAAAGGTATCAAGATTGAGCGTAATGAAGAATGTGAGAGGAGCTTTCAAGATTTAAAAGGGAAGTTAACCACGGCACCGGTACTCACTATTCCTTACGGAACTGAAGGGTATGTGATCTACTTCGATGCCTCAAAACAAGGACTTGGATGTGTCTTGATGCAACATGGGAAGGTCATAGCTTATGCTTCGAGACAACTAAAGACACGTGAACTGAATTATCCTACACACGATATGGAATTGGCAGTTGTGGTCCATGCCTTGAAGATTTGGAGACATTACCTATATGGAGGCATGTGCGAGATATATTCCGATCACAAGAGTCTCAAGTATTTGTTCACACAAAAAGAATTGAATATTAGACAAAGAAGGTGGCTAGAACTAGTGAAAGATTACAACTGCACAATTCATTATCATCCAGGAAAAGCAAACATTGTAGCTGATGTTTTAAGTAGGAAAGGGAGCTTGACCGCCATATATACTTCCCGAATGATTGAAGAGTTTGCAAAAATCAAAATGGAAGTAGTACCGTCGATAGGAGACACTACTACCAAATTAGCAGCTATGAAGATTCAACCTTTACTAAGGGACCAAAATCGGGAAGCACAAAAGAGTGATAGATTTTTGGGCAAGATGAGAGATCAAGTTTTGGAAGGTCAGAATAAAAGGTTTGAGATCGCAGCAGACGGGATGTTGATGTTCGAGAGAAGGACCTGTGTACCAAAAGGGAGTAAAACGATGAGGTAGATTTTAGAAGAGGCGCGCAACACTCTATACACTGTCCATCCTGGAGGGACAAAATGTATTATGATCTGAAGAGACACTTTTGGTGGAGGAATATGAAGAGAAATATTGCAAAATTCATACAGAGTTGTATGACTTATCAACAAGTAAAGGCTGAACATCAACGACCATCCGGCCTACTAAAGCCGCTTGACATACCTCAATGGAAGTGGGATGAACTATCAATGGACTTTGTGGCAGCATTACCAAAAACCCGAAAAGGAAATCATTTAATTTGGGTAATCGTGGATAGACTCACGAAATCAGCTCATTTTCTTCTTACGAAGATGACTGACAACATGGATCGGTTGGCACAAATCTATATAGATGAGATTGTAAGACTACATGGAGTGCCTACTGGAATTGTATGTGACCGCGATTTGAGGTTCACATCAAAATTTTGGAACAGAGTACAAGCTGCTATTGGTACTAAGTTGAAGTTCAGTACCGCTTACCATCCACAAATTGATGGACATTTTGAAAGAACTATTCAGACTTTGGAAGATACGTTGCGAGCATGTGTCATGGATTTTGGAACCAACTGGGAGAAACATTTGCCTTTAGTGGAATTTGCATATAATAACAGCTATCAAGCAAGCATAGAGATGGCACCCTTTAAAGCATTGTATGTAAGAAAGTGTAGATCACCACTGCATTGGAATGAGGTTGGTGAGAAAAGAATATTGGGACCCGAGATCGTCGAAAGAACCATGGCCGTGACTGCAAAGATTAGAGAGAGAATCAAAATAGCACAAGATAGGCAAAAGTCCTATGCAAGGAGTAGTGCAGATTGGAAAGAAAGGAAAACTTAGGCCTCAATACATTGGACCATTTGAGATACTCAAAAGGACCAGTGAAGTGTCCTACGAGTTAGCACTACCGCCGAGCTTGACTTCCATTTATAATGTTTTTCATGTTGCGAACTTGAGGAAGTATGTCCATGATCCAAGCAACATAGTCAACTATGAAGGATTGGAGCTAAACAAAGATTTGTCAAATGAAGAGAAGTCAAATGCCATCTTAGACCGAAAGGTTATCCAACTTAGGATCAAGGAAGTGTCATTAATAAAAGTTCTTTGGAGTAGACATGATGCGAGTGAAGCGACATAGGAAGTAGGAAAGGACATGGAGCTAACATATCCGAACTTCATAGACAAAGGTAATTAATTTTCGAGGACGAAAATTTAATAAGTAGGGGAGGATGTAACACCCCAAAGTTTTCAATATAAAATGCACTGCATATCTATTCATGCATGTTATCAAGTGTTTTAGTTCTATAAGTCGCGCCCTAGAAATTTAAATGAAAATTAAAGCATATATCTTATTTGTTATTAAATCATTTTTATTATATAAATTTATTTTGAACTTTGAATGTGTTTATTTATATCATATTATGATTATATTGTTTATTGTTGATATAGAAATAATGTTAGAATTATGAGACAAGAATAATATTTATTTATTTTGGATTTCCTAACCTACTAGGATATATAAAAGGATATAATATTTTATAGTGTATTAAGTTATTAGGAGATAATTTGAATTATATTTTGTGAATAAAATAGATATTATACTTGCGAAATACATGTTTTAGGAAAAAAATCTAGTTGTATTTATCTATATCCTAAATTATTTTTTATTAAATTTCTTATATGGTAAGTGATACACTAAATTATATATAAATTATATAAGTACGAAAATAATTATAGATAAAATATATTTGATACCTTATATGATTAGAATATTTGTTATTCGTAATCTGCCAGTTTTTGACAGTATGTTCATGAGCTTGATAAGAAAATTATTTATTTATGTTGTTTTTTATCATGCTGAATTTTAATGGGATATAATCTATGTTAGGTCATTCATGTTAAGAATATAGAATTTTTAGGATACGTTTACTATTTATTTGTTAATTTGTTTCTTGATGTGCCAAATTATTTTGTCAGCATGCATGTAGATTGAAAAATAAAAGTTTTCAGGTTACTATTAAATGAATTATTGATCATGATAAGTTGTATTGTGATGGAATAGGTAATATGTTGTTAATGTTAGAGATCTATAATTTTTAGGACAAAACTTTTATGCTTTCATTAATTTATTTCATGAATTGCTGAATTACTCGATGCACAAATGAATTGTCAATAGAAATAAAATTGTGTTTAATATACTTAAGATTATTACTATGTGAAATCGTTAAACATGCATGTTAATGAGTAGATTATGTATAATATGCATTGTTTGATTATTATGATCTATTTGTATTCATGAATTATTGAAATTTTTGATGCATGCATGACATTCCATGTAGAATCATTAAAGATAAACTTCTATGTTTAGGACAGGCGCGCAGGACTTAAACGTTGATATCCATTATTTTCTTCAAAGTCAAGGTCAAGGTGGGGTTTTTCTTTTAGCCTTATTATACACTATACAGTTTTTCGCATGCGTTATTCAGTACAGGCATAGCCTTCGGGCTATTCACGCAGTAAAACCTTCGGGTTAACCTTCGAGCATTCATGCAGTAAAACATTCGGATTAGCCTTCGGGTAATTCACGCAGTAAAACCTTCGGGTTAGCCCTCGGGCATTCATGCAGTAAAACCTTTGGGTTAAACCTCCGGGATAGCATGTCTAATTTCTCATGATAAATTCTTTATAGTTTATAATTTGGATAATGTTTGACCCCACTGAGTAGTCGTACTCACCCCTCTATATTTTCACTTTTTCAGATCATGGTCAGATAGATGCCAAAAAGTAAGTGTACCGTATCCTCTGGTTTGTCCAGATGAGTTGTCTCTGAAGATGACTTAGGATCTATTATTTTCTACATAGTCAGTCAGGATGTCCTTCATGTAAGTCATGTGTTTGGAGCATCCACTATCCATGTACCACGCAGTTTTTTTAGAGTATTGATTGCTTGTTGGGTAATCTTTTGCACCTGCAAAGAAAACAGGCTCAGGTACCCTTAATTTTTTTTGTTTTGGGTCCTAACTGGTTAGTCAGTTCTTGTGAACCTAAATTTGTCTAGGTCTCAGATGATCCAATCTTCTTTCTCCTGTTGACCACCTTGGTTTTGTTATGTGTTGTATGAGTGATTGGAGTTGGTGGCACTGACTGATAGTTGCGTGAGGTCTGAGCTCTGGTCTGTGGTCGAGTTTCAGGTCTGGCCTTAAGTTCGCCCTCATTTTCCTCGTACATCTTACCCTTACCTTTGTTTGTCTTTTCTGGAGGCGATTCAGGTTGTCTTGTAGCCTTGATGAATCTATCCTTCAGATCAACCTCTCGGGTAATTTTGGTACCATTCTGAGCTCTATCATAAATTTTTGAATCAGTCTTAGCATTGTAGCTAACTCCTTCTCGGTTTCCATGGTGTCGTTCAAGTTTCAGCATCTGATCAAACATCTTTTGAGCAGCATCATATTTGTTTGTTATTGTTATTCGGTTGCATGTTGACTTCAATAGAATGTCATAATCCTTTTGAAGGTTGGTGTAGTTTACTCTGACTTCCAACAGCTTGTGATCGTTCACTTTCCTTTCTTCTGTGAGTTTCAGCAACTTGACTTTCAGGGTCTCAGACTCACACTGTTGTCGTTTTAGATCTTCTGTCAGCTTCTTGATAAGCTGATCTTTTTCAGTTTGATCTTAAGCTGAGCTTTTCTTGACCTTATCTTATAACATCTCATTATGTTTGCTCAGAATTGTGAAAAGTCTTTCCAGACTTTTGTGGCTTTCGAGCAGTTCGTCGTAAGCATCTTGGGGCTCGAAGTCTTCTGCTATAGAATTATATTCTAGTGTGTGTTGTGTGGAAGAATGAATGCAAGAGCAATGAGAGTTTACCTCGACTTCATCTTTCGCCATGAGACAAACGTCTTGAGCTGATGCTGAATCAGACTCATGTTCGGTTTCAGCATGCATGGCCAATTAACCTTCATCTGCGTCAAACTCGCTGAAGATTCCTTCGCTCTTTTTATCTTCCCTCAGATTCAATCTCAGAGGTTGATGAGCATGTAGCGCCATTCTCTACAATGAAGGCTTTCCGTTCCTTGAGGAACTTATCTCTTTTGGCCCTACGCTCAGCTCTTTCTTTGGTGCTTAGCTCTAGACAGTCGTACTAATAATGTTCAGTCTTCTAGCAGTTGTAACATGGTTTTAGATCGTCATCTTTCTTCTTGTATTCTTTTCGGTGTGATGATAATCCTTCAAGCTTATCTTTCCGGACTTCTCTCTTCTGATAGTCTTTGCCGCTACGAGAAGGCTTTGAATAGCTTTTGGAGCGCTCTTTCCTTCCACTCTTTCTTTCGTCACCTCTTCTTGAGTTTCCTACAAGAAGAACGAAAGCTTTTAGTAGTTCTTCATGAGACCACTCTTCTAGATTCTCAGAGCTTTCACAAGCTTTGAAAGCGATTGTGTTTGAGCTTTTTTCTTCTTCTTTGAAATGTCAAGTCGCTTGATTTCGATCTCTGCTGCCTTCAGATCAGAGAACAGCGATTCAGGCGATTGTTTGCTGAATTCTTCAGATCGTTGAATGGTGTAGGTTATGTGTTTCCACTCCTCCTTGGGTAGACCTTGTATGATTTTCTCATTCAGCTCCTAGTTTGAGAAGGTCTTTTCCAGAGCGTTGATTTCATTCATCAGGTTGGTAAACCGAATGTGTATGTCTTTTATTCGTTCTCCATCATGCAAAACAAATTTATCAAGTTTATATATGGCAGCCTTAAGCTTATTGTCCTTAATCTTGTCGTTGCCTTCCTCAGTTTCTTGAGCGTTTCCCACATCTCCTTAGCGGTCTTGCATGTTCTGTCCCGACCAAGGTCTCCATCGTTCAATCTGAGTAGAATCTCGTTTCTGGCAATTTTGTCCAGATTGTTGATCTTCCTTTCTTCAGCATTGAGATGAACCTTAGGTTTGGGCACATCATCGCCAGTGACTGTTGATTTGCTTCTTGAGGAGTCAGAGTGCAATGACCTTATACTGGGAACTGTAATGACAATAGGTCCATCTGTGATAACATCCCACATGCAGTCGTAAATTGAGGATAGATATGACTCCATCCTCAAACTCCAAATGTCATATGTAGCGATTGAGAACATGGGCATTCCCGATTTTGCTAACTGTTCAGCCATAATAGATAGTTAGAAACTGAGATGCAGAAGATAAGTATGCCAAAAAGAAGGTGGGATCAATGAAGTCGACCAAGTAAATAGAAACAACTGTTAGTCTCACCACTGCTCTGATACCAATTGTTGGTCCCGATGTAGATTCAGGTGTATGGGAGGGGGGGGGAGGGGGGAGAATACACCTAATGCCTAACCTTGGAATTTTGATCAGAGTAAGTCTGGCTAATATACGATTAGTCAGTTTCGCTGCGTAAAGGTAATAGGCCCTTTAGGTGTGTGTGTGTGATTTTCTGAGGGAATTGTGTGCAGAGATGAATGAATAAAACAGTAACAACAATTTTATAATGGTTCGGATGCACAAGATCCTACGTCCACTCTTTTGCTTTCTTAGAAGGAATCCACTATAAGATGCTTGTAGACTGACAAGCGCAGATCAATACATGCAAACTATCAAACTGTCTAACTATCAAACAAACTATCTATCAATCATCTTCGTTCTTTCAAACAGAAGAACAACAAGAGTTTTATACACTCTTGACTCCAAGCTTAGGATAAGCTGAAGATTTCTTGGAGTGTGAACAGAAGTGGAATTTCTTGGCTAATGTACGTGAGTAGAGATGAACGTAAGAGCGAGTTCTTTTAGATTTGAATATACTTGAGCGTGTTTTAAATTTCATAACCTCGTTGTAAGAGGTCTTCTGCTATTTATAGTCAAGCTATCCGTTGAACACCATCCATCTCCTATTGGCTCTGCATTAACAACGATCTCATGCATTGAATGCATAGACACGTGTTGAGTTCTACTTGGTTCTGCAGATTCTATACTAGGTATTATTTTGTAGCCTTTGACTAGGGCTAACATGGCGGTCTGAGATTGGTCAATGTTGATTCGAATGTTGTCGTTCTCTTTGTTGACCATCTTTTTCAAATATTGTGCCTTGTACCTTGTTTTGATCTTCATTTGAATTTTCAATGCGGTCTGATGAAGATCTCAGTCTGTGAGTTGGTTCATCTTGAGTGATATAAACTCAAGAGCGGAACTCAGACTGACTAGTACTTCCTATCAGAGCCTAATCTGAAAACATATATCAGCTTGACTATACAGAAACGGATTGAATGAATCTAACAATTACATCAGACTGGTTCATCAGTCAAATAAGGGTTTGGGATCAATCAAAACATTTATTATTTCTCAACAAATATACGAGAGAACTCCCTCCATATCCGGTGAATCAACAAAACCCTAACAGTAAATCGCAATCTTCTGCCACCATTGATCAACAACGTCTCTACTTCCCAATCCTCAACGGCATGCCAGCGCCCGTTTCTCCCAGAATCAGGACCGACTTCCTAAACACGAGGCTGCCTCCAAATTACGTGGCCAGGATGGGCCGTGACGCCACCAATTTCACTACCCGCTCTGATATTGGTCCGGCACAAGCCGCGCCAAACTTTCAGGATAGATATGCCACTACGATTGGCGTTGCTAGTCCTTCTTCCGCTGGTCGCGGCCATGGTGAGGAGGACGACGTTGGATTGTTTGCTTCAGCGGAGTATGACGACCAGGATAAGGAAGCCAATGCAGTGTGGGAGGCAATTGATTAGAGAATGGATTTGCAGAGGAAGGATCGAAGGGAATCGAGGATGAAGGAAGAGATCGAGAAGTATAGAGCGTTAAATTCGAAGATTACGAAACAGTTCGTTAATTTGAAGAGGAAGTTGAACTCTATATCAATTGATGAGTGGGATAGCATACCGGATATTGGGGATTATAAATTTAGAAACAAGAGGAAGAGATTCTAGAGTTTCGTTCCGGTTTCGGATACTCTTTTGGAGAGGGCGAGACAGTAGATGGAGCATGTGACTGCTTTGGGCCCAAGGAGCAGGGTAGCTGGTAGAACTGAAACCCTAGCTATGGATTTAACTGTTGTTGGAAAAGGGAGAGGGACAGTGTTATCACTAAACCTAATAGATTATCTGATTCTGTTTTTGGTATGACGGTGATGGATCCTAAGGGTTATTTGACAGACTTGAATAGTATGAATAATACTAATAATACAGAGGTTTCTGATATCAATAAGGTTAGGTTGCTAGGCATATCTGTAAATCCGAAGCACCCTAATGGTTGGATAGCAGCAGCTAAGTGGGAGGAGAGGGCAAGGAGGCCCCATGTTGCTAAGAAGTTGATAAGAAAAGGATGTGAATAGTGTTCGAAAAGCGAAGATGTTTGGCTTGAGGCATGCCATTTGGCCTCCCATGCAAAGAGAAGGCATTGAAATCGATAGAGAAACGTGGATGAAAGAGATAGAGCAAGCTGAGAGAGGTGGTTGTGTTGTTACTTCTCAAGCTATAATTCACAACACTATTGAAGTTGGGTTGGAAGAAAAAGATAGGAAGAGGACTCGGGTTGCCGATGCAAAGGAGTGTAAGAGAAGGGTTCTATTGAGACTGCAAGGGCTATTTATGCACTGATCGTGCGATTTCGTCGTAAAATCGGTAAACAAATAAATTTATAGAACACCTGCACAGAAACTATACTAGACAAGTACAATGACAAGCAAGAGGTCGATCCTCAAGGAATGGGTGATTAAGCAACTAATTCTACTAACCTAAAGGGTTTTGGCTAGTAGCCACCATAAATTTTGGGTGTTCTTAAACTAGGCAGAAAGATAACATATAATAATCGAAAAGCAAATAGCAAGTTATAAATGCAATCCAGTGAAGGTACTTCCACACCACCCCATGTCCGATCCTAGATTACTATGTGAACAGTTTAGTTAAGGTTATCTGGCTAGGATGCTGTGTGGAACACAGGGGCGTCCATTCCTTCTATTAAGCTGGGACTGCCATGTTGAGCATAGAAATAGTCCCCTACCCAGTTGACTACCCTACCTTGTTTAGCAATGACCAGGGAGGCACTAAGGAGCATTAAGAACAGAGGAACCAGATCAAGGCATCTACCGATGTTGAGCATTCAAAGCAGAAAACCCAGCTAGTCTACGCCTGCCCAGAAAGATGATTACCTAACTAGATTGATCAGGTATAAGCAGTTCTCAACTACCTCAAACAGAGTTCGACTTAAACCTTCACCAAACCAATTATGAAGCACGTTCTCACATCTCACGAATTCTTAGGGATGGTACCTCATTGACTCGGCCAGATCTGAGGAATTAGCTACACATATTGACTAAGGACATGAAACTAAGGTTGTAGAAGTTGTTGGGATAAGGATTCAGTAGATGAATCTATAGATTTGATAGATCCCAAAACCCTAGCTGAATATTGTACCTTCGCTTCTGTAATAGCCTAGTCGAGTTCAGTTGTTAGAACTCAATAGGATAGAGTTCAGTAGCTGCTCTCAGACTGAAAAAAGAGGAGAATCTCTACAGTGCACCTACTCAACAACGTTCAAATTAAAGGAGTTGTTTTCCTTGTCATTTCGACACGTGGCAAGACCTCCTCCAACGGATCTATTCACCATCGACGACTATAAATAAGAGAAGTCGCCATGGAGAGACGATACCGGGAACCCAAGCTATTTACGCACAAACTCTTATCCAGTGAAGAACTAGCATCCATTTAAAAACCCTTTTAGTTTATCACTTAGAGTTATATTTGTTCCCCTTCTCTTATCTAAGCAAACTCATTGTAATATCTTTAGCTTAAAAACCTCGAGGAAGTTCACATCCTTGTGAAACTGTTCTTATTAGTAAGAACTTCCTCTTAGTTGGAGAAGACTCAAACTCTTCAAGTTTGAACCAAAAAAATTAAAAACCTTTAAAATTGTAAATTATATTAAAAAATAATTAAAAAGTTTAGTGCTTATTTGAGAGATATATAAGATTTGAATGATTCCAAAACCCTACTTTGATTAGTGAACCATTAAGTTGTACTCCCTCCGTCCCACCCATATTGTCCCCTTGCATTTCGGCACGGGAATTAAGAAAGTAGAGTAAGTGATAAAGTAAGAGAGAGAAAATGAGTGAGATAGTGAGAAAGTAAATGATAAAGTAGGTGAGAGAAATAATAAAATATAAGAAAATATAGTATTTTTTTTTCTTTTTTTGGAAAGGGGTCAATATGGATGGGACGGACCGAAATGGAAAAGGGGACAATATCAATGGGATGGAGGGATTTATTTTTTTTTTTTTTTCACTTTTTTAAAAATTTCACACTCGGGATAAGCGTTTCGGTTCGGGATCCTTCGCTAGACGATGGAAGTCAAGATACGGACCATGATGAAGAAGACTGAAAAAAGCAGTGGGGCCGGATTTAGAGATAGTACCAATTTAAAAGTAAACTCGGAGTTGATCTTCGTGTAGAGCTGGGAGACTCGGCAGGGAGTATTCTACTTGACATAGATCGACTAACCAACAACGGTCGAGCGAGTCTCCCGTTAGAGATCGTATAAGTTAAATCAGAAATAGAGGTTCAGTAAAAGTAAAAGTATAGGGAAAAGGTGGGGGCTTGAGGGAGGGGGAAGTCCGCCAGGGGGGTGAACCTAAGTTAAAGCCCGAGGAAGTACATTTGTCTCACCTACTTTCTTACCGGCCTCGACCAATGACGAGCAACGATAATCTACTTCTCGATAAAAGCTGCAAGTCAACACTTTTCGGAAATGGAGGGAAAAGACTCGCCACCATCCTATGAAAGAGCCGTTAGCTACTCAAAAGAGAGAGAAAATCATAGTATTCCAACGGATCTTTCCATGCCTCTCATCTATAAATAGAGGGAAGAATTCAAATCGAAGCTCACCTAGAAAATCAAAAACACACGAGCAATTACGAGCAACTTTGAATCGACTTAAAGCTTTCCGCAAGATCTTCAAAGACTTATTCCAAGCGAAAGGCGACATTCTTGCTCAAAGAGAACCGAGCTGAATCGGACATATAACCTCTAGTATCCAAGCGATTGAACACGAACCCAGAGTTTATACCTCACCGTTCGTCGCTCTAGAAGCCACTTTCTCGTTCCCTTCCCTCTAACCTAAGCTCGGAGTATGCTTAGACCAATTATCTATAGCTTAGATCGAAGGAGTTCATCCTTGAAGTGTTCTTTTTGTAAAAGAACTCCTTCATAGTTGGAGAGTTTGTCAAACGTTTTAGTTTGATATCTTGTAAACTGAGACTTGCTCAGTATAATCACTAAGACCAGTGTTTGTCCAGTGCACAAACCAACTGAGACTAACTCAATATAATAAAAATAAGGGGGGGCTTTGGGGTTAAAAAAAAGAAACGTTCCAGGTTGGTCCTTTGGTTTTTCGATTACCAAGGAGAGGTTGTTAAAAATCGGATTGTAAAAAGTCTACGTGTGCTCTGGTTGTTATGCAGCTGTGCATTGATATGTGCTGTTCATAGAAAATATCTTTCAAATCATTAAGCGTGTTAGAAAAAGCTTAAAAGATTGCACTAATATTTGGAGCATTTTTTTAAAAAGTTTTTTTAATTTATTGAATTGGACCTACACAGGGTTTCCGCACTATACTTGAACCTCTTACGAACGGTGCTGAATTCGACCTAAGCGGCTATCGGGCCTCGGAAAAGTGCCCCCCGCCACGTGATTTAGAACTACATTCGATGCGACATCTTCCTGAAAAGGATTGTTCGCGTTTTAAGTTGAGAAAAATTTTCAGGTGTATTCACCCCCCCTACACCTGAACGTTTATCTCGGGACCAACAATTGGTATCAGAGCAGGAGTTCTCTAAGACTTTTCTTATCTGAAACTGGTCTACTTGAACGAATCTTGAAAATGTTTTCAGTGCATATCATTCTTCATTCATATTACAATCTACAATGTCTGATATGTCAGGAATCAGGATGGTACCCATGTTCTCAGTAGAGAACTACGGGGTTGTCGGGATTTTGTATACTGGAAGCAAATTTTATGCTTGTATACAATGTGTTTAGTCCCTACCACTATTTTATTCTCCTATCTGATAAATAAATATATTTGCACATGTTATCCTTTATCTTGTATAAAAGTTTGATTTGTGTGGTGTGTCGGGTAACGAAAAGAAAAAAGAAAGTGAACTGGTGTGACAAGATATAAACAGTTATCACAGCTGAGACAACTTAAGGATAAGTTGTCGATTTAAGCTGCAGTTTAGATAAGAAGTGGCTTATCTTAGCTGCTTGTCTTTACTGATACACTTAAGGTGGTGTATTGATGGATCATAGTGAGATGTGCTCTCCTAACTGACCTTAGTGGAGAACCAAGATCTCGGTGACTTAGATGGTCTTAAGCTTGGTAAGACTTCAGCTGAGTGGATTTGGCTATCTATCACTTTAACCTACTATGGTGAACGTCATCATGACCGGATCTCGTATCTTCTGTGTTAGTAGTTATTTGTGGATCAGGCTAGTTGTCTGTATCTTGCAACCGTATCCTAGTAAAATGGGTTGATAATATCCCCTAAGGAACTCGAAAGGATTACCACACTAAACCCGCCGGTTGATTAAGTTCAAGTGTGTTAATAAGGTCGAGTGGTACAACTCGGGAATATAAGATGTTAAATAATTTAAGCTATCAGTGAGCTTAATTAATTAATGGATATTTCTATCTAAAATATGGAGATCGATTAAGTCTAAAATACAAACTCTTGCTCAATTTGGGATAAAGGGGTAAGTCAGCACAGATTCTCTAGTGGAATGAATCTGTGTTTATTAATTAATTTTGCTCTGGGCTGAGCATGGATAATTAATTAATTTGAGGCACAGCTTTATTTCTTGTATTAGATCCCTGATCTGGCCCAATTAGATGCCTAGTTATTTATTGTCTTTAAGAAATCATTATTAATGAATTAATGTATTTTTACATCATTTAATAATGTTATTTATCTTGAATTAATTGGCTGGGCCAATTAATTGATAAATAATAGTAGCCCAGTGGATTAATTAATTATATTATGGCTAATTATATGGAAGCCCATTAGAAATATTATTAAATTAATGGGCTACAAATATATTAATATTATATTGGCTTTTGAAGCCTATATATATTAGTATTCTGTTCAGAAACAGAACACACACACTCACAAATTTACACACGCCGTGCGTGAGTGAAGGAGAGACAAAAATATTAATTTTATTTAGTTCTCTGGCCACCCAAAGGAAAAAAAAGGCCGGGACACAGATCAGAAGATCTGACACACGAGCAACAATCAGAGCTGCAACAACATACGAAGGAAGAAGGTATCCTTCCTAACCTAATATTTCCTTCAATTGGTATCAGAGCCTAGTTTAGGCTCTGATTGTTGCTGTAAGGAGCATGATTAGGGTTTATTTCTATCGTTATCGCGTTAATTTTTATGTTTGGGGCGTCCTGCGAGCCACTGTTTTGACACCGTTGTAACATTTTTCTCGAGAGAAAATCCACGTGTAGGTTATAGGACCAATGTGTTACGTAATTGTACTGTTTTTGTACTGTATTTTGGTCCGGGTTGCACAAAATCGAGGCGCGACGGCGCAGAAGGACGGAAAAGGGCGAAACCCTAATTTCTGGCAGAACACGGCCGTCATCTTCAAGAGGCGCGTGGAGGCGCGTGCCAAATTATATTTTCGATCTATTCGGATAGTATTGTTCGTGTTTTTGTTAGCTTCGTCTGGATAGGTCGCACGACCCATTCCTATTTCTGGTGTGTCCGGAATAGCGTAGGAAAGGAGAAGTGGTCGTGTTGTCCAGAAAAGTCCCAAACTGGACGAAAACCCTAATTCGGCTAGGGTTCCGTCGCATCTTGCGGCGGAGATTCCCGGCGGGTCCGGTGTCTGATCGACGATCGGCTTGAACATCTAGAATCATCGTCTTACTAGCTTCGCGTCGATAGGTCATAAGGGATCATCCGATCCTGGATGCGATCGGAACTAATCTCGGCCGAAATCTGTTACACGGTGGTCGTGAGTGTTCCAATTACGTTTCTCCTCTTTCAATTGATTGAATCGCGGCTCGTAGAATGCGAATTTGAGCAGTGAAGCTCGCTGGCGACGGGATGCGAAATTCGCTTGATTCCCATCGCGGCGGCGGCAATTGTCGCCGGAATTAGGCCGCCCAGACGTGTAGGTCGTGCCTAGGGGCGGTAGGAGACTACGAATACGGCGGCATCAGGCCGTGGAGGCCGCGGCAGCCACGAGCTTGCTGCCGGAAGCGCGGCCGCACAGGCGCTGATTCCCGCCGCTGACAGCAGCAGCGCGAGGCGGGGATAGGTCGGCGACACCGCGGATGAGCCCTCCAATCAACGGCGGGCTGTGGCGCGGCCTGGAGCTGCGGTGGCGTGCTGCATGAAGAAGACGATGCTGACGTGGGCGCTGACGTGGCGCGCCACATCAGCCCTTTGTT
Source organism: Lavandula angustifolia (assembly GCA_028984105.1). Classification (NCBI taxonomy): domain Eukaryota; kingdom Viridiplantae; phylum Streptophyta; class Magnoliopsida; order Lamiales; family Lamiaceae; genus Lavandula; species Lavandula angustifolia. The sequence continues at coordinate 16,653,496 of CM054823.1, forward strand.
GACCAGGCGTACACATGTCTACCACGTGTCTGCCACGTGGCAGACCCCCCCTGATGATGTGGCGATGCAGTTTTCGATGCAGTTTTCAAATTCAAAGATTTTGAAGATCGAAGAGCTGTGTTTTGATCGGGCTATGTAATAGATAGGAATTACGTGTTTTAAAGCCTGATAACGACGTTTTAAAATTCCTATTTGCACATTTATTTTTTATTATGCTTTAGCATGCGATTATATGATTAATTGCGCTTAGAAAAGTATGAAAATAGGATTTACGTCGTATCAAAGCATGTTTTATTTTTCGCGAGCACGTTTTATTATGTGCGCTTAGAAATTGCATGCTTTAGGAATTATGTGGATATGCATGATTCAAAACGACTAAGCAAATCACAAATTATATATTTAATTGAATTCCATTTAAATTGGAAACTAAATATTTAATCGGACCTCCATTAATTGGACCCTACATAAAAGTGGAACAATTATATAAGTAAACGTCCACCTGAGTGGCTTGCTTGTATTTTTGAACCACGAGTTTTGTGAGATGGGTTTTCTAATTAATGGTCAAAGCTTAGATGTCACCGCGGGTACAACTTCCTGAGAAGTCCCTTCCCGCGTTTTTAATGTTAATAGTGACATGGTCCAGAGATATTGGATTATTAATTCCATTCGTCTTAAGAACCTGGGCGTGGATTGGAATTAAAGAGCTAGGTATATAGCTTGGTCTAGGGGTACACAAGTAAACGTCCACCTGAGTGGCTTGCGAGTGTGATCTCTAAGGCTATTCGAGTATTTAACTTCATTGGTTTTACAAAAGGTTACAATGATGGTTAATTACGAATTATGTGCAAATATTAATTTCATACATGCTTTTAAATTATATTTTTTCAGATATGTCTATTCGAATGTTTTTTCGAGTTCCTAAACAGTCTCACCAACCAAACCCTAATGGGTTTAACAATTTTAAATAATTTCATAGAGTGGAAGAGATATCTTACCTTCCCAATAAATGCTCTGCAAAGGTCCTATAAGAATTTCTGTTTTAGGACCGCTATGTCTATGAACGAGTTTACTATGAGTATGTTACTCAAATCTTTGGTAGCGGTCAAAGAGGTTATAGGAAAGGGCAAGAGTGTTCAAGTCTTGAATATCCCTAGTAGTTCAAAGAATCCTCCGAAAGGCGGAAACCAGAAAAAGAGCAGAAAGGGTGGTCAATTCAAGAAGAGTAGTGGGAGTAAGAAGACGGTCCTTATCGGCGGCATGCGAATGCCAAAGAAGAAAGGAAGGTTCTTCAATTATGGTAAGAAAGGACACTGGAAGAGTTATTATCCAGATGTCAAGGCAAAACAGAAAGAGACGCGAGTCGCTCTTGTAACTGAAACTGTTTAGGTTTCCTCTTCTACTCATGAATGGGTAGTGGATTCGGGGGCAACTGATCACGTTTGTTACACCTTGCAAGGTTTCTTGCAGAAAAGGCAATTGAGCAATAGCGAGGTGATAGTCTCAATGGGCAATGGATCGAAAGTTCCTGCAATTTCCATTGAAGATTTACATCTATCTTTTGATAGTTCTGTTTTAGTACTTAAAGATGTTTAATATGTGCCTGAGTTTAGGCGAAACATTATTTCTGTTTCAAAACTCTGCACCATGGATGGTTATAAATCAAGTTTTGATAGTGAAGCTTCTATCATGAAAGACGATGATTTTATCTGTGGTGGACCATTAAACAGATCTTTATATACTATTACCTGTAAACCGCGTAGTTCTGTTAATATTGCTTCCTCATCATCAAATCTTAAGAAGAGGAAAGAGTCTTCTAAGGTAAACCAAACTTATTTGTGGCACTTAAGACTAGGTTACATCAATCTTAATAGGACTCAAAGGTTGGTGATATATGGATCATTGGAGTCTCTTCAAGTTGAACCATTTCCAACTTGAGAAACCTGTTTGGAAGGAAAGATGATGACTAGGACTTTCAAGGCAAAGGGTTATAAAGCCACAGAAGTATTAAGTTTGATACATTCTGACTTGTGTGGTCGATGTCTACACAAGCTCGTGGAGGGTATGAGTACTTCGTCACATTTACTGATGATTACTCAAGGTATGGATATGTTTACCTTCTTCGCCACAAGTTGGATTGCTTTGAAACCTTTAAGGAATTCAAGGCAGAAGTGGAGAAGAAGCTAGGTAAAGAAATCAAAACACTACGATCTGATTGTGGTAGGGAATACCTATCCAACGAGTTCAAGGACTACTTGACAGAATGTGGCATTACATCCCAGCTGACAACACCGGGCACGCCTCAGCAGAATGGTGCGTCAGAGAGAAGGAACCGAAGTCTCTTAGAGATGGTTCGGTTGATGATGAGTTATGCAACTTTGCAGTTTCCTTTGGGGATATGCCCTAGAGCCTGCAGCATACTTGCTGAACCGTGTGCCTTCCAAGTCGGTACAAAAGATCCCTTTCGAGTTGTGGAGCAGGCACAAACCCAGTATGCACCACTTAAGGATTTGGGGTTATCCTGCATATGTGCTAAATAGGCAGGCCAGCAAATTAGAATCACGTTCAGAAGTGATGTTGTTCATAGGGTATCCGAAGGAAACGAAGGGTGGATACTTTTATAATCCTAAAGAATAGAAGATCGTTGTTAGTCCTAACGCTCGGTTCTTAGAAGAGGATTACATTAGTAACCATAAATCTCGAGTCGACATCATCATTGAGGAATTACAAGGTGGTCGAGTTCCACTTGAACAACCAGTTGTGCAAGATAGTACTCCACGAGTAACTGCACAATCTGTTAACACAGCGCCTGACACTGTTCGACGTAGTGGGAGGGTGATATTTACACCTGATCAGTATATGTTCACTGGGGAGACGTTTGATCATCTCCCGGCAGATGAACAAGATACCGCGGATCTCTGGACTTACAACGAAGCAGTGGGAGATGTAGATGCAGATTCCTAGCGAATCGTCATGGACTCAGAATTTAAGTCCATAATTGATATGGATGTATACGAGATCACTGAACTGCATGAGGACTGCAAGGCTATTGGTAGTAAGTGGGTATACAAGAGAAAGAGAGACAACCGAATGGAGAGATCATGGCATTTAAGGCCAAACTAGTGGCGAAGGGTTTTACCCAGAAAGAAGGTATCGATTACGAAGAGACCTTCTCGCCTGTAGCAACTATCAAGTCCATTCGGATTCTCCTTGCCATAGCAGCTCACATGAACCTAGAGATCTGGCAAATGTATGTCAAAACCGCATTCCTAAACGGTCACCTTGAAAAAAGGTAGGGACATCTACATGAAACAGCCAGATGGTTATGTAAAGGAGGGAGAAGAGCATCTAGTTTGGAAGCTTAAGAAGTCTATTCATGGACTTAAGCAAGCTTTCGGGTTATGGCACCAGCGTTTTCGACGAGGTAGTCAAATCCTATGGATTTGTATCATATCCTAACAAGGTGTGTGTACCATATTTATGTTAACGGATCAGTGGTGTTTCTTGCATTTTACGTAGATGACATCCTTCTCATTGGCAACAATGTTGAAGTGTTATCAGACGTAAAGACGTGGTTATCTGAGCAGTTTCAAATGAAGGACTTAGGTGAAGCTGCTTACATCCTTGGGATCAAGGTTATCCGAGATCGCCAGAAAAGGATGTTAAGCTTGTCACAAGCATCCTACATTGACACTGTTATTGCTTTTTTAGCATGCAAAAAGCCAAGAGAGGTTCAGTACCTTTCAGACATGGCATTTTTCTATCCAAGAATCCGTGCCCTAAAATGCATGAAGAGATAGAAAGTATGAGGCTAGTACCATATGCTTCCGCTGTCGGTAGCCTCATGTATGCAATGCTTTGTACGAGAGCAGATATCTCATATGTTGTAGGCATGGTTTCAAGATATCAGTCTAACCCTGGAAAGGAACACTGGACTGCGGTCAAGCATATTCTCAAGTATCTTAAACGGCCTAGAGATTATAGGCTTGTTTACCAGTGAGACAGTCTAGTGTCTTTGGGTTATACAGAATCGGATTTCCAGGCTGACAGAGATGAGAAGAAGTCTACCTCGGGTTATGTGTTTACCTTGGCAGGTGGAGCCATTTCATGGAGGAGTGCAAAGCAGAAATGCATTGCGGACTAAACCATGGAAGCAGAGTATGTGGCTGCTTCAGAAGCTTCGAAAGAGGCAGTTTGGCTCAAGAATTTCCTCTTGGATCTTGATATTATTCAGAATTTGCCTAAGGCGATCACGATTTATTGTGATAATGTGGGTGTAGTGACAAATTCTAAGGAACCTAGATCTCACAAGGCGTCTAAATATATAGACAGGAAGTACCACATTATACGAGTATTCATAAATTGAGATGACGTGGTTATTGACAAAATTAGAACTGAAGTCAACCTAGCTAATCCTTTCACAAAGAGCTTATCACTCCCGACTTACGAGAAGCATGTTCGTGGCTTAGGAGTGGTAGACATGCCCCCCACTTAGGACTACAGAAACTTTTGTATAAGTGGGAGAAGATGCAGTGATAGATAGGATAGATAGCTGAGATATAGCTGAGTACTAGTTTGTACCTAGAACTGACACATTGTATACTAAAAGTTTACTTTAGTGTAAGTGGGAGAATTGTTGGGATTTTGTATACTGGAAGCAAATTTTATGCTTGTATACAATGTGTTTTGTCCTTAACACTATTTTATTCTCCTATCTGATAAAAAAATATATTTGCACATGTTATCCTTTATCTTGTATAAAAGTTTGATTTGTGTGGTGTATCGGGTATCACAAAAGACAACACAAATTGGTTGAACTGACAAGATATAAACAGTCATCACAGCTGAGACAACTTAAGGATAAGTTATCAGTTTAAGCTGCAGTTTAGATAAGAAGTGGCTTGTCTTAGCTGCTTGTCTTTACTGGTACACTTAAGGTTGTGTATTGATGGATAACTGTGAGATGTGTTCTCCTAACTGACCTTAGTGGAGAACCAAGATCTCGGTGACTTAGCTGGTCTTAAGCTTGGTAAGAATTCAGCTGAGTGCATTTGGCTATCTATCACTTTGACCTACTATGGTGAACGTCATCGCGACCGGATCTACGTATCTTGGGTGTTAGTAGTTATTTGTGGCTCAGGCTGGTTGTCTGTATCTTGCAGCCGTATCCTAGTAAAATGGGTTAATAATATCCCCTAAGGAACTCGAAAGGATTAGCACACTAAACCCGGCCGGTTGATTAAGTTCAGGTGTGTTAATAAGGTCGAGTGGTACTACTCAGAAATATAAGATGTTAATTAATTTAAGCTTTCAGTGAGCTTAATTAATTAACAGATATTTCTATCTTAAATACGGAGATCGATTAAGTCTAAAATACAAGCCCTTGCTCAATTTGGGATAAAGGGGTAAGTCAGCACGGATTCTCTAGTGGAATGAATCTATGTTTGTTAATTAATTTTGCTCTGGGCTGAGCATAGATAATTGATTAATTTAAGGCCCAACTTTATTTCTTGTAATAGATTCCTGATCTGGCCCAATTAGTTGTCTAGTTATTTATTGTCTCTAAAAAATCATTATTAACGGATTAATGTATTTTTACATTACTTAATAATGTTATTTATCTAGAATTAATTGACTGGACCAATTAATTATATTACGGGCTAATTATGTGGAAGCCCATTACAAATATAATTAAATTAATGGGCTACAAATATATTAATATTATATTGGCTTTTGAAGCCTATATATATTAGTATTCTGTTCAGAAACAGAACACACACATTCACAAATTTACACACGCCGTGCGTGAGTGAAGAAGAGACAAAAATCTTAATTTCCTTCATTTCTCTGACCACCCAGAGGAAGAAAAAGGCCGGGACATAGATCAGAAGATCTGACACACGAGCAACAATTAGAGCTGCAACAACATACGAAGGAGGAAGGTATCATTCCTAACCTAATATTTCCTTCAGGGCTATTGCGAGTTAGAATGGAAGCACATCTGACTTCCCTCCACGACAGCATGACAGAGGTATTGGAAGACGGACCTATCGTTCCTATGATTGATAGTGTCGAAGTCCAGGATCCAGCACAACGAGGAGGCATGGTGACCAGGAAGAAAATCCCTAAAGACAGAAGCCTTTTCACCCCTGAGGAGAAGAAGCTTCACAATCTAGACCGGGTTGCCAGAAATGCCATACTGACCACTCTGAGTGATTCCTATCTCAGAAGAGTTCAGGACTGCAAGTCCGCAAAGGAACTCTGGGATGCTCTAGCGCTACTGAGTTGGGGGACTCAGAAGATCAAGGCAAACAAACTAGCGCTGGAACTCCAGAAGCTGGAGAGACTGTCTCTCATGCCTGGCGACACGATTGAAGATCTCAACGTCAGATTTACGGATTTGATGAACACTATCAACGGGCTTGGGAAGACGTTCTGCAACCGAGAAATGAATCTCAAAATATTAAGAGCACTATCGGACGGACATTGGACTCCATTCACTGCGTTGCTTAGACATTCTGACCTTGATATTGTTTCCCCTGATCATCTTTTCAGAATTAAAAGCTGAAGAGTTCGAGTTCGGCCTACCCCAAAGGAAGCAGCGAGATGAAGCTGACACTCAAATCGACCATGCTTTCAAAGCATCAGTCAGCACAGCAGCTCCCGCATCTAGCAAGGTAGAACCTTCAATCACTGATCTACAAGAAGGAAATCTCGCTAAGAAATATGCACTGCTTGCCGTGAAGTATCAGAAGGAGAAGGAGAGGCGCAGAAAACTCTCTAGAGTCGTCAGAGACTCAAAGGGTAAGTCTGAATATACACCTAAGCGCACTCCTGAATCACATACTTCTGATTGCAGGAAACAAGAGGACTCAGCTCAGTCGAAAGACGGTGAGAGCAAAGAAGATAGAATCACCACCTATTACAACTGCAAGAAGCCAGGACACAATCAATATGACTGTCCTGAGCTCAGTACAGCTGAGAGAGCAGCACGTAAAGCTCGAAGGGAGAAGTTCATCAAGAAGTGCCATGCATATATTGTCGGTGAACTCTCAGACGACTCTGATGAAGTCGACTCCTTCATGGATTCATTAGACGATGAAGCGGCATTCATGGCCGTAGAGCTTGAAGAAGTTGCTGAAAAGTGCCTTATGGCAAGAGAAGAGGATGAGGTATACTCCCACGCTCCACTTAACTCCTCTTCACACTGCACACACGACACTATTTCAGGTGCAGAAGAGAATCAGGATATCTCGATCGCGTATGAAGAACTATTAGACAAGCAGATTAAGATGAGCCTGCAGCTCAGTAAGACTCTTCAGGAGTTGGATACCCTGAAAGTGGAAAATCTAAGACTTTCTCAGGAGAGTCAGGTTGCTACTGAGTCAGAAGGACTTGTGTTGAGACTCAGAGAGGAGATTATCTCTCTGATGACCAAGTCTCAGCATCAAGAAGAGCAGATCTTTGTACTAACTAATGACTTGACTCAGAAGGATACTGAACTGAGTTTACTAAAGCAAGAGTTGTCAGGACTTCAGACCGAGCATGAAATGCTTAAGAAGAGTGATGATGTCTGGAGGAATCTGATGACAGAGCGGTACATGGGCGCTGAAAAGAAGCTTGAGGCAATGCTAGCCAGCAACAAGCCTATGCACTGCAAGGAGGGACTCGGTTTCAGCCATGGAGCCTCCTCATCTGCCCCCGTACGCTCAGAGAACCGGCTAGCTGATAGATTTGTTCAAGGGGAGACCATCATTGCTGATCCTGAACCCCCTAGCAAAGAACAAACAAAAGATGAAGGCTCCTCATCCCAGCTATCAGCATTCTGACAAGAAGATTAGCTCAAAATCACCCTAGTTCAGTCAAGGGGGAACTAGCAGAGTTAAGTGGGCTGATCAGTATGGCCCTCTGTAGCTGACGCATCCAGCTCAGTATGGGTCATACTACTATGATCCTATAGTCAGGAGAGGATCCAGAAGTCAGAAGAAAAAAAAGAAAGCCGTTCAGAAAGCTAAGGTCAGTAGTCCACCTATTCAGAAGATCAGGACTCCTTAACCAATGAATCCTCAGAAGTCAGCATCGACCAGTCCAGTGGTCAAGTATGTTGATAAGAGTGGAAAGAAACTGTCTGAGACCACAAGGGTCATAAGACAGATTTGGGCTTCCAAAACTAACATCTAAGGACCCAAAATCAAAAATAAAGGGTACCTGAATATAATTCTATTTTGCGGGTGCATAAGGACCGTTGGTATGTGGAAAGCGGATGCTCTAGACATATGACATACCAGAGGAACCTACTGAAGAATTATACTACTAAAAAAGGACCCAGAATCGAGTTCGGAGACAATGCAAAAGGTTATACCATAGGCTATGGAACACTCAGCGTTGGAACCGCCACAGTTCCAAGAGTATCATATGTTGAAGGACTTCAACACAATCTTCTCTCTGTTAGTCAGTTTTGTGATAACTCGAATAGAGTGATTTTTTACGATGGTTTCTGTAATGTCATTGATAAATCTAAAAGGAAAACAGTGTTATCAGGTTCCCGCAAAAAGAATATCTATGTAGCTGATTGGGACTTAGCTGAACCTGAAGCATGCTCGCTGGCGAAGAACGATAACAGAATGGGGTGGCTCTGGCACAGAAGACTCAGCCATCTCAACTTCAAGACACTCAACAAGCTAGCTAGAAATGCTCTAGCAAGAGGACTGCCGAATGAAGTATTCAATAAAGACACTCAGCGTGAAGCATGTCTGAAGGGAAAGCAAATAAAGAAGCAAAATTCGCCTGTTCCATTGCCTTCCACTGATGGAATCCTTCAGCTGCTACATATGGATTTATTCGGTCCAGTCTCTCCTGTGACGATCAGAGGTAAAAAGTATGCTTTAGTAGTCATTGATGACTACTCACGCTACACATGGGTCATATGTATTGCCAACAAGTCTGACGTCGAAATAGAGTTGCCTACGCATCTGAAAAGGCTCAGTGTCGAGAAGAACACCAAAATCAGAAAGATACGTTCAGATAGAGGAACTGAGTTCCTGATTCGATGGTAGAAGAGTTCTGCAAAGCTGAAGGCATAGAGCATGAGACATCTGCCGCGCGCACGCCTCAACAGAATGGGATTGCTGAGAGGAAGAACAGAACACCCAAAGAAGCAACAAGAACCCTGCTCGCTGACTCAGGACTCCCATCCAAATTCTGGGCAGAAGCAACTGACACTGCATGTTACACTCAGAACAAATCTCTACTGACAAAGCAGCATCAGAAGATACCATATGAATTATGGAACGGTAGGAAGCCTCTCTTATCTTATTTCCATATTTTTGGGTGTTCGTGCTTTATCCACAATAATGGAAAGGACCAGTTAAAGACTTTTGATAGCAAGTCAGACCAGGAAGTCTTCTTAGGATACTCCCGGGTCAACAAAGCCTTCAGAGTTTTTAACTCCCGGACCCTTTGCGTGGAGGAAAGCCCTCATGTTGTTTTTAATGAGTTTGCTACTGAAGACCGGAGCAGAAACTCAAAATCAGAATCTGAGAACATCAGTAAGCAGCTACAGGATCTGAGCTTGAAAGATAAAGTTGAAAAGATCCAGCTGTGTTAGGATGATGATTCAGAAGAGGAAATTGAAGATAAGACTACTGAATCTCAGCCAGCAGCGGACGTAGCTGAACAGATTGACTCTACTAAACAGAGTCAATCCCAGGTAACTCAGGTCGATGAAGAAACCCAAGTGGTAACTGAAACCTCTACTGAGGATAATAATTTAGGGGGAACTAATGAAGTTCCTGAGCTGAATGCCCTGAACCTCTGTAGACCCAACTCTCGTAACTGAATTGCTTCAATCTCATAACAGTATAACCGAAATGCCTAACTCACATACTATTTGTGTTGAACAACTTTCAGATGAAGAGTTAAAACATCGTCGATCGTGGCTGGACGCTCATACTTCAGACTTAATTATTGGAGATCCCTCAGCTAGTGTAAAGATAAGATCCATATTCTGTCAGTGAGAAAGCGCACTATATTCCTGCTTCTTGTCTACTGAAGAACCTCAGTCAGTTGAAGATGCACTTAAGGATGCTGCTTGGATCATCGTCATGCAAGAAGAGCTGAATCAGTTCGCGAGAAACGAAGTATGGGAGCTTGTTGACAGACCCCAACATCAACACGTGATCGGAACTAAATGGGTCTTCAAGAACAAGCGAGATGAAAACAACGTCATAGTAATGAACAAAGCGAGACTCGTGGAAAAAGGCTACTGTCAAGCCGAAGGGATAGATTTCGACGAAACTTTCCCTCCAGTTGCAAGATTGGAGGCAATCAGACTATTCCTAGCCTACGCAACACATCAACTTTCATAGTTTATCAAATGATGTGAAGTCTGCGTTCCTGAACGGCGTGCTGAAAGAAGAAGTCTATGTAGAACAGCCTCCCGGCTTTCAGCAGGGACATCAGGTTTATAGACTCAGAAAGGCTCTGTATGGGTTAAAACAAGCACCCAGGGCTTGGTACGATACCATGTCTGAGTTTCTTCTTCAAAAAGGTGTTCAGAAGGGCACAGTAGACCGCACATTATTCAGCATTCGACTGGACGACGACATATTACTTGTGCAGATCTACGTAGATGACATAATATTCGGTTTAAAGAATGTCATCATATGTCAGCAGTTTGAGAAAATGATGAAGGATAAGTTCGAGATGTCGATGATGGGAGAGATGAATTATTTCCTTGGTTTTCAAGTCAAACAATCGAAGAAGGGAACTTTCATCAATCAAGGCAAATACACTCGAGACCTCATCAAGAAATTCGGTTGCACATCCGGCAAACCAATCAAGATCCCGATGAACACGAATATGAAAATCAATCTTGATAAAGAGGGAGTATCAGTCGACCATACTGAATTCCGTGCTATTATTAGTTCATTATTATATCTAACTGCTACTCGACCTGACATAACTTATGATGTAGGTGTCTGCGCTCTATTTCAGGCGAATCTTAAACAGAGACATATGGACTTAGCAAAGAAGATTCTCCGCTATCTCCGAGGAACACCTGACATGGGTTTATGGTATCCAGTAGATGATAATAGTAAACTAACGGGTTACCCTGATGTTGACTATACAAGATGTAGGATCTACCGAAAATCAACTTTTGGAACTTGTCAGTTCCTTGGCAGTAAGCTGATCTCATGGTTTTCAAAGAAACAGCATTCAGTAGCGACGTCAACGACTGAAGCTGAATAAATGGCTGTCGGAAGTTGATGCGCCCAAATCCTTTGGCTGAGACAGAAGCTACGCGACTATGACGTCATTCAGAATGAAGTGACAATCTTCTGCGATAGCTCCAGTGCAATTGCAATCACTCAGAACCATGTACTTCATACTAGATGCAAGCACGTAGACATCAGACACCACTTCATTCGTGATCATGTCGAAAAGAAGGATATCAGGATGGAGAAGATCTATACTGACAATCATAGGGTCGATATTCTGACCAAGCCTCTAGCTGAAGCAAGATTCAGAGAACTTTCAGTAGAGCTAGGTCTGCTGGATCCTACTGACTCCAGTCAATAAGTGGATTTAGGAGAGGAGCATTCAGCAAGGGGGGATGTTCACTCTCAGTACTGAACTCATTCAGGGAGATTCAGCAACCATCTACACGAGGTATCAGCTGACTACGATGTTCAGCTGACAGGTTTGCGGATCTCTACTCAGTAGCCAATATCTTACTTAATGCATTAATGACTCAGATTCAGCATCGTATTCAATGCCTTAGAAAATGTCATTCAATATAACAATTTCCATTTAATACACGACATTCTATGCTAAGGATGCTGAGCTCTGAGGTGCATTAAATACATGTCTAATCAAGTTACTTCTTTTGCTATATACAACTGTAATTTGACTTAGGCGGCTATTTTGATCATTACCTATTTTATAACATTAAATCTTAGTCGTCCATCTCATAAAGCAGATTTGAACTGAACCGTTGATGTAAAACTGTTCATCTTCTTGATCATATAAAACACGTTCAAAGACTGAAAAACCGCCATTTTCGCTCTACAACTTTAAAACCCTTAAAATTTTCTGAGAATTAATCTGTTATTTGCAAACCTCTTTCATCACTTCTCATAAATTATTACGGTAAACTTTCATGCATATTCAGTATCACATATTTCTTTGTAATTTTTTCTCGATACTGATATCTCATTCTACGGATCATAATCATGGCATCCAAGGGTGTTACAGTCTCTACACCAGCCAACATCGTTGAGATCCTGGAAAAAGACCGTGTTTGGTGCGAGCCAATCATGGAGTTCGATGCCTGCGAACTGGATTTTATGGAGGAGATATTCGAGGCGTTGAGGGTGTCCGGACTTGAAGGCTTCTTATCGAGGAAGCCATCCTTCTTCCTTCAGAGACAAGTGTCAGAGTTATACCTGAACTCTGATTCCGTAGACGGAGACATTATGAGTCGGTTCATCATCCATCACATCATAGACCCCGCCCGTGCTGACTCCGAGATCAAGCAAATGTTCGTCCGACAAGCTCTTCAGCGGAGCTTTCAGTTGCCCAGCACCGGCATCAGTATTACAAGATACAAGGATAACATGCTCGATGAGTATCTGGAGATCTTCTGTGGTGAGCCTACGTCATTCAGGGCTGCCTTCCCAAAGAACTCAATGCTGCCAAAGTACAGAGCGCTGGCGTATATAGTCACTCAGATCTTAACTAGTCAGGCAGGATCATTTGATCAAGTGTCCAAACCCAAGCTACAAATGATGATGGCAATTTATAACAGAGCACAGGTCAACTGGACGGAATTCTTCCTTAAAGAATTCATGACTCAGGCTGCAAAATTTGATAAGATTACTAACAGTCTCCCTGTCAAAGGGAAGCTTCTCTACGGGATGAAGTTGACAGTGATGATTGAAGACTTCTGCGGTGCTGACCACAACGTTTATGCTGACAAGGGGTACTTCAACCCAAAGAAGGTCAGATTTCACAGCAAGGCAGCAGCTCTACAGCAAATTGGAGCAGGGCCTGCTGAGCCCAAGAAGGGAAAGAAGTCTACTACTCCGACCAAGAAGAGGTCGCCTCCCAAAACTGCTCAGAAGAAACAGTCAAAGAAGCAGAAGACGGTATCTAAGGCAGTAGTCGTCCCTCCCTTCAAACTACGTGATGAAGCACACTCATCAGATGAGTTTGCTTCATCACGTAGTTTGAAGGGAGGGACGACTACTGCCTTAGATACCGTCTTCTAATGTCTCAGTAGAGAAGTCTGTATCTGCTGAAAAGGGAGAGACAGTGGAACAGGGGTCGGACGCTGAGCCTACTTCTCCTACTACTCTGACCCCACTGGATGTTCCACCCCTCAGTAGCATCCCGTCTGCTGAGAAAGAGATGTCTCCAATAGAGGTTGAAGACTCGGAGACAGCTTCTGAAGCCGAGATAATCGGGATGGAGGCCACAGCTCTTCAGACCAGAGCCTCCCGAGAAGTCTCAGAGGCCATTCTAGAGATATCAAGTCATTCTGACTTGGTTGCTCTCGCAAGGCAGACCAAGCTTCATACACTGATCAGGTTCCAGGCATGGTCAACTCTTAACAAGCTGATCCAACACCATACCTGCGAACTGCTACATGAGGAGGAGCTGATTATCCGCGAGAAGAAAAGTTATTCTGAGCCTGCGGATCTCTGCTCCATGGAGGATTTAAGGGCGGCGATGCTGGCCATGCTGAATGATCGTGTCCCGACTATAGCAGTCGCGCCTTCTGATGGGTCTGATCCTGATGATCAGGACCCGCCAAGTGATTCAGGCCCTGAGAAGCCTATTGAGGGATCTCAACTGGAGGAGGGTGCCCAATCCTCAACTGCTAAAATTCCACTCAGCATCCTCCCTCCAGTTAAGTCGGCGGCTGAACCTCTCAGACCGTGGAACCATTACAACTTCTGCTGGGGTCTGCTTTCGAGGTAGCGTCCAGCCCCAAAAGCCGACGCTCCAAGACTGTGGCCAAGGCCCTGAGAAGTCAAGGTGCTCATAACAGACTTCTAGCCAAGGCTATCCATAAGACGTAGAAACAGTCGACTCTAGCTCAGAGTGAGGAGATAAAGGAGCTCAGAACTTCCATTCAGAATACACCAGCTCCTGATTTCTCCACTATTCTCTCAGATGCTCTATCCACTCAGAGAGCAGAGTTCGAAAGGCAACAAGCACTGATGGAAGCTGCCCAGAAGAAACTACTCGAAGATTTTAAGGCAGCCCAGTCAGCCCATGCTGAATCCGTTTCTTCAATGAGTCAAGCCTGAGAGCTCAGACTTCAAACTATTCAGAAGGCTCTAGAAGAAAAGATGGATACTAAGTTGTAAGCCATTCAGACCTTGGTGGATTCTTCGCATAAGAAGTATGGCGATGAACTTATCGAAGAAAGGAACGAACTCCACCAACGCCTCGAGAAAATGCAGGCAGCCTTGGATCAGTTGGCCACTGCATATGAAGGTCTGAATAAGAAGATTCTGGTCCCTGCCCCTGGCTCAGTTGATGATGCCAAAAAGGGGGAAAGGGAAAGGACACTGAGGGCACCGAAGGGGATTAGATCAGTAAGAGGAGCACCTGGACGTTAATCAGCTCCTACTGACTCCCAAGACAAGGGTCAGGCCCAGGGTATCTCAGCAGCAGGAGATGTAGAGCCTGCTGAGACCGGCCCAAGCGGCTCGGGACCAAAAGACTCAGCAACCCAAACTCCCAATGAACATATCAAGGAGGTTGCTGACTTTATTGAGGAGGAAACTCCTCTGCCTCCTCCCGTGGCGGGTAAAGGGAAGAAACTGCTGAAACTCCCAACCCCACCAAAGAAAGGAGCTAAGAGGGACATTAGTCCTGAGGAGAGAGCTCAGATCGAGGCAGATGAAAAGCTCGCCCAGGAAATTGCTGAGGCCGAGGCTGCAAATAAGCCTAAGAAAGCTCCTGTGAAGGCAAAGACTAAGGTCCAAGGAGGAAGGAAGCCAGGGTCTAGGCCACCTCCTAGAAAGTTAAAAATCGGCGATGGGGCGAATAAGGAAAAAGAAAAAGAATAGTAGCAGCAGCAGTAGACTGGTCAGCAGGATGAATCCAAGTCAAAATCTCAAACACCTACTGAGTCAGAAGAAGAAGAGGAACATGTACCGTCGTACGTCCCCTCTAAGGAACAAGAATTGGAGATGAAAGAGATGTGGGACACGAAGAAAGGGCTCTTATGAGAACTGCTGAAGCTAGACAAATCAAAGAGGCTCGTGAAAGGCTGTGGCAGGCTGACTTAGAAGCTCTGAGACTGAGGACTGAGAAAGAGGCAAGAGAGAGGGTACCTGACAAACAAGCTGAGATTCCTTATAGGTACAGACGAGCCAAGAAGCCTACTGATCTGAAGATCCATAGATGGCCAAGGATTGATCAATGGATACCATGGGAGCGGACTCAGAGATGGGAAACTCTCAAAGCTGAATTTGTGAAGAGATACTTCGTATGGAAGTTCTGGCCCGACATGGACAAGGTTACTGCATTTGTTGAATGGCTTCTGGTGAGTGACCCTGAGATCTATGCTAGAGTCCAAAAAGCCTTAGCTGAAAAAGAAAATGTCAGAGTTCCAGTTCCTAGACCGTTGCCTCCTCCACTGAAGCTTGATGGATCACTGCATACTGGAGTAATAGAAGGAGAGGTCAGCAATGCTATCAAAGTCTTAGATCTTGAGGAAAATATTCCTGCTAATATGAAAGATACCTACCAGATGTATGGATTGCCGTTACCAGAGGAGAAATCAAGAGATTTCAAAGCACGGATCCAGCAATTCAGGAGATAGTTAGCTTCCCTGTTATTTTGGTTTTTACAATAGCAAGTGATGTAATGTACTGATTCTCTTATCTATAAAACATCTTTGTTGTTTGGCCTGATAATACCTTATTGTCTTCATGGCTGTTGTTTATTTATGCTTTAACACTCAGAATCACCTAAGTGATTACTGACTCACACACTCACTGCTGATATCTGTGTCTGTCTGTTCTTGCTTAGCTGATAGATATGTTCTTGTTAGAAGCATGAGGGAATTTATTGTATTAGGATGTTCAGGGAGAATTTGTTGTTAGATTTTTGTATAGGTTCTGATATTTCTCTTCTATACTCCCTCAGTAATTTAGAACTTGATGAACAACTCCACTGATTCTACTTGTAATATTTGTAAGGAGTTTGTTTCTGACAGTTTGTAGTGTTAGGTTTTGGCATCATCAAATAGGGGGAAATTGTGGGGAGATGATTCAGTAGCTTAATGCTTATAGATTTGAATGATCCCAAAACCCTACTTTGATTGGTGAACCATTAAGTTGTATTTGTGATGTCTCTGTCTCTAAGAGTTTCAGACTCAGTAGACATCCTCCCTACATGGTTCTGGCGTTCAGTTCTGTCTGCTGATCCTTCAGTAGACTATCAGCCTTAGTACCATGAGAAGAAGACTCAGTAGTGCTGGACTCAGCAGGAGCAGCATACTCAAAGGAGTCAGTGGAACTAGACTCAGTAGGAGCAGTTCACTGAACTCAGAGCTGATCTTCAGTAGAGCTAGACTCAGCAGGAGTATGCTACTGAACATAGATCAGACTCAGCAACGGCCAGACAGTCTCCTACGAGGTACAGAGAAGTCAGCTTTAGGTCTGCCTTGAAGTCTGTTTGTCTCACCTACTTTCTTCAGCCTCGACCAATGACGAGCAGCCAGCTGTCTACTTTCTGATAAAAGCTGCAAGTCAACATTTTTCCGGAAATGGAGGGAAAAGACTCTACCACCATTCTATGAAAGAGCCATTAGCTACCCAAAAGAGAGAGACACATGGATCATCGTCTCCAACGGATCTTTCCATGCCTCTCATCTATAAATAGAGGGAAGAATTCAAATCGAAGCTCACCTAGAAAATCAAGAACACACGAGCAATTACGAGCAACTTCAAATCGACTTAAAGCTTTCCGCAAGATCTTCAAAGAGTTATTCCAAGCGAAAGGCTACATTCTTGCTCAAAGAGAACCGAGTTGAATCAGAATTATAGCCTCTAGTATCCAAGCGATTGAACATGAACCCAGAGTTTATACCTCACCGTTCGTCGCTCTAGAAAAAATTTCTCATTCCCTTCCCTCTAACCTAAGCTCAGCAGACGCTATCCATAGCTTAGATCGAAGGAGTTCATCCTTGAATTGTTCTTTATTGTAAAGAACTCCTTCATAGTTGGAGAGTTTGTCAAACGCTTTAGTTTGATATCTTGTAAACTAAGACTTGCTCAGTATAATCACTAAGACCAGTGTTTGTCCAGTGCACAAACCGACTGAGACTAACTCGGTATAATAAAATAGCCTCTTGATCTTTTCGGGACAGTGGACGTAGGATTGTTGGATCCGAGCCACTTTAAAAATCGTTCTGCTATGTGTGCTCTGTTTTTACTGTTGCATTGATTACTGTTCACACTGAAAATATCTTTCAAATCATTCAACTGTGTTTCAGCAAAGCTTAACAGATTGCACTAATATACTGAAACAGTTTTTCTAAAAATGTTTTCTAACTCAACTGAATTGGGCCTACACATTTCCGCACTATACTGAGACTCTACTGAACGGTACTGAATTCTGACCTAAGTCAGCTAGCGGGCCTCAGTGAAGTCAGTGACTCTGCCACGCGATTCAGAACAGCTTATCTGGTCTACTGAACCTGTTCAGTACAGCATCTTCCTGAAAAGGACTGTTCACATTTTAAGTTGAGAAAGTTTTCAGGTGTATTCACCCCCCCCCCCCCTACACCTGAACGTTTATCTCGGGACCAACACACTACGACTATAAGTAGAGAATCTGTCCCGTGCACAAATCACTGAGAACTTGCTCAGTATAAGCTTCAAGTTTTGTGCTTGTCCAGCGAACAAACCAACTGAGACTTGCTCAGTATAAATATAACAAGTATCCTACTTTGGTCAGGACACTGGACGTAGGACCCAGTGTATCCGAACCACTTTAAAAATTGATGTGTTTATTTACTATTTTCCTTAACTGCCCATACTGCATTCAAAACTGTATAAAACTCAACATAAAACCGGTGTTTTCTAACCGAGACGTTTGATAGGGACTACACTTCCGCACACACTTTGATACTGAACGACTGTTCGAGTGACTAAATTCAGTAGAACTGAACTCAGTAGAAGATTTTCTGCCTACGCGATCTGATCTGAAGCATATTTGGCTATCTGACTTAGTCAGTAGAAACTCAGGTAGAGTAGACTTCACGTTTGAAAAAGAAATTTGTATTCGGGTGTATTAACCCCCCCCTCTACACCTGAACCACGTCTCAGGACCAACAATTGATAACAGAGTTCAGTGTTCTCAACTGATCATTGTTCTCTGAAACTGGTCTATCTCGAACAAAGATCCTAGAAAACCCGTTTTCACTGCATCTTGCATCTCTTCATTACATCCTATATCCTATTTCTTTCAATGGCTGATATTTCAGGTATTAGGACCGTGCCAATGTTCTCGACTAAAAATATGCGTTATGGCGCGTAAGGATGGAGGCACATCTGACTTCGCTACACGATAGCATGACCGATGTTCTGGAGAAAGGCCCCATTGTTTCGATGGTCGACTCAGTCGAACTTGTAGTAGACGGAGCAGGCGGTGCCAGAACCAGACCCAAAGTTGCAAAGGATAAAAGCATATTCACTCCGAAAGAGAAGAAACTGCACAACCTTGACCTAGTCGCTCGCAATGCTATACTGATGACACTCAGTGACTCTTATCTCAGGAGGGTGCATGAGTGCAAGACAGCAAAGGAGCTATGGGATGCTCTCGCAGTGCTGAGCCAAGGAACTCCACATATTAAAGAGAACAAACTGGAGTTAGAGCTACAGAAATTCGAGGCATTCGCTATGCTTCCTGGGGAGTCCATAGATGATTTCAGCACTCGATTTACAAATCAGATCAACATCATTAATAGACTGGGGAAGACGTTTAGCAACAACGAGACCAGCACCAAAATTCTGAGGGCTCTCAGCAGGCCCAAGTGGTACTCTTTTGCTACGTGTATGAGGAGAAGCGGCTCGAATTATGTTACTCCTGATTATATACTTTCGAAGTTAAAGTTGAGGAGTTCGAGTTCAACCTCCCACACACCCCGGTCTTTGAAGCCGAAGTGCCAATGGATCATGCTTACAAGGCATCAGCTAGCACTTCCGGAGCAAGTCCCTCAGCAACAAGCCAGTCAGCTAGAAGTTCAATGACCATACCCAATGCTGACAACTTGGATGAGAAGTATGCTCTCCTCGTGGTGAAATACCAGAAGGAGAAGGAAATGTTCAGATGGAAGATGAAAAAGGCTTCCCAAAAATATCAGGTAAGAGAGATAATCATTGCACGAATGAATCTAAATCTCTACCTGATTGCAGGAATACTGAAGCTGTCCCAATAGAACAAAAAGATACACCCAGAAGGGATGGCAGAACCTTAGTATGCTACAACTGCAAGAAACCATGACAATACCAATACGAATGTCCTGAACTCTCAGCAGCAGAAAGAGCTGAAAGGCAAGCCAAATGCGACAAGTTCCTGAAAAAGAGGCAAGCCTACATACCTGGAGAGTCGTCCGATTGCTCAAGTGATGAAGAACTATTCATAGAATCATCCGATGACGATGCCGCATTCATGGCAATCGAGACTGAAGAAGCTGAACTGTGTCTAATGGTCGGAGAAGAGGCTGAGGTAAATTCTGAACCCACTATATGCCCCTCTTCACCTGGCACACACGACACAAGCTCTGTTGCAGGAGAACCGCTCGAAGTGGTTCTTGCATATGAAGACTTGCTTGAAGAGCAAATTCAGATGAGCCATCAGTTCAGAATACAATTCAGGAGATGGATATCTTGAAAGCAGAGAATCAGAGACTTTCAAGGAGAAGTCAGGACTCTACTGAGTCTGAATGACTTGTTCTGAGACTGAAGGAAGAGATTAACTCTCTGATGACTAAGTCTCATGACCAAGAAGCACAGATCTCAGTGCTGACCAAAGACATCTCTGAGAAAGAAACTGAAATTGCTAATCTCAAGGAAACTCTCGCACATGCCAAATCTGAACATGAAGCTCTAAGGAAGAGTGATGAGGTGTGGAGAACCTTGATGATAGAGCAGTATATTAGAGCAAAGGAGAAGTTGGAGAAGCTTCTACGAGCACATAGACCACATGCCACCAAAGAAGGATTTGGTTACACATGTGAAGCCTCCACTTCAGGACAGAAGAGCTCCAACAAGCTGACTGATAGGTTTGTCCAGGGGATAACTCAACATGCTTAATTTACATCCCCTCAGACAAAGAACAAGCAGAAGATACAAGCAGCTAAGTCCAGCAACAGGAAATGACCATGGTTCTAGCCCCAAGACACCAAGATCAAACTCAGGGGGAACCAAGAAGGTCAGGTGGCCTGAACAGCATGGCTACCAACTACTGACTCACCCAGCTCAGTACGGATCATACTACTATGAGCCAAGAGTCAAAAGCTCTAAGGTTCAGAAGAAGAAGAAGAAAGCTGAACCACAACAGTCTAAGAAGTCAGCTACTCCAAGTTCAGTGGAGCAGACTACTGACAACAAGGGCAAGATGAAGTCTGAATCCACCAGGGTTCTCAGACAAGTTTGGATCTTAAAATCTAACCATTAAGGACCCAAGATGAACTCAAAGGGTACCTGAATCTATTTTTGTTTTGCAGGTGCAACATGACCCTTGGGATCGACGGTGGATGCTCAAGACACATGACACATCGAAGAGCCTCTTGGCCCGACTATGTTAAGCAAGATGGAGCCAGAATTGAGTTCGGTGACAACTCCAAAGGCTACACAATGGGATACGGAACATTGAAAATAGGAACTGCAATAGTTTTTAGGGTATCTTATGTTTAAGGACTTCAACATAATCTCCTTTATGTCAGTCAATTATGTGATAACTCCAATAAAGTGACTTTTGACGCAGGTTTTTGTGATGTTCTTGATAAATCTACAGGAAAAACTGTGTTATCAGGGTCGCGGCGAAGAAACATATATTATGCTGAATGGAATACCGCCGAACCTAAAGCTTGCCTGCTAGCACGCACGAGGTCAGATGACACAACAGCATGGATGTAGCATACACGACTGAGTCATCTGAACTTCAAAACAATGAACAAGCTAGCTCGTGATGCTAAAGTCAAAGGACTGCCCAACGAAGTATTCAAAAGACATAAAAATTGTGAAGCGTGTTTGAAAGGGAAGCAAAGAAAGTCAAGCAACCCGCCCATTTCATCACCTTCCACTGATGGAATCCTTCAGCTGCCGCACATGGATTTATTTGGGCCAGTGAATCACAGTGACGATCAGAGGAAAGAAGTATGCTCTTGTAGTCGTTGATGACTATTCGAGATATACCTGGGTGATATTCATCGCCAACAAGTCTGACGTCAAAATTGAGCTGCCGAAACTACTGAAGCGGCTGAGCTTCGAAAAAGATATCAAGATTCAAAGGATACGCTCAGATCGTGGAACTGAGTTTATGAACTCAATGGTAAGAGATTTCTGTGAGGCTGAAGGCATTGAACACGAAACATCAGTAGCACGCACGCCTCAGCAGAACGGGCTTGTTGAAAGAAAGAACAGAACGCTTAAAGAAGCAGCAAGGACGCTACTTGCAGACTCAGGTCTTCCATTGAAGTTTTAGGCAGAAGCTACTGACACTGCCTGCTACACTCAGAACCGGTCTCTACTGACTCAGATGCACATGAAGACGCCTTATGAGCTACGGAAAGGGAGAATTCCTCTATTACGCATTTCCATATCTTTGGTTGTCCATGTTTTATCCATAATAATGGAAAGGACCAGTTAAAGGTCTTTGAAAGTAAGTCGGACCCCAGGGTCAGCAAAGCTTTCAGGGTCTTTAACTACCGGACCCTTTGCATGGAGGAAAGCCCCCATGTTGTATTTGATGAGTTTATTTATGAGTAGAAGAAGTCAAACTCTCAGCCATAAGCTGAAGTCGTCAGGAGCAAGCTATAGGATCTAAGCTTAAAAGATAATACTGAAAAGATCCAGCATTGTTGGGATAATGATTCAGATGATGAAACTCAGAACCCAACAAGCAATGTAGCCGAGGAGATTGATTCTAACAAACGTAATCAATCCCGTGGTAATAATAGTCAATGAGGAAACCGATATGGTAACTGAGACCTCTATTGAGAATAATAACTCAGGGGAACTACTAATGTTCCTGAGCGAAATGCCCCCGAACACGGTGACTCGATAGATCCAACCCTTATTCTTGAATTACTTGGCACGAACGCATTACTCACTGAAATTCCTAATACTCCTATTGTTTGTGTTGAAACAATTCCAGATGAAGTAACAAGACATCGTCGCTCGTGGCTAGATGCTCACTCTTCAGATCTTATCATAGGAGATCATTCAGCTAGCGTCAAGACACGATCCAAATTCTGTCAACGAGAAAGTGCCTTGTATTCATGCTTCTTATCGACTGAAGAACCTCAGAAAATTGAGGATGCGCTGAATGATGCTGACTGGATCACCGCCATGCAAGAAGAGCTGAATCAATTTACGTGAAACAACGTATGGGAGCTTGTTGATAGACCTAGACACCAACATGTGATAGGAACGAAGTGGGTCTTCAAGAACAAGCATGATGAAAACAACGTCATCGTCAGGAACAAAGATCGACTCATTGCCAAAGGATATTGTCAATTAGAAGGAATAGATTTTGACGAAACATTCGCCCCAGTCGCAAGATTGGAAGCTATTCGTCTATTCCTAGCTTATGCAACACATCAGCAGTTCACAGTCTATCAGATGGATGTGAAGTCAGCTTTCCTGAACGGCGTACTGAAGGAAGAAGTTTATGTTGAACAACCGCTCGACTTTCAGCAGGGACATCAGGTTTACAGACTTAAGAAAGCTTTGTACGGGTTAAAACAAGCACCCAGGGCTTGGTACGATACCCTCTCAGACTTTCTACTTCAAAAAGGTTTTCAGAAAGGAACAGTAGATCGCACCCTATTCAGTATCAAGTCAGGAGAAGACATCCTACTATTGCAGATCTACATGGACGACATCATCTTTGGATCAAGGAATCTGACTATGTGTCAGAAATTCGAGCAGATGATGAAAGAAAAATTTGAAATGTCGATGATGGGAGAGATGAATTATTTCCTTGGACTTCAAGTCAAACAATCAAAGAAGGGAATATTCATTAATCAAGCGAAATACACAAGAGATCTCATCAAGAAGTTTGGTTGTGAATCCAGCAAGTCAGTCAAGATACCCATGAACACCAATCTCAAGATTGATCTTGACAAAGAGGGAGTATCTGTTAACTCAACTGACTATCGTGCTATTATTAGTTCTTTATTATATCTTACAGCCAGCAGACCTGATATAACTTATGATGTAGGTGTATGCGCGAGATTTTAGACGAATCCCAAGAAGAGTCATATCGATTCAGCGAAGAGAATTCTTCGTTACCTGAAGGGAACACCTGATGTTGGATTATGGTATCCAGTTGATGATAATCTCGAACTAACTGGTTATTCTGATGCTGACTATGCAGGTTGCCGAATCGACAAAAAATCAACTTCAGGAACTTGACAGTTCCTCGGTAGCAAGCTCATATCGTGGTTCTCAAAGAAACAGCACTCAGTAGCAACGTCCAATACTGAAGCTGAATATATGGTTGTCGGAAGCTGTTGCGCACAGATATTGTGGCTTCGACAACACCTGAGAGACTACGACAGCCATCAAGATGAAGTGCCGATCTACTGCAACAATACTAGTGCTATTGCAATCACTCAGAATCCAGTCTTACATACAAGATGCAGGCACGTGGACATTCGTCATCACTTCATCAGAGATCATTTCGAGAAAAAGGATATCAGAATGGAGAAGATCCACACTGATAAGCAAAGAGTTTATATCCTGACCAAACCTCTAGTTGAGACCAGATTCAACGATCTCTTAGTAGAACTAAGTCTTTTGGATCCTACTGGTACGATTCAGTAACCGATCTGGGAAGTACTGAGTAAGGGGGAACTTACTTTCAGTAAGCTGAATACTCAGCTTCGACAAACGTGGTATCAGCTGACTACGATGTTCAGCTGACAGGTCATGAGTATTAAATTTAGTTTTTTGTGATTCAACATGTCATAACATGTATTTCCCGCCTTTAATGTTCATCGTATTGCATTGAACCATGTCGTTTTCATTAACTCACGACATTTCGTAATACTGATTGCGGCGCATTAACTGCATGTCATTTCACCTTACCACTTAGGCGATAGAGATAAGTAGGCGAGATTATAGGCGGCACAATAATCATAACCTATTATAACATTCAATCTGGGTCGTTCACTGTTTAAAATTTGACTAATCGCAGCCGCATGCGTAAAACCGCCTCATTCAAATCTGAATACATATATACACATCTATCTCATCTCCACACTGCCTTACTTTATACGCCATTAACGAGAAAACTGTGCATTGCATTTACTCACATATTTGCATCAAGACATCTACTGCATTTCTGCACTATTTCTTCGGTAAGAACTTCTCAATACTGAATCTGCTACTAACTCTCTGTTTACGAGTGTTAATATCTCTTTTTGCAGATCTCAGTTACAGAAATGGCACCTTTTGTACCAATCTCAGACGTTGTAATTCCTGTAGACATGGAAGATATCCTTTTCGAGAAGCGCGTCTGGTTCGAGCATGTTCTGTCTGTCAGGACATGCAGGGTGGAGTGTATGACGCCGATTTTCGACGCCCTCGAGAGGTCGGGTCTTCTACCGATCCATTCCTGTGCTCCACATCACCTCCTTCCGTTCCGCGTCCGGTGGCAGAGTTATTCTTGAACTACCGTCAAGTTGATGATTTGAATGACATCTCAAACGTCATTACGAAGTGAGAGGCCCTTGCCAATCAGTGGGAGGACAGGGCTTCTCAGTTAGACGTCTCCAAGCCTCGCCATGACAGCTTCGGTCTAGTTGATGGAGGGTCATCTGTTGCAAGGTACAAGGAATCGGAGATCAATCAGTACCTTTGCAAGTTCAGTGGACAAGCAAACTGCGTATTCAAGGCAGCATTCCCAAAGAATCAGTTGTTGCCTGAATATAGAGGATTGGCGTACGTAGTGAACTATATTCTCACAAGCTCAGCAGGCTCGTACGACCAACTCTCCAGAATCCGCATCCAAATTATGATGGCAATCATTGATGTTGCGAAAATCAACTGGAACGCATTTTTCAGGGCTGAGTTCAAAGCTCAGTCACAGAAATTCGTGGATCCTGAAGAAGGGATGAAATTGATCCCTAAGGGAAAAATGTTATACGGGATAAAGGTGTCTATCCTGATCGAAGACGACCTCCCCAGCACAGTCTCCTTCGCCAACGCCTTCTACTTTGAAAAAAGTTGATGAAGTTCACGACTTCAGCTTTAGCGGAGAAATCTATCGGGAAGGGACCTCAGGCTAAGCGTCCCTTGGAGATCATTCAGGCTCCCCTTCCCATTCAGGCAAAAAGACCAAAGACACTAAAGAAGCCTACTTCAGATGTACAACCTTCCTCTCCTATTTCAATAGAGGACTCTGGGTCAGGCAAGCATGACGTGACCATCAGAGATAAGGTTCAGACGGTCTTCACAGAGGAAACTTAGCCGGATATTCCAGTTGAAACTCAGACCGCTGAGGTTTCCTCAGTTCCAATCTCAATTCTCAATGCCCGTCTGAAGGCGACAGACAAGGTAGCCACTGAGATACAGGAGATCAGTTCGTACCCTGATCTAGTGGATATAGCTGTTGGGAATTAGGTTCACTATGATAGATTTGAAGATCCCAAGACCCTAGCTGGATGATGGGCTTTCGATATTGTTATAGCTTAACTGAGTTCACCGTGTTAGGAACTCAGTAGACTAGCTGAAGTTCAACAGTTGTGCATTCAGCAGAAGACTCAGTAAATACTGGACTCAGCAGGAGCAGTATACTGAAAGGAGTCAGTCGAACTGGAGTAGTTCACTGTACTCAGAGTTGATCCTCAGTAAATACTGTGCAAGTCAAGGACAGAAGTATCCCTCGCTCCTCCCGCTTCTTCAGGAGCAGAGCGCCCCTCAGTCAGGTGAAGCGAATTGTTTATAAGAGGACTGATAACTGGGTGCCGCTCAAGCACAATCAGCAATGGGAGCAGATGAAAGTGGAGTTCATCAAGAGGTTCTATGTATGGAGAGTCGGGAATGAAAATACTTCTGATGCTGACTCATACTTCAAGGACTTCCTGACTATCGCTAATCCAACCCTCCTAGCTGAAATCCAGACTCTGCTTGACCAGACATGTCAAACGCTGAAGGCACCTCCTTTTCGGACTCTACCTCCTCCTATGACTCATGCTGATAATCTATGCAAAAAGGAGATAGAAGAAGAGATTGAGAATGCTATATACAGCAGAGGTCTGAGCAAGAACGTTGAAAAAGACTTGGTGGAGATTAAGGCCCAGAGGAACAGAGTATACAAGAGTTATAGCCTTGAGCTTCCTGAGAAGAAGTCGGCTGACTTTCGGGCGCGAATGCAGAAATTCAAGAAGAAGCCCAGCTGATCTTTTTCCTCTTTTCTAGTCTAGCTTCTTAGTGATAGTAGTCATTGTACTGTAAATTCTTCATCATATATGACATATCACTTTTTGGCTTTGACAGTCACTCATTGTCTTTACGGCTTTATTTATTTTCAGCACGACTGATCACCTAAGTGATCAGATACTTATCTTATCTTATATGGCCCTATGTGACTTAGGTGCTTATCTGCCTTAGAATTAATTCCTACTGATTAACTATGTTCGTCTTACTCTTCTCTGATACTTTGCTAGTACTTAGGGGGAAGAACTTTTTATGATATAGAGGGAAATTGTTCTTAGGGGAAACATGCATCTTAGGGATATGATTGATAACTGTTGAACTTACATTTGATGATTAGCTACTATATGATCTATTCTGAACTTTGATTATTTGTATCAGCCCTGTTTTTATGTGAATGTGCTGAACTTATTTTGTTATGGTCTGATAAGCTCTGATACATGTCAGTAGAATCAGCATGATATAACTGAAGTCATACTCTGTTACATTCATCTATTCTTAACTGTCTTAGTTCTTATATTGGCTCTGATACATGACTTATTATCTTAAGTTTGCTCTGATATTCCTTTACTTGTGACTGCTCTGATTCCTTGTTTTCTTTATCTTAGTCGGCTATGATTTGTTGACTTGGAGCATTCTCTTGTAATAGATTTTTTTATTCGGTAGCTATTGGTCTTAACGTTAGCATGTTTTCTATGATAGAAGATGTAATAGGTTTTAGCATCATCAAATAGGGGAAAATTGTTGGGATAAGGATTCGATAGATGAATCTATAGATTTGATAGATTTGATAGATCCCAAAACCCTAGTTGAATATTGTACCTTCGCTTCGTAATAGCTTACTCGAGTTCGGTTGTTAGGACTCGGTAGGAAATAGTTCGGTAGGCTGCGGGGATTCAAGAGAAGACCTCACACTCAGCTGAAGAACTTAGGATCGAAGAAGTCAGTTGGATAGCCCGTCACCAGCTGAATCTGCTAAGGAATTCGTGCCCATGCGCTGAATGCTCAGAAGAACGTCAGTAGGAAAGTCACTTCAGTTGAAGGTCCGAGGACTAAGAGGAAGTCAACCTTAACATTTGACAAGCCTCACCTACCCATCTACCTCGACCAATAAGGAACCGACAGCGACCTATTACTCTGATAAAAGCTTCTCTCAGACTGAAAAAAGAGGAGAATCTCTACAGTGCACCTACTTAACAACATTCAAATTAAAGGAGTCATTTTCCTTGTCGTTTCGACACGTGGCTAAACCTCCCTCCAATGGATCTATTCACCATCGACGACTATAAATAAGAGAAGTCGCCATGTAGAGACGATACCGGGAACCAAAGCTATCTACGCACAAACTCTTAGCAATCTCAACACAGAATCCAGTGAAGAACTAGCATCTATTAAAGAACCCTTTTAGTTCATAACTTAGAGTTATATTTGTTCCCCTTCTCTTATCTAAGAAAACTCATTGTAATATCTTTAGCTTAGAAACCTCGAGGAAGTTCACATCCTTGTGAAACTGTTCTTATTTGTAAGAACTTCCTCTTAGTTGGAGAAGACTCAAACTCTTCAAGTTTGAACCCCCTGTAAAAGTCACTACGACTATAAGTAGAGAATCTGTCCCGTACACAGATCACTGAGAACTTGCTCAGTATAAGCTTCAAGTTTTGTGTGCGTCCCGGTGAACGAAGACCAACTAAGACTTGCTCAGTATAAATATAACAAGTATCCTGCTTTGGTCAGGACAGTGGACGTAGGACCCAGTGTGTCCGAACCACTTTAAAAATTGCTGTGTTGATTTACTGTTTTCCTTAACTGCCCATATTGCATTCAAAACTGCAATTCATAAAACTCAGCATAAAACAGGTGTTTTCTAACTGAGACATTTGATAGGGCCTACACTTTCGCATACACTCTGATACTGAACGACTATTCGACTGACTAAAGTCAGTGGAGTTGAACTCAGTAGAAGATTTTCTGCCCACGCGATCTGAAGCATATTTGGCTATCTGACTCTGTCAGTAGCAAACTCAGCTAGAGTTGACTTCGCGTTTGAAAAAGAAATTTTTATTCAGGTGTATTTACCCCCCCCCTACACCTCAACCACGTCTCAGGATCAACAGAAATAAAGCATGAAGCAGAACTGGGAATTAAAGCTAAAACAGTAAACTTTCCTTAAACGGCAAGAAACTAGCATGAACATTTAACTAAAAATAGCAAGAGACAACATGGTATGAAATCGAAAGCAATAACCTCTAAAAACATGGAATATTTGCATACACAAAAGTTAACATTATTCTAAAGTTTATAAAGACAGAAAACATGGAATAAATGAAGTAACAACTCGTGACCTGTAAAGAAACATGATAACAAACATGAAGTAAATGCAACCATTAAATACTGAAACTAAAGAGCTGAAATAAAGTTGACCGATTACATATAACAAAAGGAAGTCTTCTCCTTTAGAGAGCTTCGGACTAATCTAAGCAGAAATATAAACTTGTCTTAAAGCTACATTAATGTTAGAATTTTTAGAGAGTTTCAGAGGGAGAGGAACGAGCTACAACTACTGAAAATGTATTATCAAAAGTTATGTTTTACATCAGCCTCTTTCCCTCCCTTTGAGCTCTTCAGAAAATATCTGGATTTGGTAGGTGGGAGAACATTGTTCTAGGCATGGCTTCTTTGGTCAAAGTCGGCTATTCTCGTAGCTTCTAGCCTCCTACTTCCTGCCACAGCTTTGACAATATGTTGTGGGCTGGGTCTGTGGGCCTGACTTCAGCATTCTTCTTCTCAATTCCGGCCCAATGGATTCTGCAATGATTTTGGGCTCTTTTCAGGCCATTTCTTCTGCATTCTGGGCAGTTCCATTAATCTTAGCCCAACGCCTTCTATATCCAGCAGCATCATCATTTCTCCCTTTTTCTCCTAATTTAAGCTAATTATCTGCAATTATACAACACTAAACGCACAAGTTAGATGGACAAATGAGCTACAAATCTAGGCTCATCAACCTCCTCACACTTAAGCAATACTTGCCCTCAAGTATGAAGAGAATTTCAAAGCTTAAATTGTAGCTCAAGACAGACTCCCCCAGACACACATACAAACAAACACAAAAACAGCAAGGAAAAAACAAAAAGCATTCATCCCAGTCAAACTGCCCTAGTTTCACAATATGCCCATACTCAAAAACAGATAAAGCACACATAGCGATTCTCGATTTGTAGAGCACAGATCATGAATTCAAAACCAAGGAAGATTATTATCAAACGGTCAAAAACCAGGCAGGTAATAAGGTCTTCCTCACGATTCGCTCAGCACTCCCCTATACTAGTCCCGAACACCCGCTCAACTATACTATGTTCACTTAGCTACCATATTGTGTCAATCAGAAACGCTACATCAAGGAGGTCTTCCTTTTCAGGTTGTAATGGGGCCAGGGACCATGAACAGATTTTGGCAAAGGTGGTGTTGTCCTAATTGGTCCTAAGCTTCTTCAGTTAAGCACAAGCATTGTGCATGCATGCATTGTAAACAATAGGCAATAGAAATGTAGTGTGCAGACAGAAGCATGTAAAAGTATAATAGGTGTGCAACTTTTGTACAAGGCAGCAAACTGGGGAGGCATTCACATATTCAGAATTATTCTTCTTCTTCTCCCCTTCTCTTCTTTATTTCAGAGATTTTTTTTATATATAAAGAACTTTATTTCCGGCTGCATCTCTTTTCTTTTTCTTTTTCGCACAACACCTAAATTGTAATTTTCTGTCTGGATAAATTTGCCTAAGGTTCACAAATAAGCATGCACAACTGGGTGAAAGGAAGGTCAGAAAGGCTTGGCTAAAATTTTTGTGAGTTCATGAAACAACAGGCCAAGGTACAATCTTGGTTCACTAGGGGATCTCTTATTTGGTAGGATTTGAAAGAATTTTAGGCTCAAATGGGATTCCCTAATGCCTTCTATCATATGATGCATGTGATATAGTAATATAGCAGCTTTGCAAACCTTTACGCTCATGAAGTAAAGAGTTGAGGCTGCTCAACTTTAGGCTCGAATCTGACTGCCTAGGGGGTTATGTTAAGACCTATTCATGCCCTTATTCATCGTTCCTGTTTTTATCTATTAAGTTCCTAGGAATTGAAAAAAAAAGATAGGACAGAAAAACTTATCAAAGAAAGATAAATGTCATTAATATATGTTGAAATTTGATAATTTTAAGTTGTTTATTGTCTTAGTTTGAATTTTTGTGATGATTATTTGCGTACAATTTTGAGTTTTGATATTTATTTGTACAAAAATCTATAATATGATATATTTAATTTATTTAATTAATTCATAATTTATAATTTATTCAATATTAACATGTTTAGTTTAAATTAGATATATTAATTTTATTTTTATACAATAAATATATAATTAAAAATACTAAATAAATATTAAAAAATTAATGGGCTATATATCGCGACCTGATATAGTACCGGACGGGCTTGGGCGGACTGTTTAACTGGCCCAGTAGGCTCGGGGTCGGGCCTGCAGTAGTTCTCACCATGGCTAGGAAGAGGAACCCTCAAACCCCGGAACTCTGGCTTGCTGCAGTAAGAGCCAAGTTTCGTAATGGTTATAAGAAAAAGATATAGTGATGGGGAAGGCATTGCAGGAATGTCCCACTAGCGGTATTCTCTGGGCGGCTTATATAGACTCTACTCCTTGGCCGGATGATGATCCGTACATCCTTGCTGCTTTTGGGAAGTTATTTTGGGATCATAGGAAGGTTGATAAAGCTAGGTCATTGTTCAACAGGGCTGTCACATTTGCTCCGGATATTGGATATTTCTGGGCATTGTAATACAAATTCGAATTACAATACGGTGATGAGGATACTTGGAAGGATGTGTGTGTAGCAGCTGCGGACCTGAAGCACGGGGAGAAGTGGGAACAAGTGTCTAAAGCCGTGGAGAATTCGCATAACCGACGGAATCCGTCATGAAGAAGGTGGTTGTTGAGATAGGAGAAAGAAGATGATGCATCTGAAAATGGTATAAACTAGTTTATGCAAGTATTTCTTTTATCATCTATTCTTTTAGCTTTAAACTCTATATTTTATTGTTCTTTCTAGTCTTTAACCCCTAAACCCTAATTCATTTAGCACTAGAGTTTTTGGAATCCTTTTGAACTGTTAGGTTTATAACATTGCCTAGTTTTATCATGAGAACGAGAGAGATTCTCTACTATTTGCAAGAGTTGTGCTTAAAACTCAAGATTGTTCTATTAATCTCTACAAGAATTCATTAGTACCACAAAAACCCTTGATCTAAAACATGAATTCTTGATCTTGTAGGCTATGAATGATGACGCCTTGTTCATCAAGCCAGTCCGACGAGTTTCTCGCTCACCTCCCATAGTTTACGTGCCTTCTCCGCATCACTGGCTTCTTTCGACAGCTGGTTCTCGAACGAGGCAGAGGTCTTGTTCCAGCTCCAGTACACACCCGATTTCGATAGACTCGGATCACTCACCACCTTAAAAAACATACACAAAACACTTACACTTCGAAGAACAAGAATCGTATCACCAACTGAGTCACAACTCGTGACTCACCTGTGCAAGCCGGTCCCCGGCTTCTTGCTCGGAGACATACCCTTTTGTGATGAACTTCTGAAAAGGCGGAAACAGAGCCCTAAACAGAGGAATGTGGTTTCTGAAGAGGCCAGTCTCAGCTATACAGCCAGGGTAGAGTGAAGCAAAGCTAATCCCAGTTTCTTCATGGTAACGTCTGTGGAATTCTTGCATAGTAAGCATGTTGCAGACCTTGCTGTCTTTGTAGGCCTTGGCCCCGTCAAATTCGCCACCGTCGATCATCGGAGCGCTTCCCACGCCGTTCAGTCCGGCAGCGAGTCCCCTCAGATCGCCAAGATTAGCCTTTGGAGGCACATTCCCAGCCAAGGTGTTGGTGTTTCCTGCAAACAGCACAAGCGGTTCAAGAACCCATTTTTATCGAGACCCAGGTGCGTATACTGGAACGCGACCAGGGTTCGATAAAAGAAGCCCAAATTTTGAAATTTACCCTATAATTACCATTTCGTCTTGCGTATTCAAACTCCTAACTTTTCAAATTCTAAATTTCACATCCCCCTCCAAAATCTGTCCGTCCCTATAATCAAAAGAGCCCCACAATTACCTGTGATGGATCCAACAATAATGAGACGTTTCTGTGGATGCTCAGACTTTTTCAAATCCTCCAACAGCAGCCGAGCAAGCAAGAAATGGCCCAAATGATTAGTCCCCACACTCAGCTCAAACCCTTCAGCAGTAAAAGTTGGCTCCTTGGCTGTAGGCAGATAAACAGCAGCATTGCAGACTAAAACATCCAGCGGCCGTTGGGAGCGTCGGAACGTCTCGACGAACTGGCGGACGCTGTCGAGGGAGGCGAGGTCGAGGTGCATCACGGTGTAGTTCTCCTTCGACATGCCGATGGACTTGGCCGCCTGCTCGGCCTTGAGGAAGTTGCGGCACGCCATGATCACGTGCCACTTACCCGTCTCCGCCAGAGACTTGGCCGTGGCGAGGCCCAGCCCCGACGAGGCGCCGGTGATGATCACGCTCCCCTTTCGGAGCGTTTTCTTCTCGTCGGAGGAGGCTTGGTTGATGGCCGGAGATGTGGCTGCGGTTTGTGCCTTGATCGCTCCGTTTGATAGCTTTTTCCTCAACTCCTAAATCATGAAATTACACCTAAAAATCAATATACTTGTCCAGCTAACAATATTGCAGCGGCGTTTGCAAGTTCGATAAGGTGCGTATTGGACGGTGGCAGCTGCACACCAAATTTTTTAAATATATAATAATAACTCTAGTTTTTCGAAACTTATGCATCTCAAAAAATTATAAAATTCTAAATTTTCTCCTCAATAATAAATTCTGAATGTGAAAACTATGTTTAAGGCTAATTCCAGAATGCTGCAAATTACTTACCGATAATGCCCACTTCTTTTTTTGTGATTACATTCTATGCAGAGAAAATGTAATTTTCTTTCAATTTGATGCAAATGAGAACAACAAATCTAAACTATTATAACAAAACAGAAGCTTAATTTAATGGGGAAAATCAATTTAGGGAAGACGAAAATGGAGTAAATTGGTAATTACCTTGTTGAAAGATGGGGTAAATTCAGCTCTAATCGCAGCACCAAAGAGCGATGTCTCTTTTATTGCGAAACCCCTGTTCTAACAACGTTAAAAAGAAACAAAATCAGAGCCTCACAACCATGACACAAGATTGTCAAGCTTTAATTAACTGCAGCATTCACCTCTTTTGAAATGCGAAGAGAAGAGGGAAGCAACGCAGCTGCTTGGAGAGCCATGGGTGCAATTCCTTCAAAGCAGAAAATTAGATTATTTTGTGGAATTGGGGGATTTTTATTTTTTTGTTTCTGGTAAAAGAGTTGATGTGGTGATTGAAGGGAAAATATGAGCGGGAAGGGATAAGGAGAGAATTGGATTAAGGATGGAGGCGCACAACTTCTAACCAATCAGAGGCCGAGTTCGGATTCTATATCTTAGGGGTGGGCACAAGGAACGAGTATCCATCCCCGTATCCATCTCATTCGAGTCGAATGATTCGACTATTTCCAGTTTGGGTCAGGAAAAGTGGGTATAGATAATATCGGGTCGGGTATGAGTATGGATAGGCTTGGTAAAGTAGTGGGTCGTGACGGGCCGAACTCGCCATCGGGTTTTTACAGCTTTATCGGGCCGGATTGGACTAGCTCGAAAATCCTCCGGGCTCAAAAAATTTAAAGCCCGACCCAGCTCCGGACTTCTGGGCGAATAGGCAGTTTTAGCCCATGTAATTCGTATATTTATTTTTAAGTGGTAAGTCGCGAGTAGGATTTAACCGATTAGAAAGAATTCATTAAGATAATATATATATTTATTTATTTATTTGAATTTTATATAAATAGGTACTAATTTCGCGGGTGCACCCGTTCCCTTCCCGTACGGGTACCTGCATGTGGGTATTCGCTCCATGCGGGTATGTTTCGGGTAGGAAAATTTGTAGTGGTATCATACAGTTGTACACTTTGAACAGATAGTGGTACGGCCTTGTAAGGGGAAAGAATATCCAAGCTTATATAAAGGAGTTAGGATATTTATCAAATCGATGTGGGACACAATAATGGGCTCTAACAATGATCAGAGGTTGTAGTAACCTGTGTTTTGAAACCCAGCCCGGACCGGCCGGTTCGACCGGTTTGGCCCGGAACCGGTCAAAAATCCGGGCCGAGTGACATGTTGACTCGGTTTTCCAATTGACCCGATGTGACCCAACCGGTTCGGCCGGTTGAACCGGTAATCAGTGACCGGGTCGACTCGTTTTTTTTTTTTTTTTTTTTGAATGTGTTATTTTATGTAGGGCTGTTATCAAACCGGTAATATGAGTTCGAGCTCGGCTCGATAAAATTTTATAATGTTCGAGCTCTGTTCAAAAGCTCGATTAAATATAAAAATAAAATAATTTTTAATTTTTTAATTCAAGCTCGAAAGCTCGAATTCGATACAAAAGTTCGAATTCGGTACTCGAATTCGATACCAAAGCTCAAAACTTCACTCAAGTGGGATTAGCAATGAAAGGAGGGGATAGGGTTTATATAGAAAAATTTTGTTCTCAACTTCCATTCATTTTCGATGTGGGATGACAACACTTTGGAAGTGATAACAAAAGAAGTGTACAACACCCATTTATTTCTTTCCTCCATCCCACATCGAATATATATGAGAAATGAGAAACAACATAAGCCTATATATAACTATCTACTTCTTCCTTTTTTTCTTTAAATTTTTTGTTAATTAATAATAATAATAATAATAATTATAATTAAAATTATTAATAATAGTAGCTATATATTTATATTTAATCATATATTAAAATAGCTATATATTTGTGTAATTTAATCATATATTTATGACGTCACACCGAGTCGATCCACCGGTTGAATCGGTTCGACCGATTCAACCGGTAAAAAAAAATTTCGTGTCAATGACCGAGCCGGTTTTAAGAACACAAGTAGTAACAACGAATTGGGTTTTATGAGGAAATTATTAAAGTAGTTGGTGACGCCACCGGTTGTGGATTTGCAGCAGAATTCATCTCTGTCATTCTCTCTCTAGATTTCTATCTCCCTATCGCTACGGAACAAAGTTTGTGATAAAAACCCCAACAAATTTCAGGTGAGTGAATATATTTGTTTGGCTTTTTTGGTTTTGTCCATTTCTTGATTTATGGTTGTGTGTTAGCTTTCTTTCTCAATCCCATGAGTATTTATTTTGGATCTTGTATTTGCTGTGATCCCTTTTTCTTGTCTGCCCTAAACTGGTGATTGGTTATTTTGTTTCTCTTTTTGTTGGTGGTAATGAGTTCATATTGGCTCGTTTGGATTCTTAGGATCTTACAGCCGGTTTTGTCAATAGATCATATCATCAGAATACAATGCCAAACTCTCTTAATCCAATATTATATTAACTAGAGAGCTATTTTTGCCACAGAAGCAAGCTTCTTGGACCCTCAAATCGGAGGAGGAGAACAAGGTACTATTTTCTACATTGTGTCTTGTCTTTAAAGTTATGATGATTTTGCAAGAGACTGAATACTTTGAGTGTGTTTCACAAATGGTATGTTCTTCACAACATCATGACTGCGATACTATGTTGTTTAGACATCAGAATCATGTAAAGCTTTGATCAAATGATAATTACTAGCAAATAAATAGCAATAGAGATTATTCTGCTCTCTTCTGGCAGATTGAATGAAATGCATCTAATTCTACACGGGCCCTGCTCGTAGGGCACGATCTAGATCCGCAATCAAGTCGTTAACATCCTCGATTCCTACAGATATACGTACGAGATCCTCGGTTAGGCCCCGGCTCTCTCGTACTGTTGCAGGTATGCTTGCATGAGACATGAAGCAGGGCAAACTGATAAGGGATTTGACACTTCCTGCAAGTTCAAAAAACTTTGACTGAGTTACGAATTGAAATTACATGATTTGACTCAGAGTTTTGCTGTAAACTCACCAAAGCTCACGGTTATGCTGAAATACTTTGTCGCCTCGACTACGTGCTTGGACAGTGCAAGCGACCCGGTCAAGAAACTCAGCACTGATCCAGCACCCTTTGCCTGCAGATCAGCCACATCAGTATATAGTGTTACAACTATACGCTTTGAAATGGTGTATAGTTTTATACCTGAGAGTAATGTAAATCTCGTCCTGGATGATCGGGAAGACCGGCGTAATTGACCCTTTTCACACGAGGATGAGATGAGAGGAACTCAGCAATCTTTTGAGCATTTTCCTGCAGATTTGGCGTTACCGAGTTAAAGGCTGTGTTAGAACTCATCTACACCTCATGACTCAGTAATAGTAGATATGGTATGGTACCTGTTGCTTTTCAACACGTAGGGCCATGGTTTTGATGCCTCTCAAACATAGCCAGCAGTCGAATGGAGCTAAACCTGATCCCTCCGCGTTCTGTATGAAGTATAGGTCTTTCGACAACCTAACAAATCATCGAATGAGGCGAATCTATGAGTTACTCATAGGATAATGCAAAGGAATCTATTTTCACCTTTCTCCTTTAATGGCAAGCACCCCAGCCATGAGGTCGCTGTGACCGGCAATGAACTTCGTAGCTGAGTGCATCACGATATCTGAAAAATCGGTTAAGGTTCATACCTCGTTCGTCTCATATATAGTGTCTGGTTTTCCAACTATAAAGATAGGGTTAATACATTAAGATCCATAAATTATTAGTTTTTTACACTGTACCCCTGAACTATGAAAATGTGCAATTTGCTCCCTAGACTATTAGATTTTTGTCTTGCCCTCTGAACTATAAAAAATTGCAATTCACCCCTTGATCTATCTAAGATATTACCCTAACTTTGGAAGCGGTCTCTTTTGCAATAAATTAGATAGCTAAGGGAGCAAAATGCACAAAGTTAAATAGTTCAGGGGTCAAGTGGCAAAGAGTACAAAACTAATAGTTAGGGGATTTAATGCATTTAACCTTAAAAAGGTTACCAAACAACTAACATTACCAGCTCCGAGCTCTATAGGTCGGGATAGTACGGGCGACATGATGCTGTTATCGACCAACACAAGGACACCTTGAGCGTGTGCAAGCTCAGCTATTTTCTGAGCAAATATGAAGAAGTAAGTGATGTGAAGAGTGACAAGTTCAAAATGAAGTTTGTAGTTGAAGCTACTTACTCGAATATCAGATATCTGCTGGCGGGGGTTGGTTGGACTCTCCAGCCACACGAGCTTCGTGCGGTGGCTGATTGTAGAAGCAACCACTTCTAAATTTGTTGTATTCACACGCCTGAGCAACATGAATATCTTAGACTTGCAATCAAATGGCTGAAACATGAGTTAATTTATAGGTAAAAGAATTATCTTTACTTGACCACAACTCCAGATTTTGGAGCTACTTGTGACAGCAAGCGATCAGAACCACCGTAGATGTCGTCGCCAGCAACAATCTCCTCACCTACCAAGCAAAAATGAAAAGAATAATCTTGAAATGTTCAGCAAAAATAAAATATGATAAAAGCAGAGTATGAAGAAATCTTGAAATTGCAATAGAGAGCAAAGACATGTTGAATTAGTGTATATGCTAATGTAACTGTATAAAAGATCAAAAGAAGTGAAGTACCCGATCCAACAAGGTGAGTAACCGCTGATAAAGCGGCCATTCCACTCGTGAAGCATAACGCGCGATCAGCTTTGTCAAGCTTCGCAAGAAGTCTGTTGATTGACAAAGAATGCTTTAAGGCCATTGATCTTTGCAGTAAAGTAAGCAGAAGAAGCATATCATAAAGGTAGAGACCTTTCTAGGAGATCCCGAGTAGGATTTCCACTTCTCGTATAATCAAAAGTTCCATTTTCAGTAGCTGAAGGCTGTAGAAAGCCAAGTCCGTTCCACTTTCAGAGAATTTTCATGACTCATTAGACAACATAAAAAAGGCACAAACTTAAGAAATTATGTTCTTCTTCTTACGGAAAAACATAAGTACATTTTGTGCCGCTCGTCTCAAGTCTTGCAGATAGATATTGCTACTTGTCTTCCTCTATCACGTTAACGAGAAACAAAAGACTCTTAGAATTACCTGCTTGAAAGTTGCTGTTTGATACAGAGGCGTGCTCAAAGCCTCATAAGGATCAAAATAATTAGAGAAATTCATCAACATCGTGGAAACACTAGGCTCATCCTGGCCAATTGTCTGTATCATCTCTTCTTCTGCATAAGTTTATGCAAATTACAACTTTACCAAATTTAAACATGTCATGCTCAACTTGCACGTATCACTGTTAAGGATATAAATGCACATCTTTTTCTGAAAATAGCTTGAGAATTGATATATTTCCGCGCAATAGCTTGAAAAACCAATAAACAATTACCATTTGTGCATTCAGCAACTCCGTCAACCATAGCAGATGTGCTCATATCCATCCCGTTGTATCTCAAGCAATTCAATTTAAGACTCCGTTCACCCACAACAAAGTTCCCCTTCCACAATGATAACTTTTTGTGCCCGTGAAACAATGGGAGATTACCACTGAGTAAACCCTAAAGACCAATCGAGAAGTGTCAGAGTTAAATGCCAAGAGAAACTCAGAAGAAGGAATAAGAACCAAAGTCCGATGGTATAATATGAAAGCATTTGTCACATTTTACTGGTTTAGGTAGCATGAAATATCCGGTTTCCCGCACCATAAACGTTTACCTGAGTTTGTAGTTGTGTCTGCAACAAGCTCATCACTAAAATGGCTAACCTTTACATGAATTTTATTTCAATTGCGGCACTAATTTCTATCCAATATCTATTTACTTTACATTTTCTTGTCAATTCCTAATAAACTAAGCAAATGAAGCCATTATATAAAGCTAAGAATCAGGCAATGCATTATCAACATCAGGAATTAACTTCACAATTCTAATTCTCCAGAAACACCAGTTATTTACTATTCTAAACAACTCAAACATCTGCATATAACATCCCCAAACATTTATCCGAAGCCCTAAAATTAGTAAACAACCTATTTCAACTTTCTTCTTCTCAATTTTGGAGAAATCCCTTACTTGGAGGCAAACTATTCATATACATTACAAAATAGAGAAAAAAAGAAGGAAAGATGAAGACGAGGACGAAGAGCACTAATTCAACTGACGAAAAACATACACAAGCAACCCCATTAACGATGAGAAAGCACCATCAAACGAGGAATCTCATAAAAATACTTACACCTCGATCAGTCTGATTTCTTTGACGAGTAGTAGAGTGTGATCTTAGAGATAAAGCTGCCGCCGCCATAGTCGTCACTGCAGAGAGAATTGAGCTAAATAGTTACAATGAAACGTGGTACGTATATAATACTCCAGCAGGGCCAGATACATTACTACAGCTAAATAGTTGAACTGAATACATATCCTTGTCCAATTACCTTTTTTTCAAAAACTAAAAAATAATGAAAAACTACCTAATCCTGATTCCTAATCTGATATTCCGGCGGCACCGCGAGATCAAGAGGCGCGGCGATGTCGCCCTTTAGGGCTTTCTTCAGCTCCGGCTCGATTGCGAAGAGCCGGAGATTGATCTCCTAATGGGATGGTTGAGGTATTAAGGATGAAACTAAGTACCAATGAGAGGTTTGAAAATGTTTAAAAGTTGGGTTTGAATTTTTTTACCATTGGAGTAGGTTTGAAGTGGGTTCGAAATGGTGAGGTAGCAGAGCAACTCTTTAGAGTTCCTCCAACGGCAGCTTTGAGAGTTGTAAAAAGTTGGTCTACGTGGCAACATTGGAGCGTGAATTTGTGGGTCTACGTGAATTTGCAACATTGGAGCGTGAATTTGTGGGTCTACGTGGCAAACTCAGCTATTGAATTCAATAGTTGGCTTTGAACACTATTCGAGATACATTGATTTGACAAAAAAACATTTATTACTTCATCCTTCAATAAATTATATCATTATTATAGTCATTCAATTCTTTCACATTAACGTTACAATTTGTAACGTTACAAATTGTAACGTTAAAGAAATCTAACGGTAAAAAAAAATCTATATATACTTAGTTTAATTCACAAAATCATATCACACATTTCCAATTTTTACATTCCAAAAAATTTAAGAGTTCAATATTCTCTATCTAGAAATGGCCGAAAATTCCAATTCTCAAAAATCTCACTCCTCCCATAGTCTCAACCCACAATACTATCAACAATTTTCTCAATATCCTCAATATCCACAATTTTCACAATTTCCGCCACTTACACCACATTCTCAATTTCCACCACAATATCATCAATTTTTGCAATATGAAATTTCCGCCACTTATTATTATTATTATTAATATGATGAATAAAAAATTATGAGTATAATATATATAGATAAATATAGATATATTGATAAATAGTTGTGTGTATATAGTAGTTGGACCCATAAAAAAGTTGAGTTGATAGGTTTATGATTGGAGTGAAAAATATTAAAAAGTTGGTGGGTTTGAAAAGCTGACGTGTTAAGTAAAAAGTTGGGAATGTGGGTTTAGGGTTGGAGTTACCCTTAGTTAAAGAGTTGGCTTTCTCGTTTTTTGTGCCAATATTAGATTTTATATGAATTAAAAAAATATTTTAAATATTATTATTATTATTATTTATTAATAATATGATGAACAAAAAATAGTGAGTATAATATATGGGATGAGATCACATGTCCAATAAATCTTTGTTTAATTGGTGTCTGATTTAAAACGATGTAGGTTTGTATTAAAAAATATACTCTTTAATTATTTATTAAATTATTTTTTTCAATCTTCTCCTTTTAATTTGTTATTTTTTTAATACAAAACTACAGAGATTTATTGGACAGATGATCTCATCTCATATATATATATATATATATATATATATATATATATATATATATATATCTATATATTGATAAATAGTTATGTTTATACAGTAGTGGGATCCATTAAAAAGTTGAATTAATAGGTTAGTGATTGAAGTGAAAAATGTTAAAAAGTTGGTAGGTTTGAAAAGCTGACGTGACGAGTAAAAAGTTGGGAATGTAGGTTTAGGGTTGAAGGCACCCTAATACAAATATTCTACCGAGATAATCAAGGCGTAAATCATGGGATTATCTTATGTGAATTATTATAGATTTAATTAAATTGATTTTGTAATCGTAATGTAAATGTGTTTTATTTTTGCTATTTCCTAAGAGAGTTTTAGACGCTTGTATAAATAGCATACTGATGTATCAATAAAGTGTGTGTTCAGATTTTCATTGTGTTCTTGTTTTTCACTTCTCTTTATGGTATCAGAGCCCTATCTCTAACGAGAATTTGTTTATTTCTTCTTTCAACCATGTCTTCCGAAAATATACTCACATCTTCCTCTTGATCTGAAACTCCTCTTGTTGTCCTCAATATTTCGACTCAAATTAATGAGAAACTCAAACCTTCAACATTTCCCCAATGGCGTGCTCAATTTGAGGCCCTTCTTATTGGATATGATTTTATGGATTATGTCAATGGCAAATTGAAATGTCCTCTCTCTGATGGAACTGCTCCATCTATCTCCAAGAAAAACCATTGGATTAGGCAAGATAAATTAATTATTAATGCCATTCTTGCCTCTACATCTCCTACCGTCACGCCACTTATTGCTACAGCAAAAACCTCTCATGTGGCATGGACAAAATTATCAACAATGTATGCAAGCAAATCGCGTACATGGGCAATGCAACTGAAGGAAGAGCTAACTTTGATTCAGCGTGGAAATCGATCAATTCCGGAATATCTTCACGCAGTTAAAGTATTGGTTGATGAGATCGCACTTATTGATCACTCAATCTCTGATGATGACTTAACCTTATATGTTCTAAATGGGTTAGGTCCTACATTTTGCGAGATTCGGGCAAGAGAAAAATCACTTGTCTTTGAAGAACTTCATGATCTACTTGTTGGACATGAAAGTTACTTGCGGAGAATGGAAGATGCTACTCAAACCATGGTGGTTGCTGCAAACTTTACTAGTCGTCGCCCCGGATTCTCTCCTACTCATTCACAACGAGGGAATAATAAAGCAAACGGGTTTTCTCATCCACAAGGTCAATATCGTTCTTCCAATGGCTCACCTCAAGATCAAAGACGAAACAACACATGCCATTTTAATTCCAATCAACTGAGATTTCAGCCAAAATGTCAATTATGTGATCAAGTGGGTCATATTGCAAAGGCTTGTCCGCAATTACAATCTTCTAAAATGACTGCTAATTGTGCAGCCACATCTGCTGCTCAAGACAAAAAAAAAGTGGCTTGTTGATTCAGCTGCATTTCATCACATGACTGGCGATCTACAAAATTTGTCTATACATTCAGAGTATGACGGCACTGACGAAGTTGTTCTTGGTGATGGTACAGGTTTGGCGGTTA
The DNA here is from genome assembly GCA_028984105.1 of Lavandula angustifolia. Classification (NCBI taxonomy): domain Eukaryota; kingdom Viridiplantae; phylum Streptophyta; class Magnoliopsida; order Lamiales; family Lamiaceae; genus Lavandula; species Lavandula angustifolia. Next base: position 16,696,676 of record CM054823.1, read on the forward strand.
CGCATATTGGTTCTTTAACCTTATCCATACTGTTGGGAGATGATTCAGTCTTCTCACAATCAGTTGAGATATAACTCAGTAGCCCTGTGCACTGAATACTTACTGAAGATTTGAAGATCCCAAAACCCTATCTTGACTGATGAACCATTCAGTTGTAACCTGTTTTGTTCTGTCTCTGAAGTTTCAGACTCAGTAGACACTCTGCATCTG